>CM077143.1:11229110-12458220 GCA_039645545.1 Dendrolimus houi | reverse complement strand
TAGTAGCTTCTGATCTGATTTCCGAAGTTACTTTGTCATTTTCTTTCACGGTATTATCTTTGACTTCTGCAACTTTTGTTGTAACTTCTTCTTTGACAGCGATTACTTCTTTAATTTCTTTAACATCTTCTTTAGACTTTTCTGCCTCTGCTTTAAACTTCGCTTCTCTAGATTTTGCTGACGCTGTAAGGATATTTTCTGTAGAAACTTCTGGTTCTTTTAATATGTTATCTATTTTTTGTTTTACTCGTTCCACATATGGATTATTATATGGGGGCTGTAAAGGTCGCAATTTGATGTTGTCCTCAATAAATAGTGTACGATCAAGATTTGGTTTTTGAGGTTTAGCATGCTCTTTTTCTTCTTTTACCTCGTTTATTTCTTTTATTTCTTTTTCTTTGAGAATTTCTTTAGTTTCTACTTTTAGCGGTTCTTTCGGTTTTATTTTCTCCTTTTCCTTATCTTTGCCGTTTTCCTTTTCTTTATCCTTTTCGTCTTCTTTGGGTGCAAGAGAGTCTCTAGAATTTAATCGTTCAAAAATCCCCTTTTCTCTAGCTTTTTCAAAAGCAACTGGCAATTGACTGGTAACTTTTGCTACAATTTCTAAAGGCTGTGACGTTATTGCTGCTGCCGCCATTGACACTATATTTTTCTTTGTCATTAATACTAATTCGGTTGGTAAGTTCGATATGTCGTATTGCACTCCGTCGTCTTGCTTTTTTTCTTCGTTTGTATCCTTTTTAGTTGCATCGTCTTTTTTCGCTTTACCTTTTTTTGGGATTATAGGTTCACGACCTTTAATAGGCTTTCTAATATCTTTATAAGTACTCTTTTTGCCAACTTCAGTAATTTTTGTAAAAGCTGGAATTTTTTCTGTTAGATCTTTTCTACTATTCGCATTTTTCAACAAGGGAGGCTTTTCATTCAATGTTTTAGTACTAGGCGTTCTAGTTAAGCTTTTCACACTATTAGTTCTTTTTATAGGTGTTTTAAGATCTGTTTTATTAGGAACTGTAGGTTTAGATTTCATACTTGATGTTCTAGTTGCAGCATTTGAAGTTTTTGATGAGTTAGCAACAGTGCCCTTACGTTTTTCTGGACTGGGGTCTCTGCTAGCAGGTTTAGAATTCAATCTAGACGTAGCAGGTGTGTTTCCTGTTGATTTAACGTTTTTCCTAGCAGCTGGAATAGGTTTGGCGGTTTTAGGTGAAGGTATCTCATCTGTTGGATTTTTATTCGGTGTACCTACAATTGGAGAAAGTCGTTTTGCACTTATTGTCTTATTTACAGGTGGGGGACCTCTTCCAGGAGAAATTGGAGGTTTACCCATAATATGACCTGGCGATATATCCAAGTGCTGTGTACTTTTACTCATGCCTCTTTTGTCGTGAACCTGACTTCCAATTTTGATCGTTTCGTGTATACTGCTATTACTATTTGATATAAATCTTTGAGTCTTGTTTAAACTTTCACTGGACTTCGATTTCGAGTCTAATCTACCCCTACTAGGCGATACCGAACTCTGTCTTTTAGGTATTTTGGAGTGTTTCGGAGATGAATCATTAGATTGAGGTTGTGACCTTGATACAGATTGTAATCTGGATTTATGGGTCACAGGTTTCATATTTTCTTCATTTATATAATCCCTACTACCAGAGGAAATGTTTTCAAAACGCAGTATTGCTGAAGGAGAGTTTGATCTTGATCTTAAATTAATTTTATTAGGAGAATTACTTCTAGAAGTCGACCTAGACGCAGTTCGACTTTTAGGTTTCTTGTCTAATAATCCCATTTCTTTAAGCAAAGCTTCTTCCTCTTCTAGTCTTTTCTTTTCAGCTTCTGCTTCGTGCTTCTCTCTGTTAAGTTCACTTAATTCTCTCACCTCTTCTATATTTTCTTTTAAGAAGTTGCGAGGTGAGTTCGGAGCGATTAGTTGGATGGGAGGGGGTAATGTGGCTGTTGCCATTTTGTCGATCCGCGGTAGTGAGTGCGTTCTTCTTCGAGGTGGTGAATTGTTTCTGGAATTGGTTGCAGAGGTTTTAGGGGTGTGCCGGGATGTTTCTTCTCTGAAGCCTCGGCCTGTGGAGCAAAGAGACAAAATTTATGACCTTTCTTAATAAAAAAGCTATTAGCGTAAAAAAATTAACATTATAGGACATCTTAGTTGTAATAGAACGCGTTTTGATACCCTATGTCGTATAGTAGCCCTTCAACTTATAGTAGTATACTTATATATATATATATATATATATATATATATATATATATATATATATATATATTATATATATTAAACTTTCACATTCATGTTAATTTCCTAGCCTAGGTGGTTATGAATCGATTTGTTCTTTCATACTGTCTTTGCAGAAACCGATTTCGGTTATATGGACCACTTTGTGTGTGGAATCTCTGATTTAAGAGAAAATTTTGTGCTGATAATGGAAGACAGAATAAGATTTAATATCAAAATGCATTATATAAGTTTACAAAAATGAAGAGAATACAAAACACTTTTCATCCAGGAAAATATGAAATTCCTATGGGAAATGTAACTGAAGTTTTCTCAAAGAGTTCAGAAAGGGTTGAATTAATTAATGAAATATTTTAGGTTACCTCTGAAGGGCGATATCTTCTCTCTTCGTATATATACAGGCAGGGACCTTGGGCTGCTCGGCCTGGACGCTACGGGGGTTTCCGTGAGTATCGCGAAGGACGACTCGCGTTTTCTTTTCGCTGTTGGGACCACGCTGGAAACAAGGACAGAAAATTTCTATTACATAACGATTCTAAAGTGTTTAATTGTATATTTGGACCTATATACTATATTTATTTTTGTTAAGAAATTATATATATTATTATTAACATCACTAAGTATAATTTTCTTAATATTATAAAACTAGCCTTCCCGGCGACGTTGCCCGTTGCAGATTTTTTTAAATTGAAATCCTGGAAATTGATTCCAGCGCTACCTACAGGATCCAGTTGTGAATCTAAATCATGCCTGCGTCCTCTCAAACACACAAAGATTTCACCAAAATCGGTCCAGCAGTTTAAGAAGAATTCATTGACATACAGAAGAATTATATACATGTGCAATTTTTCAATTGGGCCTCTATAGCAATATAGCGAAAAATACTTGAAAGAGTCCCGGGGGCGATTTTGATATAACCTAAAGTGGTTATATCAAAACATTAGATTTTTGAAAATTTAACTTCCCTACTCAGGAATCGAATCGACTGTACATTGAAATATAAAACACATACTGTTACTATACTATTACATCGAATCATAGTGTATCTAGTAACGATCAATTTCTGTCAAGAAATTTTAAACGTTATGGCGAAGAATTCTCAAAGGAGTCTCGACCTTTGAAAATCCTTCGCTATCTCTATATATTAAACTAGCTGTTGCCCGCGACTACGTCCGCGTGGTGCGGTTTTTAACTATCCCACGGGAACTCTTTAATTTGTCGGGATCAAAAGTATCCTGCATGTTGACCAGGGATCACTTTAATAAATTCACGCTGTATACATACAGTTGCTGATTATTGTGAGATCACATTTTAAGCAATCTGTAGCAGTCCAAACATGTTAAGCATATAAATAAAACAGTTAACAGCGTTTGATTGCACACACACACGATCAAAATAAGAGTTGGAATTTATAATTCGTGATTACAACAAACGTCATTAGAATCGGTCCAGTTGTTTTTGAGAAATAGCCGAGGTCGATGCTACCGTTCTTTCGGCATTTGCCTTTTTATGGAGACTCATTTTTCAATATAATTCTTAGTATATTAACAGTTAGTACAGCCATGTTGGAATTATCTTCAGTATACACACGTATATATACATATGACAATACAAACATACACATACTTATATAATAGCATTAGGAGTACACAATAGAACAGTAATGCGTGTGCTGCTATTTATTCTGTATTTAGTGGAGGGGCGCGAATCATGGAAGCTAGATATTATTATTATTCTGCTATTATATTGTTACATGCCGTCAAAGATAAGCCGCACAGTCTATTGTAAGCGCAGCTTATTGTCCTTCAGCCGGATTAGGGAATCCTTTGTGTTTTAAATTTGTAACATGCTATTGTTTTTCTACTTGTTTTATAACCATCATTAGCGTCGAACTAATCCCTATTGTTATTGTATTCGACTTTGTGGACGTTCGCAGGTGTGCAAATTAATATTTCTTAGAAACTCAGTGTGCGCCTCCAATTCCTTTGTACTGTGTAGTTAGTATAAGACGATGCTCGAATGGAGGGGCGGGTGGCAGTCAAGCGACGACCACGAAGCGAGTAAGACGTTTTCTAGTACTCTCGATTAGCGATATAAACGACGGACTTTGCGCGTTCGAATTGTATTGAATAGTGCAGTGTGAACTGGTTGCATCCAGTTTTATTTGCATTTGTTTTATACGTGTTTGTACAGTTCTAATAAATTCTATAGTAGTTCCAACGGCATTTTTAATACGAGTCCTGTAGCTCGTAACAATATTATTATAGAACAGAATAGAATATACTTTATTGCACACAATGTTACAAAATAAATTCATTCATACAATCTCAATGTTAAGTACAAAGGGCGGTCTTATCGCTGGGAGCGATTTCTTCCAGACAACCTTTGGATGGACAGAAACTCGGTATAGATGGGGGTAGGTATGCAATAGATATAATATACTAATATGTACGTAAATATAAAGGAAAATGTTACACAAATTACAATATAATCATACATATTTATATAAATATACCAAGTTGTGTTTCGTTAAACAACACCATCCCAAGGATACAACTAAATGCGCGGGTGACGGTCAGGGGAGGCTTTAAGGCCGTCACCCGCATCTAAAGCCGCGCGCGCCCCTCTCAATCCTTTAGTAGGAAGGCCTGCCCGCTAGGACGGGCCCACGCCTGCCGGGTTCGCGGAAGAAAAGCTCGCGCACATCCCGTGGCCCCGGCACATGGCGTCAGGTGGCACCAAGGGGTTTTAATGGGTATTCCGGCACCTCTAGCCGAAGTCTCCCCGGCGGGGGCTCGCAAATGGATTTCCCTTGTAAAAAAAAAGCATACAACTAAATAACATTATTATTCAGTTACAAATTTGAGATAGTGTTGTTTCCACGAGATCATTATTAAACGAATGCACAGACTTGGCTTGTTTTATGTTTTGAGGTGGAGTTCCAAAGCCTTACAGCTTGCGCAGTAAATGATTTGTCATAAAACTGTAGTGTAGGCATTCTTAGTCGATAATTCAAAGACGGTCTCAGAATTCTCGAATGACCGTCTTGAAGAAAGTGAAAACGGCTTTTAAGATATGGGGGCGTCTTAGGATTGAACAATACATTGTAGAGAAGGGATAGGATGTGAGCATTCTGGCGAAGGTGTATAGGAAGCCACTTGAGCTTATAGCGAAATTCAGAGATATGATCATATTTACCTAGGCCGAAGATGAAGCGTATACAGAAATTCTGCAATCGCTCAAGTTGTATTGTATGTGTGTGTGTGTGTGTATATATATATATATATTACTAGCTGACCCGGCGAACTTCGTACCGCCATATTTTATGAATTCCTAAAAGACTGTTTCATGACATAAAAACAAAATCACCAAAATCGGTCTAGGTGATTGGGAGTATTCTAGAACCCGATCTCAGCGCCACCTACCAGTTCCAATTGTAAATTTAAACCATCCGGGGACCCATTCAAACATACAAAACAAATATCATCAAAATCTGTCCAGCCGTTTAGGAGGAGTTCACTGTCAACACACGTAGAGAAGAGTTATTATAGATATATATATATAAAGTCGGATTAGTTACTCCTCAACTAACTCCAGAACGATTAGACAGATTTTTATAATCTTTGATTTGTTGAATTTGTCTACACCCCAAATAGCAGAATAACCGAAATTATATCGAAAGGGTCGCAGAAAAAAAGATAAATATTTTTAAATAAATTAGGTTTGGATCAAAGCTTTCTTCTGCAATTGACAGCTCACGTCACGCACGCTCATAGCTTATATGTAATGACCGATGTCCACTGCAAATCAGTAACATATTGGAATAGTTTAGAGTCACAATTAGACCCGGCAGGTGGTGCTGGAATCAGGTTCCAGGATTTTGATGAAATTTTTATGTGTGTTTGAGTGGGACCCGGAATGGTTTAGATTCAAAATTAGGCCTGGTAGGTGGCGCTGAAGTCGGGTTCAACATTTTTATTTTTTCAAGGCAGGACAACATCTGCCAGGATCGCTAGTTTTAAATAAAGTTCACATGCGATCAAATATATAAACTGCAACAAGTAATGTGATTTTTTTACTAATACAGTAAGAGTAAAATACGAATACAGTAAGAGTAAAATACCAACACAATAAGAGTAAAATACCAATAAAGTAAGAGTAAAAATATGGAATCTCGGTATTTAAATAATGGCTTCGACGGTTAACTTACTCAACTAGTGTCTTAGCTGGTTCACGATAGTTTAGACGAAGACTATAATTACTTTAAACTACATCTGTTCGTTATGTACGTGTTATGTGTTTGTTATTATAAATGTAAGTAAACCGTGTGATCATTAACATCATATAAAGTTATATAACGTTGGTACACCTGCGGATATGTTTCCTATTTCCTAAGAAGCGTTTACGAAATTTTCGCGCAGATTCTGACTCAGCCACGCATCGTTGAGGCTGTCTTGTTTTTACAAGCTTTTCTTAAACTCGTTGATGTCCTAGGCAGAGTATACTACTTGTTTTTTTCTTTTTATTAAATTCATTACACAATCTCGATCCATCTACAAGTTTATTATATAATCTATACAAATAAACTAGCAAAAAGCGGCGCTTTAGGACGGCTCGCGAAGTTTTCTACCTAGTAATAATTAATGACAAAGTTCTAAAAAAGAAATTTATAAATAATCGAATGCAATAAAATAAAACGTAACTTTTTTATATAATTAGTATTTATATTGCATATAACTATATATTTATTGTGTTTGGGGTCGAGACCCTGGGACCATGGGGGCCTGAGGGGCACAAACTTTATCGAGACATAGCGAAACGCCTGGTAGACGTCTCGCGTGACCAAAAGACTGGTCTGTACCTCGGACAACGCATTAGCGTTGCGATACAGCGAGGCAATGTGGCCAGTCTTTTGGGCACGTTTCCAACTGACAGCGGTCTGGCACTAGATTTTATCATTTAATTTTAATTTGTATATATACTTATTTATAATTTAGTTCAGTTTTTGTTTAATCCATATAAAAATATACACATAAGTTATATACATATTCAAGATATAGTGATAAAATGCAACTATTTAAATTTAACTTATTTGTATTGTATTCTACACATAGTCCCTCAAGATTATAAGTAGAATACTGAGCCTATATCATCGTCTTCTATGGGTAAGGTGCCCAGAAGGCTGGCTACGTTTCCTCGTTGGATCGCCATACTGATCCGTTCGCCGAGGTAAGTACCCAGCCCTCTGATCACCTGAAGAGTCAATGAGTCGTTTTGATACATTTCGGTAGAGGCTCAGGACCCCCCGGTCCAAGCGTCTCAACAGCAATATTTATATTATTTATAATATAAATATTGGCTGTTGAGATGAGATTATATATATAATTATAAAGATTAATTAATTACTGATTATTTATTTGTGCTTGACCAAAAAAATCCAACTTTTTATTTAACTAAACGACATTCTGTTTATACGTTTACATCGATACTAGTTCTTTAGTTTTTGAACAGATGGCGTCAGTTATAACAGTCCAGTTTATGTTACACGTATTGGTTTTAATGATTTGTATAAAATAATGTTTTTATGAGAGACAACTAGAAATAAATTGAAATTACTAATTCAATTTATCAAAAGTCGTGGTAGCGTAATGGCTAGCGCAAGCGTCCCACTCAAAGGACGCGGGTTCGATCCTGACCGGAACGCATGCACCACTTAGGCATTTTTCTGACCTAATGTGCATATTGTTACAATTACCACGTACTAATAACGATGAAGGAAAACACCGTGATGCAACCTGCACATCGAGATACCCGATGTGTCAAACCTGCCAAGCCGCCTTGGACAAGCGTGGCGGGTATACTGTCCATTCCCCTATAGTGGGAAGCCTGAGCCCAGCAGTGGGACATTTATGGGCTGCTATTATTATTATATTTATATATATTTATATATTATTATTTCAAAGCCCAAATCTGAAAGTGTGATATTTTCTCAGTAAAGTGTATCACAAAAATGCATAGATTGTGGGGTAGTGCTAGGACTCACTGATAAAATCGAAGTGTCTGTTTGTAATGTCAAAATAACAGCTTTATACTAAATGCATGTGAAAATATATACGGCACTTATATCAAAATAATAATTTTTTAAATTTTGTCTGTCTGTCTCAATGTTCCGGTTAGTCTCTGAAATGGCTGGACGGATTTTAACTAGAATTTCACTGGCAGATGGCTGATGTTATAAAGAGTAACTTAGGTCACATTTTAATCATACTTATTTTAGGATTCCACGAAAAAAAATCCGTGTGGACGAAGTCGCGGGTACAGCTACTATATTATGTAATATTAGTGTATAATAAACAGTTATTTTATCTGTCTAGATATATAAATAGGTACAAAATAATTTCAGTAACAGTTTTCTTTAATTGAGAAGCTGGCAAACAGGCAGACGGCCAAGCCCATGGAAAGTGGTTACCGTCGCCTAAAGGCTTATGCAATACCAATGGCGAAGCCAACGAGTTGCTAGACTTTAGGATGGGATAAAGAAGATGGGGATAAAGGGATCAGACAGGAGGAATGGAATAGGCAAGGTTGGATCTTCTCATTCTGCGAGCTCGTCATACTTGCGAAGGAGGAGGTGGAGCAGGAGCGTGAGCCGACGTCTTTGCTCCGCTCCCGCCAAAGGAGGACGCGTCGACGCCGGAGGGCGGGACTCGACCTTCAGCCACCGCAAGCGGACGGCGCGGGTGGGGAGTGAGAACCCTTATACCCCTTGGGGTTCTCACTCACCTGCATATGCCGTCGAGATGAGAGTGCGAGTGTTCCGCGCGCGTTCACCTCTCCGGCGGTTTGTAAAGCGCCCCACGCCCCGGATTAGACCTGGAAGATGCCGGGGGATAATAGTAGTCCCCCGGCAGTAGAAGAGGCCTCTGTGCGAGGCTCCCGCCTGTACGTGGAGTTGGGACTCCCGTTTTCCCATAGCCCTGGTATAAGGCGCAGGGCGGAACACCCAGGGGTTTTAGTGGCCATCCCTAACTGGTGTGTAGTAAGTGTAGTAATAGCATGGCACCAGTTCTGATTGGGCATGCTAGTGCCACCCCGACCTGGCGAATCCCACTCACGGGTCGCGACCTATCCTAGCTTCTGTGCTTGACGCGGCTTATGGTCCTCAATCGGATTTCCCTTGCTTAAAAAAAGGCAAGTTTGGATAGGGGGAGAGGAAAGTGGGACATCGGAACTCTCACTCGAAACGGAAACACAACTAGATCAGGACTGGTCGTTTCACTTCGATATTCTGTGTTTCAGTGGCCATCGAGCTGACACTAAGACCTGTAATTAGGATAGTGACTCCAGCATGCCTCAAGGAGCTCCGTAACATTCCTGATAAGCGCCTTGCTTTAAGAAGATAGGTAACAGAGAACTTGTGGTGCATTTAAGAGGTTAATGCCGGCGAGTATAGCCAGCGATTGTATGCCATACGCAATGTACTTTCGCCCGATACGCGTCGGTGCTTGCGCAGCTGTAAGGCACAGCAATTAGCGGATGATATACATTTATTTCAAGGATGTTATGGGTACGCATTTAAGATCTGGATGCGATACAAATATGAGTAATTTTTTTAAGCCTGCAGAAAAATATACATATTGTATATTCTTAAGCTAAGCAAGTAATGCTTGTTTTAGGTAATATTTGACTTCTTCTGTGATTGAGCGGGCTATCCCTTAGCCAGTCGAACTCGCTGGAATGCAGAGGCTCCAGGTTCGATTCCTGGCATGGTAAATTTCGGAAACAAGCTTTCTGTTATTTACTATATTACCCGTTTTATATTACCCATGACACAAGCTTAACTTGCTTAGCTTGGGGATATATAATGTGTGTGTTTGTCTGCCGATTATAATAATTATTATTATCATAATATACAAGATATATGTTATAATACATAAGTTTTTTCTACATTCAAAAATAGTTTTAATTGTTATAAATAAGTCGTAAGTATATCCCTAAATATATACATGGCACCATTAAATTCATATTAAATTTTATATTAAATTCACCTCCCATGTATTACTTTCATTAGTGATCTACTAGAGTTTGGCTTAGAAAATAAAGACTGAAAAGCGGGGCAAACTTAAAATATCTCAGTATGATAACTCCAAATTATCAATGAGTATTTATACCATACATAAACAATCTTGTTTTTTTTTCACAACAGCGTCTATCTTCTGTTGCTTTTTCTCAAATTTGGAAATCATTCACAACATGTAACAACTTCCGCACATCAGTTTATTAATGTTTTAAGCTCATAAATGCTAATTGCTAAAATACACAGTTACGCCAAAATGACATTGACATTTGTATTATTATTGCCATCTATAAAAAGTTTGCCCAGCCTCCTCGGGTTCCATGGTACATGCATAACACAGTAAGCAGGCAACAAATTAAAGTTGCACATAGGTTACATTCCGGACACATTCCATTGAGAAAGTTTGGGTTCTTAATGAAAAAGTCTGATTCCGAAATTTGTTTCACTTGCAATATGGTTGAAGATGCAACCCACATTCTCATGGAATGTGTTCAGAATAAATTAAGTTATGCGTGGAGTTAAGCCTGTAGAGATTGGACTTGTGTACAATATTTAATATTTTGGCTTCCCCTGCTTCTCGAGAAGCTAGAACCGTGTACAAGTATGTGATGAGCTCCTTGTCTACTAGGAACTGATCACAAACTTTGGTACACACACTTAGGATTAAAATTAATTTTATGTTAGTTTAATGTAAGTTATAATAATTTAAGAAAAGGCACGACGGGGCTGATATAATCTAAACGGTTCAAAGCCCCTTTAAAATAAAAGAATTAAAAAAGTTTGCGAATAATTGGAGTGTTTCTTTCGGTAGCCAAATTCTAATAGTTTTTAAAAGGATATTTAGAATTAAAAGAAATATAGAAGAATCGCTTATTTTGTGTACTTTAAAGGCATGCATGCAACTGTACGCACAATGGCTAAATTAGCTGTAATCAGCTTGATGATAATCACAAGTCTCTAGCAGACGTCACGGTGTTTTACTGGTTGGTAACCGAGTCACATACTTAATGGGCAAAGTATAAGAAAATTCTTTTTTTTTATTAATTAATCTATACTATAACAAATCTGCGTTTAAAAATGTGAAAAAAATCAAGAGGGACAATTTAGATTTAGAGAATGCGAAAATGCAATTTTTAGAATTTTTGTCTGTCTGTCTGTTAGAGCATCACTTGAAAATTACTAAACGGATTTAAATTCAAATTCAAAAGTTTTTATTCAAAATAAATTCCATTGGAGAACACATTTTGAAGGTCATACATATAGGTTAGAATTTAATTTTACTTCCTAATCGATGTATACCGCTTCGCAACGTGTTATTGCTATTAAGGAAGGAAGCGACAAGAAGCTCCCCAGCAACACGTCTAGCTAAAAGTTGTTTTTCTTTATATTTCTTATTCTATTTTCATCTCAAGTTCTTTTTTTTATAAATTTTATACAGAAGTATGTTACAGAATGACTTTTGAAGAATTAATGTTGTAGCAGACAGTGCATATTCAATAAGACAGAGACACAATTAAAGGATAGAAATATATTATTATAGTTATAAATATAAAGACATGACATGACGTATAATTTTTTTTTTGCTGCAACGTATATCCGTATATTCCTTACAAGTATGGTAAGATAAAAACGTTATACTCGTACAAAATACAGTATAAGAGGTTGGAGCGAGCTGCTATGTCAACGAAGTTTTGTCATTTAAGTATTCTTCAATAGTGTAGTATTCCTTTTTTAGCAAGATACTTTTTAATTTGGTTTTTAATTTAATGAAAGGCAAATCTAACATTTCACTCGGAATCTTACTAAGAAGCGTATACCAACCCCCAAGAAAGAGGGCAGTACTTTTTGTAATCTAATAGATGGCAATATCAGTCTATTACAATGCCTGGTGTTGTAATTGTGAACATCTTTATACTGCTTGTGGGCACTCAAATTATTACGAATATTATTATTATTATTATTATATTATAAATTATATTATTAAAAATATATTGGCAGGCGACCGTCATAATACCGATTTCCTTAAAGCGTTCCCTAAGAGACTACTGAGGGCCGAGGTTGTAAGTTGAGAAATTCGACATAGCACTGGCTTATAACCCGAGTTAACGCTTAGGATACATATTATCTCGTTAAATGTTGTCGTTTCCATAAAATAGATTAATAAATGTCGCTACAATCCCGTTTTTACAAGCTTTTATTTAACTTGCAATGGATGTACCTATGTACTTAAGTTCGGATGGAATCTTGCAAGTTAAATTTGACCAACTTCCCAGTTTCCGATTGAGCTAAAATTTTACACGCATATGTATATCGCGTGACAATGCAATAATATGGTACAATGGAGCTGATCTGATGATGGAGTCGGATGGTGGCCATAGGAACTCCTGTACTAAACAAGATAGACCCGTCGTGTTCGGGCTCGTTATACTTGTTTTGGTTAGCATTCTGGTGCTACATGATATCCAGGACCTCAAAAGCTTGTATTTAAAAACATTTTTAAAAAAGCTTATTTCAATTCACTAACAAATAAGTTGCCATAGTAAGCAATTAATTTATTGTATTACTTCGAATCGGGTTGGCTTCGACTCATCTCTGTTTTGCTGGGCAGCTGTTTAGACTGTATGGCCTTAGTTTCTTTGTTATTGTACTGGATTGAACAAGAAATAGTAAAGTTGTAGTTCTAATATATATCACAAATTGGCAGCTATAGAGACTGCCGATTGAAGTGAAAACTTAGAACTTTTAATATTAAAATTTGAAATTTCATAATGTTTGAATTACAACACTATTTCAACATTGCACAGTATATGCACATTGAACTTTTCACTAAATCCATTCAATTTCACTTACAAGATATACACAGCACTAATGTTGCACAATACGCCAGCTGTATAGCTACAGATATACTGCTATAAGCATGTCGGTGATGCGAACGCACGTGATTTCACCCATCCAAAAAGCGTCTAACGCGTACAGCGCAGGCCGCTGTGCATGCGCCAATCATGAGCATGTCGGTGACGCGAACCCATAAGATTTTCCCCCACCAAAACGTGTCCAACGCGGCTAAAGAAGTTTTCACTTCAAAAACCTAAGTTTTTTAATTTAATTACTATTTCTCGGAAACTCAGTGCGCGCGGCCTATTTTTTTTTGTACTGTGTAGTTGGTATAAGACAATGCCCGAATGGAGGGGTGGGCAGTCAAACGACGACTACGAGACGAGTAAGACGTTTGTAGTACTCTCGATTAGCGATATAGACGACGGACTTTGCGCGTGTCGAATTGCATCGAATCGTGCAGTGTGAACTGGTTGCATCCAGTTTTATTTGTATTTGTTTTATACCTGTTTGTACAGTTCTAATAAATTCTATAGTAGTTCCAACGGCATTTTTAATTCGTGTCCTGTAGCTCGGCCAAAACTTTAAACTCTCATTCCTAGAAAAATGCAAAAATTGAGATATTTCTTTGTTTTATTAAGCGTACTATGTTATGAGTTACGTTAAAACGTAACTAAGAGACAGGTGATTCGATACAAGTTGTTACATGGGTATTTATTTTAATTTTGAAGTAACAAAATATTATATTGTTAGTTTTATTCAAATTTATTTATTTGATTTACTAATTAAATGTTAGAATTGGTTTTATCAATTATTATTATTATTTAACAAAATTGGATCGTTTTGGTCTCTTACTCCAAAAGGAAGGTTTGCAAATCAGCGTTGTGTCGGATATAATTCCGGCACAGCAATATGCTGAGTGCAAACCTTGTTTGCTGAAAATGCGGCGTACAAATTCTCATAATATAATATGTTCTGTATATAATAATGTATAAGGAATTGATTACGTTGCTATTTCTTCAAATAAAGTTTTTTCTTTCTTTCTTGTTTCTAGTATGCTGTATAAATACAGCGATTGACATTCCTTAATACTGTACCATGATTTTAATCATTCTGTATCATTTCTTCCACTTAAAGTAAATTAATTTTGTATTTCTATCACTGATAATAATGCAGACTAAAGAAGTTATATGAAATATAGACTTTCTATTAAAATGGTACAATGCTTCGGGTAAACCGCAGCCCATTGGAGTTAGATGGGTAACCGCAATATTAAACGAATATTATGAAGTGAAATTTATACAAGTTTAGAAATCTGTCTGTATTCTAGAACGGTTATAAAGATGCGGACATAAGTCAACACAACGTCTTACAATTATTTTCCAGTGTATTTTTATTCTATATAATATAATATTATAAAACTCTAAACATGCCGTATCTGTACATTAAAGCTATTAAAAAAAAACTGGAATATAGTATATAAACGATGGAGAATACGATGCAATTTTTTAGACTTGTCTGTTTGCTCGGGATTCACGTAAAAACTACTGTGCCGATTTCGATGCGGTTTTCGCTGATAGACAGCTAATTCCTAGACTTAGATATTTTTGATATATTTAGGTAAATAACGCTAGATTTGAATGTAGTGTGTCAAAATATGTAAACTCGATTACTAGTTACAAAATTTTTAAAATGTATTTACAAACAAATTTTAATATTCTCTAAACTTATAAAAAAGAAACCTAAAATTAAATATTATTATTTAAACTAAATAAAAAACAGGGTATAATTATAGATAAAATATTGGTCCCAAACCACTGCAATTTACCGGGAACGTTCCCAAAAGGCTGGCGGCGTTACCACGTCGAATAGCAACGCTTAACCTTTGAGCAAAATAGATGCCAGCCTTTTAGTCGCGTGAGAGGTCTACTAAACGTTCGGTGACGTCTCGATAGCGTTTTAGAGCGTTAGACCCCACGGACCCAGAGTTTCCACCCCAAAAACATTTATTTTTTTAACAAATGAATTAATACTATTACGAGCTACAGGACTCGAATTAAAAATGCCGTTGGAACTACTATAGAATTTATTAGAACTGTACAAACATGTATAAAACAAATACATATAAAACTGGATGCAACCAGTTCACACTGCACGATTCTATGCAATTCGACACGCGCAAAGTTCGTCGCCTATATCGCTAATCGAGAGTACTACAAAACGTCTTACTCGTTTCGTAGTCGTCGCTTGACTGCCCACCCCTCCATTCGGGCATTGTCTTATACTAACTATACAGTACAAAAAAATTGGCCGCGCGCACTGAGTTTCCGAGAAATAGTAATTTGCACACCTGGTTATCTATTCCTGCGAACGGCCAACAAGTCGAAAACAATAATAATAAGGATTAGTTCGACGCTAATGATGGTCATAAAACAAGTAGGAAAACAATAGCATGTTTTTCTTAATTAAAAATTCTAAACATAAAAGAATTCCTAAATCCGGGGAGAAAATAAACTGCGCTTACGACAGGCAGCTGTGCGTTTATCTTTGACGGCATGTAACAATACTTAATTTATTTATATTTTATTTTTTGATAGTTCATGATTGTGGTTGTCTTACTTTTTTTTTGTATAGTACACCACTAAAAATCGTATATTGAAATTTCGTTTAAAATCTCCTTAGACACTGGGTTCCCCGGAAGAGGTCGCTATAAGCGACAAGGCCGCCCATTGTTCTAATGCAAATGTATCCATATCAATTGTCTACATTTAAGTACAATGCAATTAAGACATATGCACATCTTTATAAAGGAGAGCTAAATAACTTGGTTTTATTGTTTTTCTAAATACTAATTTATTTTATCTGAGAATATGCAACCGCGTTATGGAATCCCCGCTATCGCCCGAAGTGTAAAAGTTAAAGTTTAGTGTAAAAGGAACCACATCTTTATTTTTCACTTGATAAGCGCTGTATTATTGAAGACGAAAGTCTTCGAGCGGTGCGTCCTACCCATGATGACATACGGTGCAGAGACATGGACAACGACAGTGGGACTGGTCCACAGATTCAAAGTCGCACAACGGGCGAGCGAGCTATGTTAGGTGTTTCTCCGTAACCGACATAGCTCGCAAAATTAGCAAGTTGAAGTGGCAGCGGGCCGGTCACGTTTGCCGCAGGACCGATGGCCGATGGAGCAAACGAGTCCTGGAATGAAGACCGCGTCTCAGTAAACGTAGCGTAGGACCAGTGTTGCCAACTGCACCGTAATTACGGTAAAAACACCGTAATAAGCATAGATCTACCACCTACCGTAGGTTTATTATTACGGTACCCATTGAAGATCGTATTTTTTTAAATCTTGTAGATTGTATATAACTAAAATAATTTTAGCGAGTTTGAATATTTATTGTCTATACCTTAGGGTATTTTAGTTTTATCGTACCAACAACACTGTTTTATGCGACAGGAATTCCCCCAATGGCGAGGTACCAGCTTGGAAATATTACGCGAACGAATTCGGTGGTGCTTTATATATATGAATTTTCTTGAATACTTAGAACTTTTGAATTTACCTAGTTTATTTGTTTCTTAATCGACTATATTATTATATATTGCATTCATGCTTAAGCATCGAAAAGGGAATAAATATTTTATGCACTTGCCCAAGTTTATGTTGGCCATTTTGTCTCTACCACAGTCGAATGCTGAGTGTGAAAGAGTTTTCAGCAGAGTTAACGACATAAAAACGAAAAAACGGAATAAACTCCATCAAGGGAAATCTTTTATCGCAGCAGGCCATACGTAGACACGGAAAAAACTGTGTTGATTTTAATCCCACCGACGCGGACGCTATGATTAAAAAACACAATGTAGATATGTATAAAAATATTGATACAATTACACTGTCTGATTCTGATTAAAAATATATTTTTTAAATTATTCTGACCCTTAACATGCTACTAAATAAACAAGGTAATTCTACCACATTTAAAATATAAATTACAACATAATTTTGGAAAATCTACCGTATTTTAAGAAGAATTCTACCATCCTCTAGAATTCAGAGTTGGCAACACTGCGTAGGACTGACGACCTGCGCAAGGTCGCCAACAGAGGCTGGATGAGGAAGACGGGAGACCGCGATATGTGGCACGTACTTGGGGAGGCCTACGTCTAGCAGTAAACAGAGATTGACTGAGAAGAAGAAGAAGAAAAAGGGGCTGTAATAAATACTCCGCACTTGGTCGCTTCCCCGCTCTCCGCTTGTAAACCCCACGCGGGGAGCGGTACAGGGGCTCCTCCCAAACTATCAAGATCGTTGGCATTAATACAAGCCTTAATGTTCACGATGGCCTGACGAAACTACATGTTGCCGCGATTGGAGCTAGTCTGTCCCGTCTATCGGTTGCCATGGTGGCTCCGAGGCTTCCCAGGAAACTCTCCACTCAGCAGCTTCTCACGCCCAAGCATGAGTCATCCACAGGTGGCTTGAGTGAGGTGTTTGTAAAGCTGTTGTGTGAGAAGTAACAGGGTTGCCTCTTATGTGTGGAAAATCGTAGGGCTACCGCACGTAAGTAAAACGAACAATAAGTATATTTTGCAAATTTTTTGTTTGTTTCTTTATGTTTTATTTGGCACCGATGTTGTAGAAAATATTTACATTTTGCTTTTAAGGATGAAGACGGTTTTGTTTTTATTTAAAAAAAACATGTACTATACATGTATGTAGTTTCTTGGATAGCTTTAGAAATAATATTTTTAGCACCTGTATAATTTGTATTACTGACAAGCGTGTGCAAAATTCCCTTTCGTAGAGTGCAGGCGCTCGGCGCTCTTTAACAAGGGTTGCTCTCAATTTCCCTGGGATACACTCATCAGATTGTAACTTGGTGAGTATTGAAACTACCCCAAGAGTATACTCTTTTGAATAAAGAAAAAAAAATTAAAATCGGTCGACAATTGAGGGAGAAATCGCATAATAATAAACATAAAATAACAAACAGCCGAATTAAGAACCGCTCTTTCAACACCTATATATAGTATACAAAGCTTTGGCTGGTTTAGGTGTTAGTTGTCACTAATTTTATTATTTATTTTTAGTTTTCCTAATTATTAATCAAATTTAACCTATTTATTATAATATTGATTGTAATAGCACTTTATAGCACTTTCTATAGCGTTGTTGTAATAATATTCACTTACTCGGCATAGGTATGACATGAATCATGTAAAACACAAATTTGAGAAATTGGGGAGATTGGCACTTGTCATGGGTCCGTTAATCTATAGATATAATAAAACTGTATTAGTCGAATTTCTGTACAATGGGAAAAAAATGCTAAAATCCGAGTCTAATTTAGATTTTTTTCAAATTTTTTGTTTCTCTGTTTGTCTGTCTGTTTGTACCGGCTAATCTCCGAAACTACTGGACCGATTTAAATGAAATTATTTATAGTGGTAGCTTACATCCCTGGTCAATATATAGGATACTTTTGATCCCAAAAAATTCACACCGCCGACACCACGCGGACGAAGTCGCGGACGTCAGCTAGTATACAATAAACTACCGATTAGGATAACGGAGTCACCATCCGTCGGCTTATTAAAAACACGGCCCAGGAAATGGTTAGTCGAGCAAACCTATAATCATGAGAAGTTTATATCCTACAATATGACATAATTTTTATTTTTGTTTTGTGACATGTGTATTTAAATGATGTAGAAATTGACGTGTAATTTTGTTATGAATAAATGATTTCTGATTTCTATTCTGGTACCTGCTAAACTATTTTGTTATTATTTTTTTATTATATTTTTTAGTCGGTTAAACAACTAGCCTGTCTGTCTGCTGAACTCCCGCAATTAAAAAAAAAAAAATATACTATTTTGTTTGTAAATAAATGCAGGTTAATTTTTAACCAACGCAATTTTCTAGTCACAGTTGACTCATTAGCTCATTATATATGTGTTGCAATCGACGGAACCCGCGTCCCACCTCCGGCCTACGGAACTCAGAGCCATTGTTCACCACAATCGCGGTTTCGCAAACTGACGTACTTAGATAATTAATTTTGCTTGTTTATGACTTTGATGACTTATAAAAGTTTTTATACTCACTAAATTAAATAGTATTACACGAGAGATGGAAGTGACCCATTTAGGCATGAGATGCTTGGGCGCACGAATATAGCGAGGGCACTAATAGTTGAAGTGCCTAAATAAGTCTTTCAACCGAGGTTAACACACTGCTTTTCATTTTGAATATGAGGAAAGTAAATAAAAATTTATTATTAAAACAAACAACTACTTTTGTAATGAAATTAGGCGTTAAATCCATCTCTAAGTCTGTGGAACTCATTTACACTCATTCACGTCACATATGAAACGTCAAGAGTTTTTGGCGGGAACTGAAAGGTCGGCTGTGGGACGTTGTGCTGTGCAGTTTTATTTTCAAAAACGTGCAAAAGTACTCTAAAATGAACAATAGTTGTAGGATATTGATAGTTTTTGAGTAGTAATTATGTGTTTGAAAAATGTGAACTGTATAGTTAGATGTGGTCTTTCGAGTTTTCACAAGAACTCCGTTGAATGGCGTCGGTTGTAGCCTGCAATACAACTGCGCTACTATACGAAGACATATATATTACATCAGAATTGGCTGTATGGACTAAGATTCCTTTGCCTGCCTTTGTGGCGAATTCTGCTACTACTGAAACGTCAAGTAAATTTATTTTTCTGTGACATTCTACCAGCCAGAATTTTTTTTGTCACTGATGATAGTAAATATTTAGCTCATATTTAAGTAAATCAAATAATAATTTAGTGAAAAGTAATTTATATGTACAAAATGATGTTACAAAATTGTTGATATTTTTTTATTACAATTTATGCCACGATTTAACAGTGGCTGTAAAAAAAGTTGGGACATGAGGACGTATGTATTATCTATGGTTCGCATATTTCTTAATTTTTTTGACAGCAAGGACAATCGTTTCCAAGGGGCTAGTAGGGGAAAAGTACTGTTTCCATCCCTGTGATCAGGCAACTTCAATTTCAGAATATGAGAAATGAAAAAGTAATTTGCTTAAAGGATTCCAATCCTACATACCTTCTTTTCTGTCCCATTCCTCTTGTCTGATCCCTCTATATCATCCTCGTATCCCATTAAAGGCTGGCAACGCTTGTTTCGCCTCTCTCGTTGCAAACGTCTACAGGTGACGGTAACCACTTCCCATCAGATGGGCCTTTTGTTGTCTGTCTGCTTAGCAATTGACAATGCTACTGCTTAGCAATCAAATTGAAAGAATTTAATTAAGCTACATCTGTATTTCAGAAATCTTAACAATAAAATTACAAATGTTTCACAAATTGCACAATGCATGAGTACTGCTCTTGTCTATGCGTCGGGGCACCCGATTACCAGACCTACACTTTTTTTTGTTAACGCTCCAAATGTCTACGTTTGTCATAAACAATTGATTATATTACTTCAAAACAGGTTGGCTTCGGCCCATCTCTATGTTTTGTAATAATAATAATAATAATTTATAATTATAATTATAATTTTGCTGGGCAGTTGTGTAGACTATGGCTACGTTCTGTTACAACCCTATTGCTGAGTCCACCAATTCATTGACATAGATTTCCAAAATGTCGATCAGCAGTAATTGCCTATAAATACCAAACCTTTTTCCAAATTCACAGAGTTCTCTTGGTTATTAGCCACAGCTCTACAGCTACTGCCGGCTGGATTGTCTAAACTAATACCATATCGGTCCGGTAGACCTTTGAGGTCCCGTATATTGAGACTCCAAGTCACCTATTATTCGTAATAGTGAAATAAAAAGGGTCCTAATAGCCAAAAGTGTTTTTTTAAACATATAAGTGCTCAGGACTAACAGTTCCACTAGTGGCTCACAACGACAACGATCACGACCGTGATTTTTCCTGTTCCACTCGCTTGCGGGCGTTACAATCATAAACTCTAGTGGAACGGTTATTCGACCCACCTCGTGACATGGGTAGTGAGCGTTGCGTGATGAAAAATTATGACGTCATTAGTGACGTTTTCGCCACGACCATAACGACCGCGGTCGCCAGGTGGAACGGCCGACGGAGCATTTTGGGCGTTGTGAGTTACTAAAGGAACGCGCTGTATATGGACTTAGTTTCTTTGTTGTTATTATGTATAAATAACCGAATAAGTTGTTATGTAAGTAAAAACAAAACTACTACGTAGACGCGGGGTAAACTCTAGTTAAATGTAAATTTTAAAAAGTGACGAAAATATCCTATGAAACTTTTTCAAATAATTTTCACGCCGTCAAACAATACTGATGAACACATAAGTAGATATAAAGGTATTGCCCTTCTATAGACGTGTGGGTGATCGACAACATTCATTTCTTGGCGAAGGTCGTGCCATCTCTATTATATTCGATGCACCTACACGCATTTCGTAATTACACAATCCATTATTTGTTTCATTAACAAACTCACGCGAACGAATAAGAGGATAGACGAAGCCTACGTCAACAAAAGCGTCAAGTGAAGTAAAGTTATTATAATAACTTATGTATTTCGAAATATATTATTGTATATGTGTATATATATATATGATTATGTATATATGTATAACGATAGCCGACAGTCTTCAGCTTCTTGGCATCTCCTTAACACTATCTCTAAATTTTGGCTCCTATATAGAGTCTGTTGCTCAGGTGGCTGGCAAAAAGCTAGGGGTTCTATCAAAGGTGAGGCAGTACTTCACACCAGTTCAGTTGTTAAATCTTTACCAAGCACAAGTACGGTCTTGCATGGAGTACTGCTATCATCTTTGGGATGGCTCAGCTAAATACCAGCTGGAGACACTCGAGTCAATTGAGAAAAGAGCTAGGATACGGATAGGCAAGCACCGACTATTCGACGAGAGGCTTCAGAGCCTAAATCATCGTCGTAAAGTCGCTAGTTTGTCGGTATTCTATAGGATACACTTCGGGGAGTGTGCCATGGAACTACATGAATTGGTTCCTCCCTCACCATTCTACCACCGGACAGGCAGACATACGCGCTCACGCCACCAATATATGGTAGAAATACCAACAAAGCGGACGAAACGCTATGCTTCCACTTTTATCATACGCACCGCTGAAGAGTGGAACTCTTTACCGTCGTCTATTTTTCCTCAAGAATACAATCTAGGTGTCTTCAAGTCTCGCGTGAACAGGTATCTTCTAGGTAAGCGTGTTCCACCTTAAACTGCATTTCCACCTGACATCAGGTGCAATGTCAGTCAAACGCGAACCTATTGATTATTAGGGATGGGCCAAAATTCGTTTTACATTCGGTTTAACCGAATTTCGGCATTTAAACCGAATTTCGGCATTCGGCCGAAATTCAGTTTAAATGCCGAACATTCGGTGCAAGAAAAAAGTAAAATACCTTTACCACAATTTTGTTTAAAGTTAGTAGAAATCGTATCTAACATAAACGTAATACAAAAATTGGCATCTATATACTCATGGTCATTTATTTTAGTTACGAACATGTAAACTTTAACGTGCAATGTGATAAAAAAATAATAAAATTAGTTTTTGTTTAAGTCTTTGTCTAATTAAATAGACATCAAATTAAAACAAAAATAAAATAAACTTATTATTCCTCTAAGAAACATCAGTAAGTAGTGCAATTGCTTAATTACAAGGCGTAACATCAATAAAATTTAAAAAAATACGTCTTAGGGACATCAGCAATTACAACTTTAATTTTGATTGAAATCACTTTTTACGAATTTAGAATTATGAAATGTTTATTTTTTTCAATCAAAGGTCTACAAATCTATTCTTTTATCCACCTACTCACACTTAAAATTTACGGCGTAATCGAGTCACGACGTGTTGCTCTTGAGAAAGCGTGGCGAAATCAAACCGAAGTTCGGCCGAATCTTTTGTTTTAACCGAATGTTCAGCCGAAGTTCGTATTCGGTTCAAACCACATTCGGCCCATCCCTATTCATTATATAAAAAAAAGATGTATTTCTATATTTAATTCTTAAATTAGTTTGAGTATTTATGTATCTATTGCCTATTTCCTGCACCACCTACATCGCCTGATTCAAATTTCTTTCATTTAGGTTGCCTAGGTGAGATCGCTTTGAGCGATTAGGCCGCCTATTGTATTGCCAAGAAAATATTATAAATATGGTCTGTTTTTGTAATTGTATATTTTGGTGTGCAATAAAGTGTTATCTCTCTCTCTCTCTCTAAAGTATTTTTTTTAAACTCCTGTACGTACACTTGTATAATATATACGTGTTTTATTAGGGCGATGTTTGAGAGTATAAAATAGTATTTATAAGAGAAATTATGAACAGCCGATATTTGAATTTCGTGCGAGAGCCAAACTTAACCGCCGTCATAACTTTTTAAAACACTTGACAGTGACATTAGTACTGTCATGTCTTTATGTTTTTTATTAATGGTGCAAGTGCAACGTTACATTTTAGAAGTCTAGACATCACGTGTCTGGGTTGTGGGCTCGGGCATACACCTCCAGCTTGGACGGAGCCTACATATATACCTAGTCCTTTTGGGCAAAGACGTGATGTTACGAGATATACCGTAATGCATTACGCTTTCTACGCATACAGTAATTAACTCAAAACTAGTAAAATGATTATTTTAGTTTACACTTAAAACTTATTATTTTACATAAAGTATTCCGCATTTACTGTTATGCAATTTAGTTAATATCATTCATGACGTTATGCTTATAACTGCATTGGGAAAGATATGATTTGATTTTTATCCGTGCAAGAACGGAGAAAGAATACAATTTCCTGCGTTGGGGCGGCCTGTCGTAAGAGTCGACAAAACAACTCACAGCCAGGTGGTAGAGTATTCCCCCGTCTGGATGGCTACCACCCCTGGTCTAGAGTATGTCGCCATAGCAACCTTGAGTTGTGTTCCGGCATTAGTGACCAGGTTCCAGTCTCCCTTAAGAGAGCAGCAGCGCATTTGTAGCACCTTTGGTGTTGCAAATGTCCATGGGTGATAGTAACCGCTTTCCATCAAATGGGCCGTCTGCCTGTCTGCTGAACTCATGCAGTAAAAAAAAGCAAACCTCAATCATCTCAGGTTCGCACGCGATTTGGTACTTATGACCAACGATAACACATATTTTCAAATAATACTTTAACAACTCTGAAAAAGCGCGAAGCGAGTCTAAGCATGAACAGGTCTAAAACAAAAATAAGGACAAATAGGGAAAACATAGACATAACAGTGCTAGCACTGAATATGTTACAGGATACATATATTTTACACAAATAATTTATTCTATAGACCAATCCGATTTAGCAATAGAACAGTAACCAATGCACGGAGAAAATTTTGATCTTTAAAGGAGGTAATGAAGGCAGAAAACTTCTCAATAACAGCTAAAAGAGATGTCTTTATCACTTAACATGGACCTTGTCTCAAAAAACACCTTATTAAATTAATAACTTGCCAAAGAGGTATAGAAAGAGGGATAGGAGCTAAAGTAACACAAAGGACAAAAGTTACAGATATAACAAAAATCACAGAAGTGGAAAATCTAATAGAAAAATTAAAAAGAACAAACTGATTGTTATTTGTATTTTTTTAAGCTATAGGTTATATTAATTGTACATTTCAATTTAAGTTTTTTTATTTTATTTTTATATAATACTCCATTGTGCATTATATAAATGCAGTTTATATAATGCACAATGGAATAAACTGCATTATATAAATGCAGTTTGCAAATTATTACACTTTACATATTATAGGTGACTAGGTAATGTAATAAAGATTGTTTTTGCTGTTTTGTATGCATTCCCTTTTACCTATTTTTATAGATCAAATATCAGCAATAAAATGTTTTAAACCGTTAATTATGTACAATATTTTTTTTAATCAAAATATACATATATAGTTTTTTTAATCTATACTAATATAACAAAGACGAAAGATTTCAATTTTTGTATCTTTGTAACTAATAAACTCAAAAATTACTGAACCGATTTCAAAAATTCTTTCACCGTTCGTATGTTACATTAAGGCTATATAAAAATTAGGGAACCATACTTAACCTTCAATAATGTAACCTATCAATGTAAACAAAATACTCGGCGCTGGAATCCGGTTCTACGATTTTGACAAAAGTAGACCCGGTAGGCGGTGCTGGAATCGGAAAAGAAATTTGAAAGTTGTTACGACATCCCGTCACATCAAAGCATCCCTTTCCCGGCAACATTTCCTCTTCCACCTGTATTCGGCCGGTTCTAACCAGAGGGCGCTGCGCACACACATGCCTCTCATTGGCCGATTCGACAACAATCGCTGCCTAAAGTCGCGACGCCACGCTCGCCGATAAGTAGTCCAAAAAACGTCGGAAAACTACTGTATTGTGCCTTGAAACCGTTCCTTCAAGTGCCAACTGTGTCCCGGACATCCGGTGTAGTGTTTCTGCAAAACCAGGACGCGTGTATCCGGCCGAAATCCTGTATCATTCTACATACGGTTCCAGTGACTTCACTAGGATTTGCGAGGCGGCATCAGGTCGAACAGAGAATCCGGTTTTGCTGTACTTTCATCTCAGAAATTATTGCTCTATCAAGTTGGGGTGTGTTCCGTTGTATAACACGCAAACTTATTGGTAATAAAGGCTTTTTGATTTTGATTTGATACCTGAAATCGGTTAAGAGAGTATATATAGCTTTTATTTCTTCTTCCTGCTTTGATAATTTCATAATCGGGCAATTGATCAGTTAACCGAAAGACTGTTGTATTAATTGAACGTCCAGCAATTAATCTTTAATTGGATAATGGCCACAATCCTTACATTTCAATTTGTCCCAAATTTGTAAGAACTGTTTGATGTCATCCGTGATCAGGACGAATCATCAGCATTGCCACACATGCAGTCAGCCTTCTGGGCACGCTTTCCTCTGGTAGCGATTTGTAACATAGTTTTAAAGAACTTATTAACTATACATAATAAAAGTACGTTTTAACGTTTTTAAGCGCGGTAATTTATTTGATTTTTGTTATTCCGACGTTTTGGCCAGTTTTCAGTGGCCGTGATCACGGAAGACAAAGATGTCAAGTGTCAACGAGTATTGTTAAAGTTTTATTTAGCCTACCGCCAACTTGTTCATTTTAATTATTTAGTTTTAATTTTGTTTATGGTTATTATTTAGTCTATGGGAGCCTTAAAACTTAAAGCTGGCGTTAAAATGTATTTGTGTTATGCATATAAGTCGCGAAAATATTAACTTGTTTACTATAGTTGTAACACACTAAAACTACTACTCGACAATAGATGGCACTGTGCATTTATTATACGCGATAGTCTTTAATCAATTCAGTAGTTAAAAACCCATACCTTCTTCTCCACCTAGTCGACCATTCGCCCGTTGTCGTTCGTCGCGCGCGCACGTCTCCCGCTCCGCCTCGGCTGTCCGTTATTCGTGTTCGTTGTGTTCGTTCGTTCACCCGGTCGATCTGTGTTTTTTTTCTGTGACAGTGCAGTGAAAAGTGCGTCATCAGGTGGTTTTTCCACCAAATCGTTCGTCCCCCTCAGGGACAATGGACGGCGTGGAGCTCTCTCCATTGCTGTTGGAGGGTTTGCTGTCGTTTTTACGACAGCAATTCCCTCAAGCGCTCGACCAATTTTGAGGACTCCGGAGTCCCAATCAATGGCGTCCGTTATCTCGGAACTTAATTCCGAGAAACCCTTACACGTGCAAGGGGCCCCGCACCCGCATCTGCCGCGACCACCGCACCCCCGCGACCCCCGCCACCGCGCTTATCGCTGACCACCTGCGCTCTACCTTAGCGCCCGCGCCCCCGCATCCGTACCCGCCGTGTTACCGGTGCGCCCGCCGCCCGCACCCCCGCTCAACGATGCCCACCGTGTGGCACCAAAATCACGCGCCTCGTTTTCTCGCGGTTCCGCGTCAGGACAACCGCGATCGAGCTCCGCGAGTT
The DNA here is from genome assembly GCA_039645545.1 of Dendrolimus houi. Classification (NCBI taxonomy): domain Eukaryota; kingdom Metazoa; phylum Arthropoda; class Insecta; order Lepidoptera; family Lasiocampidae; genus Dendrolimus; species Dendrolimus houi. The sequence goes on along the minus strand of CM077143.1, from coordinate 12,431,045 downwards.
CGACGACATCGCGTTCGCGATCGCCCATACACCGCGTAATCGATTCTCGTCGAGAAATCGAATTATCTCCTGACGGTCCGCAATACCTCAGGGATGCCCCTCTTCCACCGGCCGATGAAATCACCCCCATGGATGTCGTGCCTCCCGCGAACATCCCCTTAAACCACGAGGACGATGACGGTTTCATAACCGTCAATCGTACCAAAAACGGAAGACCCAGAGGGAGGTCCCCCCCAACCCCGCTCCCACTGCGGGCCCAAAACTAACAGCGGCACCTTCCAGCCGCCCTGGGCCACCTTCACAGCGCCCGCCGCCACCCCTGATCATCCGCGAGAAAGCCCATTGGCTTCAACTCGCTAAGGAGCTGCCAGGTAAGGCAATCTCTATAAAAGAAGCCCGTGATACCCAACACGGCATCAAAGTTATGGTCACGTCTTCAAGTGACCACCGCTCCCCTAACATCCTTGTTATGTGACCGTAAAATCGGTTACTATACTTATGCCCTGCCGGAAGAAAAACGCCTTCGGGCTGTAATCCGCGGACTCCCACAGGAAATCGAGTGTTCCTACATTCTCGAGGACCTTAAGTCCCAAGCTGTACCGGTGCACGAAGTGCACCGTATGCACAGAGGCGACGCAACAAAGTCTCCTCTAAACCTAGTATTGGTTGTCCTCGACCTCTCCCCAGAGGGGAAAGATCTCTCGAACTTGAGAAGGTCTGTGGCCTCTCTGGCCTTCGTGTGGAACGCCCACACGAAAAACATACACTGCGGCAGTGTCATCGTTGCCAACTTTATGGGCACTCTGCCCTACATTGTCAATCCCGTCCCAGGTGCGTCAAGTGCCTGGGCGACCACGGACCTCGGAGTGCACACGCACCTGGGACTCCCCGGAGCCACCGAGCTGCATTCTCTGCGGCCAAGCGGGTCACCCCGCTAACTACAGAGGCTGTCCTGCCGCCCCCGACCCAAATGTAAGTTCGGAAAGGGCAACGCCCAAAAGGCACTAGAAAAGTGCCGAACAAACCCGCATTCGTGGCAGCCGCCCCTCCAGTGGTAAATCACTGGACGGGTCTTCCCACGACGGAAGCGTTCCCTCCACTAAGGACGCGCGCCCCAATTTTGGCCGGCCTACCCCAAGCAACCCCTGCCCCCGCCCCCATTTTAAAAGCACCTTCTGGGCCGTCACCCCACCACTCTTTAGCGGAGGACTTAGCCTTGGCGACTAAATTCGCCAAGAACTTGCCTTTCGACCTAGCAGAGGTCCAACTCTTGGCTCGAAAACTGAGACAAGTTGCAGAGTCTGATCAACCCTCCTCCGGGATCAACTCGTGATCGAAATGGATCACGCGTACCTCCTCCAGGTACTTAGGTCGTTATAACTAAACAACCTAGTTAAATTAATGTTACCGGTAACAAATGGCGCATGTAGGTAGAAATAAACCACGCTCATTGACTCTGGCGACTTATAACGCCAACGGCCTTCGAAACCAGCGCGACTTGGTCCATGACTTCCTGGTTACCAATCAAGTAGATATACTACTAGTGCAGGAGACCTTCCTGAAACCGAGTGAAAGAGATCCAAAGATCTCTAACTATCGGGTCACTAGACATGACAGGATAGGCCGTGGTGGCGGCACCTGATCTATTTCAGAAGATCTCTACACTGCATGCCTCTAGTCACCCCACCACTAGTAGGTATGGAGGTATCCGCCTGCAGACTAGCAATGACTGGCCACCAACCTCTAGTCATAGTCTCAGCATACCTCGCGTGCCAGAAAACCCTTATTAAGAAAGACCTAGAAGCCCTATTCAACTTAGGCCCAGCTGTTATAATAGCCGGAGATCTGAATTGTAAACACGAACAGTGGAATTGCAATACCACCAACCCCAATGGCAGAGCTCTAATAAATATATCAGACAATCTTTTGTTTGATATAATAACTCCCATGACCCCCACACGATACCCCCCCAACCGCGACTGGGGGACCCCAAACACTCTCGACCTAGCATTACTGAGGGGCGTAACTCTTCAGTTCCATTCGATCGAAACGATGGACGATATAGACTCGGACCATCGCCCGGTTATCCTCAAATTAGGACAACAGACGGACCAGACATCTGAAACTAGGACCTCTGTGGACTGGTTGAGACTTGGGGACCTCCTCAAGGCAACCGAATCACAAGACCTGGACCGCATCCCGGACCACATCGAATCCCACCAAGACACGGAGACGGCGATCGAGGCCCTCACCAGCCACCTTCAATCCGCAGTGCGGAACTCGTCCAGACAGGTGCCAGTGGAGAATGACCGCCACTTATGCCTGCCGGACGAAGTGAGGGTACTGCTGAGGGAAAAGAGAGCCGCCTCCAGAGCTCACGACAGATATCCCACCGAAGACAACAGAGTCCGACTCCGCCAACTAGAGCGCGAGGTCAAACTACGTATCCGGGAAGTCAGGGAACAACGTTGGGACAGAACGTTGAGAGATATCGAACCAACTCACCAGGCGTACTGGAAGCTGGCTAGAGCTCTCAAATCAGATACCCTCACTGTCATACCCGCGCTAGAAAGAGCCGACAACACCGAGGCGTTCGATGATGAGGAGAAAGCCGAATGCCTTGCTCAGAGTCTAGAGCTTCAATGCTCCCCACTACACAAAACGTCGACCAGTCACACCTGACGGAGGTGGACTCCGAGGTTGAACGTAGATCCTCTTTACCAGCGGAAACCACACTCGACCCAGTCACGGTGGAAGAAGTGCAAGATCTGATCAAGTCCTCAAACCACGAAAGGCCCCAGGGATCGATGGCATTAACAATCGCGTGTTAAAACTCCTCCCCGGCCACTTGATTATAATCTTAGTGAGCATCTTCAATGCCGCCATAACAAACTGCTCTTTCCCCGCGATCTGGAAGGAAGCAGACGTCATCGGTATTCACAAGCCTGGAAAACCGGCTAATAAACCGTCCAGCTACCGCCCAATCAGCCTACTGAGCACACTCAGCAAGCTTTACGAGAGGGTCATCCTCTCTAGACTAAGAGATTTTGCCATCAGCAAACATCTACTACCCGATGAGCAGTTTGGATTCCGTGCCAGACACTCATGCGTCCAACAGGTGCACCGCATCACGGAGCACATACTATCCCACTTTGCCCATCGCCCTCGTCGCCCTATAGGAACAGCCGCACTGTTCCTTGACGTAGCTAAGGCCTTCGACAAGGTCTGGCATAACGGTTTGATTTACAAGCTGTACCAGTTCGGTGTACCAGACAGACTCGTGCTCATCTTGCGAGACTTCCTCCTGGGCCGTAGCTTCCGTTTTCGAGTGGAGGAACACGCTCGTCCCCTCACCCACTCACAGCCGGTGTACCACAGGGCTCGGCCCTGTCTCCACTACTCTTCACGCTGTACACCAGCGACATCCCAAAAACTCCAGATGTAGAGTTGGCCCTCTTCGCGGATGACACCGCACTCTATACATCAGATCACAACCGACAAATGGCTTGCGTCCGGCTACAGGTAGCTGTAACAGAGCTAGGCGAATGGTTTCGCAAATGGAGGATAGAGGTAAACCCGGAGAAAAGCGCAGCAATGTTCTTTTCCCCGGGCACGCTTCGCTCTCCCAAACGCGCTTGCCTTCGCTTAAAAGCCATCTCGCTCTACGAACAAGAGATCCCCTGGGCAAAGTACACCAAATACCTGGGTGTCACCTAGATCAGAACTTGCGCTTCAACGAGCATATCACTATAGTCCGGAATAGAGCGCGATTTGTGATGGGTCGTCTAGCACCCATGATAGATAAACGAAGCAAAATGTCCCTCAGACACAAGCTTACTCTATATAAAACATGCATCCGCCCGATCATGACATACGCGAGTGTGGTATTCGGCCATGCCAAGCCTGCCCTTTTAAAGAAACTGCAAATCGTTCAGAATAAATTCATGCGCAGAGCCGTCGGTGCTCCCCTCTATATGCGTAACATCGACATCCACCGCGATCTGGAGCTTCCCTCCATCAAAAACTACATTACGTCGCTCTCGCGTAAGTATTTCGATCTAGCGCCGCACCATCGAAATCCCCTCGTCGTGTCCGCGTCCGATTATAAGCCTCGACGAAAGGCTCTCGTGCGACGACCGCGTAACATCCTCATGGACAAGGTCGACGATATCACAAAACGGCTGGCTCGGATCAGCCCGCCCGCGGTTAGGACGGCAGGCTGGCAGGCACCGACAGACAGACACAGACGGCGGCGTCGACGCCGCCAATCACGATCTCTCCACGTCCCCGCGAGGGACGCCAGGAGACACAGCCCCCCATAGGATAGACTAGGCGTGTTGCTGGGAAGTTTCTTTCGCCGTTTCTTCTCTCCCAGCCATAACACGTTGCGAAACGGCAGTAAGATAGTATAGGCCACCGCGAACCGCCGATCCCGGTCCACCGGGATCCTTCCTCTCGGGCTTTATATTACCCGTCGCCCGCTCTCAATTAGTGCATTGTGTCGCCTTATGGTGGGCATCATTAGATTCATCCCCCTCTCATGGCAACAGTCCAGCCGAGGTGAAACTCCTAGGAGCCCCCTCGAGCAAGTTGCCTCCCGGGCTCGAGCGCCTTCGCTTCGCAAAGGCACTCGCCCCGAAAACCCCGGTAAAGTTGTGAGGTCTTCGGACCAACAACATAAAGTCAAGTCCAATAAAAACCTAGTCGACTTCTACTTCTAAGGGACTTCTCCATCGTAGACAGTACCATGTTGCGAGGCCTAACACTTCTACATAGTGGGACTTCTGTGCTTCGAAAACCTATTTTTTGTTCTGTAAAGTTTCGTTGTGTAAACTTTTACATTATTAAAACCGTTCGTGCCAGTGGAAACATAATAACTTAAGAGTCTACTCCCATAACCAACCTTACATAGTTTATTTTTAGTATTTAATTGTACTTTTTAAAGTTCGTTTATGTAATCACAAACATGTCTGCTGAACTCGTGCAATAAAAAATATATATTAATTAAAATTTGTCCTAAAATAATTCTACTATCTCATGCACCGTTTAGGCAGTTTTTATAATAGGGAAGCGAACTATCAAATTAACTGTGATAATTTTATCATCTTGCAAACGCCGAAGCCGCCTAGATCGTGTACGAGCGTAGCAAGTTATGACGTCATATATTTAACGAGTCAAATAGAGCATTGATTATTTTTATTGTGAAACTCGCAAACAAACAGACAGCCCATCTCAGGGAAAGTGGTTAGCGTTGACTTTAGACGTTTGCGATACCAGGAGCCGAATTCTGCTATTCAATAGCTTGACGTTGCGAACATATTCATAGTCCGATTCCAATACGATAGTGTCAAAAATTCGTATTCTACTTTTTTTTATTTATTTATCTATAATAAAAAAAATACATTACAAAATAGTAGTAAGGCACCACTTAAACCTATGAGGTTTGGGTGTGATGCAACACACCCTCACATTTACAGGAAAACCATATTCTATAGAAATACATGATTTGTAATCATTGTATCGTGTTCTCTATCGTTCCTGTAGTCATGCATATGTATATACATATATACACACACATACACACACATTTATATACACCTACACACATATACACAGTCTCGAACGACTATTTTTAGAATTTAATGATTCCCTTAGTATAATGGGCAAATGATTAATTACTTTTGGTATTATGTAGTTAGCAGTATACTACTTGTCATAGTGGTCATTGTGGGGTGGGATGAATAATGTCTGTTTTGAGTACTTTTGTGATTGATCTTATGTGTGTTTTGTTGTTTTTTTATTTGTAGTTCTTGGTTTTTAAAGTAGTTTTCTTTAAGTGACATATACTCCGTTTTCGTTTGTATTGGCAGGACCCCACAGTGTCGGATAGTAAGGTCTCTTGGTTCCGGTATCGAACTTTGATGTTATGTGGCACGATGACTTTTAGTATTCGGGAGTTGAAGAGCGTAAATATTACTTATGTATGTTTTGAATGTCCTTCCGTACCTGCTTAGCCCATATGACGCTATGGAGTCTACCATTGCGTTATATAGTAGAAGATACCAAAACCACAATACTTTATCGATATCGTCGCGGCGGAGTATTAGTAGATTTTTTTATACAAACAGATTACAATCAATTAGATTGGTAATCAATCGGTATTAATTACCATTAGCACAGATGGTGTTAGCCGAAATAAATAATGAAAAACTACCAAAATTTTACATTTATTTCACAAGTTTTCGCTTACAAACATTTATAAAGATAAGAGTGGCTTGCCACGAGCACGCCATTGGAATTGACGCAATAACCAAATCAGGCAAACCTACGATCGAGACCGTAGTGTCCAGTGATTTTGACGAAATAGTAATAGCAGAATTGGCCCCCACGACTGAAGCCAAAGCTTTGGTAGCCTTGAGGATGGTGTAGAGGGGATGGGATATGGTATAAATGAATAAAGGAATCTTTATTTGTAGAAATACTGGTAATAATATGAATGAATGAATGAAAACTCTTTATTGTTCACCATAAACTTAATTCTAGACAATTGATATGGATACATTTGCATTAGAACAATGGGCGGCCTTGTCGCTTATAGCGACCTCTTCCGGGCAACCCGGTGTCTAAGGAGATTTTAAACGAAATTTCAAAACATTTTTGGTGGTGTACTAAACTAAAATAAAAGTAATAAAATCAATAAAATTAGATAAAGATGATATTATAAATTAGATATATATACATTCGGACAATAGATACATTCATGTAATGCAACAATTTTATTTAATAGACCAATAATGGTCAGTGACCATACGTTTAAATGTAATCATTGATTTAGCTTGTCTGATTGGTAAGGGGAGGGGGTTCCAGAGTCGAACAGCCTGTACGGCAAAAGAATTTCCTACGTAGGAAGAAGTGTGTGCAGGTATTGTTATAATAGTTGTACATGTGATGGTAACAAAGCCAAATGTTCTCACTGTATTTGACCTACGTATGGTCCTAGATTAAGGTGGTATTGGCATGTAATGAGGAGTGATGAAAGTCACATGACAAAAATAATGTTATACTGCATGATTGATGGGTACAAATGTAAAGCTAGGCCAAAGAAAGATTGATGGATTGTGTGAAGGATGATATGATGATTTGTGGTGTGACAGAGGACGTATGCCAGAATATAGGAGTGTGGAAGGAAAAGACATATTGTGTCGACCCCAAATCATTGGGAGAAGGTAAAAGAAAAGACAAAGAGAGAGATGGTCATAGAAATGTTTGGCTACACGTCAATTAAAAATAAATGCAATTGGTACAACAACGCCTTTACGGATATTCATATGACAAAGAGGGACAACATGACATGCCGTAGTACGACTGCTAGTAAAATGAAGTGACCGAGGCCGATCAGGTACGATTATTAACGAACATTTCCGAACTAGAAGTTTTGAAATGAATGACACTCGACGTCTAACCGGCCCCATCGCTTCAAATGTACTGCCGCGGTACAAAGCGTACAAATCTCCTTGCCTCATTTGAAATGGTTAAATTTTATTATTGGTTCAGTACAAAATATCATGTTACTCTTACAAACTTATTTTATAATCATGTCCTACCCAACACTACTTGTACGAATCGTATGTCTCAATTTTAACCGATAGTAAGGTAAATGAGCAGCAGCAGTAGCAGAGCAAGATATAAGAACCGGTCAGAAGTCAAACTAACTACTTAACTAAATAAGTAAGATTTTTATCCGTGCAGGAACGGAGTAAGAATACAATTTCCTGCGTTGGGGTGGCCTATCGTAAGAGGCGACAAAACAACCCACAGCCATGTGGTAGAGCATTTGCTCGACTGGATGGCTACCACCCCGATTTAAAGTATGCCGCCACAACAACCTTGAGTTGTGTTCCGGCATTAATGACCAGGTTCCAGTCTCTCTTAAGAGAGCAGCAGCGCATTTGCACTGTCCATCAAGTGGGCCGTCTGCCTCTATGCGGAACTTTTGCAATAAAAATTAAAAAAAGATTTTAAGTGAAATTAACTTTTTTGTATCACGTTTACGAAACTTAAAATGTTATTGTAGTAAACGCTATTGCAAAATTGTTTTTAACAAACGAATATTGCAACACAGTTAAGCAAAAGTTAAACGGTTTTCGTTCATCTTTTTGTTTTAATTCGCAATATATTATTATTATGTTTATAGTATATCGTGTTTGTAATCTTATGGAGTAGTATTTTGAAATCAACATTATATTATTTGCAATTCGACTATGTTTTTTAAAGTTATTTGCTACTCGATTTCTCCGTCAATTGTAGACCGATTATGAATTTAATTTTAGTCGAAGTATATTTCTGATATGGTTTCATTGTTACCAAGTCGGGATCTGATGAGTGGATCCCAGGGAAACCGAGAGAATTATAGGCACGTACAACGTGTTTAGTTTTTTTCTAAAGCTATTCAGGTGTTTGCGTAACTACAAAGTAGAAAACATTTTTATTCAAATTCAACTTCGACTTCATGAATAGCTAAAAAGCAAAAAATAATCATTATCTTATGGAAAGCGGTTACCGTCGCCTATGGACGTTTGCCACACCAAAGGTGTCACCAACGCGCTGCCGGCCTCGAAGAAATTTTATGACATCCATTTTAAAAACGCCATATTGTAGCACTGTGGAAATACCACGGCTGGGAGCTCATTCCAAATCCCCATGGCACGCAAGAGAAACGTTCTAGAGAACCGTTGCGTACAAGAGCGAAGCGGCTCAAGGAAGTGGGGATAGACGCCCAGCCGATGGTGTGCGGTGCGGTGGTAAAAGGAAGACGAAGTCCCCAATATGAACAGTTCCTCGGAACATTGTATACGGTAGAATGCGCAGGGACACGCGAAGTCTCTCCGAAGGCCAAGCGTATTGTTACGAGTTGCAGGACTCGAATTAAAATGCCGTTGGAATTATTATAGAGCTTATTAGAACCATACAAACACGTATAACACAAGTACAAATACAACCGAACACAACTAGTCCAAACGTAATGCAAAAGGTCGTAATTCAATAAAACGCGCAAAGTCCGTCACTATTAGATTCCCGATTGTAGTACACACGTCCCGCTTTAATCGTGGTTCTCGCTCGACTGCCTCATCTCTCAATCAGACCATCGTTTTATACTGCACAAAAGCAATGTGCCCGTATCGTAGTCGACATAATCCAAAACACCTGGCTAATGTTGGGTACAATAAACAATGGCCTGTTCTCTAGAAACGTATGCAAATAAATACGTAAACAAAAGAAGACGATCATAAAAGAATTACAATAATTTCAATGTTAAGTTATTAGTTCAAATGCCGACGGGTAATAAATGTGCCTCTACAAATCTGTACGTGGAATTTGTCTTTGTCGGCGCTTAGGTTGCAACAGTATCTAAACCGTCTATGAGTATGGAATCAACGACAATGCGAACGGCTCAACGTTGAATACTGTCCAGGGGATTTAGCTGGTAGGCAGGTGCCCCGGCCCACAAGTGTGAGCAGTACTCCACATTCGGCCTCACCTGGGCTTTGTAAAGCACAAGGCGTTGCCGCGGATTGAAATACAGCTTTGACCGGTTTAGCACTCCCAGCTTCTTGGAGGCAAATTTTGCCTTGCCTTCAAGGTGGCCCCTGAACTGTACATCGTTTGCAATGTCGACACCAAGGATCTCAATATTCTTAGAGGTGGTAAGGGGTGTTCCTTGGAACTGAAGCGCATGTACGAATGGGGTGTATCTACATCATCTTGAAGTCCGGGCCAAGTAAAATATAAAAAAACAACAACAAATTACCAAAATATAGTATATTTTATGTTTCACTTCGAACAGACTCGTCAATGACTGGAATTTTATCCACATTTTCTGAATCCTTGGCACATGTACAGTGTATGTGGCGCCCCAACCTGTTTGCCACACAAGCAAGCTGTCGTATGAACTTTATCTCGCGGATTTTCCAGAATGTTTTAACATATAGTTACTCGATGAGGGCGTGAACGAGTATTTACAGTCTCATCACGGTAGGCAACGCATCGGCTACGGTGATTTTGCAGATGTCCGTAGGTGATACCACTTACCATCAGGTGGTCCGACTACCTTTTTGTCTTGAAGCAAAATAAAAAAAGCGCTTGGTTGTTTTGTATGCGGCTTTCGTTTCGTGCCTTCCTCTCGCTGGTAAGATGAATAAATCGTGCGAATGTAATTCAAGAAAAAAAGAACAATCAAATTCTGTCCTTCTCAAAATGTTACTTAAATTAAAATTAAATCCTTTACACCTCGCTATACAGTCTCTTATAAAATAAATATTCCTTATCCTTGTAAGATTTTATCATCCCACGTAATTATCACTTTCGTGTTGTATGTTGTAGAAAATATTTATTTTTGGTTTTTTAGTCACTTTTGAAGTCGGCTTGGTTTTTTTCGATAAATTATGTTTAAAAGTGTTTTTTATCACCACATAGATTTTTCAGTTCAGTGTATTCTAAATTTTCTTTACTATCGTTACATTATAACAAGGCTTCAAAGTCTAGAGTATCGACACCGGGTTACTACTCTATCGGTTTTTAATAGGATTCATTTCGGAGAGTGCGGTTGAACTGTTCAACCCAATACCTCTACACCAGAGATTCCCAAAGTGATCGTTATCGACCCCGTGGGGTCGAAATCAGTTTCCCAGATGTCGACATAAACGAAAACTAATGTTGGAGGTCCACGAGGTCTAAAAATTGACCCCTATTAATTATCACAAGTTCATTATCGAATCGCTCAAGCGGCTCAAATATGCAACCTTCAGTGAGAGTTATATATTTGTGCCGTTTGCTGTCGAGACGCTTGGACCGTGGGGTCCTGAGGCCATTAGCCTCTATCAAACTTTATCAAAACGACTCATTGACTCTTCAGGTGATCAGAGGGCTGGTGCTTACCTCGGGCAACGGATCAGTATGGTGATCCAGCGAGGAATCGTAGCCAGCCTTCTGGGCACCTTACCTTACCTTAGCATAGAAGGCGGTGATCTAAGCTCATTATTCTACTTATAGTCTTGAGGGACTATGTGTAGAATACGATACAAATAAGTTTTCTTTTATTCTATTCGATTATATGTAATTTTTTTAATTGTAAAGAAAAAACAAGTTCTTGTTTGAAGATTTCTGTATAATTTAATGTTACGTATACCAAATTGTTATAAGAAAGACTAATATTTTAAGTTTAAGTTTACTCACTTAACCAACATCAAAGTATTCAAGTTGGTAATTATTTTTATCAATATGAAAAAAACTAGAAATTGAATTTTTAATGTAATTTGGCTATAGTCTGAGGTATCAGTAAAAGTTGTGTGAAAACTCATAGTAACATGTATTTGACCTCAATACAGTCTAACCTTATAGAAAAATCCATAAATCTGTAGCTCAAGAGTCTTGGGAGGCCTTGGTCACGTCACAGACCAGTGGACTAATGTCACCGCTTTTTGTACTGCAAACATTACCTTGGATGTTTTTTAGTCTAATCATATGATACTTGTAATTATTTGGTTTGTACACAGTTTAGATGCAAAAATGTGTATGTATAACTTCTTAAATATTTATTACGACAATTCAGTTTAGAACGTGTTAGTTTTACATTTGTATCCCACGAAAATTATCCCAATTTTCAGGATGTAAGATTTTTTATTCCATCTATCTATCACTAGCTGTTGCCTGTGGCTTCACTTGCATAGATTAAAAAGATCCACAGTTTGAGTAGTCATGAAGTTAGGAGGTAGAAAGGTAAGACGGGAGGCTTTTCCTTTCAGTAAGACTATGCAGGCTGGATTACTTTGAAAACGACGGATTTTCATACAAACTTTCATTCCTTTTATACTGAATGAATTTTTTAAAATCCTTTCTTAGTGCGCGCCAACAGTATAGAAAGAACCCGTATGCAAATTTTCAGGGTTGTAGCCTCAATAGTTAGGCTGTGCGTTGATATGTCAGTCTGTCAGTTAGTCAGTCAGTGAGGTCAAGCAATTATATAATATTGTTACGAGTGCTGGACTCGAATTAAAATGCCGTTTGGAATTACTATAGATTTTATAAGAACTATACAAACACGTATAACACAGGTACAAATATAACTGGACACAACCAGTACAAACTGCACGATTCCATAACAAGCTTATCGAATGTACACGTGTTGTTCGTATCGTGATCGTCGCTTGACTGCCGATCTCTCCCTTCGAACATTAATTTATACTCAGCTTACAATACGTCTCGACCGTGTAAACAATGATTCAAAGAATCACACCTGGGCACTGCCTACCATAAAGGATTACAATACACAATAGGCGGCTTTTCTAATTACAAATTTTAAACACTAAATAAACAAAAGAAGTCCAGATGCGGGCAGGTAATAAACTGTGCTTTATGGCAGGCAGATGTGCATTCACTTTTGTCGGCGTGCTTCATGGAACTTTGGCTAAGTTATAACAATATGTATAGATTAGCTGGATGATTGTATCATTACTAGTAAAGAAAATTATACCATTGTGGGCTCTGCATTAATTTATTCAAAGGATTAATACAGTGTTTTTCAATCTGTGGGTCGCGACCTCTTGGGGGGTCGCAGAGCCTTGCTCCGGGGTCGCCGGCAAAATAGAAAAGGCAATTTAAATTTACATCTCGTATTTATGTACTTTCTAAGCTCAGTAGCTTATTGCAGAGTACAGGTCTTAATAATGCATATAGGAAACAAAATAGAGAAAAACATAAACGTAGTCTTTTAAATTAATAACTTTTTATTTGTTTATGACCCAAGGGGGTCGCCTAAATTTTTAAACATGTAAAGGAGTCGCTTATTCAAAAAGATTGAAAAGTACTGGATTAATAAATCTTAATGTTTTTTTATTTTGTATCCATACAATGATAGGTAATCATTGTAATGTGTACCATAACGCATGCGTGGATTCGAATCCCATCCGTGTTGCCAGTTGGAATATCTACAATAAAATTATATGGCCACGCGGCGGTAACAAGACTATTTATTAACAGTTATATTTATTAACAGACAGACAGAGAAAAATAAAAACTAATGAGGTGTTTTTGGGGCACCTAGTTGGAACGGATATTTACAGACCATCGAAGACCATCGAAGGCCAACTGAGACCATCGGAGGCCAACGGAGACCATCGGAGGCCATCGAATACTATCGAAACAATTGTTTAGTAATGAGGACAACTAGAAGACCTTCTATTTATAAAACAGTGTATATTACACTGATGGATATTATCTTTCATTGCATTTTAAAAACATATTTATTTTATAATCAGCAGACCAACACACATATTGCATATCCTCAAATTAAGCAAGTTACGTTGTGTGTAATGGTGATATACAACGGACTACTCTGGGGCCGATCCCAGATACTCAGACCATAGTAAATAACGGAGAAAATTCGTTTCCCAAATTTACCATGCTAAGAATCGAACCCGAAGCCTCTGCGTTGCAGTGAGAAAGGCCGGCAAAGGCTAAGCTTGCTCGACCACATAGGCTGTCAAATTGTATAATAAATAAAGTTCAGCATGTTTTCTTTCGCTGACACTTTTTCGTCTAGCCCCCATCCGCAGAGAAAGGTGCGATAAGGAACTTCGTTCCTAAATTTTTTGATTTTGAAATCTGCTGTTCCGAGTTAGCCGCCTGATTATGTTCTCATTTTTAAGGGGCTCGTAGCCTAATAACAAAAGTAGTAAAGGTTCATCTCTAATACGCCTTCGCTGTACATATACAAAACGCACTTGACCGATTAATGTTTCTCTAATCCACTCATTTATTAAACTTTATAATCCCTCCGCACATGTAATTTGAGTTAATTAAATACAGTTTTCACGCTTCATGACTGAAAGAATTGGGACAAATGGCGTCGAGCTTTTTATGTGTGTTACACGTTAACGTGGAATTCCTACATTGAACTATTTATGCGGTTTGTTAGTATTTCGTGACTTGTATTATTACTGTTTTCTCCGCGACTTTGCCTCGGGTCAAATCTTGTTGAAAGCATTCACACAGGTTACATTGGATTAAATTTTGTTTATATAATCTATAAACTTCAATATTAATTTCTATTTATAATGTATAACAAATGAATTGTCTGGAAGTGGGCGCTAACAACTGCAACACAGTATTATACTACAGCAGTTGTTTGCGACACCAAATTGTTTCTGTACGCTATGTTAATGGTTTCGAATAAATTCTTTAATTCGTCCCCGAAATTTTACTTAATTTTATCCCTATAAATTTCGTATACATTTTTTTAAACACTTTATCCTCTTTATTGGTTCATGAAAGAGGGAAGTATGGATCTAAAAGATGCTTACTTATACGCACACACACACACACATATATATATATTATATACATATAGATATTTATAAGTAAGCGTAAGCTTAAATTTGTATACATATTATTTACATATTTTATATTATTTCATATAATAAATACACAATTTGTATTTATATAAGATTATATACATATATAATTATGTACATATTATAATCGATATATTAATACGTGAAGCAAAAACACAGCAAAAACTTTGTACCCATTTTTAGGAAAATTGCGCGGACGGAGGAGTATGAAATTTCTCGCACTTATAGTTTATATAGAGAAGGAGTGCAGAAAGCTAATATTTTTTTTAAATTATGCATAAAAAATGCATTAAATCAATAAAAAAAACATTACACACACTACCATGTATTTGACACAGACGCATATATACTCTTTTGTTTATTGTTAAAGTCAAATTAACAGTGTAGTCTTGGCGAAATCTATAATTATAGAAATATAGTCTTTGACAACAGAACCTTAATAATGCACAAACTTATAATTTAAATTAATTATTATGGTCGAATTTCGACCACGGGGACCACTAGTTATTGTTTGTTTTCCGAAACGCAGATCGACTATACCTAAGATCCTGTCCTTATTTATATATGTAACAACTTATTCTTTCTAAGTTTGTGTTATTGCTATTATCCTATATTCCATCCTCGGTGTTGAAACTTTTTTAAATTGTGAAATTGACATAGTAGTAGACGGGATAGCATATGGAATTGGAATAGGCGGATGGGATAGGCGAGAGAGAGGTGCGCCATCGGGACTCTACACAACGCACGAAACCATTAGTACAGGTCTAATAGTTTCACGTTGATGTTTTGTGTTTGCGTAGTATCATACCGATCGAGCCGGCCCTAAGAGTTGTTATCAAGATGGTGGTTCCAGTACATCTCTACCACGCCTTAAACTCCAAAAATTAAAAAAAAACCGTAGCAATCACCGAAACCAGAAGCGATTCTGTGCAATATACAAACACCATTTAACAGTTTATTTTATGATAATGTTAACTAAAAGGTCAAGATTGCACATTATGATAACAAACAAAATTAACAACACAATGCAAAATAATTGTATATTTTTTTGCATTGGTTTCATTTATTATTGTTTATTATACCCAAACTATTTTGGGCAAGAGACCCCTTTTCCTAAAGGAACTGATACCTCAGACCCCCATAGCCAAATTACTTTAAACATCGTATCTCTAGTTTTTTTTGTATTAGTACAAAATACTTAGCAATTTAAAAACTTTGCGGTTGGTTAAGCGAGTAAACTTGACATAATTTTCTCATAAAAATTAACAAGATGAATATAAATAAAATTCAGTAAATATCAGGTGTAATTAATATATATTACGTAAAAATATTTAAGCAGGTATTTGAAAAATACACACATTTCTACACATAACACAACTTATACTAATACTCACATTCTCATTCTCCTTTATAACATATTATTTACTCCTAATAGTCCCCAGTACCTTAAAGAACGTTTTAAATTCCTTCGCCTATCCACTGCTCATAATTTGCGCCATGATACGTACCGAAAACGTATGACGCCTGCGCACACACCATCCTGTTATGATAATTCTTTTACGGTGCAGGCTGTCAAACTTTGGAATTTGCTGCCTCTTACTGTCAGAGAGGCCAAATCCTTACCAACATCTAGAAATTTGCTCAGAAAACACTATTTGTCCACAAATAGCTTTCTGATTAACAGAATATAATTATGCCAATACATTTATTATAATAACTTATGTATTATTGTATATATATGTCTATGTATATATGTAAGTATTTGTATATTCGTTTCTTAAACTAGTTTGAATATTTATGTATCTATTGCCTTTTTCCTGCACCACCTACATCGTCCGATTCAAATTTCTTTCATTTAGGTTGCCTGGAAGAGATCGCTTTGGTCGATAAGGCCGCCTATTGTATTGCCTAGAAAATATTGTGAATATGGTCTGTTTTTGAATATTTTGGTGTGTAATAAAGTGTTATCTATCTATCTTATCAACAGTATCTTGAAAGTTTAAAACAAGAACTGGTATTAATTAATAAGGGTCGATATTTAAACCTCGTCGTCCTCAAATTTCAGTTTTCGTTCATGTCGATCCCTGGGAAGTCGATTTCGATTCCAGGGGGTCAATATAGACCACTTTGAGAATCCCTGTTGTAGTGTATCAATGCAAGATAAGACGGTTAAATCAACTGAGATACATTTTGTAAGCTTACAAAACGTCACAGCTCTATTACTTCTCTCTTCATTACTTCTCAGCTTAATTATTTCTCTCTTTTTTTTCACCTTCTCTCAATTATTTGGGGTCGGCACAATATGTCTATTCCTTCCATACTCCTCTATTCGAACATACGTCCCCTGTCACACCACAAGCCATCATATCATCCTTCACACAATCTATCCATCTCTTTTTTGGTATGAGCATGCCGACTTATGACGTCATAAGTAGGTAGTATCACGTAAGTACAAGTAAAATGAGTCACAGCACATTAATAACAACGGCCCACAAAAAATGGTCTGTACTTTTGACCTGACCCATCTATTCTTATGTATTACGAAGCACTGAATCCGAATCTGGGGTCAGTTTGGTCTATAACCAAACTGACCCCAGATTCGGATTTAGCGCAAAATTAAGAGTAAATCGCTAATTTTTTGACATAATAACTGTAATTTTTAGAGGTAGAGAACAGAGGTAAGAACTATAATTTTTAGAAGATTTCCGAGGCTTATGGGCCAAATGGCTTCAGACTCAGATTCAACGGATCGAAACACATAAAAATAATACGTGATCTGTTGACCCAAATTAGCGCTCTTGAAGTTTCTCTTTTTAAATTCATTGTAATAATGATACGATATGGGGTTTTCAAAAAAGTTGTCATAAAATTTCTTCGAGGTCTGCAGCGCATTGGTAGCCGTTCTGGAGTACAAATGTTCATGGGCAACAGTAACCGCTTTCCATCAGGTGGATCATCAGCCTGTCTGCAGCACTTTCGTTATAGAAATAACTCTACATACTGAATAGATTTTCATACATGATTACCTGATGATGATGATGCTTATATTTCAAGTAACTGACAAAAACTTTAAAGAATTATTTACATACATACATATTGTCACGCCTGTTTCCCATTGGGGTAGGCAGAGACGACGGATCTCCACCTGCTACGATCCTGACAAACACTTTTCGCTTCATCAACTTTCATTAATCTTTTCATACATACACGCTTATTTAAACTACTTTTTATCTGACCTTTCTTTAATTTGATCTTGGTGAGTATGTCTCGGTCTACCGGCACCGACTCTACCAGTCACATTGCTGTCATATACTTGTTTTGCGATTCTGCTTTCATTCATTCTCTCTACATGCCCAAACCACCTTAACATTCCCTTTTCAGCTCTTGTCACTACATCTTCTTTCAATCCACAACGTATCACTTACATTAACCTTACATATATTTCTCAAAGCTCTCATTTCAACTGCATTTGTATATAAAGAATTATTTACTCATCATAATCTATTAATGGCCGGATCCTATACCTTACTAACAATTCATTCACCTATCGGTAAAGTTTGATATGAGTTCCATACAGTAATGCTAAATTTCTACCAATAGTCATTGTCACATTAATTAACATTTTTTATTGCAAGAGTTCAGCAGACAGGCAGACGGCCCACTTGATGGAAAGCGGTTACCATCGCCTATGGACATTTGCAACACCGAAGGTGCTACAAATGCGCTGCTGCTCTCTTAAGGGAGACTAGAGCCTGGCCACTAATGCCGGAACACAACTTAAGGTTGTTATGGTGGAATACTCTAGACCAGGGGTGGTAGCTATCCAGATAGGCAAATACCTACCACCTGGCTGTGGGTTGTTTCGTCATCTCCTACGACAGGCCGCCCCAACGCAGGAAATTGTATTCTTTCTCCGTTCCTGCACGGATAAAAATGTTAATTAAATCATTGTTATATTGATATGCATAAATCCATTGTTATAATGAATAGGAAGAAATAGGAACGGCCATAAGAGATGTAACGCATTTTAAATGCAGAAACTGTAATAAAATCATAATAACTATAAAGATTATTGTAAAAATAAAAATAACATACTTCTTGAATAGCAAATACAATAATAATTTACAAATGGAAATAGGAAATTAGTAAAAAATGTTAAAAGGTCACCATTAAAGAATGCATTACGCTCTATTACATTCGAATAATGTTACTAAAAATAATATAATAATGATAGTATAACAAGCGATTGCAGTGTTTACTGAAATAACATTTTAATTAAAGAAAAAATATCGGCCAAGTGCGAGACTTTCCTGGAACTACGGACGATTCTGTAGGCGACGAACATGTTTTACATTACATAAATATATTGTTACGAGCTACAGGACTCGAATTAAAAATGCCGTTGGAACTACTATAGAATTTATTAGAACTGTACAAACACGTATAAAACAAATACAAATAAAACTGGATGCAACCAGTTCACACTGCACGATTCAATACAATTCGAACGCGCAAAGTCCGTCGTCTATATCGCTAATCGAGAGTAATAGAGAACGTCTTACTCGTTTCGTAGTCGTCGCTTGACTGCCCGCCCCTCCATTCGGGCATCGTCTTATACTAACTACACAGTACAAAGAAATTGGAGGCGCACACTGAGTTTCTAAGAAATATTAATTTGCACACCTGCGAACGTCCATAAAGTCGAATACAATAACAATAAGGATTAGTTCGACGCTAATGATGGTTATAAAACAAGTAGAAGAACAATAGCATGTTTTTCTTAATTGCAAATTCAAAAGATAAAGTATTCTCTGGGAGGCTGACAATAGACTGCGCTTACAATAGGCAGCTGTGCGCTTATCTTTGACGGCATGTAACAATATGTAATGTAAATCACGCGTGTAAATACATAACTACGAGTGTAGTTATATATCCATGATTTGGGCTGGACGAGATTTATTTATATATCTTGGTATATAAAATTCTTCTGTTCGTGTGTATATCACTGAACTACTCCTAAACGGTCGGACCGATTTGGATTAGTAGTCTCGATCAAGGATTTCCAAACTATTTTGGGCAAGGGACCCCTTTTCCAAAATGAACTGATACCTCAGACCCCTGTAGGCAAATTAATTTACAAATCCTGTCTCTATTGTTTTCGTATTAATACAACATAATTATCAATTTAAAAAAATTGCGGTTGGTTAAGTGAGTAAATTTGAGATCATTTTCTCATCAAAATGTAACAAAATAAATAGACATGAAACTCAGTAAATATCAAGTGTAATTAATAATTATTAATATAAATTACGTAAATACTTATATAGGTAATTATATTTTGGAAAAAAACCGCACATACGTACACATAACTCAACTTATACAGTATCTTGAAAGTTTCAAATAAAAACTTATGTTAACTAATAGGGGTCAATTTATAAACCACGTCTACCTCCAAGATCAGATATTCATATTTGAGTCCCTTTTATTCAAGTGGCATTCCACCATGAAAATTAACTTTAAAAAATTAAATAATATCTTTGCCGATGCGTTTCCTACCTTGATAAAGGACATTTCTTATTCAATATCCATAAAAAAGAACAAGACGTTAATTGTTTGTGTGCGCGCGCGCATCTAACCGTAAAATCGATAATACGCAACAGATGTAATAGTTGCGGCTAAAATTATATTGGAATGTTGTGCAAAGAAAGTTGTACAACACGACATACATAATACAAACAAAAGTCGTGGTTGGCTAAGCTTCCCTCTGACCAGGAAATTTTACGTGGTAGATCTATGCTGGAATTATATATAATAACAGCCCACAAACGTCCACTGCTGGACTCGGGCCTCCCACTGTAGGGAAACGAACAGTATACCCGCCACGCTTGTCTACGGCGGCTTGGCCGGTTTGACACATCGGTTATCTCGATGTGCAGGTTTCATCACGATGTTTTCAGGTCAGAAAACTGCCTAAGTGATGCAAGCTTTCCGGCCAGCAGTCGAACCCACACACTCTGAGTTTGGGACGCGTGCGCTAGCCATTACGCTACCACGACTTGGATGGCTGGAATCATTACCATCTTGATCAAAGCTCTGAACATGGCTCGATCGGTGTGATTGCACGAAAACACAGAATATAGAGGTATCCATAAAATAATTAACATATAAATAGTGCAAATAGATAAGTAGAGAAGTGTGAAAAATTCGCTAGAAAAGTAGATTAAATAGATAGATATTAAGAATGTAACAAATTACACACAAGTGTATAAATACGTGTAATAGTTAAGAAGTAGAAATAAGAAGCAATAATCATATTAGTATAAAGCAAAATGTAATAAATTTTAAGTTTTGTTAAAAAGTAAAAAGAATTAAAATTACAAGACTACAAACCCCCCCCCCCCCATCTCCATTTTAACTAATAATGGAGGAGAAAGCAATAAAAAAAACTAAAAACAAAACACAGAACATCAGAACCTTAAAGAAGCCTACAAACTTACTCTGACTCAATATGAATAAGACCGTAAGACTATAAGTGGCATACTGAGCCCAGGTCATCGAAGTCCTAAGGTTCCAGAAGGCTGACTACGTTACCTTGCTGGATCGCCATACTAATTGCCTCTGGTCACTTGAATAATAAATAGTTTACATATGTACATACCTATCCCGTTGTTCAGGTGTATAATACACCCAATCCGAGCAGTATGTTGTACCGGACATAATATTAATTCACAAAAAGCAGTCACTCGCGATATCACTACGAAATAAACAGTTTGCAATGACGAACGGCCTCAGTCTAAAGCAGCATTCGGCTGATTACTACGGTTTTTTGTCATTTTCTTTGTTTTTACAGACGAACAAAATTAGGCATTATTAAACGCGGACACAACACGACTGTCGTCCCCGTAGTAGCAAAATTTTATAACTGACCAATTCAAAATGTTGACAAAAACACGATTTGTATTTTGAATTTAAATAAATGGCGTTAATGTTGGAACTGTAAACAAAGGAGCCGGATATGTCGCTTTCATATATTCTTGGGCCCAAATTGTAAAAAGATGAATGAGTGAATGAATGAAAACTTTTTATTGTTCACCATAAACTTAAATCTAGACAATTGATATGGATACATTTGCATTAGAACAATGGGCGGCCTTGTCGCTTATACCGACCTCTTCCGGGCAACCCGGTGTCTAAGGAGATTTTAAACGAAATTTCAAAACATTTTTGGTGGTGTACTAAACTAAAATAAAAGTAATAAAATCAATAAAATTAGATAATATTATAAATTAGATATACATACATTCGAACAACAGATACATTCATGTAATGCAACAATTTTATTGAATAGACCAATAATGGTCAGTGACCATACGTTTAAACGTAGTCATTGATTTAGCTTGTCTGGTTGGGAAGGGGAGGGAGTTCCACAGTCGCACAGCCTGTACGGCAAAAGAATTTCCTACGAAGGAAGAAGTGTGTGCAGGCAAAAGAGTTTCATTTGAACGCAAATTACAGGAATGAGATTGATAGAGAAAACTAAAAAGTTCCTTAAAATATGGGAGAGTACAAGGATTGTAAAGGATATTGTGCAAAAGTGAGGTGCTCCCTAACCGCGAGCATTCGCCTGTAACGAAACATTTATGATTCGATTTTGAGCATTTAGTTTATTCCACAATGTCAAATGAAGCGGTCGTTATGGTAAAGTTCGTATTAAAATATTACAGTTTGCATCATTATAGGTTACGCACTGTAAAGCTTGGTTCTCGTACCTCAGCGATGTAATGGTTGAATCTGTAATATTACAAATTGCGCACTGTAATGCTTCGTTCTCCTACCTCACTGATGTAATACTCGAATCTGTAACATTACAGGTTGCGCACTGTAATGCTCGGTTCTCCTACCTCACAGATGTAATGCTCGAATCTGTAATATTACAGGTTGCGCACTGTAATGCTTGGTTCTCCTACCTCACAGATGTAATGCTCGAATCTGTATCATTCATTACAGGTTGCGCACTGTAATGCTCGGTTCTCCTCCTTCATTGATGTAATGCTCGAACCTGTAACGTTACATTACAGGAGAATACTCGACGAGGCAGCATCTTTATAAATACGAAAGTTCGGATATATGTTTGTTGCTTAATCACGCCAGAACGGCTCATCTGATCTGGATGAAATTTGGCACAGATATAGTTTACAGTTTGAAATAGAACATAGGCTACTTTTTATCCTAGAAAATGTACGGTTCCCGTGGGATAACTCTGTCTATAAAATTTATATTAACGCAAGCGAAACCGTGGACAAAGGCTACTAGTATAATTATTCTGTAGAGGGATTGAGTTTTGTACAATGAATTTAAAACTGAGAATAAAAAATCAGGGGGTCGAATTCGGACCAGCAGATTCCAAGAATACAACTTAAAAAAAAATTTGTCTGTCTGTGAGAGCGTCACATGAATACTACTGAACGGATTGATGGCTGGTTCCTATACTTTACTATTCATTCACTTGCCTTGTAACCATAGGTTGAATTTTGACATTGCTTGTAATGGGCTTATGTCTAATTTTAACCGATAGTAGGGCAATTTAACAGTCGATTATATAATATCCATTCAACTTTTACTATAATATGAATATAATATATGTGGTGTTTTGAATATTTCCGAACGTACGAGTGGTTTTGCATAGAGCAGTGCAGTATTTCCGAACGATGTATACGATGTGCGAGCGAGAAAGATAGATGAAAGGAAAGAATTGAACATATAAACAACTAGCGGTCCACCCCGGTTCCGTACGGGTATCTAAAAAGAACTTTTTTGTTGAGTTTAATTACCTACTAAGCGAATTCAAAATATTTCCCTTTCCGTACGGCCCTTACCCTAGTGACGCCTGACATTGCATAAAGTGCTGCCTAGCTAGGCGAGCAGGGTGAGCGGCGTCCACGCAACTTTTTCTAATACTTATATTTTTAAACTCGTGATATCTTTCGAATGGAATGTCTCAATTGAATAGTTCAAAAAGTTATATAAACGTATTGAAGCAGTCTTCAATATGAAGTAATTTATTTTGATAAGGATGAATACCAAGACACAAATAAAGAGCCTTTTCTAGCGGCGGCATTTCAATAAAAAATTTAAAATAAAAAAACACTTATTGTGGCATAACTATAATAGTTAGACATATGCTGTCGCGACACTTTTTGTAAATAATGTGTTCTGCAAAGGCGTAGTACATTATTTTATTCTATCATCAATAGTTTTCGCAGAGCACACGATTTTAGATAATATTTTACACCTTGGGTCACATTATTGGTGTTTTAGAAAGGATCCCTAATTTTTTGATAATATAATATAGCCTATCTCCCCGGAGGATAGTGTAGCTTGACAACAATTAAAGAATTTTTTAAATCAGTTCATTAGTTTCGGAGCCTATTCAATGCAAACAAACAAACCTTTCCTCTTTATAATATTAGTATAGATAGATAAACGGTGATGGAGAAAAGGATAAGAGACGATCGGATGGTCGCGTGGGTTGAGAGGCAACTGGTGCTGGACGAAGGACGAGGTTATTATATAAATAGTAAGATATGTTCTACAAATTTCACCTCCACATATATAAATATAGATTATAGATAGATGAAAACACAACTAAACTTTCTGAGCATAAAATATGCTCTACTACACTAGTTATTACATAAGAAACACTAGGAAACTGTCCAAAACACACAATTCACCGGCAAAAAGCACTCTGTTGTTTAACTTCCTCAAAACATTCACGATTGGTAACGCGCTCTAAACATTGGCAAATATAAAGCCGGCTAAGCGCGAACCGGATTTGAGATTATATGGTTCCGTGTATCCACTAGGGGTCCAATTCTGTTAATTCAATATCTTGGTGTAGCGAAGATTTCCAAAGTACGATTCCGTTAGGATAGTGTCAAATTTTCGTATCCCACTAAATCCACAACATCTCGATATCGTTGCGACGGAATAAATTGGTATGAAACAATTAGCCAAGATGGCTTAACATAGCCGAAATAAATATTGAAAAGCCACCAAAATTCTAAACATTTATTCGCGAATTTTAGCTTCTAAATGTTTGCTCCATGATCACATTTTAATTGAGATAAATATACTAAAACTAAACTAAGTTATAACTAGTACAAGCGATTATAGACTGTGTAACAAATCGCTGCCAGATGGGAGCGTGCCTAGAAGGCTGGCGCTGTATAGCGATGCTTATTTGTTGGGCGAAATATGAGCCAGCCTTCTGATCACGGGTGGCATCGAAGAGTTTCTCGCAAATTTCTTTGAAGAAACTCTTTGCCGATGGACTTCACGGATCTAATGTTTCAACTCCAAACGGCACAAATATGTAACCCCTTCCTAAGGTTCCATAATTGCGCCGTTTGAGAGCTATTCAGCGACGTCTAACGTCTAACGTCTAAATATTGAATTCTGTCACAAATAAAATATTTTTAAAAAAATAATAAATTTGCAACGTGATGTAATTTTTATTTTTTACTTCGCACCAACTTCAGATTTCGGGTTTTTTAGTGTGTCAGAAACTGGAGTCGTTCACTTAGAATTGGCTGACCCAACATGCACTTGGCCGATTCTTGAGCAACGACAAATAAAATTCTAACACCTCATATATCATTTGACCTTCAAGTGTTTGATAGAAAGGTGATTTCTTATTTAACCGAGCAACCCTAAACTGACCAGGTTTCCATAACAAGTGTTGTCAGTCGATGACTTTGTGATTGCTATAATTTTATGGTAATTGTCAGTGTGGGCACAGACTATGACTCAAAAATATCAAAATGGCTTTTTGACTAAAAGGTTGAAGAGTGCAATATACTTGGGGGCGTATGAATTATATTAATTGGTAGGGGCCAAAACAATCTTTATATTTTATATCATAGAAGAAGAATATTAAATAATAACAATCGCGTAGTAAACATCGTAACTCGTAACACATTCTGCAATCACAGATTTCCATTGGTGCAGGAAAGGAGAAAGAATACAATTTCCTGCGGCCGGGCGGCCTATCGTAAGAGGCGACAAAACAACCCACGGCCAGATGGTAGGCCATTTGCCCGACTGGATGGCTACCACCCTTGGTCTAATGTATGTCACCATAACAACTTTGAGTTGTGTTCCGGCATTAGTGACCAGGTTCCAGTGTCCCTTAAGAGAACAGCAGCGCATTTGTAGCACCTTTGGTTTTGCAAATGTCCATAGGCGATGGTAACCGCTTTCCATCAAGTGGGCCGTCTGCCTGTCTACTAAACTCATGCAATAAAAAAAAGATGGCGCCACCAGTATGTTCTTCTTTTTATAGAAAATCTCAATAAAAATATTCAATCAACGTCTTCTCGATAACGGCGTCATCAGACTATCGCAGTCCACTGCTGGCTATAGGCCTTCCCGAGACTGCGCCACTCATCTCTGTCCTCTGACTGACTCATCCAGCGCCTACCGGACACCTTACGCAGGTCGTCAGTCCATCGAGCTGACGGAAACGCGGTCTCCACTCTAGGACTCGTCTGCTTCATCGGCCATCCCTCTTGCAACAGACGTGACCGGCCGTGGTTCTCTTACGAATATCCTCATTCCTGATTCTATCCATAAGAGAAACACCCAACATAGTTCGCTCCATAGCTCGTTGAGCGACTTGGAACATGTGGACCAATCCTGCAGTCAGTGTCCACGCGTAGGACAGGAAGGGGAGGACGCACTGCTCGAAAACTTTCGACTTCAAGCGTTGCCGGACTCGCAGATTATCGGCGTGAAACGATTAGCCTTAAACTAATGGTGTTTCGTGCGATGAGTGAGCATTCAGATGGCTCACTTCCTCCCCCTCCTATCCAACCTTCCCTTTTTTTTTAACGAGGTGTAAGCCGTCATAGACACCCTACTCTTTGGGGCCTATGGTAGGGTAGTGTTGGACTCCCGATGGCATGCTCGCACCTACCAACTAAACCACCTCTTTGTTCCATCTTGACGCCATAGGTCAGGACCTCGGGAACCAAAGACACATCCGATGGCCCTGACGGCGGTGGCTCTTATAGAGCCCCCCTTATATAGGGAGGGTTGTTGACCCTCCAGCGAAAAACAATTACAACCAACCTTCCCTATCCCATACCCCTCTATCCCATTCCGCTTGTCTGATCCAGCTATTTCATCCTCTCTATGAAATATCTTCATCCTAATGGCTGGTGATAGCGTTGACTACGCCGTTGGTGTTACAAGCTTCTATACGCGATGGTGACCACTTTCCATGAGCTCGGTCGACTGCCTCTTTGCCAGCTTCGCAACAAAAAAATTACATAAACAGATATGATTTAATAAGGATCTCGTTTTTGACAAAATATCTATGGAATCCCATAGCGGAAATCAAATACGTCAACGTGCCAATGCTTTTTGTAAACACAATTAAGTATAATGAAAATATCGACATGTCAATTGCTTTCCAATTAAAATACTACTGCCGTTCATATAATGAACATTGAGTTGATTGATTAGACGTGCAAAATGTGTTTAATAATTAGATTTGACATGCAATAAATAGTTTCTAAGAAAAATTAGAAAAACAACAACGGACTAGTGGCGCAACAGTGATTGGATCACGTGTTAATAGTGCAGGCGCTGGATGGAGTTGAGTTTCAAAAGCTTCGGCCTACCTGATGGAAAGCGGTTACCATCGCCCATGGACTTTGCAACACCAAAGGCGTTACAAATGCGCTGCTGTTCTCTTAAGAGAGACTGGAACCTGGCTACTAAAGTCGGAACACAACTCAAGGTTATTATGCCAGCATACTGTAGACCAGGGGTGGAAGCCACCCAATCGGGCAATTGCCCTACCACCTGGCTGTGAGTCGTTTTGTGGCCTCTTACGACAGGCCGCCTCAACGCAGGAAGTTGTATTCCTCTCTCCTTTCGTTCGTTCGTTCCTGCCGGCCTCAAAGAAATTTTATGACACCCTTTTTAAAAAACCCCATATTGCAGCGCTGTGGGGAAACCACGGCTGGGAGCTCGTTCCAAATCCCCACAGTGCGCAAGAGAAATGTTCTAGATCACCGTTGCATACAAGAGTGTATTATCTATGATTGCTATAGAGCCTGGCAATACAGCCATCCTTCTGGGCACGCTCCCTTCTGACAGCGTTACATAATCATTAATAATCTATATTATTTACAACTTATTATAGGGTATTTAATTACGACTCAAAAATTGACAAAACTTATATTAAGTATATATCAATGCAACAACCAAGCTTTGTTTGTTACTAGCTGATGCCCGCGACATCGTCCGCGTAGTGCGGTTTTTTAACTATCCCACGGGAACTCTTGAATTTTTCGGGATCAAAAGTATCCTATATGTTGACTAGGGATATAAGGTACCACCATACAAAATTTCATTTAAATCGGTCCAGTCGTTTCGGAGATTAGCCGGTACAAACAGACAAACAGAGAAACAAAAAATTTGAAAAAAAAATCTAATTTAGTTCTATTTCACTTCTTACATCCCCTGACTCGGTTTTTGGCATTTTTTTTCATTGTACAGAAATTCGACCTCTACAGTTTTATTATATGTATGTATAGATAACATATTCGTATGTGAATGTTGTGTAGGCGCAATCAATGCATTGGCACCGTTATATGCAACCAGCCATGCTTAGCAATTTACGTGGGTTTTTAATAATCCTGTATTTTGCGGATTAACCTTCGATATTTCAACTTTATTAGAGCGGGTACGCTGGCCATTTTGGAAAAAGTGGAACCCATATAAAATTATGTCCGTCTTCTGTCCTTGTATATGACAGCCATACCGTCGCCCATGGGCGTTTGCAACACACATGGCGAAGCTAAAGCTAGGTCTCCACCAAAGGAAAATTGCCAACTTATGTGTTGTCAACACGTGTTGGCGAGAAATGTTTGAATGAATCCTTATTTGTAGAAATACAGGTAATAATAGTTGTACAAAAGATGGTAAACAAAGTCAATTGGTCTCACTGTATTTGACCTAAACATGGTCTTACAAATATTTGGGTACATGTCAATTTAAAAAATTATAACAGTTCGAAATTTATAAACACAATTTGATTAATTATATATTAAATACAGAAATAAAAGAATGTCAATAAAATAGAATAAATCAGATATCAGAGGCAAAAATATAAATATAATCAATTACTTAATAAAATCCCTAATGTTATAAAGACACTTTTCCACCAGCCATGAATGTAATTTTAATTTAAATTTTTTTTTTGACAATACTCTTTTTTATATGGGTATCGAATTAAAGACTTATGATCATAGCTTGGCAGTTTTTTGTCTGCAACGTCTTGTTGCAGTTGTTTCTGAAATTGCCTTGTGTTATCAACATTCATTTGCTCGGTGGAGGCGCTTGCAGTTGCGAACATTGGTTGGAAACAGACACGTTCGAATACACGTTGCCAACGATACCGGTGGAGATAGCTAGTCTCCAACTGAAATGTTTCTCAAATCGTTGGCGACTTTGAAAGAAAGAAAATAATGTTTACTTAGAGTTACAGTGTAAACTCTATATTACGAAACTGAATGGACTGTGCATTTTAGGCGTTATAGAGAGTCGTTAAATGGAGAGAAGTCTGTCATTTTTGTCTGACGTCTTTTGCTGCACCAGTAAATTTGTTGTATTTTTTACTTATTTTATTTATACCTAGCGATATGGAGGCATCTTGGTGATAAAGGAAGTACTTAGAAATTTCGGTATGCATGATGCCGACAGTCAAGTTTATTATGGGCTAGGATAATAAAGCAATAAAAGAACTTCGTCGTTATTGAGAGTGGGTGTAATGCTATATAGAGTGTATCGTTGTATAGAATACAAGCTTTTTTTGATAACGCAGTGGGAATGTAATGTAAATGAGAATGCACACCTGCCGGCCATAAAGCACGGTTTATTACCTGCCCGCATTTGGACTTCTTTTGTTTACTTTGTGTTTAATATTTGTAATTAGAAAAGCCGTCTATTGTGTATTGTAATCATTTATGATAGTCATTAGCCAGGTGTGGTTCTTGGAAAACTTCAGTCCACGCGGTCGATTGTTGTATTGTACAGTTTAGTATAAAACAATGCCCGAAGGGAGGGGTGAGGCAGTCTAGTAAGAACCACGATCAAAGCAAGACGTGTTCATTCGATAAGCGATATAGTGATGGACTTTGCGCGTGTTATTGAATCGTGCAGTTTGTACTGGTTGTATCCAGTTATATTTGTACCTGTTTTATACGTGTTTGTACAGTTATAATAAATTCTATAGTAATTCCAACGGCATTTTAATTCGAGTCCTATAGCTCGTAACAATACTGTGTAAATGTTGGAAATAAATAGTATTATAATCAATAAGTAGGTTTTGAATATTCCAATTCCAATCCAATGTAATATACAGCGAAAAACTCTAATGCCTTTCCCGCACAACCCAGACCAGAGTAAATAACGAGATATTAAAAAGCGACTATCAAAAATCTGCAACATCAATGATGCAATAAGAATGTCTGATCTTAAACACATTTTCATAATCAGTATAGCAGTTACGAAGTGCGATTAAATGACGAAACCTACATATATATATATATATATATATATATATATATACACATAAAACACTCTTATTTATCGTCCTTTTACTTTCATAAGAATGCGGTTATAAAGCATCTAGATGTTTTTGCAGTTTAATTAATTTGTCGAAAGCGCATAGAGACGTAAGAAAGTGCTGTTTATTATAGAAAATAATTGTTAGATATATTATTTTCATTATATTGCCGTTTTGTTTGAGATCATTGTATTACTGGCATGTGCCAGCGAAACATCGTTCGCGTTGCTATGACGACGAAATATTTGCAATGCCTGCTACACCTGGGGTAATGTTAGTGTTAGTGATTGTGTCACGCATATGTAGCCAAGGGTTTAATGCTTTATTTAAGATGCAATCTTGTCAATGACACGAAACATTGCGAGATAACTCACGTGTATACACTAATGTAGTTATTTGTAGCAGCGAGAGGTAGAGGTTAAATGATACTTCAGATGGCAGAGAGTAGTATTCACTGTCGAGTGCTAATGTGAATTGAAGTGAACTAACTTATTTTGGAAACGGTAACCTTAAGTACAAATATTAACAAGTCATACTGCTAATACAATATATAGCACAATGTGTGAGCGGGACGGATGATGTGCGAGCGAGATAGAGCAACTATTAATATGTGCGCTCCCATATTGCGCTAGCCAGTAGTTCGTTGTCCGCTGCGATGACTAGACGTATGCAGCTCCCATATATTCATTAACGGCGTAATTTATTAAGTTATAAACAAGACATATTCGGCCACAGTCACTAACAATAACATTATTCTATCCTCGATGTAGCAGAAATTTTGCTTAGAAAGTATTTATTAAAGGATATCTATTTGAAATTTAAAAAAGATTAACATAACTGTTATGTTAATCTTTTTTTTAATTTTTATATTGAAAAATGCAATAATTCCGGTAAAATATGAATAAATCAATTAAGTAAGCGAAGTCACGATAAAACCTTATCGTAAATTTTTTAACGAATATACAAAACCGACTTCCGAAGTAAGTAAAAATAAATATTTTTTACAACATCTTGACGATTTTTTTTGAAAGGACGTTTTTTGTAATTATTTTATTTTATACTTTTTAGTTAGACAAATATTTGAATAGTTTTAAAAAGCAATATATAAAAGACGTTGTAAATGCCTATAATATTCCAGGGTTGTTCTCAATCCCCCTGGGATCCACTCATCAGACAGGATCTTAGTGACAATGGGACCGTATTAGGACCCTTTCGAGTAGAAGAAAAATTAAAAACCGGTCCAAAATTGACGGAGAAATCGCATAACAATTATACAAAATAAAACATACAGTTCGGATTGAGAATCTCCTCCTTTTTGAAATCGGTTCAAAAACATAGAAAGACAGGCAGACAGCCCACCTGATGGAAAGCGGTTACCGTCGCCTATGGACATTTGTAACACCAAAGGTGCTACAAATATGCCGCCGTTCTCTAAAGGAATATTCTATACGGAAAAATGCAATAATTCCGGTAAAAGAGGAAAACTACAAATTAAGTAAGCGAAGTCACGATAAAGCCATAGCGTAAAATATATGTTTGTGTCAGAGATCTCCACTGAAAATTATTAGAGCTGCAAGTTTTATATTAGAAATGTTTTTAAGTTTGTAAGAATGTGGCTAATTCATTTTTGGTAGACGAATCTGTTGAATAAAATTGCTCTGGTAGCTTAGTGGTTATAACTCTTGCATCTCAAACTGGCGTCTCAAATGACGTTGGTTTGAATCCCAGCCTGAAAATATTCACCATACAGACAACTCAGCTGTGGTATTTCAAAACTTGGTAACTGGCATTGACATTATCAGGTATAGAAGTATAAAACGGGAATGTTTGTTGATTTTGTGTTGCCTATTTACATATTCCGGTCATTTTTCACGATTCATTCATTCATTTGCTGTTGGCAGCGATCAGTGTTAACGGTGTCCCCAGGTTTTAGCAGCAGCAGTTTGCAATTCGTTGACTGCTAACTTTTGGTTTCCCAAGCTGTTCGTTTCTCACGTCAAAATCACCACTTCTGAATTATTATTTTTATTACTAAAGCACAGCAGACAGGCTGACGGCCCAACTGTGATGGAAGGCGGTTACCGTCGCCTATGGAAATTAGCAATACCAGAGGTGCTGCCAATGTGCTGCCGGTCTTGAAGGAGAAACTAGAACCTGACCGCTGATGCCGGAACACAACTCAAAGTTCTTATGGCGGCATACTCTAGACCAGGAGTGGCAACCATCCAGTCGGGCAAATGCCCTACCACCCGACTGTGTGTTGTTTTGTGGCCTCTTACGAAAGGCCGCCCGGCCGCAAGAATTAGTGGTTTTTTCCGTTCTTGCACGGAAAAAACCACTCGAAACACTGTGTTTTACCAAGAGGTCAATACGACTGTGGAACACTTTTATTCAAATGATAACAGAAAACCAATGCTGTCCACAATTCGTAGTTCGTAGGTACAAAAATTTACATGTTTAAGATTATAGAAAAATATACCGGTGTAACTTGGATTGACGTGTGTTGGACATCTGGTGACATCTATGCAGATGTGGTCATACGGTTCCTAAACTGATGGGTAGTACCATCTATAGGGAAATTTCGGTTCATATTTCCACACCTTTGTAAATGTATATTTGTGTATTTATCATCTTGCTTTTTTATTGGATGAGTTTAGCAGAGAGGCAGACGGCCCACCAGATGGAAAGCAGCTGCCATCGCCTATGGACATTTGTAACATCAAAGGTGCTACCGATGGGCTGCCGCTCTCTAAAGGGAGACTGGAACCTGACCACTAATGCCGCAACACAACTCGAGGCTGTTATGGCGGCATAATCTAGACCAGGGGTGGTAGCCATCCAGGCGGGCAAATGCCCTACCATCTGGCTGTGGGTTGTTTTGCCCGGCCGCAGGAAATTGTATTCTTTCTCCGTTCGTGCACAGAAATAAACTACTTAACTTGCTAGACATTTATTGGTCTATGTTTGCCAAAACATGCAAAGCCTGTATGAAGATATGATATCGTCCCCAATAAACTTGATACGGTATAATTCTGAAGTTCTTAACATTTTATTGTGCTGTAGTGTAAAATTTCTTGGAATGCACTTCCTAGGTTTTAAAATTGCATAGCTGACTTGTTCTGACATAATTATCAAGTGCTAACAGTGTAATTATCGTGAGAAAACCTGTTCATCGTATCACGATGTGTGAAACCCGTTAATCACATGTTCATCATCGAAAGTACATATATTCCAAATTAAATATGACATTTCTTCACAGAAATTGATCATTATAAGTTACTCTACCTACTGATGTAATACAAGTTGTTATTTTTTTTTAAATCAAAATCAGCCGATTGGATTCCTGACTAGGATCTTGATATTTCAAAAATCGAATGTAAACTTTAATTTTCATCAAAATCTGTCGCGGAACTTATTTGAGTGTATCTCGTTATTTTGTATAGTTTAGGATTTGGCCCTGAAGGCCCACTTGAAAAATTCACCTGTATATGATAAACCATATTATTGACGAAGAACTTTTTATAGCTATTTTACATTTTGCAAATGTTTTAAATTAGAAAACATCTCTTGCAGAACCATTTCGTAGTCCGCTCTACAATTTTCATATCAAATGTCAAAATTTTTAGTTGTTTAACTTACTGTTACTTTTATCATGGACGAGTTAAAGGAGACGGTGTCTTTGGGCCTAAGAAATGTAATGAGTTGAGATATGGTTTAAAAAAAGCATTATATTTTTCTATTACAAAATGGAAAAAATCAGCCTAAATTTTTATCTGGAAGACGAAAATCTTAATAATAAAGCCACAAATAAAATCAGTTATCGATTACCATAATCGATTTATGTGAATTAATTCCAACAATTAAATAATATGAAAAAAACACTTACACCACACGCTTAATTCATTCAAAATAACTAAACCCACTACAATTACAAAAACTAAGATATAAATGCGACTTCGTCCACGATTGGCTTGAAATTCCCGTTGGATTACCGGGACACAAAGTATCGCAGCATTTAAAAAAAAATGTCAGCTATCGTTTTAGTGGAACCTGTGTCACAATAAGCTAATTTTTATGCATACGAAGAACTTCAAACTGCTCCCGGGAAAATTCCCGCGGGATTAAATTTTTTTACATATTTTATTACATAAATTTTGCTATCCAACAGCGAAAAAACCAGATTGGAATTCGATTCTTTTTTAATCTGGTCATTTTAAATAAGTCCCAAAAAAATTCCCTCGTGATTCCCAGAACAAAAAGTAGCGCAGATTTTAGATTGTCGATCAACGAAAATCGCATCGAAATCGGCCCACTAGTTTTTACTTGAATCCCGAACAAACAGACAACAACAGATACAGAGATGAAATTTAAACAAAAATGAATCGTGTTCTCCATCGTTTAAATAGTGTATTCCAATTGGTCTTTTTTTAAAATAGCTTTAATGTACAGACACGGCACGTTTAGAATTTTATAATATTACTAGCTTCTGCCCGCGACTGCGTCCGCGCGGAATAGTTAAAAAAGCCCCCGATTTTGAAACATCCTTCATTGGTGCTCCGCCCGTATTGGTCTTAGCGTGATGATGTATAGCCTATATATAGCCTTTCTCGATAAATGGGCAATCTAACACTGAAATTTTTTTTTAAATTAGACCAGTAGTTCCTGAGGTTAGCGCGTTCAATCAAACAAACAAACAAACTCTTCAGCTTTATATATTAGTACAACATAAAATAGACATCAACATAATAAACTCTTCTTTTACGATCTGAGCCCAATACTGTAGCAGTCGTAACCGTCTCCTTTTCAAGTAACATTTTTACATTTACTACTAAAGGTATACTTATTATAAAAATATATATATAAAAAGAATACTCACGGCAGTCCTTTAGGCTTCACACTGTGCACTGAACCCAAGACTTTAAACGCCCCATCACAATCACTTGGCACTTTAACATCTGTACTACCAGTCCGCGATGACAAGTTGAAGTAGCGATCCTGCGCATGTATCAACTGGGTCACGGTAAACGATTTACTATCCGCATCACTAAAGTCGTAATCGATATTCCGAGTGAAGAATCGATTATCCTCGATATCTGATTCTCTTGATGAGGAATCGATGTTGTTAATCGTTATATCGAGGTTCGGAGAGCGCGTTGCGAACGCGTACGGCGTGTTTGCCAGTTCCTCCTCGACACTGTTGTAGCGGCTTCGGAAGAGCGAGCGCGGCGTCTCCCCACCAGATTCTAGGTCGTCATACTTCCCCCCAAAAAGGTCGTACTGTCCGAAGCGGGTGTTGATTGTGTCAAATTTCGGGTCTATTAAGTCTTCTG
Organism: Dendrolimus houi; assembly: GCA_039645545.1. Lineage (NCBI taxonomy): Eukaryota > Metazoa > Arthropoda > Insecta > Lepidoptera > Lasiocampidae > Dendrolimus > Dendrolimus houi. The sequence continues at coordinate 12,395,670 of CM077143.1, read as the reverse complement.
TTTTCTGGCTGGATGTTGGGCTCATGTTGATTTGGAGTATACCGTGTTCGTCCTTGTATTTAAATTTCAATGCCATGGCTCAGGTTTGCATTGTTTGTGGCTGAAATTAGAAAAAAAATATTTAATCAATCTATAAAATATATAAACTCCTCACAGTGACCGCGATGAACTCCGGAACTACTCAATCGATTTTTGCTGGATTTGTTCCAATTTAGGACAAAGGATAGGTTTCATTCATTTCATTAATTTATAATCAAATGATTTTATTACAAAAGTTTTTTAAGCCGAGAGGTCGGTAAGTATGAGTTCTGCTGTCAACTAAGTCACATAATCGTCAAATAGATACTTTAAGTCCCATCGTTTCTTTGATTAATAGTATATGAACCTAATCGACTACCGATTTTGATGGCATTTGTTGTGCATATTTGAGTGGGTCCCCGGACGGTTTAGATTCACAATTGGGTCCAGTAGGAGGCACTAGAATAGGGTTCCAAGTATTTGATGAAACTTTTGTATGTTAAAAGTTTTTATTCAAAATAAGTACCACTGAAGAAAACTTAGAAGGTCATACATATAAGATAAAATTTAATTTTACTTCCTAGTCTATGTACAGCGCTTCGCAACGTGGTCTTGCTGTTAAGGAGAAGAGGCGGCAAGAAACTCCCCAGCAACAAGTCTAGCTAAAAATTGAGTAACTCAAACTATTCGGTTTCTTAAATAAATTTTATACAGAAATATGTTACACAATTACTTTTCGAAGAAATAAGATTCCCTGGATGGTTTAGATTCACAATTGGACCCGGTAGGTGGCACTGTAATCGGGTTTTAGAAAAAAAAATTTTAGGTCAGGATAATGTCTACAGGGCTTGCCAATTAATGCAGCAAAAATAAAGATGGCAGAGAACAACTGATGGGGGAGTTGGGACTGAATCGTTTTCATGTAGGTATCTTTATAGAAATCCTGGCAGCCTCAAAGAAGGCTAGTTTGTTAGCCAGCTCATTATTCAAAATTTAATATATAAGTTATTGTATATTTAGGAGATGATGGGGCTGACATGCCTGTGTGGCAAAAGTCCCAAATAAATAAAGAGTAAAAAAATGTATAAATAAAAAAAAATATATATATATATATATTACGATTTAAATAATATATGTTCTTTTCTTCTTCCACGTCAAAACATAATTAGGCTTGATGTTAAGATATTGAATTGTATATAATTAATATTAAAATTAAACAATTAATTGGATAAATACATAGCCGTGTTTGTCTCTCGGATCGACGACTAAGTGGGTCAAGAGTAGCGTATTAGATTTTTCTAACTATAACCAGGGTATAAGTAATAATGAAATTAATGTACAGTCAAGAGCAGTATATTTTAACGATTATACGCCACGAAGCGCTGTTGCAAATACAGTAAATATTTGCTAGATAAAAGATAAATTCATAGTTATCATCATCTCATCTCATTACCACCACTCATCATCATCAAGATAAACCCGAACTTCTCATAATACCTATACTGTCCCTAAAAACCCAACACGACCATATATTTGTAATTGTCGCAAAGCAGCGACGCCATCAACACACACACACACACACGCATTAGCATGCTACACAAACGCATGTAGTATCATCATAAATAAATAAATCGGCAGACAAACACACACGCTGTATATCCCCAAATTAAGCAAGTTACGCTTGTTATGGGTAATATACAACGGTCCATTCTGGGGCCACACCACTGTAAGTAACGGAGAAAATACGTTTCCGAAATTTACTATACCAGGAATCGAACCCGGAGCCTCTGCGTTGCAGTGAGGTAAGCCAGCAAAAGCTTCATCTCACCATCATCATTCATTATCATCAAGATAAACCCGAACTTCTTATAATACCTATACTGTGCCTAAAAACCCAACACGACCATACATTCATACTTGTAGCAAAGCAGCGACGCCATTAACACACACACAAATTGGCATGCTACACAACACATGTAATATACATAATACACAACCTCAAACAAAATAAAGGCACCCAAATAATCAATATTTAAAATACAAAATGTAATAGATTAATATTTTTACAACTTAGCCAAAATTCCATGCCGGCCATAAAGCGCAGCTTATTTCCTGCCCGCATTTGGATTTCTTTTGTTTACTTTGTGTTTAATATTTGTAATTAGAAAAGCCGCCTATTGTGTATTGTAATCCTTTATGGTAGGCAGTGGCTAGGTGTGATTCTTGGAAGCCATTGTTTACACGGTCGTGACATATTGTAAGCTGAGTATAAAGGAATGCTTGACTGCCGAGCTCTGCGCTCGGCAGTCAAGCGACGATTACAATACGAGCAAGACGTGTATACATTCGATGAGCTATATAGTGACGGACTTAGCGCGTGTTATTGAACCGTGCAGTGTGTACTGGTTGCGTCCAGTTATATTTGTACCTGTGTTATACGTGTTTGTATACTTCTAATAAATTCTATAGTAATTCCAACGGCATTTTTAATTCGGTTCCTGTAACTCGTAACAATATATATATATATATATATATATATATATATATATATATATATATATATATATATATATATGCACATACATCTACACACAACATTTACACAAATAAAATAACACAACGATTGTCACAACACTACAAAAACACAATACACATAGGATAACCATAAATACATACCATAAGTAAAAATAATATACCACCAAATTTACCATCTTAATCTTCTTCCTCTTAATTTTTCAGTCGCTGGTCCAACTTTCGAAGATCCCCTTATTACTAATAAACCAACTACAAATATAACAACTATTCTAATTTCATTTGCCTTACAAGACAGTAAAAGTGTGAAAATTACTATGGTGTGCTATCGTGTAACCCAATTAAAAGTTATTTGTACGGCTAAATGTTTCCAAGTTAAATAATAACAACAATATGTTAACCCAAATCACTTGAACGCTTCAACCATGCCGTATTAAATATTCAATCAGGGTTGTTGCGTAATAAAAGCTATGCTAGTCTATACGAGTGGTAGCTTACTAACTGTGACTGATTTGCGTCTCAATATTGCGTTTCAGATTATGCAGCACTTGGCAGTTTCTTGATCTAATCTGTATATTATTGTTACAATTACCACGTGCTAACAGAGAAGGAAATCATTGCGATGAAAGTTACATATAAAAAGTAAGTGGTTTTTCAAACCTACCAATTCGCAGTGACAGCGCTAGATGCCGGGCCTTGCAAAACGTTTATCAAAGTTGTTAAAGAGTTTGATTATTGATAATGTTACACCTTAAGTTCCGACAAAAACAAAACCTGCAGGTGGGGTTTTGTTTTGTTTGTATCTATAAAAAAACATATTTTATTACCTGTCGGCATTTGAACTAATTGTAATTCTTATATTATTGTCTTCTTTTGTTTACTTATTTATTGGTTATTGTGGAGAACAGCCTATTGTACTCGTTTATGGCCGTTTGCAGGCATAATTACCCAGGTGTGCGGATTACGATTCTAGGAAATTCGATCCACGCTGCCGGGAGGACATGATGCATTTGTGCAATATAAAACAATGGTCCGATTGAGGAAGGGCAGTCGAGAGATAACCACAAGCGAAGCAAGACTTGTATATGTTCGGTAATCTATTTAGTGACGGACTTTGCGCGTGTTATTGAATTACGATCTTCGGCATTATGTTTGGACTTGTTGCGTTCGGGTATATTTGTACCAGTTTTATACGTGTTTGTATAGTTGTTATAAACTCTATAATAATTCCAACGGCATTTTAATTCGAGTCCTGCAACTCGTGATAATATATTCCTCTACGCGTGAGTAATATTTGTTCAGAGTAGGAGTAGTAGTAGAGACCTACTTGAAAGGCACGATTAGCTAAAAAAGACTATGTGTATTATCAGTTCTGTCAATAGAAACGAAAATGAAACAGCTGGTTTAGCTATGATATAATCTTGAAAAATCCAGTAAACCAATGTATATTAAAAGTGTTAATCCACGCAGGAACAGAGAAATTAAAAAATTTCCTACGGCTAGGCAGCCAGGTAGTAGGGTATTTGCCCATCTGGATGGCTACAACCCCTGGACTGGAGTATGCCCCATAACAACCTTGAGTTGTGTTCCAGCATTAATGGCCAGGTTCTAGTCCCCCTTTAGAAAGCGGCAGCAGATTGGTAGCACCTTTGGTCTTACAACGTCAATAGGCGAAAGTAACCGCTTTCCATTAAGTGGGCCGTCTATTGAACTCATGCCATAAAAAATAAACGTATATCATATGTTAAGTAATTATTTTCTATAACGTAAGTAAAATTACATAGCTTTTGCTCGTATATCATACAGTATGTAACACACTTAAGCTGTGAATTGTAATATGAAAGTCCATTATTTAGTAATAGCGCTATTTACTTGTGTTTTTAATACTTGAAATAAATTGCAAGTTTGCATTCCTTTAGCTGCTTCGGTCGTTTGACCTGCATTAGTGGGTAGCAATTTCCCTTCTATTCGTAAGGACATAGGATCAGGACCATCAAGGAGAACGTTTAGTAAAAATGTAGCTTTGAGCTCTTAAATCTAATTTACTTATTTTTCTGTCTCAAAGCGAACTGAAATGTAACATTAATCCGGAGACTTGAGTTTCAATAAAGTAGGACAATATTTACTGTCTTTCTATGGATGGTGTAGTGTTTAACATAATAGGTTGGGAAAAAGTATTTTCGCATATAGTATGTATGAACTTGTAATAAGATCTCTTTGGCTATACCATTTGTATCTGGCTGGTTCTGGTATCATTAAAAAGTTTTAATTTTAAAGAAGACAATTCCAAATTCAAATTAGGAAAATGTGTAACTTTCGTTTGTTTTCTTATTGTTAAAATGAGTGAATCTAATGAAGAAATTCAATACATTTTAAAATTTTACTACAAAAAAGGTAAAAAGGCGACACAAGCCGCGAAAAAAATTTGTAATGTTTATGGACCCAATGCAGTATCTGTGAGAGTAGCGCAAATTTGGTTTAAGCGTTTTCAATCCGGAAATTTTGATATCAAAGATGCACGTCGCTCTGGTCGCCTTGTTACGGACAAAATTGATGCCTTTTTGAAAAAGTGGAGCAAGATCGGCATATTAGTAGTTACGATGTAGCTGGAGAACTGGGAATTGACCGCAAAACGGTTTTGACGCATTTGAAAAAAGCTGGGTACACAAAAAAGCTCGATATTTGGTTGCCTCATGAGCTCACTGAAAGAAACCTAATGAACCGTGTACTCATTTGTGATTCTTTATTACGACGTAATAAAACCGAACCATTTTTGAAGAAGCTGATAACTGGTGATGAGAAGTGGGTCACGTACGACAAGAACGTGCGAAAAAGATCGTGGTCAAAGGCCGGTCAGGCTTCACAGACTGTGGCGAAACCCGGGTTAACTCGCAAGAAGGTGTTGCTGTGTGTATTGTGGGATTGGAAGGGCTTTATTCATTATGAGCTGTTACCGCCAGGCAGGACCATCGATTTTGAACTGTACTGCGAACAACTGATGAGATTAAATCAAAAAGTTGAGAGAAAGCGGCCGGAATTAATCAACAGAAAAGGTGTGGGTTTTCACCATGATAACGATCACTAGACTTCACACATCTTTAGCCACTCAGCAAAAATTACGAGAGTTTAGCTGGGAGGTGTTAATGCATCCGCCGTATAGTCCTAACCTTGCACCTTCAAATTTTTACCTGTTTCGGTCTCTGCAGAATTCCTTAGGCAGTGTCAGGTTAACATTACGAGAGGACTGCCAAAACCACTTATCGCAGTTTTTGATCAGAAGCCCCAAAATTTTTATAGCAATGGGATCACGTCCCTACCGACAAGATGGCAAAAAGTTATCCAACAAAATGGCACCTACATACTTTAGTCAAATGTAAATAAACTTTATAAAAAAAACCTTTTGAATTTTTATATAAAATGCGAAGAAACTTTTTCCCCAAGCTTATATAATATTGATGAGCAACATATTTTCAGAAAAGTCAGTTCTCAGCTGAGCAGAAATGTCGAGGGTCTCATTCGAGGATTTGAGGATTCTGGATTCTGAGGAGTTGGTTTCCATAACAGAACAAGGAGAAAAATGACTGATTTTAGGGGTAAATTTGGGAAAACGCAAATATTATGAGAAAATGCTTAACGGAGGTAGTGAAAATGAATAGATAGAGTAGGAAACATATAAATCGAGGTTCAGATCGTGAAAACAGATTCCAATGTAATCTTTACGATCCTCGTCATTTTTGCGTGAAAGAGTAACAAACATACATTTTTTTTAAATGCAGGAGTTCAGCAGACAAGCCGACGACCTACTTGATGGAAAGTGGTTACCGTCGCCTATGGACATTTGCAACACCAAAGGTGCTACAAATGCGCTGCTGCTCTCTTAAGGGAGACTGGAACGTGGCCACTAATGCCGGAACACAACTCGAGGTTGTTATGGCGGCATACTATAGACCAGGGGTGGTCGCCATCCAGTCGAGCAAATACCCTACCTGCTGGCTGTGGGTTGTTTACATCCATACATTCTTACAAACTTTCGCGTTTAAAATATTTAAAGGATTGTATTGTCATCGCTACGTCCTTACGACGTCTAGAAAATTTCAAAATGGGTGAAAATACGTCGAAAGAATCCTTTCATACATACATAAAAGCGTGTTAAAGAGCTGCCTAAATTCTCTATCTTACTCACGCATAATACATTTATGGAAATAAAATAGAATAGAAACTGTATTGCTCACCAACTATGCAATTACAAAAATGCATGATTACAATATTGTCATTGTAGATACTGTTACAACCTAAGCGCCGACAAGACAAATTCCCCGTACAGATTTGTAGAAGCACATTTATTACCCGTCAGAATTTGAATTAATAACTTAACATTGAAACTATTGTAATTCTTTCATCATCGTCTTCTTTTGTTTACTTACTTATTGACATTCATTTCTAGAGCCTATTGTTGTATTGTAATCATTAGCCAGGTGCTACCGATTTTATTCTATATATATATATATATATATATATATATATATATATATATATATATATATATATATATAATATTTATTCGATTCTAGGAAATTCGATCCACGTGGACGGGCGGGCACATTGCACTTGTGCAGGATAAAACGATGGCCTGATGGAGGGAGGAAGGTAGTCGAGTGAGAACCACGATCAAAGCGAGACGTGTGTACTACAATCAGAAATCTGATAGTGACAGACTTTGCGCGTTTTATTGAATTACGACCTTCTGCATTGCGTTTGGACTTGTTGTGTACGGTTATATTTGTACCTGTGTTTTACGTGTTTGTACGGTTCTAATAAACTCTATAATAATTCCAACGGCATTTTAATTCGAGTCCCGTAACTTGTAACAATACAATAGGTGGCCTTATCGCTTAAAGCAATCTCTTCCAGGCAACCTAAAATAAAGAATAATTTTAATCTATTCTAGCGATGTAGATGGTGTAGATTATTAAATAGATCTTAAACAGACTTAAACTACATATTTATGAATTTACTTACGGCAAATCTGTCACCTTAACACGTATTACGAATGTTACATGAAATACATTTTGATTCAAACTAGGTTTAAACCTATATAGAAATATATATATGAATCAAAATGAAATGTCTGTGAATATATCTATAATATTATAAAATTCTAAACATGCTGTGTCTGTACATTGAAGCTATTTAAAAAAAGCAACTGGAATAGACTATAAACGACGAAGAACACGATGCATTTTTTTTCGATTTCTTGTCTGTTTCAAGATTCACGTAAAAACTACTAGGCCGATTTCGATTCGGTTTTCGCTGATTGACACTAAATTCTTAGACTTAAAATCTGCACTACTTTTCATCCCGGGAATCCCGCGGGAATGACTTAAAAGGGCTAGATTGGCGAAAAATTTAGAATTCCAGTACGGTTTTTACACCGGTCGATAGAAAATTTAATGTAATCATATGTGTGATAATTTTTATCCCGAGAATCCCGCGGTTGCTTATTCCGACACAGTTTCCAGTAAAACAATAGCTTACATTCTTTTTTAAATGCTGCGATACTTTGTGTTCCGTGAACCCCGTGGGAATTTCAAGTCAAGAGTGGACGAAGTAGCGGGCATATCCTAGTTCACAATATTATTGTTGAGATTCATTGAATACATAATATTTATTTTCAAAAGTTTTTGCGATCAGTACACATAATAAAACTACGTTTTAACTGTTTTGATTTTTATTATTCCGACATTTCAGTCACCTTTCAGTAGCCACGATCACAAAAGACAAAGAGGTCAACTATCAAAGAGTAATGTTATAGTTTTAAACATATGTGTTTGTGCTGTCTTGACCTCAGGTTTTTGGAAAAAGATTATTAAAATTTCCTCAATATAACACTAGCTACAATACATACATATTTTATCACCTGCCTGTTTTACCGCGACATTAGCAAAATTAATGCCAAAGGTGTTGGACCCAACACCAGCAACAATAGAATAGAATAGAATTTAACCTATCGCTAACTTGTTCATATTAATTATTTACTTGTAATTTTTGTTTATCATTATTATTTACTCTATGGGAGATTGAGATGAGATGGCTATTATCACCGCTTCGTGACATGTTGTAGCTTGAACAAAAATTGTATAAAATACCGCGTTAAAATCCGTTGAAGCGCAGTTTTATTATTAATTGAATACAGTTTTGTCGTAAGTAAATTATGACAATTTGTTTCCTCAAAAACGTAACGTGTGAGTAAGACAGCGAATTACATGTTAGTCGGTTAAATAGCAAATTCAAATTCAAAAGTTTTTATTCAAAAAAAGTTCTACTGGAGAACACTTTTTCAAGGACAATGCATGTAAGTTAAAATTTAATTTTACTTCCCATGCTATGTACATCGCTTCGCAGCGTGTTATTGCTGTTAAGGAGAAGAAGCGGCAAGAAACTCCCCAGCAACACGTCTAGCTAAATATTGTTTTTCTTTATATTTCTTATTTTATTTATATCTCAAGTTCTCTTTTCTTTAATAAGTTTTATACAGAAGTATGTTACAAAATTACTTTTTGAAGAATTAATGGAGTTGTAGCAAACAGTGCATACTCAATAAGACAAAGACACAATAAAAGGAAAGAAATATATTGTTATAGTTATAATAATGACATGACGACGCAAGAAAACGTACTTTAGGCTCCATAACGGAAGCCCTTTAACACTAGCTCGTGATGATATGGTTTATATGTGCGAAAAACACGCCTGTAAATGCGTGAAATAGTGACCAAAATAATAATGTTGGTCAGCTGCGGCGGCCGTGACACAGATGGGCCGATAGCTGGACGGCGCTGAATCAAGGACACAGAACGCCCTTCGCTGAGGCAACTTTCTTTGGAATGTACGTACAGTAGAGTCTCACTAAACCGGCACTATTAAAAATTAGGAGGTGCCGGATTATTGGATTATGTAAAAAAATAATATATAAAAAATAAAATGAAACATGCTGCAGCTTACTTGATATTTTAGCTACATTATTTTCAACTTGAAAACAACAGGTAAATAAATAAGGTAAACAATAGGTGCTATTGTAATAATTTTTGAGGTTATGCTGATACCGGTGCTGAGCTAAGCGCGAAACGAGAGTGGGGAGTCGTGAGCGAAGGGTTCCGGATTAGTGAGACTACTATATAATGATAAGAAGTTCCAAATAATTTAATGGTTGAATTGGAAGCCGTTTATGTTGTCATAGAAAAAGAATGATTTTATCCAGAAGCGACGTAAAGTGTAAGCAACGTGGGTAACCGCCTACGGCCTCGTACTCCTAGGGGCCTTGCACCTCGAAGACAGGATGAGTAATATTTTAAATAGTGTTTAAAATGTCGAAATTTTTTATTCTTTGTAAAACAATAATCCTTACTCATTATCATTTTTTTTGAAGTGAAACTTCTTTAGAATCGTTGTGATTTGAAATTCGACGAAACGAAAAAGAGATAAGCACTTAAATCTTATAGCACTAAGCCAGCGAGAGAATGAGATAGAATATTTTATATTTAATCATTTAAACAATATGCTCATACAGAGTTGGAAACGTTTTGAAGTTTTTCATGAATACTTCATACTTTCTGTTTTAAAGCTTAAACATATTATAGCGAAGTAATAATGCTAGAGTTTACCCCGCGGCTGCGTCACGGTTCAACCTCTAGCGCGTGCCTCTTGTTTAAAAAGCAGGCGTTAATACAAGTTACATTGTACAAAATGTTTATGTTGTGCTATTTGCACCCGATGTAGATTCACTTCATTCTATATTGCAAACTATGCCATCTCCCGGCATGAAATGTATTTATGACCATTTTCGGTATCAAAAACAAACAAATCAAACAAAATTACAACAAAACTGATTCAGTAGATTTTCCTGAAAGCTTAACAGATAGACATATCGAGTTACTATCTCATTTTTTATAGACGATGAATTTTTATATCTATAGGCATGAGAAATGATTGCTCTCATACAAACTTTCCTCCCCTATTTCAAACCGTCCTAGTTTTACTTATTTATCCCCCGTCAATGAAAACTACATAAATGACAAAAACGACAAAAATGACCAAAATGACGAAAATGACCAGTGACCAAAATAACCAAAACGACGAAAATCTATCTCCTTATACGGGATGAAAAATATCCCTTGTCCACCCTCGGTATTAAAATTACATATATATCGAATTTTAGCCAAATAGCCAATATATCTACACATATATAATATATATAATTCTTCTGTACGTGTGTTGACAGTGAACTCCTCCTAAACGGCTGTATCGATTAGATGATATTTGTTTTGTGTGTTTGAATGGGTCCCCGGATGGTTTAGATTCACAATTGAAACCGGTAGGTGGCGCTGAGATCGGGCTCTAGAATTCTCCTAATCACCTAGACCGATTTTGGTGATTTTGTTTTTATATCATGTAACAATGTCTTTTAGGAATTCAGAAACATTGGCAGTACGAAGTTCGCCGGGTCAGCTAGTATATATATATATATATATATATATATATATATATATATATATATATATATTATCTGAATTTCAGCCAAATCGGTCCCGTAGTTTTTCCGTGAAAACGGAACAGACAGACAGCCAGAGTTACTTTTATATTTATAATATTAATAGGGATGAAATGTGACGTCACGAAATTTAGAATCCCTCCCAAGTCCCACGCTTTGTCACACTTTGTTTCACTTCTATTGCGTGTGGACTGCACACACATACATTTTTTTAGTTTATAAGCGCTCTATGAAGAAATGCTTTCACATTACAATGAACTAGCATGTTCTTAGCAATCTGAACTAAACCAGTGGATAAATAAAACACGTGTATCGATCCCATATTATGCTGCAAATGCAAACAAGGCTGGAGTACGGTCAGTAAAAGTATCGTATTAGTAAGTAATCGTTTATGCCATGATATGTCCCTGCAACATTTGGGATAATGTTATTATTAGCGATTGTGTCACGCAGATGTATTTTGATACGGCGTTGTTATAATAATAATATTGTTACAATAATAATATTATTACAATAATAATATTGTTACAACCTAGGCGCCGGTAAAGACATAAATTCCCGTACAAATCTGTAAAAGCACATTATATTGCCTGTTGGCATTTGAACGAATTGTAATCATTTAAGATCGTCTTCTTTTGTTTACTTATTGTGGAGCACAGCCTATTGTCATTAGCCAGGTGTTACGGATTACGAGTACACGCTGATTCTAGGAAATTAAGTCCACGTTGCCGGGCGGGCACAGTGCATTCATTGGTGAAGTATAAAACGGCGGCCTGATTGAGAGAGGAGGCAGTCAAGCGAGAACCACCATCAAGGCGTGACGTGTGTACAATCGGGAATCTAGTAGTGACTTTGCGAGTTTTATTGAATTACGATCTTCTGCATTACGTTTGGATTTGTTGTGTTCGGTTATATTTGTACCTGTGTTATACGTGTTTGTATAGTTCTAATAAACTCTATAATAATTCCCGCCATTTTAATTCGAGTCTTGCAACTCGTAACAATATTGTTCTTTATTTTCAGACATGTCTGACATACATTCAAATTAGCTGATTTGAATCCGATTGATAATAAAATAATATAAGCTGGGACTTTTAATATTTCCCGGGATTTCATAACTTCAAAATGACGTGATATTAGGACTTGCTTAAAATGACAGTTTCTATTTTTACTAGATATCTTTAGTAGAACAGATGTAGTTATGTATGCCTTCAGTAAGATCACTTATTCCAGGTTTTTACGGGAATTTATACTAAAAAATCCGTTGCCCTTCTGACAATACCCTTTGAATACGAACAAAATAACGTAATCTACATTATTTATCAAGCGTGGACAAAGTCGCGAGCATATCCTAGGATTATATTTTGTGGTCTTTTTCCCAGTCATCTAGAAACCTTTCGTGGTATATATAATAAGCCTTGTCGCACAAACGTTGCTTTACATGTTTTTATACTTGTTTACTGAAAGCTCTGAAATATTTTCTTGGATTTTGTTATTTGGTCCCAGAAATCCATTATAAATATTATGAAACCTTCACGTGGGAGTTTCCAATTTAGTTTTGGTTCTAGTGTAGTATATATGTATTTAAGTAACTTGTCATGCTGTCTGTATATATGCGTGCCTACCCAAGTTCAATGACTCAGTTTTTTGCTGACCCAGCATGTACAGTAATTCTACTACTATAAATTTTATGGAACCTACACGTGGTAGTTTATAATTTATTTGTGTTGTTAGTGTAGTATATATTTATTTAAGTAATTTGTCATGCTATCTGTACATATGCATGCCTACCCAAGTTCAATGACTCAGTTTTCCTGCTGACGCAGCAAGAACAGTCAGCACTGGCCAATTATCTTGCATATCGAAACAGCAAACTGACATTTGCATGAACTTTTAATCAAAAGATTTCAACGCGATAAAAACAATTACAACTTTGAAGTATTATTTATGACTAACTTTTGCCTGCGGCTTCATTCACATTATTGTAGTTTTGTCAGTCAATTCAGGTCTTTTTCTATCCCCCAGGAACTCTAGTAGGTGCCAGTAAAGTGAAAAGTGTCAGCAGTGGCGGCTCTAACCCATTTTCAGTTCATACCCTGGCGCCCTCTAGTAGACACGCGATCAAAATGGAATACTTACAGTTTTATTTTCACCAGTGAACGGAAATTCGGGTGAAAGTGGTGCAATTTTAAATTGAAGTCGGGAAGCAATAGTTATATAGTGTTACGTGCGAGCGGGGTACGCACTTAGGATTGGAAGAAAACACCAGTTTTTAACTAAACGCTTTTATTAACTTACACAGCCGTACGTCATACCTCTCCATAGGGTCGCCCCTACACGCACAACTAAGTCGCACTGTCCCGACGATAAGTTGTCTCAGTCACAATACCGTCGCCGATATTGCGTAGACACACCTTCTGCTGCTGCAGTGTTCACTACAGAATATACCGCGCCTAGCTCGCCTCTGGACCTCCTTCTAAACTACGCGAAACTCCTCCTTCACTAAACTGTCCACTACACTTTTCACTAAATTCACCACTAAACTCGTCTCTGTCTTCTGTTAAACTCCTCTTCCAACTCTTTCGTATCGCACTTGTCGCTTCACTGTCTTGAACTGAACTCAACTCTAAACTGCCCGGTAGGCGCGCCTTACGCTGCTTATATACCCGGAAGAATTTTCTGGGACCCATAATTTCGTTTATACATCTATCCCTTTCCAACATCTATCTATCTCTGTCTTTTCCTTCCCGAACTTTCTATTCCAGAACTTTCGTTTATCGTCTATCCCTTTCCAAGGTGTATCTGTCCTTGTCTTTTCTTTCCAGAATCATCTACCTTTTTCTAAAAGTCTTGAGACCGGCTTACGCTGGCGGAAAGTTCTACCCTCGATCGCCACAATAGTTACAGGTTCAGAACAAGAACTCTCATAGAAATCGTGCCAAAATAGCAATTGAATAAATATTGTTGTTTCATTTCCCCTAAGATACAATTCGGTGTGTGGAATAGACAGGGATATACTGTTGACGCATCGAAAATACGATGGTTATTTGTTAAATCTGCGTATTTATATTATTACCAGTGATAGAACAATCATATTACATTATCGATAAGATTGAGAAGCGCCCCGCGTCGGCCATAAATAATTACATAGCACTCACGCGCACATCACTTCATTTCTGTGTTTGTGTTCACTTTTGTGTTTTGTGCTTCAACTCAATGTAATTCTGTAAGAAACTATCTCTCTAGGTATTATTACTCTAAGCTTAACGCCATCGAGCGAACGCGGAACTAACCATGATACTTCACATTGTCATTCTCGTTGCCATGATGTATTTTTTAGTGAATTGCAACGACGGCACCAACGAAACGCGACTGCAGCACCACCTTTTTGCCTATATTCATTTATATCACGGAAACGAAGTCATTTTAATGACATTAAAATGACTTCGTTTTCGAACTATAAATAAAGGGAATAGTGATGTAGTTTCAAAACAGTTATAATGTATGACCTTCCATTCATTTTAGCGTGTTTTGAAACTACACCCAATATTCGAGATAAAAAAGTAACCCTTTTCGGGATAAACGGCCCCCAACTACCCTATTCATTCATCCCATCCCTCGCAGTTGTTGAATTACTATTTAAAATATCATATAATTTCAAATATATATGTATATGAGAAGACATCACTCTCTCTTTTCTTTCACCATATCCCAATTATTTGGGGTCGGCACAATATGTCTTTTCCTTCCACACTCCTCTACTCTGACATACATATTCTGTATCATCATCTCATCATCATGAGAAGACATCACTGTTGGTGTTAAATGCACATATATGAATCACTTACTCATTGAAGAACGTACCGTAATTTTTACAATCCACTTAAACTATGAGAACATTTATAAGTTATTGAAAATAAATTGTAATTTACAACGCGATAGAAAGCACAAATACTAAAATTACAGGTAGTTTTGACTTATTTTTTGTACATGCAAGTTACAAGGTCCTTTTTGAAAAACATCATTTCGTAGAGATGTGGGGAAACCTCAGCTGGAGCTCATACCAAAATTAGTTGTACCGCCTAATATTAACATTAAGAGAAATAAATTATTATTATTCCGCGTGAACGAGGTCAGGAACACTTACAAGCCTTTAGATGGCGCTGTGCAATAATTGAAATCGCAAATCATTCCCGACATGTACAAAGAATATATACAAAGTTCGAACTATAATGGATAGGCTTAGGCCTTCTGCGAGGCACGACATTGATAATAGCGACGCCCCTGTGGTTGAGCTGGCTAAGCCTTTGTCGGCTTACCTCACTGTAACGCAGAGGCTCCGGGTACGATTCCTGGTATAGTAAATTTCGGAAACGTATTTTCTCCGTTATTTACTATGGTCTGGGTGTCTGGGATCGGCCCCAGAATGGTCCGTTGTATATTACCCATAACACAAGCGTAACTTGCTTAATTTGGGGATATACAGTGTGTGTTTGTCTGCCGATTATTATTATTATTATTATAATAGCCTCGGCAGAAGATCTTCCGTTGAGACGAATGAGTATTCCATCCATCTCCTTCTCCATCCGCTTCTCCACTCATTAAGGTGGCCCACACATTATGTAACGCGTCCGAAGAATGTGTACACTAGAATCGTAACACACCTGACTAGCTAGGGATGCAAATATCGTTCATAAAAACATCGATATTGCAATATCGATATTTTCAAAAACGAAATATATATATAATAATAATAATAGCAGCCCATAAATGTCCCACTGCTGGGTTCGGGCCTCCCACTATAGGGGAACGGACAGTATACCCACCACGCTTGTTAAAGGCGGCTTGGCAGGTTTGACACATCGGTTATCTCGATGTGCAGGTTGCATCACGATGTTTTCCTTCACCGTTATTAGCACGTGGTAATTGTAACAATATGCAAATTAGGTCAGAAAACTGCCTAAGTGGTGCATGCGTTTCGGCCCGTATCGAACCCGCATCCTTTGAGTTTGGGACTTGGTAAAAACGAAATAACGATATTGAAAATATCGATTTTTATGAACGATATATCGATATTTTTTGATATATGGTTATTAAAAACAGTTTTTTAAAAATTTGTATTTTACAATTGATTTAAATATCTATTTATGTTTTTACTTTGACTTTAGACATAGATTTTTATGTTTACGAACAATATAGTTATTTTTCGTGAAATAACGATAATTTACAATATTTGAAAAAATATTGATTTAATGGATGAAAATTTTGAACTCTGTACAGAAATATCGTTTACTTACACTTATGAAAAATATATTAGGGAAATATATAATACTATTTTTTAATATTTGGGAAAGTTATTGATTTAATGAATGATAATTTTAAACTTTGGACAGAAAGATGGTTCGTAATTAATAAAAATGTATTTATGTTTTTCAGGGAGTATTGCATCCCTACACCTGACACCAGAGATAATATACTACATATATATATATATATATATATATATATATATATATATATATATATATATATATATCAGATCTCAGATTGCGATATAATTTCGTAAAGTAACGACTTTAAATTGAGGTTTACTTATGTTTTTCCCAAAGTACCTGCACTTGATTTTAGTGTTGTTGGTTCGACAGTATAAAAGGAGGTGAAATCGCCTAAACGGGACATTCGACTTTCTACGTTCGTTGGTTGAGGCCGTCGGTGCTCCCCTCTAGCGTAACATCGACATCCACCGCGATCTGGAGCTTCCCTCCATCAAAGCTCTGTTGGACAAGGAGCACATAATATGTTGTGGTCAGTAATCACTGTCCGATAATGGCAGTGTTCTTTGAGGGCAAATTGCTGCTCGACACCTGACAAGCGTGGATGCAACTCTTGGAGTTGTCCTAATATTTCTGTGTATTATGCTGTATTTAATATTGTAATTGTAATAATTCTAGTGTAATAAACTTTGATTATAATATTTCAGATTATTATTGTGTTATTTGGACGTCTGTTGCGTCGAGCCTTTGAGGGCATATATATATATATATATATATATATATATATATAAACTTTGATATATATAGATTATTACACTCTGGCAGATTGCTTTTTAGGACGTCCGAACGCTCAAGGTCCACGTCGTCCGCGACTTACGACTTCTAATGCCCACGCTTCAATGGACTTTCTTTATCCAGATACGTTGTAAGCCGCGTCCGTCGGTCGCGACTTATAATATGCACACACCTTTAGAGTCATCCTTAAACTGGCGACCCCGACGTGATATTAATATATTAGATGGGGGTCTACTACACGATGAGTCGATGAGTTTGCACTTTGCAATATCGGGCAGTTAATTTAGCATATTACCGGCATGTCTAGCAGATGGCTATGATTAATTATCACAATTGAACGACAGGTGGCTATCGATGGTAGACATCATTCTCATTACTTTAATAGGTTTCATTTAAAAGGCTTTCTTTGCTAATTTACCTTTACGGAAAGTTTTATTAAACTAATTATGAATAAAAAAAGTCACGTGGTTATCCACAAACTAGAATATGCCTTCCTTTGAAAAATCTAGTTTTCGAGGAGTACATGTCACCGTGTACAAGTCAATATTTAATATTTTTCTTCGAAACAATATAATTTTATTTAATACTTTTAGAAGCGAACGCCAAGCTCATAAAACATAGGAGTCGAACAACTCTGTTAAGTAGTAGCGTGTTGTGTATGGCTCCTAGGCTCTCTAGTCATCTACGAAAATGTAGACTCGAATGTCAGCAGACAGGCAGACGGCCCACTTGATGGAAAGCGGTTACCATTGCCTATGGACATTTGCAACACCAAAGGTGCTACAAATGCGCTGCTGCTTTCTTAAGGGAGACTGGAACCTGGTCACTAATTCCGGAACACAACTCAAGGTTATTATGGCGGCATACTCTAGTCCAGGGGTGGCAGCCATCCAAACGGGCAAATACCCTACCACTTAGATTTCGTCGAAATTGGTCACCCTTACTTGAAAAATTTTACCCTGTATATCGAGCCTTTACCGCCATTTTATCGTAAGCGATATTTCGACCTAAGTATAATTGTTGTAACAATAGTTATTTTGCTTTAAGATTTTCAGTTTTACTTAGATTAAACCCTACTGAATAATAAACTGAAAGTCTTAAAACAAAATAATAGTTTTGAATATCTTTGCAAGAAAAAATATATTTAGGTCCAAATGTCACTTAAGACAAAATGGCGGTAAAGGCTTGATTTACTGGTAGCCGTGAAAATAAGGTAGATAAAAAAATAAATGTACAATAAATAAATGTAAATAATGGTAACACTAAATAATTTAAATTTTATATATGTCGGGTTCACGGCGTGCGAACGACACGACACCGAGTATAACACAGTAACAATCTGAAATATTATAATCGAAGTTTATTACACCAGAATTATTACAATTACAATATTAAATATAGCACAATAATACACAGAAATATTAGGACAACTCCAAGAGTTGCATCCACGCTTGTCAGGCGTCGAGCATCAATTTGCCCTCCAAGAATACTGCGATTATTAAGCAGTAATTATCGACCACAAGACGACTTGGTTGTAGACTGGTTGGTTGAAGACTGTCCCCTTTCTGCCCGAACACCGCGTATTTAATAAGGTCCTCGTAGCGCGCCGTAGTGACTATATCCGGTAATGCTTTGGCGCCACTTCAGTTTCGCTTTCTTCATAAAACCAACTTCCGGTTACTCCATTTCCGATATTCGTCGCTCGATAATAAATGCCTCTACGTTGACATCCGGTTATACGACGGTTATTGACTATTTCCGTCATATGGTTAATTTATAATAACAAATACGATTCCTATATGTATCCTATGTATATCCCCAAATTAAGCAAGTTACGCTTGTGTTATGGGTAATATGCAACGGACCATTGTGGGGCCGATCCCATACACCCAGACCATAGTAAATGACGGAGAAAATACGTTTCCGAAATTTACTATACCAGGAATCGAACCCGGAGCCTCTGCGCGTTGCAGTGAGGTAAGCCGGCAAAGGCTTAGCCCGCTCAACCACAGAGGCCGTCAATATAGTTATTTATTCTAGTTATATTGCAAAACCCACAGGTTACAGAATTTTTCTCTAATCCATCCTAAGGTTGTGTGGAAGAAATTGCTTTTAGTGATAAGACCGCCTATTGTCTTCTATACTTAAACTTCTTGAACTATGTCTTAATGTTATGCAATAAAGTATATTCTATTCTAAGTAGGAGGTATAAACGTAATATCCTCCAATAATCCGTGTAGGGATGGAGAAAGAATACAATTTCCTGCGGTCGGGCGGCCTGTCGTAAGAAGCGAATAAATACCCACAGCCTGGGGGTAGGACATTTCCCCTTCTGATGGATGAGGATGGCTACCACCCTTAGTCTAGAGTATGCCGCCATAACAGCCTTGAGTTAACTACTATCCATCAAGTGGGCCGCTTACCAGCCTGGTATACCCCAGCAACTTACAAGAAAAATTGTGTCTATGGAGTTCACCCAGTAGAAGTGAAACAAAGTATGACAAGGGGTGAGAGGAATTATAAGTTTCGTGACGTCACATGTCATATAGTATTTATATCGTTGTAATATATTTAAGCTTTAAAACACGAAATTTGAGGTATTCACGAAATACTTCAAAACATATCCAACACTATCTGTATGAGCATAGTGTTCAAATGATCAAATATAATGTACTCTATCTCATTCTCTCGCAGGATTAGTCCTACAGGTTTAAGTGTTTATGTCTTCTTAGTGTCGCTTTTTCGTGTCATCGAGTTTGACATCACAACGATTCTAAAGAGGTTTCACTTTGCAAAAACGTTCCAAGATTACCGATGGCCATAAAATGATTACATACTTGCTGCAGAAACCTTGTAGCTAGTCAATGTCTCGCCCTTGGCGGTGTACGATATTCAAGCTTTTAAACCTCAGCCTTTATTATACGAATTGGCGGTATCAGGTACTGTAATAGTGTTATTATACTTAAATATAAATTCAAAAGGTATTTCAAATTAAATTCCAATGGAGAAAATTTTTGTTTCACAGCCGGTAGGTGGCGCTGAAATCGGGCTCTACGATTGTTATGAAATATTTTGTATGTATTTGAGTGGGTCTCGGTTTAGATTATCAATTGGATCCGGTAGATGGCGTTGGGATTGGGTCCCAGATTGTCATTTTTTCGGAGCAACATAATGTCTGCCGGGCCCGATAGTACCTACCTACTATATATGAATAACTTACTCGTTCAATACCAACATTTTTGAAGATATAAATTGACAGAATTTACTTAAATCTATGAAGTATATATATATATATATATATATATATTAGACATTAACATTGAAATATAATAAAAACATATTGTTATTAACTAAACATAATACAAAAAAATAATTTTGCTTAAAGTAGGTAACTTACGAAAACTTAAAGCAAAATTAACATAAAAATAGAAATTATGTTGTTTTTGACTAGAGTTGATTTTTGTGTATAAAAATGTATGTGAAACAAAAATACACCTCTTTAAGACGAACCTCGATAAGTCGAAAACCTTCCAAACTCGAAAAAAAATTGTGTTCCCTTTCCTTCAACCCCACAACCCTACGTTGCTCGAAATCTGAACCCTCTATAAATCGAAATAATTAGTGACTCCCTATAAGTAAATTCAGTACTCATTTTCCCTCTATAACTCGAAAAAATAAACTAAACCTCTGTATCTCGAACATAGCCATATTTAATTTTACAGCCTTTACAATTCGACTATTTCAATAAATCTTAACCTCTACAAGTCGAATGTTTCCTTACAAAATTCGCTAAGTCAAAACTCTATAACTCGAATTTTTTGGCGTCTCCCTTCAAGTTCGACTTAAAGAGGTTCTACTGTATTTATCTTTGTGATACTTTAAACAGAATTGTCGTAAGTAAAATCAGTCAACTTGTCTTAAAAGATACAGTGCCTAAACGAGTATGCCAATTCCATGGAGTTAAGTCTTTTAAATATACTTCCTATTCTGTGGACATCGCTTCGCAACGTGTGAAATGCCAACAAACTCCTCAGCAACATGCCTAACTAAACCTTCTTTTACTTCACATTTTTGTTGCAGATTTTATTTTAAAACATAAAATAATATGATACCAATTACTTTTCAAAGAATTGATGAACTCGTAGCAAACAATTATTAAACAAAAATAATAACAAACAGTACACAACAAGATCGTAAAATATTTTAGCATTGAAATAATGACAAACATACTAAAAATTTACAATCAACATATCTCCCATACTCCCTAAAATATTTAACAAAATAAAACGTTATGCAGAAGTTATCTATCTATAATCTAATATATATAATTCTCGTGTCGCGTTGTTTGTTACCAAGCTCCGAAACGGCCGAACCGATTTCTATGAAATTTTGTCTGCATATCGGGTAGGTCTGAGAATCGGCCTTTTCATATCCCTAACCCTAAATGATAACGGTGACCCCACCCCTAAATATTTTTGACAAAATTTCTTCATTATATAAGTATATATATATATATGATATGAGCAAACAGGCAGACGCCCCACCTGATGGAAAGCGGTTACCGTCGCCTATAGACGTTTGCAACACCAGGGTTGTCGCCAACGCGTTACCGACCTCTAAGAAATTTTATAATGCCCTTCTTAAAAAACCCCATACCATAACGCAACGGGAAATCCCTGGCGGGAAGTTCCCTCCAGGTCATCGTTGTACGCGGAATAAATATTCTAGGAACCGTTGCATAGTTGAGCGTATTATGATTTAACATTGCAAAATACATACAACCCTAAATTTTCATCCTTCTACCACCAACCTCTATTTTTTAATAGCGATACAAGTACTTCAATAATTTTCTACTCTGTTTGTTCAAGTTGATTCGAGTTTAGATTACATTTGGTCCCGGTAGATGACGCTGTAATCGGGTTCTAGACTTTTATTTTTTAAAGGCAGGATAACGTCTGCCGGGTACAGCTAGTAATATTATAAAATTCTAAGCATGCTGTGTCTGTATATTTAAGCTATTTAAAAAAAAACAACTGGAATAGACTTTTTTTTATTGCTTGAAGCAGGCAAACAGGCTGACGGCTCACCTGATGGAAAGTGGTTACCGTCGCCTATTGATGTTTGCAACACCAGGGGTGTTACCGATCTTTAAGAAAGTTTAAAAGACTATATAAACAATGGAGAACAAGATGCATTTTTTTTTAGATTTCTTGTCTGTTTGTTTGCGATTCACGTAAAAACTACTGGGCCGATTTCGATGCGGTTTTCGCCGATCGACAGCTAATTCTTAGACTTTAACTCTGCGCTACTTTTTATCCTGGGAATCCTGTGAGAATTTTTCTGGGAAGGATTTTAAATAGCCAGATTAAAAAAATCTAATTATAATGTATAATTTTTTTACTGATCGATAACAAATTTAATGTAATGAAATTGTGTGATATATTTTATCCCGGGCATCCCGCGGGAATTTTTCCGGGTGCGGGAATTTTTACGTTCGGGTGCGTAAAAATTAGCTTAACCCGACAAAATTTTCACTAAAACGATAGCTTACATGATTTTTTAATTGCTGGGTCCCGAAAATCCCGCGGGAATTTCTAGTCTAGCGTGGAGGAAGTCGCATATGGTTATAAAATACCAGAGCGAGCTGATATGGAAATGCAATTTGGTCATTTAAATATTCTTCTTTAGTACCTTTTTATGCAATAAGTAATCATCTAGTAAGATAACTTCACGACACGTGTTTTTACACATATATATATGTATTTACGCATATTTACAATGTATGTTGTACTTAGCATTAGTAACAGCCCCATAAACGTCCCAATGCTGGGCTTGTGCCCCCAGATTTTAAAGGAGAATACCTGCTACGCTTGCTAAGAAGGATTGACGGGCGTTGTGTAATTGTACAGTTATCATCACGATGTTTTCATTAGATCGCCGAATCAGAAATTCACACGAGTGAAGACGCGTGAAATGAATAGCTCTAGTACATAAGAATTAACAAACCTTATTCCTAAATTATAAAATCCAAAGTGTACACAGACACACTTCAAAATCCAAAGTTACACACCACCTTAAAAAATCACATTTTTGAAACAGTCTTATCACTTATCACTTTACGAAGTTCAAAATTCGTCATTTCAATTTGATTTTGAAAACGTAATAGATAACGGAGTAATCGACCATTTTTATTTTTGTGGCGCCAAATATCCAAGGTAACATATTTTTAAATTTACAAATTGTAAAATATCTACTTATTTAAATAAAGCACATTGTTAATCTGTATTCAGATTATTTAATAGACAATTTACTATAAAAAAGTACTTATGTAGAAAGTGTATGTCTTCATACATTGTAATAAAAAAAGAGATACCATAGATAAAAAATAGAACACTACACGCATTCACACTTCACCAAATATTGTTTAATTTTGTATGTTCATCTTTAATAGGATTTTTTGGCAAATTTGAATGAAAATATTGTTATTTTTGTTTTGCATGAAGTTTCTAAGGCGACTGGGCGTATCAAGG
Organism: Dendrolimus houi; assembly: GCA_039645545.1. Lineage (NCBI taxonomy): Eukaryota > Metazoa > Arthropoda > Insecta > Lepidoptera > Lasiocampidae > Dendrolimus > Dendrolimus houi. The sequence goes on along the minus strand of CM077143.1, from coordinate 12,371,977 downwards.
CAATATTACAACTGACCACGACGCGAAAAGAGGGGAGGTATGGCGATTTAGGGGTGGTAGTTAATCACGGTACGGGGTGGAATAATTTTGTTTTTTAATTATGAAGGTGGTGCGTTCGCCTTTTTTGCGCTCATTGCCACTTTTTGGGGCAACCGTGTCATGTTTGATACACTTGTAACACTTTTTTGCTTTATTTACGTCATTATATTGCGAATTTGATTATTTTGGGCCCGTTAATTTGTGTTTATGTGCGATGAAAGTTATATGGAAAGGTTTCGGGTTTTTAATGTTGACGCCGTGGTAGCTTAGTGGTTAGCGCACTTCCGTCCTAACATAAAGGGCGCAGACTCGAATTTTGGCAGCATGCACCACTTTTTTGAAGTGAAACTGCTTTAGAATCGTTTTTGAAACTCGATGAAACAGAAAAGCGAAAGTAAAAAGACATAAACACATAAATATATAGAACTAAGCCTGCGAGAGAATGAGATACGAGTTTTACATTGTGCAGCACAGATTAGAGAGTCAATAACACCGATGATTAAACATAAGTCCAATTTGGACCGAAATAACACTGATAATAATATTTTTTTGACTAAAACAGTGAAAAATTGAAAGTGATACTTAAGAAGTCTATTTTGAATTATAATATGTTGACGGATGTAAGCTGAAGCAAATATATTATATTAATAAAAGTTAATATAATATATAAACAGCAAATATAATATATAAATAGCAAATATATTATATTAATAAAAGTTAATATAATATAGAATATATAAACTAAACTATACTTACAAAATAACATAAATCTATAAGTAAAAAATTGACTCAAAATCGCTGTCGGCGGGGAGCGTGCCCAAAATGCTGGCCGCATTTCCGTGTTGGATGGCAATGCTGATTCGTTGCCCTAGGTGCAAATCAGCCTTTTGGTCACGCGAGACCGCATTTAGACGCGTTGAGAGGTCTCGATAGATCTTGATCTCGAGAAGAATTATCTGTGAATATATTCTCTGAAGTTCTTCTACTGCGCGTGAATTGCACACACACACAATTTTTTTCTAGGTGAATCCGTTTGCGGACACCCTACTACTCGGAGAAATGATAGTGTGGTAGTGGACTCCCTGGTGTTCCTCCTGTCGCTATATACCAGGGCCACAGGAACAGGCCGTCACCGATTTTTTTTTTTTTTTTTTTAAGGCGGGGGAAATGCATTTCGCACATACCGGGTCCTTTGCTAGGGATTAGACCGTTGTTGATCATGGAGGCTTTCCACTGAGGCAATCCAAACAATAATCAACCGGCTTGTGTGGAGACTCGACTAATCAATACCCCACTAAAACCACCCTCCTCCCATGTGCCCCGCGCTTATGGCAGGAAAGGCGTGAGATACAGAACGTAGTTACGCCCACACCGATCCTAGCGCACAAGTGCTTGAGAATGCCCCGGGAGAGGCAAACTCACTTCGTCAACAGGGGTGAAGACTCCTCTGCTCCCTAGATGCTAGAGGGCCCCTGCAGCGGTATTTCAGGGAGGGAGGTCATGCGCATACCTGCGCCTCCGGGCTCCCAACTGACGTCGGCGCCCGCGAGACGCATGCGCACTACCATCTCTCTCCCTATCTCGTTCCGCGGCCTCCTTATGAGACACTACCGTCTCGCAGAAATTGGCCGCACCCACCAGGCCGTCACCGATGCCGCAGCCCAGGCTGACGTAGGCTCACCCTCGTCTGAGAGCCTCTCCTTGAGCCGGGGGATGATTGGTTCCCCAGGCAACATCAGATGGGTTTGCGTCAAGAATTGCGCCCCCATCTGCTGGTCTAAGTATAAGTATAGGTGACGCCTTATCTGTCCCCAGGGACCGTCAGCCGCAGTCATGGGTCTATGACGGCTGAAGGCAAGCATGCACCACTTAAGTAGTTTTCTGACCTAATGTGCATGTTGTTACAATTGTCACATGCTAACGATGAAGGAAAATAACGCGATGAGACCGACACAGCGACGTAAACGATGTGTCAAAGCCGCCAATCCGGCTTGGACAAGCGTGGCGGGTATACTATCTGTTCCCCTATAAACCAGAGGACCGACCAGCAACAGCCAGCAAGCATTTATTGGACGATATTAATTTTTAGGCTTTCTCAAGTAGGTAGTTAATGTATTTGTGCACATAGAAAGTTTGCAAGATTAAAGTCTTTACGGTCCATTAGTGCGGATAGCGTTTTTATGGTTTCGTAGCCATTTTGTACAACATGGAATCTGTATATAATCGGCGCGTCTCTGTGTCATCACCATCGACCCGTGATTGATGAATTGAGAAGAAGATTAAGATGATAAGTGTAAAAACGTCTTTAAATATTGATAAACGTCAATTAAACACTTAGGTTTATATCACACTGGCAATTTGCGCGCGAATTCAAAGCGAGGCGAATGAGTGACGAGCTTGATGGGAGTTCACAACGAATGCACGACGAACAGGCCACGAGGACGCAGCGGGTGCCTCACTTTGAACTCGCTCGCAAATCGCCAGTGTGATATCAGCCTTAGTAATTTTGTCTATCATTTACTGTTGATAAAAATGTAATTAATTAACTACCTTAATTACTTTTGTCTTTTTTCGATCTTATATTATAAAACCTGGCGGGAGTGGCGCATACAAGTCAGTGTAATTCTGTGACAGTCAAGTATAAGGACGATAAGTTCTGTGTAAATCAGAAAAATAATATAAAGTGATTTATGGACTGAAATACTGCTGTTGAATTCTGGACTTTTTATAAGTATGGGCACGCTTCGAGGAGCAAAGGAAATCATCTGAAATCAAGTGTTCGCTTCGCTTCACAAGTTCAAGTTCGCTTATAAAGCAGGTGATAGACCTGGGACCAAGTACGTGTACTTATAGAGGATTAGGGATGCGGAAGATCGCGCGAAATAGTGAAGAAGTAGGAACGAGAACCCTGGGGTTCGAAGCGGACGCTCCGAATGCAACCGGGAATTAACGCTGTGATAATGACGACTGAATAACGTTTTCTTTAAGGCCTGTAGCAACGCCAACGGCCTTGAGGATTTTTCGGGCGATAGCGGGGATTCCACAGATGAAGTCGTTACTCAGATGCATTATTAGTTTATTGTGAATAAAATAAAGTAATATTTAAAAAATACCAATTATATAGCTCTCTTTTATGTAGATATTTGTTTTAACTTGTTCTGATCAAAATTGAAGGAGTAAAATTGGTTTCCTGTCAATAATTTGGAGGTGATTTAGTGACTTTTTTTGGTAAATTTTTGATTAGTAGATTTGAACAGGGGGCCTCCTTCTTCTGCATACGGGCGGTTTCCGCAACTCGACATCAAGGTATTTTGCATGCCAGAGTGGATGAGGGATTACAGCCCAGCTCCTCCAAGAAGTGAACCAATTTCTTGGCGTCGCTGAAGACTTCGCGGCGGCTACCTGGGGTGTCCAGATACTTCGCCCTGTATTGGGCCACCAATAGTAGGAACAAATATGGCTCTAAGATTTAGAAATCGTATCGTAACGCGTAAAGTCAAACCTCACTATACTAAACACATTAAGGAGATTAGAAATGCAGCCAATGCCGCACCTAACTTATAAATTCGACTTTTGTATAGCTTTAACACGAATACTACGATCCCGATAGGTACTTTAAGGCCCCTATTGCCGCAAAAGTCCAATAGTGGGGTGCAAACGAAACAACTTTTTGTTTGTACTTATTGATTAATAATTTACTAAAAAGAATCATACATCTTGACGATATAAGACGTAATGGGGATTTTTCGTAATTTTTCTATAGATATTGTGCAGTAATTGATGTCACAAACGTTTCCCGAAACATACAAAGAATATATACAACTTTTCAACTATAACAGATGGTCCTAGGCCTGCGAGGAAAAACACTAGCCTCGCTGGAAGATCTTCCTTTAAGACGGAGGAGCATTCCACCCCGCTCCTCCACCCTATACGGGTCACCCCTTCAAAGATTAGATAAAAAGGATTTTGAGACCCGTGAAATGCAATAATCTCACTCTAGGATTCAGGTGTCTACAAGCTGGATTGTGAGTGTGGATTATCCATACATTGGGCAAATAAAGAGGAGCATAAAAACACGGGTAAAAGAACACATTGCTGACATGAAACACACAAGGTCTACAAAGCCTGCGATTAGTTAACACGCACTAAACCCAACCACCACATCAGATTCGAGATAACCCACAAACCCTCACGAAAGAGAATCGTTTCATGCCTAGAATGATGCAAGAGGCTATTGAAATCAAAATACAACAATAGTTGGCAAATACCACCTGTTTAGGATCCGATCTACTACGTAAAAAAACAGAAGTAACGAAACTTATGGTGTAAAACCTTAATTTATTTATAACTTAGATTTGATTTTTCAATCATGAGATAAATTGCGTAGACTTGTGTCTGAAGTAGAGAACTCCCTGGAGCGAGTTTCTGAATGCGGACGACAAAATCTTGTCCAGTTTAACCCCACGAAGAGACAGGTCTGCGCATTTTCTGCCAAAAAGACCCCATTTGTCCCTGCGCCACAGTTTCAAGGAACACATCTAACTATCTCCAATAGTATCGGGATCCTTGGCGTCGACATAACGAACGACGTGCAGTTTCGGGGCCATCTGGAAGGCAAGGCTAAACTTGCCTCTAAAAAGCTTGGTGTGCTAAACCGGTCCAAGCAGTACTTCACTCCGCGGCAACGACTTGCGCTATACAAGGCGCAAATCAGACCGCACATGGAGTACTGCTCACATCTATGGGCCGGAGCACCCGCTTACCAGACTGACCCCCTCGACTCCATCCAGCGTCGCGCCGTTCGTATCGTCGACGATCCCATACTTACAGGCGGTTTAGAATCGCTTAGCCTTCGAAGAGACTTTGCGTCCCTCTGCGTATTTTACCGCCTGTATAACGGGGAGTGTTCCGAGGAACTGTTTGATCTGGTGCCAACACCTCACTTTTACAACCGCACCGCTCGCCAGCGACGGGATATTCACCCCCATTTCCTTGAGCTCCCACGCTCATCTACGCAACGGTTCTCTAGAACATTTATTCCGCGTACAACAATGATCTGGAGGAAACTTCCCGCCGCGGTTTTCCCTTTGCGCTATGACATGGGCTTCTTTAAGAAGGGCGTTATAACATTTCTTAGAGGTCGGCAACGCGTTGGTGACACCCCTGGTGTTGCAAACGTTCATAGGCGACGGTAACCACTTTCCATCAGGTGGGCCGTCTGCCTGTTTGCCTGCTACTGGCTATAAAAAAATATTTAAAAAAGTTATAATATAGCAGTTTTCATGAAACAGAATCCAGATTTCTTTCCTACGTACGGAGAATCAATTCAGAGATTACTGAGCATAGATAATAAATACACTATATATAAAATAGATGAGCTTCTTTGGAATAAAATATCATTTACCCTGTCCGATAGATGGCGCTATAATCGGTATTATATTCCTATATACAGACTAGATGGCGCTACAATCGATAATTCTATAAATTCCACTAAATGGTACTAATAAGTTATAACCTGTTCTAATTCTAAATTGGAATAAATGGAAAGACTGAATAAAATTAGTTTAAAAAAACCTTATATAACACTATAATTTATGCCAAACGGTAAAAATGTTTCACATAAAACTGCATGCATGTATGCGAGATTCATTAAACACTACCATAACTTGTGGTTTCATTTATGCTCCTATGATGTCATCAGCGCGATGTATTTATTCAACGATATTACACAGCGCCATCTTAAGTGAAGTTAAGTGGACTAAATGGAAACCAATTCTAATTTTTGATGTTCTTGGACCACTTGATGGCACTAGTTTCCGTACATTTTTTATTTTTCGATTATGAAGGGAAGATCCACTGGGATGCTACTGAGGCCCTCCATAAAGAATCGACTTTTATATCCGTTGTGCAACCTGTCCTTATAAACATATTCTACTAACTTTATGGGGGTAAAAATACTTAATAATTTCTCTCTTGATATAAGTGCTTATTTAAATTTATTTAAAATCAATCTTCACAATGGGTTATTAAAGAAATGTTTTTATTCGGTTCCTTTTTTTCGTAAATGATGTATCTTAGAGATACAACATTAAAATTACAATCTAATCTAGGAAATATGACTAACGAGTAATTTAAATCTGACCTAAAATAACTAGATATAACTTAAACTAAGAATGTGTCCAATAAAACGTTTCCTATTGTCTTTATTAAGGAGAAGACACTTTGTTCATGTGTTCTTTGTTAATGTTTACCACATAGCACTACACTTTATTATTATGAGAGTATTATAACACTAACTCAAATGGTTTCGTCCTTTTGAGTCTTCTTAATAAATCTATATTATCAAGGAGCTGGATGGTCTCGACATTAAATAAATAAATAAATCGGCAGACAAGCACACACACTGTATATCCCCAAATTAAGCAAGTTACGCTTGTGTTATGGATAATATGCAACGGACCATTCTGGGGCCGATCCCAGACACCCAGACCATAGTAAATAACGGAGAAAATACGTTTCCGAAATTTACTATACCAGAAATCGAACCCGGAGCCTCTGCGTTGCAGTGAGGTAAGCCGGCAAAGGCTTAGCCCGCTCAACCACAGAGGCCGTCAACGTTACTCGGTACATGATTATTTTAATTGGAACAAGACATAAATGAGGCTGAATGACATTTATATTGAATTTAATTATTTGAATTAATTATCTATTGACATAAAACAATACTCTGGTTAATATCTTTTCTGTGGTAACGTCAATAATATTTGAATGACGTTACCACACACACGACTTTCTTTTTTTTATTTATATATATATATATATATATATATATATATATATATATATATATATATATATATATATATATATATATATATATATATAAATAAAAAAGAAAGTCGTGTTAGTTTTACACCATTTATAACTCAATAACGGCTGGAAAAAGTTTATGATTTTTGTGTTTTTGGAATTGTCTTCGTCCGGAATAGGATAATGAATATTAAAATATGATATTCAACAATAAAAAAATTATTATTAAAAAAACATCAGTCGCGCCATTCGTCTCGGCCAATTTTGACAATGGTGACTGCATTTAAACTCACTTTCATTAGTCTGATTTAGGTGAATTATTTTTGTATGTATTCAAGTGGGCCCCGGGATGGTTTAGATTCACGATTGGACCCGGTAGGTGGCGCCGCTGAACACCCCTTTAACGGTGGGACCGATTTTGATGTAATTTTTTGTGTTTTTCAAGTAATTCGAGAATGGTTTAGACTAATAATTGGTCCCTGTTGATGGCGCTGCAATCAGTTTCTAGATTTTTATTTTTTAAGGGCAATACAACGTCTGCCGGGTACAGCTAGTATCTTATATAAGACAATGTAATATTTGCACACCCTGTGGGTAATGACATGTAGACTCATATAATTATGTATAATTTAAGACTTGTATATATTTTATGTACCATGTCATATGCAAACAAATTTTCATTTCATTTCAAGACAATTAACAAACAAAACAGAACAAAAATAAATTAGAAACTCCCACATGTAGACTCCATAAAGTTTACAATAGTTTCGTAGGGCAAAGTATAATGCTCTTCAATAAAATCACAGAAAACGTTTAATAGCTTTTGTGCGAGAACGCTTATTATACGACGAAAGATTATTTAGATGACCGCCCCGAATGGGTACGAGGGCGACACTGATAGTTTTAGAACTGGCCACTTTTAAAGAATATAATAAAAAAATAAGTTTAAATTTTGAAAGTAGAACTCTTTGCTAATATTATTGAGTACTAATTTCATTCCATTGTCATTTGTTTTACAATTTGGCGGCAAATTGAAATTTATCTGTGTCACGCCAGTATGAATTTAACGCGAGAAAATTTTCGTACTATGATTTTTTATGACTTTCGGTCGGTGTCATTTAAGTCAACAAGAATGTTATGACAGACTTCCATTAGCCTTTCACGATGAAGCCCCTTCTCGGGCCACTGTTTATAACTGGTTTAATGAGTTTGAACGTGGTCGCACGGCGACGACTGAAGATAGCATCAGTGTTGTGCGGTGTATGATAGAGACTGATCCAAGAGTAACCTATCAGCAGATTCGGACAAGCTTAGGCATCGGTATGAGTCAAGTGCACAAAATCCTCCACAAACATTTAGCCGATAGGAAGCTTTGTGCCCGGTGGATACCTCATTATTCGACCGAGGCCCAAAACTCCTTCGTGTTGATTGGTGCCGTGAAATGATACAAAGATTTAACGGAGGTGACTCAAAAGCTGTGTTCGACATACTTATGGGTGACGAAAGCTGGATTTATTGCTATGATCCGGAAACCAAAAGGCAATCTGCTCAGCGGGTGTTTCCTTCCGAGGAGGAGGAAAAAAGATGGTGGCCTCATTCTTCGGAAGGACCGGTCATTATGCGACAATTGTTTTAGAAGATCAAAAGTCAGTTACTGCAGAGTGGTATACCGCCGGGCGAACGATCGACTATGTGGCGTCGTCAGACGTGGAATTGCTGGCTCACCCGCCATATAGCCCCGACCTCGCACCTTGCGGTTTTTATTTATTCCCGAAAATAAAAGAAAAACTTTGAGGAAAACATTTTATGGACGCCAAGGAAGCAGTGTCTGCGTTCCAGAAGGCCATCGAAGAGACCCCTAAGGACGAGTGGGCAAAGTGCTTTTCTCGGTGGTTCTATTGAATGCAGCGATGTATTGATGTGAATAGAAACTATTTTGAAAAGATATAATAAAAATAATAACTTGCTAGTTTGCTCAGTTTTGGATTTTCTAAGAACTTTCAGTGTCACCCTCGTATAATGCGATCACCAGCAAGATTTTTCAGTGATCATTCATTTAAATTACTTTGTTAAACCTTGTATTAGTATTAACTACATTGAAGAAAAGACGAATAATAATAATAATTATTATTATGAAGTAAAGATATGTTGCTGGGGCGTATGTTCCGCCGCTATTTCTCCTTTAACAGTAACTAAAATAAGTAATCTGTGAAATTCCATTTTGTAATCAATAGATTCATTTTCATTTATTTTCCTTTTCAGAATATACTTACTCATAAAACATAAAGACGTTAGAATTTTATAAAACATATTTTCTTCTATTCTATCTTTGTTGTTGATGGCTTCAATGCCTTTGGCATTGATTTTGCCAATGTCATAGTAAAAGTGGCAGGTGTTAATAGGGGCTAATATACCTGGCAAAATGAAACCCATAAAATATACCAACTATTTAAAAAAGAAATGTACATAACACTGACGGCAATGACGCTGATTTTCAGTACCAGCTTCCATCAAATCACAAGTGAACAATCCTGAAGATATCATGGATTTACGAAATTTCACACTATCGCCATGGAATTGTACTACTTTGAATTTATTCGCAACGCCTAGTTACTTGAAATAGCAGAATTGGCCCCTGTATGATTAATGAGCTATTATCAATTCTTTTGCTAAAATGAAAATTACTTTGGTAAAAAACATGAGTAACGCTCACACAAGCTAGAATTATATAAATATTCGTAATATTATTGTAGGCATTTGGGTAAGACAGTAATTTCGTAAGTAAATTTTATCAATTTATATCTTCAAAAATGCGTGAGTGAGATAGCGAATCATCCATCAGATCCATTAAGGTCCTTAATGGATAATAATCTAAGCTTAGTAATTGTGGTTGCTAACAGAGCCATATCTCACTCGGATAATGTGGTTTGAATCCTTTTTGTGATCTAATATGCATATTGGTACAACAACCTCTTATACTGTATTTTGTACGAGTATAACGTTTTTATCTTGCCATACTTGTAAGGAATATATGGAGATATGTTGCAAAAAAAAATTAGTACGTCATATGTTATGTACGTCGTACGTAATATGTTTCTATCCTTTAATTGTGTCTCTGTCTTATTGAATATGCACTGTTTGCTACAACTCCATTAATTCTTCAAGTCATTCTTTGACATACTTCTGTATAAAACCTATTAAAAAAAAAGAACTTGAGATAAAAATAGAATAAGAAATATAAAGAAAAACAATTTTTAGCTAGATGTGTTGCTGGGGAGTTTCTTGCCGCTTGTTCTTCTTAACAGCAATAACACGTTGCGAAGCGGTATACATAGAATAGGAAGAAAAATTAAATTTTAACTTATTTATATGACCTTCAAAAAGTGTTCTCCAGTGGAACTTATTTTGAATAAAAACTTTTGAATTTGAATTTAATTTGAATACTATATGCGGAGAGAATGGATGCGAGGAGCTTGACACAACAATTATATGACAACAGTGGATGGTGGAGTTTATGCCGGTAGATTGCGACCGCGATTTATTTATAAAGGTGGAATAATTTCCAGTTGATCCGATACTATTACACATATTACATAAGTTTACGCTTCCTTTCATTTATATATTTTTGTAGATATGTATTTGTGTGTTATGTATATTAAGTATATATCTGTTTAATATATAGAACATCTGTATATACTGCATTTATATATTCATTACTAGAATGTAAGAAATTGTACTATGTATTATGTATACCACCATCGTCATTATAATCTCAATTCATTCCTGGGATTGTGTTGTGGAATAAATACTTATTTGTGTAAATATTATAATGCTGAGCATTATAATATTTACACAAATAAGTAATAAAATATAAAACCGAGCTTTAATATTATTATAATTAAAAGTAAATCGTTCGTTGCGATTCGAACGTGAGAATAAAACTGGTGTTTGATTTTATTTAGTCCCATTTTTATTTAAATATATATAGAATTTGGCCTCGTTCGGGTCCATCACAGATTGCCTGGAAGAGGTCGCTTTTTAGCGATAAGACCGCCCTTTGTGCGTAATAAGACATAGTTTTAGTCTGTAAGTTCTTTTTGTATTGGTGTACAATAAAGAGTTATTGATTGATCGATTGATTCATTTGACGCTTTTGTGTTCACGTAGGCTCCGTCTATAATCTACAGTTTACATTTGTAGAGAATGAATTATACAAGGCCTATAACGCAGCTAAGAAGTCTCTACAGCTGTCTATCAGGCAGGCTAAGGAATGCGCGATAAAAGAGCTAGTTGATAGCCTTGACAGCGACCCATGGGGCGTCCCTATACAATGGTGAGGGGCAAACTACGCTCCTGGGCACCGCCGTTAATAGAGACCCTCCCGCATCAATTGGTAGCAAAATGTAGTGGAAGCTCTTTTCTCAAATAGAATAGAATATACACTGCCACTCATGGCGATCCTTGATAGGTATCCAGATCATCACTGGCTAGAAGTGGCTGTATTAAGGCTTCGAATAAAAAATAAAGCACCTAGACCTGATGGTATACCTGGGCGAGCGCTAGCTCACACCCTCGAAGCCATGGATTGTAGGTTAAAAAGGCTATTTGACGTATGCCTCGAGCAAGGGCAGTTCCCACTGGAATGGAAAGTAGGTAGGTTAGTACTCTTAAAAAAGGGAGAGCGAACAATATATTCTCCTTCTGCCTACAGATCTATTATGCTTCTTAACGAAGCAGGAAAGCTTTTTGAGCGTATAATTGGAGCACGTATCGTCAAGCACATGAACACAGTGGGACTAAATCTCAGTGAATACCAATTCGGCTTTCGTGCTGGGCGTTCCACAACGAATGCAATTAGCCGTGTTAAGACTATATATAGCTGATGAAGCAGTCTCTCAGGGCGAGGCCATCTTGACGGTGTCGTTAGATGTCTTTAATGGCCTGCCCTATGAGTGCATTAAGGAGGCACTAAAATACTACCATGTACCTCTTTACCTCCGCCGTATAGTGGAATCATACCGGTCAAACCACTTTGTGCAAGGCAAAATCCAAAACGGCCTACGTCAGTGGCGAATATCGTGCGTTGTTCCACAAGGATCTGTGCTTGGTCCGAGCTTGATTACCGGCAATCAATTCTGTGCGCTACTACGAACGTCGCTCAAGTAGTAGACAGAATTCACCAATTAGGGCTAGAGGTGGCTTCTAATAAGTGTGAGGCTCTCTGCTTTCATAAATCTCTAAAGGTCCATCGGCTCCTACATTGTGGTTGGCGGAGTACATCGGCATTAAGTCCACGATGAAATACCTAGGTCTTACTCTAGACAGGCAATGGGACTTTAACGCCCATTTTACGCGCTTGGTGCTTAAGCTGATGATGACCACAGCTGCAGCCCTAGGATGGCTGCTAACATTGCCGGACATTGGTGGTCCTAACATCTTCTGCCGACTATTTTATATAGGAATCGTGCAGTCAATGGCTTTGTATGGCGCCGTAGTCTGGGCAGAAGCTTTGGATCGCAAAAACATCGCCCTCCTGCGTCGTCCGCAGAGAGTGATTCGTGGCTACCACACGATTTCGTTTAAAGCTGCTTGTGCTTTAGCAAGAACTCCTCCTTGGGACATGAACGCAAGGGTTCTTGCGTTGGTATACCGCTGGTGGGTAGAAAGTATTCAGAGGGGGCAAAGACTTTCACTTATAGAGATCCAAACAAGAATACAGTGCATGGTAGAGCTGTGGCAACAGCAACTGGCATGGCCCAATTCTGGCCACACAACTGCTACAGCAATTTGTCCCGTTCTTCCGGAATGGGTAAACCGGCAACATGGCTCCCTTATATTTCGTCTGACACAGCTACTTTCGGGATATGGATGTTTCGGAAGCTACCTGTGTCGGATTGCTGGACGGGAGCCAGATTCGTGATGTCACCACTGTCAAACCTGCCTTGAGGATACTTTCCATCACACGCTGCAATCATGCCCCGGGTGGTCGGATCAGCGCAGCGTGTTAATGAATGGAGTGGGGACTGACTTATCACTGTCGGCCACAGTACGCAGTATGGTCGACAGTGAAAGATCATGGGAGGCGGTCCAAAGCTTCTGCGACGTGGTGATGTCGCAAAAGGAGGCGGTGGAAAGGGAACAGGAGGATGCAGCACCCGTGCGATCAGGGCGCCGAAAAATATACGAAATGGTGGTACTTATCGTTCAAATAGCTGTCGAAAGATGGAGCGGCGTGTAACTGTTTACGCTGAAGGGTCAAGAGCCACCGCCGTCAGGGCCATCCGACGTGTCTTTACTTTCCGAGGTCCTGACATACGGCGTCAAGATGGAATAAAGAGGTGGTTTAGTTGCGAGATCCGAGCATGCCATCGGCAGTCCAACACTACCCTACCGTAGTCCCCGAAGAGTAGGGTGTCCATTACGGATTACACCTCGTAAAACAAAGGCTCCGCCTATAGTATTCTTTTGTATTCGTTTAAGGATAGGCTTTATAGATATAACAATAAAAAAACAAAAATAATTTTTCAAATGCATTTATTAATCATTATGTTATGATTACAGTAGTAGTAAAGTAACTGATATATTTAATTATATTATTTAATTTATATTCACAAAATAATTACAATGTATTAGTACAGTAGGGTACAAAAGTGCAACTCGATAAATATATCTGTAAAAAATATTAATAGCGAAACAAGAAAGTTGTTTGAAGTGCGAAAATGTACGTATCTACAGTAAATATTTAAAATTATAATATCGAAAAACCTCAAATATACATTTGAAAATATTGTCTAAAATCAGAGCTTTTACATAGCTGTCGTTGTGGCCAAGATCTACTGTTTACTGACGAAACTCTCTGCGATCTACCAATGAAATTTCTTTAAATTTAATTAAACAATATAGTTTAGTATACAAATAAGTAGTATATTTTATTTTATTAAAAAGATTAACATAAAACTGAAATTTAATCTTAGTAACTACTTCTTAGTGTGAGCATTGCGTCTGAGCATCATGCCCTAGTTTTTAAAATCAGGTTGGTATTTGGAAATTGCCAACCTTAAAGAATCCAATGTATGTGCGTCTGTCAAGCGAGAATGGTGTTTATTTTTTATTCGTTTTAAGTAGGAAAATGCTCCCCACACGCTTCCCGCCTATTGTCCATCGCGTCCCGAAAATAAAAGAGAACTGTTGCGCGGAAGAGAGGATAAACAATGTGACGGAATGGCAATTAACAAATGATACAAGATGAAGATGATACGCGCATCAATTGGTGATTACGTTGCGCAGTCTGTTCTATGTATACATTTATATTTTTTGCCTTGCCACGATCGACTGGACTAATAGCCGCGATTGACCGGTTGGCCACCCCTGAATTTAGCGCATCGCGGCATTTTTCTTTTCGAACTGGATTCCAGCTAAATTTCAAAAGTTATCCACCCGGCTAATGCTCGTATAGTAGCTGCCTAATAAGCCAGCTGATAGCTATGTGGCTGATGGATGAATCACACGCAAGCCTAAGTCTGACGTCTAAGCCCTAAACTTGTCAGTTGATGGTTTTATTCGACAAGCATACACCAGAGTTAATGGACAACTTGGCTGTGGTTATTTTGTAAGCTACCGTTCACATGTACAGCTCTATTTGTAAGATAACACATTCTTAAATCACTCTATATAATTATCCAAATATAAAAGATATGAAAACACTTTTGCACCTAAATGTCTAATAAGCAACATAAACCTGTTTAAACTAATGATATATTATAATAATACTCTAATTAAATCACAATCAATAATAGGCGAAATTAAAAACAAACTGCTCATTCATAAAATTATATAATCTAAATTTATATCATACAAAACACTTGAATTATAAGAAAAAAACTAACAACTATTTTGTGTGTGGTCATCAATAATATTGATTTTGTTGCAAACGAACTATCAATATTATTGTCAATAAAAATGTAAATAATATTGACGTTCTTCAACAAATACAACAATATTCAAATATGTTGACATTTTTTGACGTATTTTGAGATGGTCCATTTCTCTATTACAATTTGGATAGAAAGGGGGCAATTTTAATTGAATATGACTTCTTTAGGCAGACGAAGCATGAAAGTAGGATGAATGCAGTTGAAATGAGAGCTTTGAGAAGTATATGTGAGGTTAATGAAAGTGATATGATAAGAAACAGTGTGTTAAGGTAGCGTTGTGGATTGAAAGAAGATGTACAAGAGTTGAAAAAGGAATGTTAAGGTGGCTTGGGCATGTGGAGAGAATGAATGAAAGCAGAATCGCAAAACAAGTATATGACAGCAATGTGACTGGTAGAGTCCGTGCCGGTAGACCGAGACGTACTCATCATGATCAAATTGAAGATATTTTGAAGAAAGGTCAGATACAAAGTAGTTTAAATAAGCGTGTATGTATGAAAAGATTAATGAAAGCTGATGAAGCGAAAAGTGTTTGTCAGGATCGTAGCAGGTGGAGATCCATCGTCTCTGCCTGAAACAGGCGTCACGATTATGTATGTATAACCTCTTTCATAAGTGTTTTTTTACTCGTTAAAAATAGCAATTAAACACGTCACGTATGAAAGCATTGTAACGACATAGTTTCTATATTTAGATATTTTTATATTGTTAGTTGAAAATCAAGCAGTGTTTTTTATATCAAAATGCAAGAAGATACAGTCTTCTGGTTTCCTCTAGATAAATAGACTTTTTGGATTATACTCTCCTAGTATTTTTCTTTTATGATTTTGACAAATATGATTTAAGTTATTGACAATATTATTGAACGCGTTAATTATATATATGTAATTATTTCAATCTTTGTGATGTTTCTCTATTCTAAAATTAATATTTATGTTCCGAAATTCAATTATTGTACATTGATCACCGATAATGATTATTACTATTAAAACATCAATAAGGCACAAATAATAATAGCTACGGAACTTAATAATGTTACTTTTACCAACATAATGTCATCTTAGTTTCTTGCAATTGTTAAAGTTAACAAAAACTACTTTCTAATTATTGGAAGCAAGAATATTTAGGAGTAACAATCACCTTGTAACAAACTTAATACACTCCGCAACTTGATTGTGCACGAGCGTACCTACTCACGACGTCAGAAATACAAGTATCAGGAATCAAATAGTGCATTATTATATTGAAAGTAATCAAAAATATTTCTACCGTGTTTTATTTAAAGGTTACATGACAGGGTGTTATTTTAACGCGTTTTCTTTTATACATAAAAAACTAATAACGTGTCGTGAAATGAACGTCTCAAAGAGTTAAATCTTATACTAATATATAATGCTGAAGAGTTTGTTTGTTTGATTGAACGCGCTAATCTCAGGAACTACTGGTCTGATTTGAAAAATTCTTTCAGTGTTAGATAGCCCATTTATTGAAGAAGGCTATAGGCTATATATCATCACGCTAAGACCAATAGGAGCGGAGCACCAATGAAGAATGTTTCAAAATCGGGGGGGGGGGTTGAAAACAAATTCCACTCGGACGACGTCGCGGGCACAGCTAGTATAAATATAAATAGGCTAAATAACACTTTAACAATACTCATTGACACTTGATACCTTTATCTTCCGTGATCACGGCTACTGAAAAGTGGCCGAAACGTCAGAATAATAAAACTCAAATACATTACCGCGCTTAAAACCGTTAAAACGTAGTTTTATTATTATGTCTCAAGGAGTGTTAATAAGTATCGAAAAGTATCGAAAACTCGAAAACCATCGAAGAAAACTAACTAATTTTATCAAGAAAACCATGTATAGAAATACATAAACAAACGAATTGTATCAAAAACAGCGTATATTACACTAATGGATATAATTTTAGATCTTATCTCATTGCATTAAAGTTTGAAATTGTATAATAAAACCTAAGTGTCGGCAAAAAGTCCCATTACACTTTTTTCTGTCTCGCTCCCATCCGGTGAGAGCGTGTAACGCGCGATCAAGAACGTCGTATATTAGTATTTATTGTAACACGTGTCCGCTCCCCTATTGCGATCCTACTTCCTACTAATATTATAAACGCGAGTTTGTAAGAATGTATATATGGATGTATATATGCTTGTTACTCTTTCACGCAAAAACTACTTAATGGATTTTGATGAAACTTCACAATAACACACATAGGCTATAATTTATAAAGATATAGAGTGAATTAACCAAAATATAGCGATTGCGCAGCTAGTTTTCTATAAAAAGACGAAAGAACTGTGATTGTAGAGTGTTACGAGATAAGTTTTTCTCATTCCTTAGCATTCTTCTTGCATGCTTTCAAGTATGGTTCAAAACGATTATTTCCAAAGCAAGTATAATTATATAAACAACGTAACAAGAAAAATATTTACTAATATATTGTCTTTATGAAATATATTTTTAAACATACAATTAAAAGTATTATACAGGTAAATGCTTTAAAATTAATGACACATTAACATCGCACCCAGAGTCACGTAATGGTCGATTACGAGGAATCCGAATGGAGTTCCGTTAAGTCGCTCGCGCATTACCACACTTGAAGATATTTCTTTTTATTTAATTATAGCAGCCCATGAATGTCCCACTGCTGGGCTCGGGCCTCCCACTATAGGGGAACGGACAGTATACCCGCCACGCTTGTCCAAGGTGGCTTGACAGGTTTGACACATCCTCGATGATTTCCTTCACCGTTATTAGCACGTGGTAATTGTAACAATATGCACATTAGGCCAGAAAACTGCCTGAGTGGTGCATGCGTTCCGGCCAGAATCGAACCCGCGCCCTTTGAGTCTGGGACGCGTGCGCTAGCCATTACGCTACCACGACTTTGAAGATATGAATTTAATTAATAAATACACTTACACCTCACATTAAATTAAAAATCTTAACAAAAAATACGAACGTTTTCCAAAATCTCATTGTGGCCTAGATTTGTTAACAATGATGATGATAATTGATTTCATTTAATAATAAATCATTTATTTATTTGATATTACATGTTTGGTTCAACGTCACGTTACTAGATTATATTTTTGTATCTACCTTACTTCAGTTTGTAAATAAATATCCGCATAGAAATCAACACTTTCGTAATCTAATATATAAAACTCTCCTGTCACGGTGTTAGTTAGCAAACTCCTCCGAAACGGCTGAACCGATTTCTATGAAATTTTGTGTGCATATCGGGTAGGTCTGAGAATCGGACAAGATCTATTTTTCATACTCCTAAATGATAAGGGCGACCCACCCCTAAATATTTTTTTTTACAACATTTTATTATGATTTAGCATTGGAAAATATATACAACCCTAAATTTTCATCCTTCTACCACCAGCCCCTATTTTTTAATAGCGATATAAGTACTTTAATAATTTTCTACTCTGTTCAAGATGATTCGAGTTTAAATTAACGTTTGGTCCCGGTAGATGACGCTGTAATCGGGTTCTAGATTTTTCTTTTTTAAAGGCAGGACAGCGTCTGCTGGGTACAGCTAGTATATATTATAAAATTTTAAGAATGCCGTGTCTGTCTGTACATTGAAGCTATTAAAAAAATAACTGGAACACACTATAAAAACGGTGGAGAACACGATGCTTTTTTTTTTAGATTTCTTGTGTTTGTTCGGGATTCACGTAAAAACTACTGGGCCGATTTCGATGCGGTTTTCGGTGATCAACAGCAAATTCTTAGACATCAAATCTGGGCATGGGAATCCTGCGGGAATTTTTCTGGGAATGATTTAAAATGGGCAGATTAAAGAGATACCCTAATTCCAATGTGATTTTTCAGTGATCAATAGTAAATTTTATGTGATAAAATGTGTGATATTTTTTATCCCGGGAATCCCGCGGGAATTTTAAGTCAAGCGTGAACGAAGCCGCGGGCATATCCTAGTTTGCAATATCATTGTTGAGATTCGTAGAATACAGACTTATCGTAAGTAAATTAACTCCAGTATCTCCTTAAAAGCAAATATGCGGAGACGGAGAACGGACGGCATACCCGCCAAGCTTGTCCAAGGTAGATTGGCGGGTTTCACACATTGGTTGTCTCGATGTGCAGGTTTCATCGTGATGTTTCATTCATAGTCAGCGTGTATTGATTGTAATTATATGCAAGTTTGGTCAAAAAAGCTACCCGAGTGGTAAGTATATGATCCAGGATTCGAAACCGCGTCGTAAAAGCCACTAAATTATTACGACATCTAAACTATTAAAATTAAACAGTTTAAAACATTTGAAAGTTTCAAAAAAATATATTTTAGGAATTAGCAAAGAAATTAAATTATCTTTAATTTTCACTTAAGCTCTCTGAGTACGACGCTAATTATTATCTTCAAAATTAAAAATCTAATTTTATAAGTATTAACATTTAAAACATAGAAATTCATTAAAATAACTTCATTTATACAAATATTAGACCAACGAAGCAGATATTAGCAATGTAAACTTTAAATACATCATATATGATAATATGTAATCATAGAACATCACATCTTATGATATCATATCATATTAGATCATACCATATTGTAAGATATCATATCATATTTTATAAAAAAAAAACACCCCACATAAATCACATATCTTTCAAAACATATTTAAATATGGCGATTTCAGTGTTTCTTGTTTGGTCGACACCACTTTGAGGTCTCTTAGAGACAAGAGATGATCTTTCGACATACCATATCTCATCATACAAAATACGATATCATCATAGATCGTAGGATATCAACATTAATCATACAATATCATATCATATTGTATTAAAAACAATATTACGTAAATCACATGTCCTTCAAAACGTATTTTAATAAGGTTCCTTCAGTGTTATTCGTTTAATTAATACCAGTGTCCAGTTACGATGACACCACTTTGAGATCTCTGTCCCATTCCTTAGAGACGTGAGATGATGTTTCGACATATACTATTTAATATCATACGATATCATATCATATTGTATAAAATCATATGAAACACATATCTTTCTAAACATATTTTAATATGGCCGTCAGTCTTTCTCGTTTGCTTGACACCAGTGTATAGTTGCGATGACACCAATTTGAGCTCTCTGTCCGATTCCTTAGAGATGTGGGATGATGTTTCGACATATCATATCACATTATACAATTTCGATATCATATTATATCATAAGATATATTATCATATCACGCGAATTACATTTCTTTCAAAACATATTTTAATATGGCCGTCAGTCTTTCTCGTTTGCTTGACACCAGTGTCTAGTTGGGCTGACACCACTTTGAGCTCTCTGTCCGACTTCTTAGAGAGGTGGGATGATGTTTCGACATATCATATCACATTATACCACGTCGATATCATATTATATCATAAGATATATTATCATATCACGCGAATCACATATCCTTCAAAACATATTTTAGTATGGCTCCTTCAGTGTTTCTCGTTTGATTGACACCAGTGTCTAGTGGCGGTGACACCACTTTGACGTCTCTGTCCGACTCCCGAGACACGTGGGATGAAGTTTCGATATTTTCCAAATTTTGGAAGAGTAGATTGTTGGACCCAGTGGAAGGGTTACGCCTGTGATTCGGCTCGAAAGTTGGATTTGGACCTAAAAACAATTTTAATAGTATAAAAATCGGCCAAGTGCCTGTCGAAGTGATACATGTCAAAGGGTTCTGTAAAGATGACAAACGGCCCCTGTTTAAGGTATTTGGTTACGGGACCAGAATAAAGCCTTTAGTGGAAAATATACCACATACCAAACACCATCCACAGATATTGTTCAAAATAAATTTCAGCAAAACGAATGAATTTTTCAAGTACCAATGGTCTCGAAACGTGGGATGCTGAGGACCGTGCCAAGTGGAGTAGGAAAGCGGACCCTGGCCGTCGGAGTGAACGCTCCGATCGCAACCGGGATTTAACGCTTGGATGAATATGTCACGAAATTTCTTCACAGAAATTGATCCTTATAAGTTACATTGTGATTTGGTGTAATATTACAGATGCATTTTTTTCCAAAAACCAGCCGATTCGATTCTGGACAAAGGCAAATTCCATCCGTGCAGGAACGGAGAAAGAATACAATTTCCTGCGTTGGGGCGGCCTGTCGTAAGAGGCGACTAAACAACCCACAGCCAGGTGGTAGGGTATTTGCCCCTCTGGATAACAACCTTGACTCGTGTTCCGGCATTAGCGACCAGGTTCCAGCCTCCCTTAAGAGAGCAGCAGCGTATTTGTAGCACGTATGGTGTTGCAAATGTCCATAAGCGATGGTAACCGCTTTCCATCAGGTGAGCCGTCTGCCTGTCTGCTGAACTCATGCAATACAAAAAAAGGTAATTGATTTTTCAAAAATCTAATGATACCAGTGTACTTTCCATGAAAATCGGCCCCCAAAGCTCCTTTGTTTGTTTTTCGCTATTTTACTTTATAGTTTACAATTCGGCCCTGAAGGCCCTCTTAAAAATTCACTCCGTATAATATTTTCGCGACTTGTATACATAATAAAACTACGTTTAAACGGTTTTAAGCGCGGTAATTTATTTGATTTTGTTGTTCCGACGTTTCACGCGACGTTGACATCTTTGTCTTCCGTGATCACGGCCACTGAAAAGTGGCCGAAACGTCGGAATAACAAAAATAAATTACCGCGCTTAAAACCGTTAAAACGTAGTTTTATCACTCTGTATAAGCTTGATTTCTTTCAAACACTTCCACCTCATATTTTAAAAATGTAGTGTGTGACACAATTCTACTCACCAATGGTAGAACTCTTCCTGGAATTAGGAGTCGTACTTCTACTCCCCGTTTGTGTCAGACCCATCATATTGGGCAAAGGAGTCCTGGGTTTGGACTCGTTCTCCAGGAACTTGACGAACTCAGCCGCTAGGCTGTCAGTGGCATTGGCCGCCTTGACCAGACCCAACTTCTCACACTCGGTCTGGTTGAAGTCCAAAACTGTCGAGAGAATTCGAAGAACTTGGACCCTGGTCGAAGACATAGAGAATTATTTCAAAGAAAAAAGAAAAAATTATTAAAAAACAAATTAATTTTTTTGACAAATTGCATATATTTTTTTAATTAAATTTGTAAAATAATTGTGTATTTCTTTTTGGTAATCTTAAGAAAAATTTGCACGCCTCATAGATAAAACGTATGAGTCTTGTATTCTTATGTCACCTCAAATTTATGTACCATGTTTTAAGCAAATAAATGAATTTATTTTTTATTGCATGAGTTCAACAGAGAGGCAGACGGCCCACTTGATGGAAAGCGGTTACCGTCGCCTATGGACATTTGCAACACCAAAGGTGCTATAAATGCGCTGCTGCTCTCTTAAGGGAGACTGGAATCTGGCCACTAATGCCGGAACACAACTCAAAGTTGTTATGGCGGCATACTCTAGACCCAGGGGTGGTAGCCATCCAGTCGGGCAAATGCCCTACCACATGGCTGTGGGTTGTTTTGTCGCCTCTTACGACAGGCCACCCGGCCGCAGGAAATTGTATTCTTTCTCGGTTCCTGCGTGGATAAAATCAATATAATTTGATAAAAATATGTCTCATCTGATTATCAGATGGTTGAAGATTGATCTTCAGCATCTACTATCCCTTTTCTTAATTCATTAATGAACAGTAATTTGTTCCTTTTAAAAAACGAGTTATTTCTCCATGCCATTCGGTGTAACGTAACTGGCTTAAATCCTAAATTCAGCCATCTGACTGGGGCAAGTTTTTTTGCTTTCTGTTCATCCACAGTCTGTAATCTAACTCTATGGAGGTAACATCAGGTATCCCGCAGGGCAGACAGACAGAAATACAGGGCGACAAAAAAGTAGAAAATAATAGGGGCGCCACTTGCGCAAATTTGTCTAAACTCTAGCAAATCCAATTAGGTCAAGAGTAATTTCGATACTTACTAGTGGTTTTTAGTAAGACATCAAACATCGTGCAAGTATTAAGTTTTTTTAAAAATTTACTCCATCCTGACGAACTAGATGTGTCAGGGTTATTTTTTCTTTTAATATCATTTTGTATCTTTATTTTCTTTTTTATCTTTTATTTTCTTTTTCTCTTTTTATTGCTTTATTTATTTAGTGAACTCTTAATTCTATTACATTTATCTTATTTCTATTATGTTTTACAATATCATACTATTTTGTGCCATTTTACTTCCAGTTTTATTCTTATTATCTATTGCAATATTTCCTATTTCTACACTATTTTGCCTTCTCTTTCAATCGGGTCATTTTGTACATTATTACTAATTACTTCTTAGTTTTTTATTTGTTACTATGTTACTTCTTATTTTGTTACTTATTCTATGTATTTTTTTCTCTATCTATACTTTTACACTATTTAAGTTTCTTTTCTATTTTACATTTAATTCAAGTATCAAGTTTTAGTTACGACGTACGCATTTTATCAAGATAGCCTATGATGTTTACTTTAATAATAATAACGACTATAATTTTGTAAGCAAGAGCTTTAATACCTGTGATAGTTAACAGAATAATTATTTGACTAAAAGGTTTTTTTTTTGGCCAGGGGAAATCCGTTTGATGACTAAGCCGCGACAGGCACAGAAGCCTGGGCGGATGTTCGCGACCGATGTGAGTGTGTGGGATTCGCCAGATCAGGGGTGGCACTAGCGTGCCCAGTCAGAACTGGTGCCACGCTATTGCCACTCCCCAGTTACGGATACCCACTAAAACCCCTGGGTGTTCCGTCCTGCGCCTTATGCCAGGGCTACGGGGACTGCGGGATTCCCAACTCCGCGTGCCCTGGCAGGCGTGGGCCCCCCTCACTGGGCCTCTTCCAATGCCAGGGGACTAGGCTGACTAAAAGAAACTAAACTAACCATTACAAACCTATCATGTCGGCCTGTTCTTTGGTAAATATCGTCGAATTATAAAGAAATGATTTTTGCTTCAAATTCCACTAGGAATCATTGGTAAACTTTAAAAATCACTGCTCACATGAAACTTGGTATTGTCACATGCGTATTTAGTTATTTCTGGCGAATTTTAGACTCGAATCAATGTTAAAATTAAAATAACATGGATATTAGCTTTGTTTATGATGCACCGACCTTGACTACAGATAATATAGAATATTGCCAGCAAAAAAGAAACTTGTTCTAGACGTTATGGTCAGGTTATAAAGATTTCATAGAGGTTCTGTACTGATTTATTATTTAATCAAAATGGCTACGGTAGCTTAAAATACTGTTGCAACTTAGCTCCGACAAAGACAAATTCCACGTAAAGATCTGTAAAAGCATATTTTATTACCTGTCGGCATTTGAACTAATTGTAAACCTTTTATGATCCTCTTTTTTTGCTCACTCATTTATAGGCATACGTTTCTAGTTATTGTGGAGAACAACCTATTGTCCTATTGTACTCGTTTACGGCTGCTCAAGAGCATCATCAGCCACGTGTTGCGGATTATAAGTACAAGCTAATTCTAGGAAATTATGTCGACGTGGCCGGGCGAGCACATTTGCATTTGTGAAGTATAAAACGATGGCCTGATTGAGAGAGGGGGGTCAGTTGAGCTACAGCTACGATCTAGGCGTGCCATGTGTCCATTCGGGAATCTAATATTGACGAGCTTTGCGCGTTTTATTGAATTACGACCTTCTGCATTACGTTTGAATTTGTTGTGTCCGGTTATATTTGTACCTGTGTTATACGTGTTTGTATAGTTCTAATAAACTCTATAATAATTCTAACAATACAATGAATATCTTACTTGTTAAGATTGTTCTGTGAAGTCAGCACGTAATTGATGATCAGGTTCTTTACTAAATTCTTATCGACTTTGTCCTGTTGGTTGGATATCGCGTTGTAATACCTCTCTTCGGCAGCCGCAACTGACGTTTGCAACGTGCGGACTGTTTGACATAAAAATACTGTTATAGCATAACGCACCTTTAATCCATGTACGATCAAAATATCAATGATACATTACATTTAACTCTATATGTGGTAAACTATATCATTGTTGGCAACCCCACAATGATTGGCACCCTGTCAATTTATCCAATATATTAGCGGAATACTTATTACTTTTTATTTCTGTAGCCATACAATAATAACATTAATGCATTGTATGGCTGCAAAATAAAAAATATCTACAAATCATCATGTCACCCTTACACACAATCTATCCATCTTATTTGGTCCACTTTCATGGAAGAGAAGTACTTTAAATATTGTAGGTAGGATATAATTCTGATAATGTAAAAAAAATGAGTGGTATGTGAAGTCAAAATTATGTTTAAACATATAAAAGATATACATGCAAAATCTAAAAATCTTAAAAAAAAACAAAATATCATTCAGACATGCCTGCTAAATCTTTCATCTATGTGACAAAATTATAGACAATAATTTCGCGATAAAGTTTTACATACTACTTTGTTTCAAGTCTTCGTGCTAAATTTTAAAGTAAAAAAGTAATCGACACTACTTACACTACTAATTATTAAAGCTATAGAAACCGCATTAAAATAGCTAACAAATACATATATCCAAGTTGCTTTCACTTGTGGCGTTGAAAGCGTGTTGGAAAGGGAGGCGTATACAGTCGTACATTAGTCATTTACAAAGTCACTAGTCAAAGTGCATCACTTTAAACAAGGGGCAACCATATTAAGTTGATCTCATTTTAGAAGCAAAGACCTTGAACAGTACATATTTTAAATTCAGTAGTATAATCTGTATATATTTTTTTGTGAATTAATATTAATTTACATTTTTCATTCATCCGAAATAATAGATAGAGATAGAACAAAAAAGACACCTACGATACTAGTTTTATCTCACTCGCACTCACGTATAATGTATTACGTTATATGAATAAAAGAGCTGTTACTCAGCTATTATTTTAACACGTTTTCTGTCATTTTGTTCCGAGCTATTTACAGAACTAAAAAAGTATCTATAATCTACTCTTACCATGCTTCTAGATGTCCAAATGCGACGCTCGATGAGTTTGCTAGCAATAACTCAAAGTATTATTCAGCCACTGGCCAGGAGGCTGAAGTCACTACACACTTGTCTTTAGCTATAGGTTTTACAAACATCCTTTTGATTGATTCAACATTAACTTTGTTTATGTGATCAAATTTGTTGATGTGATCAAGGTTGTTGACGTGATCAAAGTTGTAGATGTGATCAAGGTTGCCGATCTGATCAATTTTGTTGATGATAAATATGCGATCACATTTTAGTAAAAAGAATCACTATGCCAACGTGTTATCTTGGGATAAATGAATAGGATATGAGGATAATAGGGAATCAAAATGAAGTTTATAGGATTTAACGTAAACCAACCAAAAGTTCTGACCATAGCTGACGAAAAAGCAGCGCAAGTGACTTCAAAGCCTCCCATTTTATATTATACCACCAGTACCTGAAGTAATACTCAGAGATAGAGCAGCGTTCTGGAATTTTCTACGTTCTTCTAACTAAAAAACGAAACGGACAACTACGAAAGAAAAAATATCTTGCTTTGAAAGTTTATTCCTTGGTTAATATTTAATGCAAATTTTGGTTTATTTAACTTGAGTAAACTTAACTGATCTTTTCAAGTTTTTGTATCTGTACAACTAGTTACTGTAATTAAAC
Organism: Dendrolimus houi; assembly: GCA_039645545.1. NCBI lineage: Eukaryota > Metazoa > Arthropoda > Insecta > Lepidoptera > Lasiocampidae > Dendrolimus > Dendrolimus houi. The sequence goes on along the minus strand of CM077143.1, from coordinate 12,345,480 downwards.
TAGAATATTTTATTTTACTAAAATTTATATGTCTTGTAGAACTATAGCAAGTTTTCATCTTCATGTTTAATTCAACGTTTCAGCATCTGAACAGAAGTATTGAAATTTGTAAAGAAAAATAGGATATTGTGTTACAATACTATTGTTTTAATTCGGAAGGAAATTTTCAAAGGCAGATCAAGTTGATACCTACAAAAAAAAACATAAAAATACGACAATACAAAAAACTATCATACAATGTGCTGCAAGACATAAGCCTGCATGTGCGTAATGAAAAACAAATAGTACGGTTGAAATTTTTGTAAAAAAGTAATTGAACATCTTTTAAGACAATTCCATGTACTGTACTAAATAACCTTGTATAATAGGCTTGCAACAATTATACAAATGATGAACACAAAAACACATAGACCATACAAATTACTTGCCGGTACGTCGATGTATTACGAACGATGTAGTCGGTATATTAAGTAGTAATAAACTAAGCAGTACATATCCTCAAGCCATATTTGAACCTGCGTTTTTCCTTTAAGACTTCTGCTTAATCAAAAAGCTACTTCAAAATTTATTTACAAAAATCTCAACCACAAATCATAAACTCACAAGCATATAAAAAAAAAATCACAAGGACGTCACGACGTGAAGCCAGAATCCTCGATCAAACCCCATATGGTAATCTGAGTAGCTAGCGGAGTTGCTGCTGTCAAATATGACAGGTGTCAAAGTGACGGCTGTCAATGATTGTTTGACAGCGCAGCCGCGGCATATCAACGCCTCACAGTTACCAAATGAGATTAGACCGAAGTAGGCGGAAAGCTTCTCTTCATACGAATGGTGCTGAACATAAATTATAACACAGCTTAACTATGGGAACGTACCCATACCATGTGACCTATTATTTACCCCGCTCAGCCTTTAATTTTCAAAATTCAATTCATAAATATAGTTTTAAATAATATTTTGCAAACGGAAAGTTAATAAAAATTAATTTGCCTCACGAGCCTTTTAAAAATCGCTAAACCTTGCGCGCCATATTTGAATATACTTCGAAAAATCGCGAGATTTCCTAAGAGGAGATTGACTACGTGACGCAAATTTAAGGCCGTGGTATTTTGAAGACCTCCCTTCTGGGGAGAACGGGTCACGTTGTACGGGTATGTTACTTATCTACAATAAGGCAACGAATACATTCATGCTAAAACCTCACAAGGAATAGGGAATAAGCATGTGTTATATTTCTACATTTTTCATAGAAATATTATTAGACGCTGACATCACACAATTTTTAAAACTATAAAAAACCCTACTATAAACGTGTTTATTGGAAATCAGAACGTGTATGACATCACGAAGCGCCTTTACTAAATATAAAAAAATGCGCATATTCTTATTAAAACCTTTTATTAATTAAAATTCTAGTAAAGATTTAAATAAAATATATTTTATAGAATTAAATGCATATTCCCTATTCAGTGTTATATGTCGTCTAAACTGACCAGCTGTAAAACTTCTTTCTATTTAACCTATTAATAATCAATATTTTAGTACAATATAAATTTTAAGTACATTAACTTCTTTCTATAGCAAAACCTTGAAATGACCTAGCAGACATTTTCCCTCAGCACTACGATATGGGTTATCTTATGAAAAGTTTCGTTAAATTTCTCCTTGAGCACTATAATATGGGATTCATTTTAAAAGATTACATAAAACTTCTCCCATAGCACTAAGATGTGGAGTGTTTCTTAAAAAATGTGTCATTAAATTTCCCTCTGAGCACTATGATATGGGATTTAGTTTAAAAAATGTCATAAAACTTCTCCCATAGCACTAAGATGTGGGGTTTCTTAAATTAAATTTCTCCTTGAGCACTAAGATGTGGAGTGTTTCTTAAAAAAGGTGTCATTAAGTTCCTTTGCGACTGGCAGCACATATGGTGTTACAAATGTCCATAGGCTAAGGTATTCACTTTCCATCGGGTGGATTGACAACCTGTTAGTTGTACTCTAGCAATAAAAAACTTTTTCAATAAGGTACGCAGTGTCGGACATTCACATAAGGCTAGCTTTAACGAGAACAATGCATAAATGAAAACAACGTCATAACACAAGCGATATTAAAGAAATTTAACTTACATGCCTGTGTTTCTAAGTGTATGTTATTCGTGAAGTGTCGCAACGATCATTTGCATACCAACTAGTAGCCTGAGTGTCCAAACCCCAGAATTACCAGCTGATATTTAAATGACCATCGCATTTTCTACAAGATGTATTAAAATCTATATACTATATTACATTTTTAGCTACTTCCTTAGAGTACGCGCAGAACATAAATGCGTCTTTAGTGAAGTTAGCCCTGTGAGTTTGCGCAGCTCTAGTCAAATACTACCGGTTATTACACATCACGGTGTGTTGTGGGAGAGAGACGGTAGGCGAGTCCGATAGCGGCCGAGTGAAAGCGCAACACTCCCCTCTCTCAGCTCCGTCTGTGAACCCTATAATTTTGTGTTCTGTGCAATGACGCGTGCGAACTTCAAAGACGCATTAAAGTTTTGCTCGTACTATAATCTAATTAAATCAATCGCTTTAAAATCGCCGCTTTTGCAGTATCGTATAAAATTTACCTCTGAAGAACAATATTTATGGAGGCCGCAAAAATCTTCTGACATTCAATCAACACTTTATTGTTTAAAAATTATTACATATCAAAAAATCAAACTTGGTAAAAATTTAAGTGTTTGTCACAAACCAAAAAATAAGATAGACTGGTAGACGGAGTTCTGAATTCTCACAGTGAATTAAGACTTTCGATTGATGACTAATTTAAGCTTAAAAAATATCTTTTAAACAATAAGACGTTTTGATCTAGATTTTCTTTAAAAACAAGTACGAAATTCACTTTATGGTACATACTTCTAGCCATCCTCCTATAGCAATAGTACTAAGCTATATCTACCAATTTTATTATACTCGTATATACCGTTGTGAAGGTAAAACATTGCAAAACATGACACTTCTTTTTTAATGCTAGTAGCCGAAGTATTCCGCGGCGATCGTAGCTAATTTAATAAATTCAATTAATTATACATCATGACTCTCGCACAGTAATCACACTTGTGCACACGACTAACGTCGGTCTGAGACTGTTGTCACGACGCTCCGTTCGCACTCTTTTATATTCGAGCGATGACGGAACGAGCCGAGTAGTGGGCGTAATCGATACATACTACCCTCTAATATGATTCTGTCAGTAAACAAATTAAATACCAATAGTGCAATAATCTAACGAAACCGTACAAAATTTCTGCATTACGTGGATAAAAAAAGTATCACTTCAAAAATCAAATACCTACCTTGCTCTTTTAAATCGTTAATTTGTGCAGTTTTAGTCGAAACCTGGTCACCAAGCCTTGTGGCAGCTTGGAGACCAGCTAAAGCCTCCTCCAGCTTGACATTGAGCCTTGATATCTCGTCCTGAAGCCCAATGTTCTGACGTTTCAGGTCCTCCATTTTGTTTCTTATTTTCTCCGTCGTTGATTGGATGTCGCGTTCTTTGTCTGTAATTTTTGAAAAATAGCTTTATTTAAAAAAATTAACAAGTGCGTAACGGTCCATACTTATCTATAATATTATAAAAAATGTAAAAATACCGTGTTTGAACACTAAAGCTATTTAGAAGAAAAAATAACGGTGATAGACTACATGAACGATGATGGAGAACACGAAAATAATTCTTAAATTTGTCATCCGTTTGTTCGAGATTCACGTAAAAACTAATAGGCCGATTTCGATAGCAAATACTCAGGTTTGAAATCTGCGGTGCTTTTTACCCCGGGAATAAAGTAAAAGTTGTTAGGGCGCATAAAAGTTAGCTTGTTCCAACATAATTTTCAATAAAACATTTGTGTCATATTGACAATATAACTGTAACCTTTGTTACATGTCCAACTTGGACTTAGTCGTTGGCAAATACTAGTAGAACGAAAAATTGCTTGCTTCTTTTAATCGCTTAATGTGAGCATACAGGTAGACGGCGGACATGATAGAAAGTGGTCACCGTCGACTGTTGACATCTGCAACACCAGTGGCGAAAGACGACTTTTACATACAATGAAAATAAAAAATCTAGCCAAAAATAAACTGACTTCAAGAGTAACTAAATACAATGCAAACAGTAAATATTTTCCACAACATTTTGAAACCGGTGCGAGATAAAATATAAAAATTACTATATTTTGCAAATTTGTTTTGAAGTCAGTTTTCTTATTGATAGAACATTTTAATTACTTATTCGCTTTTAAGTTACGTATGTATATGTCGTGCATAGAAGGTTTGCCCATGATGATATAATTGTATTTTTTTTTTGTAATTAACTATTTGAGCCAAATTTTTTTTACATAAATTATTTTTTAGTGGAAACTGGATTGATAGGTGTATTAATTTTGTGTTTTATATTTAAGAATATTAATTATTGTATGTTTCCCAAACAAATAAAATAAATGAATGAGAACCCCTCCCGCCTCCCACAACCGCGACCCGCGGTCGTCTAATTCTTAGTACTACTTAGACAAGCCCCGGTCCCAGTCGTAGGAAGCGGGAGGGGCGACCGTCGGTAAACCTTCTGCGCACGACTTATGGTATATGGTATCCAATGGTATCCAATAGCAATAAAAATCGTAATAAAACTACGTTTTAACGGTTTTAAGCGCGGTAATTTGTTTGATTTTTATTATTCCGACGTTTCGAAAAACTCAATAACTTTGACACTTGACATCTTTGTCTTCCGTGATCATGGTCACTGGAAAGTGGCAGAAACGTCGGAATAACAAGAATCAAATACATTACCGCGCTTAAAACCGTTAAAACGTAGTTTTATTATGTATACAAGTCGCGAAAACTTAAATATTAAATAAAAGTCGTGCTAGCGCAATAGCTAACGAACGCGTCCCAAGCTCAAAGGGCGCGGATTCGAATCCTGGCCGGAACGCATGCTCCACTTAAGCAGCTTTCTGACCTATCATGCGCATTGTTACAATTACCACGTGCTAACAACGGTGAAGGAAAAAATCGTGATGCAACCTGCACATCGAGATAACCGATGTGTCAAACCTGGCTTGGCAGGTTTGACACATCTTGGACAAGCGTGGCGGGTATACTGTCCGTTCCCCAATAGTGAGACGCCCGAGCTCAGCAGAGTGGGACGTTTATGAGCTATATGAGAGTTATATAAATTTTATTTTAATAACAATAAAATTTATACGAATCTAATCTGAAGCTTTACTGAAGCCAACGCAAACAGAATCGTCAAAATCGGTTCGGGAAGAAATAAGTTATCGCTGAACATGTATAAAAAAAATTTAAACGACGAATTGATGTCCTCCTCTTATTTTTGAAGTCGGTTAAAATATGACGACAATCTGTCAAAAAAGGAAGATTTTTCCCAAAATGACTACGAAAGCCTAGAAACCAATACTGACCTAACTGGAACTGCTCCAATACAACTTGTAAGTTAGTGAGTGCCGCTTCACTTCTACTCCTTGCGTCTTCCGCTTCGCTTAGCTTCGCTTGGACATCTTCGCGCTGCTTCTCTAGTAGCTTGATTTGATTCCTTAACGTTTCCACTTCTTGATTCGCTCGGATGCTGGAAATATGTTAATGTACTCCTTTAAAACAAAAGCACCTCAAATCTTCTATATAAGTATATCAACACGCGAAGCAAAAGCTTTATACCCCCTTTTTACGAGAATTGCGCGGACGGAGGAGTATGAAATTTCGCACACGTATAGTTTATATAGAGAAGAAGCGAGAAATGCTAATATATTTTTTTAATTATGCATAAAAAATACATTAAATCAATAAAAAACCATTACAGACACTACCATGTATTTGACACACGCACGCATATATCGCACCCTTAGAATTATAGAGACCTAATTAAAAATATCAAGTAATTCAATTTTGTACCTTATTTCTTTTGTGATAGATATTTAAATCCAACGACTCAACATTTTGATTTAGGTCTCTATAATTTTAAGGGTGCGATACACTCCTTTGTTTATTGTTCAAACCTAACCTTGGCGAAATCGGTGTTTATATATTAGAGGTATAAGTCTTTGGCATTAATTATTATGATCGAATTCGGAGCACGGGCGACCACTAGTAAAATGAAATCTACACGTACGAAGAGATTAAAGGACTACTTAGATTTAGATGATGTTTGGTAACCAGCCCGTAAATTACCATCGCCTGTGAAACTCCCTCCCCTTGAAAATCAGACAAGTTACATCCATTTCTACATTCAAGCACTTGATCACTGATCGTTATTCGTCCATTAAATAAAATTTGTTGCAATAAATAAAATTATTGTTCGCATGTTACCTACGTGTAATTTATATTATTACAACCTATTTAATTACTAGACGTCCGGGCAGACCTTGTCCTGCCCTGAAAAAATAAAAATCTAGAACCCAATCTCAGCACCAATTACTGGGTCCAATTGTGAATCTAATTTCTAAACCATCCCGGGAGCCACTCTAACACACACAGAAAAAATCATCGAAACCGGCCCAGGAGATTAAGAAGATAATAGAATCCGATCCCGGCGCCACCTACCAGGACCTAGTCATATATACATACAAAAAAAACACATCAAAATCGGGTAAAGTCGTTCTCAAGTTATGCGCGTATATACATTTCTACGATTCATTTTTGTACCTTTTAAACCTTCCTTGGATTTCTACAAATATTGCAAAACCAAAGTAGGCAAATCGGTTCAGCCGTTTTCGAGTTTTTGTGAGACTATCAGATGTCATTTCATTTATTTATATATATATATATATATATATATATATATATATATATATACATATATATATCTATATATATATATATATATATATATATATATATATATATATATATATATATAGATGTATATCTGTGCTAGTTTATTAATAATATATTTTTTTTTGTTTCTTTAATTACATTTAATTACGAAGTTTTAATTTAGTTAAACCACCAATGTTAATGTTTCCTTTAAAATCTCCTTAGACACCGGGTTGCCTGGAAGATCTCGCTATAAGCGATAAGGCCGCCCATTGTTCTAATGGAAATATATGCATATATTAAATTGTCTAGGTTATGGTGAATACTGAAGAGTTTTCATTCATTCATGCAATATTTATTAAAATGAATCCATTTTTTTCAAAATGTATTGTTTCTGTTATTTTGGTGAGCAATAAAGCGTTGTATCTATCTAACTAATGTCAGTTGCTAGGTTTTTGAAATTATTAATTTTATCCGTGCAGGAACGGAGAAAGAATGCAAGTTCCTGCGTTCTGGCGGCCTGTCGTAAGAGGCGACTAAACAACCCACAGCCAGGTGATAGGGCATTTGCCCGTCTGGATGGCTACCACCCCTGGTCTAGAGTATACCGCCATAACAACCTTGAGTTGTGTTCCGGCATCAGTGACCAGGTTCCAGTCTCCCTTGAGAGAGCAGCAGCGCATTTGTAGCACCTTCGGTGTTGCAAATGTCCATAGGCGTAAATGTCTGCTGTAATAAACAAATATAAAAACACACAGCTGTAATGAAATTACTATCAATGATATAGGGCTGTTAGTAAACTCACCTGTTGCTAGTATAAACAGTGCTGGTATGCTTCGCTCTCTCTTCGACTTGGTGCAACCTCGCTTGGCACTCCGTTAACTTCTGCTCCGAGCTCATCAACTCCTGGGTATAGTTCTCCTCGGTCTCGACGAGATGTCGCCTCAGACGCTCCAACTCCCGAGAAGAGTTCTGCTCCTGTTCTGACAACTTCAGAAATAGACATTCGTTAGCCGTAAGATAAATAAGAAAAAAACCTCAACGGACAAGTGGCAGAACGAGTCGCAGCAAAATTTTTACTCGAAGTTTTACGGGCAAGTTTTCAAATTGGACAAGTACATTGACAATCTGCCCGTAAATTAAGTAATTGTTTAGTCTTAAAAATTTGTGAACCATTTAAAAATTAATTTCGGAGGTATTGCTGTACAAACTATTATCAAAATCAGCCGATTCGATTCCTGACAAGCATATTTTTTACAAAAACGTAATGATACCGCTTTACTTTTCGGAAAAATCATCCTAGAGACTGCTTGAAGTATTTTCCGCTGTTTCTATAGTTTAGGATTTGGCCCTAAAGGCGCATTTAAAAAATTGATCCTGTATTTATCAACAAATAGCCTACCTGCATATTTTCTGCAGACAATTTCTTCACCGCCTCCAACTGTATGGCCAAACTCTTATCCAAATTGTCACATTTCTCTGTTAGTAATCGCACCGTTTCACTTGCATTAAACCATTCAGTTTTAATCCTATCAAATTCAGTAAGATTTTGATTCAAAGCTATAATAATTTCATCTTTCTGTTTTAGAGTTATTTTTAACCTTTCACAATTAGCACAATCTGAATGATTTTGTAACAATCTCTCTTTCTCTTCGATTATTCTTTTAAATTCATTCGTCTGCTCTAATATTAGAGCATTTAACCTTTGAATCTCATTATGATATTGTACACTCTCATTGTGTTTTAAATTAATTAGATTAATCAGTTCTGTTTTTTCTACAGATACTTGATCTATGATAGCTTTGTATTCTAAGGCAACTTTGTCTAACTGTTCGCATTTAGTCTTAATTTCAAAGAGTTCTTTGTCTTTATCTATCATTTGGTTTTTAAGTTCAGTAACCGCGTTTTCTATTGTATCCTTCTCTTGAACTAATTTAGCATATTCATCATTATGATGCGTAGTATTGTCTACTGTTTTAATTTTGTCCGTCATTTCAACTATTGATTGATTAAGCTCTTTTATCTCTTTATCTTTTTTGTCTATTGTATTTTTGAACTCTGCATTTGACTTTTCAATATTTTCTAAAAGATTTGTTAGGGATGATATTTCATTGTTTTTAGTGTTCACTTCTTCTTGTAAATTGAATATTTGTTTACTTATTTCTTCCTTTTTGGTGTGCAATCTATTTAGTTCTTCGACGCTTCTATTAGATTTAATGCTAGACTCGTTGTGTTGTGCTGAAAGTTCATCGAAATCTTTCTTTAATCGCTGCAACTCGTCATTTTTATGCACAACCTGTTTTTCTAAATCTTTTACAGTGTCGTTTAAGGTGATTAAAGTATTGTTATTTTTCGTTATAGTGACATTTAATGTATTAATAATAGTGTCTTTTTCATTAAGATCTGTAATAAGTTTTTCAAACTCTTCTTCTAAATTAATTATTTTTGTATCTGTTGATAAAAGTTCGGCTTCAAGGTGTAATTTTTTATCGAAAAGATTTTGGTTTTCTGTTTTAAGATTTGAAATTTCATCGTTAATTAGATCTTGCTGAATAATTTTAACTTTTAATTCTTCTATTTTTTTCTGAAGTGCATCAGTATTTTCTTCGTTCATTTTAGTGCTATTTTTTAGAGAACGGTTTTCTTTTACTACTTCATTTTCTTTTTGTTTTAAAATTTCTATTTCCATCTTTAGTCCTTCAATAGTTTGTGTAAGAGTTGTGTTATCTTTCAAAATAGATTCTAATTTACTCGTGGTGTCTAACTTTTCAGCAATAACCTTTTCAATATCTGGGGAGGAAACAGTAGTCCTATCTTTAGACATTAGTTCTTTTTGCAGAACAGACACTTTTTCTTCTAATATAATTTTATCATTTTCTGCTTCTTCTTTATGTTTAATAACTTCATCAATTTTAGTTTCAACATCTTGTAGTTTGTGATCTAAAGCCACTTTCAGACATTCTAGCTCCTTATATGCCGATGATTTTTCTTCTAAGGCATGTTTTAAATCATCGACTTGTTTCGTAAGCAATACCTTGTCATTTTCAATAATGTGTAAATCAATAGATAACTGTTCACTTTTGGCATTAGCAGCATTTAATTTCTTTTTGAGCTCGTCTATTTCGTCTGTTAATCTCTTCAGAACTTCTGTATTATAACAATTAGTATTATTTTCCAACTCTTGTACTGCTTTTGTTTGATTCTTAAATAATTCTAATTCCTCCAACATTGATGTATATTTAAGTTTAAGATCACTTAAGCTTTCTTGTAATATAGTCTTTTCTTTCCTTACTTCAGCCAACTCAGTCTCTATCCTTTTAATTTCAGATTCAAAAGTTTTATTTATTCTATTGCAATCTGCAAGTTCCGTTTCTAATTTAGCTAAATTATCTTCATGAGTCTCTATTATTGGCTCTAGCTTGGACGTATTCTTTAAGGCAGTTATTTCAGATATCAAAAAATCGTTATTCTTCTTCATTTCATTAAGTTCTCTTTCAAAATGTTGAATATCAGTTGTTAGGAAATCATTTTCAGTTGTTAAGTCATCTATTTGTGTTTGTAAATGATTAATATTGTGATTTTTTTCGGATAATTTATGTTCGAGATTGTCAATATCTTTCTTAAACGAATTCAATGTTTTAAAAGCACTTTCTAATTTGTACAATACTATGTTATCACCGATTACCGGTATTTCACCTACATAATCAACTGGAAGTTCGAAATTCACATACTTATTATATAACTGCATTATCTTTTCAGATTTTACCGATTTAGTATCGTTGTAATGATCTGATTCTTTTTGCGTGATTTGGTGTTTTAAGTCATTAATATCTCGTTTTAGGTTTTCTATTACACTTTTGGCATTATCGTCTATGTTCACTTCATCCAACTGAATTGTATTTAAATTTCTTCTCTTTTTTAACTCACTCACTTCTTTAAGAACTTCTTCATATTTTTCCTTCGGTACAGTGTGTGATAAGTCCGAGGCATTTGCTGCTACTTCTAAATCATGCTCTAGCTTAGTAACCTGTTCTTGCAGTTTAAATATTTCTTCGTGCAGGTCTTGATTCTCTTCTTGAAATTTTTCAGCATTTTCTCTCAAAAGACTATGAACTCTTTCTAAGTTCTGATATTTATGATACAATGTATCATAGTCCGACTTCATTGATTTTAAATTTTCAATTTCTTTATCTCTCTCGCGTACTGTTCCTAACAGAGTTTTAATTTCTGCTGTATACTCGTCGTTCGAACTCTTCAAATCTTCGTGCTCCTGTTTCAAAGCTTCAAAGTTCTTCTGCAACTCCTTTTTCAGAGACAAAAGTCTCTCCATTGCCAACTGATGTTGGTTATCCAAATCCTCGAGATTAGCTGTTAAATTTTGATTCTCCAGACTCAATCTACTTATCTCTTCTTCTGCATCAGGTCTTAGGTCGATGGTTTCCCTTTCTCTCAAGGTGGATATTTCATCTTGCAGCGCCCGTATTTGTAATTTGTATTTGTCTTCAATGTGATGATGGTCGAAATTCGAACTCTGTGGAGGTGGATCCCAGTACCAACTGGACTCGTCTTCTCTGACGCCATTTTTTCTTGAAAGCCTCTGGAAAAGAAGAAAAGCCACAAATTAACTTATCGAATATATTAATATTTCACAGGCAGGTCTATTCGCGTAATCTTCGAATCTTTTCTCCGTGGGATCTCTTAAATAAGAGAAGCAGCATATTATAAAATAAAATTCTAAAGATCCTGTGTCTATACATTGCAGCTATTTAAAAAATATCAACTGGAATATAGACTAAATAAACGACAGAGAACATGATGCATTTTTTTTACATTTCTTGTCCATTTGTCGGTTTCTCTGTTTGTTCGGGATTCACGTAAAAACTACTGGGCCGCTTTTGATCCAGTTTTCACTGACCGACAGCTAATTTTTGGACTTGGACTTTTGCTTTTTATTGCAGGAATGCCGCTGGAATTTTTCTGGAAATTATTTAAAATGGCCAGATTGGAAAAAAAATCGAATTCCAATGCGTTTTTTTACTGATCGATAGCAAATTATAAGTAATAAAATTTGTGATATTTTTGATCCCGGGAAACCCGCGGGAGATTTCCCGGGTGTGCTTTGTAGTTGTTCGGGTGCATAAAGATTAGTTTATTCCGATACAGTTTGCACTAAAACGATGGCTTACAATATTCTTTCTTAAATATTGCGGTAATCCCGCGGGAATTTTACATATATTAATTATTATTATTATTCATTATTTAATTAACAAATTTGGGTCGTTTTGGTCTTACGCTTAAAGGAAGGTTTGCACTGAAAATCAGCGTTGTGTCGGATATAATTCCGGCACAGCAATATGCTGAGTGCAAACCTTGTTCGCTGAAAATGCGGCTACAAATTCTCAAAATATGCTCTGTGTATAATAATGTATAACGAATGTAATTACGTCGCTATTTCTTCGAATAAAGTTTTTCTATCTTTCTTTAATTTTAATTCAAGCATGGACGAAGTCGCGAGCATATCCTAGTTTAACATATAAATATACATATAGTTCAGACACGCATACATATGTAGTTATAGCGATCGGGCTCCATCTGGGTAAATGTTTGAGTTATTGACTATGGCCAAATGCGTCTTATTTATAGCGTTCAAAATAACGCCGTTAACGAATGAAGTTACATTAGTGTACATACATATTACCAGTCAACATTTAACGTCATTGAGAATTAATAACAATATCGCATTAAGCCCATAGCTACGTCTGCATGAAACCGTGACTCACGCTAACATTATCCCAGACGTAGCAGTAACACAGCACCCGACTACTTACGCCCGAAACAAATTGTCTTTGTACAACGGATCGACTTTCATTTAACATTGTATACGTCGGAAGGACAAAGATCGCTACGTATATTATAAGTGGGTATTTTCGGCGGATATTACCATATTATGTTCGAATGTACTCGTCGCTATTCGCATATGTTATTTAAAAATCTATACAGATAAATAAAATTGAAATGTCTGTTTGTTATGTCAAAATAAAAATGTGTTAAAAAAACAGGGGGGATAATTCGGACCAGGAGATTCCGTCTGTCTGTCTGTCTGGATGTTCCGGCTAATCTCTGAAACTGCTGGACCGATTTTAACGGGATTTGACTGGCAGAGAGCTGATGTTACAAGGAGTAACTTAGGCTACTAATAAAACTAGGGTTCCTAAAATTTCACACGGACGAAGACGCGGGCACAGTCAATTAACAATATATTTCAAACCAGAGTTTGTACCGCGGCTACGCCGCGGGTCGGATTCTGGCCAGTACAGTTTTTTACATATAATAATAACAAAGAAACAAGTCTATATAGTCTAGAGTAGTCTAGACAACTGCCCAGCAAAACGTAGAAATGAGTCGAAGCCAACCTGATTTGAAGTAAGTAATACAATGAACGACATATTGCTTACTAGCTGATGCCCGCGATATCGTCCGCGTAGTGCGGTTTTTTAACTATCCCCCGGGAACTCTTTAATTTTTCGGGATCAAAAGTATCCTATATGTTGACTAGGGATATAAGCTTCCACCATACAAAATTTCATTTAAATCGGTCTAGTCGTTTCGGAGATTAGCCGGTACAACATACAGAGAATCATAAAATTAAAAAGAAATCTAAATTAGTTCTATTTCACTTCTTACATCCCCTGACTCGGTTTTTAGCATTTTTTTTCATTGTACAGATATTCGACCTCTACAGTTTTATTATGTGTATGTATAGATATAGATAGAATAGATAGATTACACAGTAGGTATTTGTTAGTCAATTGAATAACGCGATTGCAGCGCCATCTATTCTACTAGTCCGTTCATTCTAAGGAAACGACCTCATTTGTCGGGATTAAAATTATCCTATGTTACGCCCGCAGCTTGCTCTGTGTCGAGTTTCATATAAATCCGTTCAGTAGTTTTCACTTGATGCTCTGACAGACAGACAGACAGACAAAATTTCTAAAAATTGCAATTTCTAAATCTCGTAGTCCGAATTATCCCCCCTGATGTTTTTCTACATTTTTAAACGCATTGTACAAACTCGAACCATTTACAGATTTATTATAAGTATAGATTGCACTTGCATTTGGAAGTCTTGGTTGAATACGTAGTGGAACACTTACAAGGCAATAGATGGCGCTGTGCAATAATTGAGGTCGCAACGCTTCCCGAAACGTAAAAAGGATATATACAAATTTTCAACAATAACAGATGGGCGTAGGCCTGTCTTCCTTTGAGACGGAGGAGCATTCCATCTCGCTCCTCCACCATACATGGGGCACACTACAAATATAAGAATACTCGTAACACGCTCTGCATATCACAGTTGGGGGACCACCAGGTCAATCTTGTTCTTCGTGCAATATTTTATTACAGATATATTGAAAGTATTTTGAACGTGTATATATGAAGAGATTAATGAAAATAGACCAGGGCTACCCAAAGTGGTTGATATCGACCCCCGGGGTCGACATAAACGAAAACTGATCTTGAAACATGTACCAACTTGTTACAAGAGTGACTAATATTTTAGTTACTTACTATTATATTATATACTTATGTAAAGTATGAACAATAATAAATTTATTGCAACAACTATTTATGTAACCTTTTTTGTCAACCCTACTGACCATCGACGCGTGACATCATGAGGCTATCGGCAAACCTTCTGCGCACGGGTCATAGTTGGAGGTATCATGGTTGTGCTGAGAGAGTCACCAGGTTCATCCATCACACTGTATCTTTTATTGTTTATCTTTACGTAGCGATTTTTAAATTTATTATTAAAAAAATTACCTTCTTAGTATTTTATTCTTAAGTAGTGGTCGAAATTCGACCATAATTAATTTAAATTATAAGTTTGAACATTATTAAGGTTCTGTTGTTAAAGACTATACTTCTATAATCACAGATTTCGCCAAGGCTACACTGTTCATTTGACTTTAACAATAAACAAAATAATATATATGCTTGTCTGTGTCAAGTAAATGGTAGTGCGTGTAATGTTTTTTTTTATTGATTTAATGTATTTTTTCTCTGTATATATAAACTATAAGTGTGCGAAATTTCATACTCATTCCTCCGTCCGCGCAATTTTCTTAAAAAGGGGTACAAAGCTTTTGCGTCACGTATTATGTTAATAATTAATAATTACACTTGATATTTACTGAATTTCAAGTCTGTTTATTTTGTTCAATTTGATGACAGACCAATGTCAAGTTCACCAACCGCAAAGTATTTTTTTTTGTTGTTTTGATAACATCACGATGTAACCTGCACATCGAGATAAGCGGTCTGTTGAATCCTCCAAGCCTATAACGCCTATAATGGGAGGCCGGAGCCCAGCAGTGAGACAGTTACGGCCTGTCACATACACACATAAAAAACCGACTTCAAAAAGTAAGAAGTTTTTTTATTTATTACTTTTTAGTGTCTAGCTATGGGTAGGCCTACGAAAGGTGTCGCGCGCCTTAAAAATATAGGTCCCAAGAAACGGGAACGAAAAATTTTTCATAAACTGTAAACTACTGGGCCAAACTACGTTAAATCTTTAGGGGACCAAATGGCAACTATTCCGCATCAAACTACAAAAGAATCACGTAAATTGAATTCTATATCTCAGCGTAAATCGGTGTACATACACAATTGAGAACCTCCTCTTTTTGGAAGTCGGTAAAAAACTACTCGCCGCGCTAATAGCGTTCCAAAAGCACACACATGCGCAGTCGATACGAATTACACATCGCCTGAGTCAGCCGTTGAGCCATAAAGCCGGCAAAGCATGATAAGTTATCGCATGTTTAAACAGACGTTCTACACACTAATAGGTATACAGGTATACCTGTCACACGGACCAAACTATCGGCACCTATATCGTCGACTAAAAACGCTATACCCTTTCCAAATATTCATTTTACTTCTGGCAGCTCGGTGATAGAGCAATTAGTGATGTCCTAATGCGTTGCCGATTCGAATTGTTATAAAATTCGACTACATTTGTAAATAAGTTTTAATGAATTTAACTTATCTATATATTTTTGCGATTACGCTACCACGCTAATAAGGGCGCGGGTTCGATCCTGGCCGGACCGCATACACCACTTGGGCAGTTTTCTGACCTAATGTGCATAGTGTTACAATTATCACGTGCTAACAACGGTGAAGGAAAACATCGAGGATTTGTCAAACCTGTCAAGCCGCCTTGGACAAGCGTGGCGGGTATACTGTCCGTTCACCTATAGTGGGAGGCCCGAGCCCAGCAGTGGGACATTTTTGTTTTTTTTTTAATTTAATTTATCTATAATATAAAATTTACATTACAAATAGAGAGAGGTAAGGCACCACTTAAACCTATGAGGTTTGCGTGTGATGCAACACACCCTCGCAATATATATTCACGAACGCTCATACAGACAGGCTGTCATTGCAATTTTTCTAATTAATAGTTTTGTTTTATATTTTTGTAATTTAAAGATTTCGTTAGTGTATTATGTAGTTAGTATTATGTATGGTATTATGTAGTTAGTAGTATACTTGCCTTAGTGGTTATTGTGGGGTGGGATGGTTAATATCTGTTTTGAGATTGATCTTATGTGTGTTTTGTTGTTTTCTTATTTGTAATTCTTGGTTTTTAAAGTATTTTTAGTATTCTTTATGTATCATATATTCCGTTTTCGTTTGTATTGGCAGGACCCCACAGTGTCGGAAGAGCAAAGTCTCTTGTTTCCGGTATCGAACTTTGATGTTATGTGGTACGATGACTTTTAGTATTCGGAGTTGATGTGCTGCTATTATATTTATATATTATATACTTATATATGTTTGCTAAAATACTACAGTACAATCTCTTCAAGTCGAACCTCGATAAGTCGAAAACCTCCCAAACTCGAAAAAGATTTGTGTTCCCTTCACTTCAACCCCAAAATCTGCGTTGCTCGAAATTTGAACCCTCTATAAGTCGAAATAATTAGCGAGTCCCTATAAGCAAATTCAGTACTCTTATTTTCCTTCTATAACTCGAAAAAATAAATTGGACTTCTGTGTCTCTAACATAGCAATATTTGATTTTACAACCTCTATAAATATAAATCTTAACCTCTACAAGTCGAATGTTTCCTTACAAAATTCGCTAAGTCAAAATCCTCCATAAGTTGAAAACTTTAACTCGAATGTTTGGCGTCTCCCTTCAAGTTCAACTTACAGAGGTTTCACTGTATATCGTGTAATAAATATATTCACATTTCAATGAACATATTTTACATATATGAAATAAGCCATTTTGTAAGCACTTATAATAATTACGATGTTGTTTTCGTTTAAAGTAGAATATTTTTTATTTTCAAATCGATAACTTTTGACTCATTTCCGTATAGTGTCGATGGTTTTATAATCTGTGCAATACACGACTCACAGAACATCACTATTACGTCACCCATAATAATAAAGTACAAAAATTATGTCATTTATTTCGTGTGGGCTTTACTGTCAGGAAATATGTAACTTGATAGACGGGCAAACGTCAAAAATAAAATAAACGCTTGGAAATAGTATAGCATAGAGCCATTCTGGAAACATTGTATTGATTACAGCTCTTAGGGAACGTACGCATACTACGTGACCCATTGTTGGCCCTCCTCGGTGACCACCCGTAGTATATGCCAAGACCCCCCCCCCCCCCCCATCTAGTTATCAGAGAAAGAGAGAGAGTTTTAAATGAATTTTTGCAAACAGAAAGTTAGTAAAAATGTGTTTGTGTGTGTGCAGTTCACACGCAGTAGACGTGAACCAAAGTGTGACGAGGGGTGGGAGGGTTTCTAAATTTAGTTACGTCACATTTCATATATATACCGTTATAATATATTTAAGCTTTAAAACACGAAATTTGAAATATTAACGAAAAACCTTCAAAACATTTCCCACCCTCTGCCTGTATGAGCAGAGTGTTTAAATTACTAGATATAATGTATTCTACCTCATTCTCTCGCAGGCTTAGTCCTATAGATTTACGTGTTAATCTCTTTTTAGTGTCGCTTTTTCGTTTAATCGAGTGTCAAATCACAACGATCTAAAGAAGTTTCACTTCAAAAAATTATTTGGCTCATATTTGTTGTTGGCTTAAAGAAGCCGTTTAAAAGGCGCTAAACGCTGCACGCCATATTTGTATATAGCTCGAAAAAGCGCGACATCTCCCTATTTCTTTAAAGGATATTGAGTACGTAACGAAAACCAAGTCCAGTGTCACCCTGATTATCCTGGTCGAGATATCACGAAGATATAAGACTAATTGTATTGTCATCGGTCCTCATTACGTGCGCCAAATTTCAAATTAATCCGAAATTGACGTTGTGTCAAAAGACGTTGAAAGTTTCCATTGCATACAAACAGCTAAAGTTAAAATAAAAGCGTTTTAAAATAGCACAGGTTATAAGCATAAGTTAGAGAATACATTATAAAAAAAGCGCCACTAGCGCCGCCACATACTGCAACGGCGAAACCTTGACCGAATTCCTGCCGATTCTCTTTTCAAACTTCCATAATTGTCAGTAACCGCCTGCAGAGTACCCGATTGCGTAACGACGGTTATTGTCACACGGTTAACGGTATGTATACATTGCCCAGTTCATTTACAAACTAGAAGGAAAAAAAGTTTATTTAGGACAATTTTGTAAATTTGCCCGTTTTCATTGTGAAGCTGACAAAAAGGCAGACGGCCCATGTAATGGAAAGTGGTTACCGTCGCCTATACACGTTTGCAACAGGAGCGAAGCCAACGCGTTGCCAGCCTTTTATATGGGATGGAGGGGATTGAATAGGAGATGTGGGATACAGGCATCAGACAAGAGAAATGGAAAAAAAAACCCACTCAATGCACGAAATACGTTTAGCTCAAGGCTATCTAACCGTTTCACGCCGATATTCTGTTAGAGCGTGATATCGAGTCGTATATTGATCGAACCGGCTCTAAGAGCTGTAATCAAGATAATAATTCCAGCATGGCAATACCACGCTTGTAGGAAAACGGGTAGACCATCCATCTGATGGTAGCAGAATCACGGCAGCCCCTGTGCTTGAATTGTCTAATGGCCGGTTCCTTACTATTCACTGGCTTGCCTTACCCTCGCGGTTGAAATTCTACAATACTTGTATGGAATTTATGTCAAATTTTAAACGATAGTAAGGTAAATGAACGATTATAAGATATACGAACCCGCTATAAGCCAGTGCACGCCTAGCTTTTTGATACATCTATTTTTCTACATAACTTTCACAATGAATTGACATTGTCATTCTTGTATATTCCATGCAAAATTGTTTCCTATATATTGTTACAACTTAGGCTTCGACAAAGACAAATTCCACGTACTGTCTGTAAAAGCACATTTTATTACCTGTCGGCATTTGAACTAATTGTAATCCTTTTATGATTGTCTTCTTTTTGTTTACTTATTTATTGGCATACGTTTCTAGTTATTGTAGAGAACAGCCGATTGTTCTATTGTACTCGTTTACGGCCGCTTGTGGCTCATCATTAGCCAGGTGTGCGGTTTACGATTACTAGGAAATTGTGTTGACGTTTCCGGGCGGGCACATTTGCATTTGTGCAGTATAAAACGATGGCCTGATTGAGAGGGGGGTCAGTTGAGCTACAACTACGATACGGGCGTGACGTGTGTACATTCGGGAATCTAATAGTGACGGACTTTGCGCGTTTTATTGAATTACGATCTTCTGCGTTATATTTGGATTTGTTGTGTTCGATTATATTTGTACCTGTGTTATACGTGTTTGTATAGTTCTAATAATTCTAACGGCATTTTAATTCGAGTCCCGCTAGCTCTTAATAATATTATTGTAAAACCAAATATTAAAAATTTTCACTACATATGTGTAAAAAATCATAGAAATGTAGGACAAATGGACGAACTTGACAACCTTTTATAACGGTTCAGTTTTCAAAAAGCTATGGTCTAAACTCTAAGTTATAAAATTTCTTCGAGGGCAGCAAACGTCCATAGGCAACGATGACCTCTTTCCATCAGGTTGGCCACCTTCCTATTTGCCTGCTTTTATAATAAACAATGAGCTTGTATGTAATGTATTCAATAAATTATTCCTAACAGTTACCTCCTTGATGTCACCATTTAAAGCTATTTAATAATATTATTATACATCATAAATAATATTTTTGCATTTAAAAAGCACGTGTGATACAAAGCTTAAGACATTATACATGATTTATTGGGCATAGAAAAAAAATGAATGAATACTCAGTATATATTAATTTCACACGACATAGAACTTGGCTTTAAAGTATACGTGGGATATATTTGACATTGAGTCGCTAAAATGCTTGATGGTTACATGAATAAACAAAAAAAAATGTTTCCTTTAAACATTTACACTTTTGAAGAAATGAGTCGTTAACGGTAAGCCATCCATCCTTTTATCCGTGCAGGAACGGAGAAAGAATACAATTTCCTGCGTTGGGGCGGCCTATCGTAAGAGGCGACAAAACAACCCACAGCCATGTGGTAGGGCATTTGCCCGACTGGATGGCTACCACCCCTGGTCTAAAGTATGCCGCCATAACAACCTTGACTTGTGTTCCGGCATTAGTGACCAGGTTCCAGTCTCCCTTAAGAGAGCAGCAGCGCATTTGTAGCACCTTTGGTGTTGCAAATGTCCATACGCGATGGTAACTGCTTTCCATAAAGTGGGCCGTCTGCCTGTCTGCAATAAAATAAAAATTATTATTATTTTACTATTCATATTTACTCACGAAATAAAATAGAATATATTTTATTGCATAATATTACGATACAGTTGAAGAAGTTTAGGCACAGACAACAATAGGAAGTATTATCATAAAGCAATTTCTTCCGGATAACCTCAGGATGCATTATAAAAGTGTGCGAAGGATTTTAATAATGTAAATTAGTGGCCAGTCCTATATTTTACCATTTTTTTTATTGAAACTTATACATTGATCAGACAGATTTTTTTTTTTTTATTCTACTAGCCTCTAAACTAGTTTGCACTGAATACAGTACAAATATATATAGTAATATGTCCTTGTGTCCTCTTCCTTTATATAAATACAATAACATCAAATACATTTAACGAAATTTCTAAAAGAGATTGTGTGCGTGCTTGTGTGTGTGTGTGTAACTACTATTGTACATTTAATTGCCCCACAATCGGTTTAATTTTGACATTAGATGTATGGAGCTTATGTCAAATTTTAACTGATAGTAAGGCAAATGAACGAGCGGTAAGATATAGGAACTGACCATTAATAATTAAAATGATTAATTTGGGCGTAGACTAAATAATAACTTTGACATTGCTCATTGAAACTTGACACCTTTGTCTTCGGTAATCACGGCTACTGAAAAGTGGCCGAAACGTCGAACTAAAATTCCGCGCTCAAAACCGTTAAAACGTAATTTTAATTAATGTAAATTGTTGATTAGTCACAAAACCAGTATTATTAAGAAATTATCCATTAAAATCAATCAACAACATATTTAAGTGAATGCGATTCTAATGTATGTAATTTCGTGTTGTAAGAATTTTTAATAGAAATTTGAAGAGTAATATTTTCTTGTACATATTTATTTTCCATAAGGTATAATAATTTGACGGTCAATATCATTAAGTGGGCTACACAGAGGCTCCGAGTCTGATTCATGGTAAATTTCATAAAAGAACTTTATAACTACGGTCTGGGTGTCTGAGATCGGCCTCAGAATAGTCCATTGTATATTATTACCCTTAACACAAGCGTAACTTGCATCGCTTGCGGATATACATACGATGTGGTTGTTTGCTGATTTAAAAAATAAAATAATACATTAGTTGTAGGATGTTCAGTAAGTGTCTGTTTATGTGGTATCTCAACTATTTAGTAATATTGATGAAATTCGTCACTTGGCGACAGACAAAGATATATAAAAGTTATTATACCTCGCTAGTGTCCAGTGGCACCAGGGTAGAGCTCAGACGCTGTACCAGCTGTATCACCAAAAGTTGCACTTCCAAAGATGTCATATCAAAGTCTTCATTTTTGCATTCGAATATTTTACTCAATTGATAGCACTATTATAGATTTTTCTAAAAAAAACTGATTAAGAGCACTGCGAGAATTTGATAGTTTAAATTAACATGCAGAAAGCCCACCTCCTTCATTGAGACCTATCAAAACGATTGATAGATGTCTCACGCGACTAAACGCTGGTCTATATTTTGGGGCAACGGTTATGCGTTGCCATACAACGTGGCAACGCGGCCGGTGATTTGGAACCCGTTTACTAGTTGTATTTTTTTTTAATTATGCTGTATTATTATTAGTATAGGAATATTTTAGTTTAAATTTCGTTTATGTAATTATTGTAAGTTTTCAAGGGGGTAAATATTAAGTTTTTTAAGATTTTAAGATGTTATTTATACCTACTTCAAAGCAAGTTGGAAATTGGGTTCATATGGTTTTAAAGTCATAGGATTATTAACTTATTATACATACTCATTAGGTTAGTTGCAAATGACTATGAAGTACTGGATTTCGAATGAAAAGTCATCTACTGTGCACCTCTATCTGATGTTAATTTAAAGTAAGACATTAAGTCAGTCAGTGGACATACCAACCACCTGTACGACCAAAACGCTTTGCATCCACCTTCATTATGCGCACCGCAAAGGAATAGAACTCACTGCCGTAGTCTATTTTGCCCCAAACCTACAATCTGGATGGCTTTAAGTCTCGAGTGAATAGGTACCTTCTAGGTAAGCGTGCACCATCTTAGACCATATCTCCGCTCGAGATCGGGCGAGATAACGATCAAATGCGAACCTATACTGCAATAAAAAAAAGGCTATCAAAGCGTTGGCAACGTCTTTGGTTCCAAACGGCTGTAGGCGACGAGGATCATCGCTTCCTATCAAGGGCAATAACAAATATGAGTAAGACAATAGATTAAGATTACAGGAACGTCATGGGTTGAAAGAAGATGTAATAACAAGAGTTGAGGAAGGAATGTTTAGGTGGTTTTGGCATGTACATAGAGAGAATGGAAGGAGACTGACAAAACAATTGTATGACAATCATGTGGGTGGTAGAGTTGTTGCCGGAAGACCGCAACATTCTTATCACAATCAAATCGCAGATGTCTTAAAGAATGGTTAGGTAAAAACATGTATGCATGAAGAGTTTAATGATGATGATGTGGTAGATGAAGCAAAAGAGGCATGTCAAGATAGTAGGAAGTAGAAATCCATGGTCTCTGCCTACCATTGAAAAAGCGTGATAATATGTATGTGTTAATAGATTATGTGACGCGGAAAAGGGGGCAAACCTTGATATCGATTCGCTAAGCATCTATGACATTATCTCAGACATTCTCAGATCATTACACGGCAGGTACATAATACAGTGTAATTAATATCATAATATTAGCCTCGTAGCGAGCAGACGCAGCGTCAAAGCCGTGACTACTAGCGACGCGGACGACGCCTCGCTCGAGCGTGACCAATGTATGCGATTTTCATTACGACCTCGAGCCACGTCACGGCAAAGCATACGTGAGGCGTCTTAATCAAGACCAGATTGTGTTAGTTGGGATTAATTATCTATAGCTTAAAGTAGACAAGACACCGTCTGTCCAATGGGGAGTGTTCTGAGGAGCTATTTGGTTTGGTACCTACGTCGCCATTTTACCACCGCACTGCTCGCCAACGACTGGGAGTTCATCCACACTTCCTTGACATCTGGAAGTTATCCACTGTACGTGGCGCTCGCTCCTTTATGTCATACGTGAGCAAGCAATGGAATGAGCTCCCTCCCGCGGTTTTCCCAGAGCGCTACAATATGGGGCTCTTCAAAAAGGGCGTAAACAGATATTTAAAGTCTCAACGAGGTAGGCAATGCATCGGCTCCCTCAGTGTTGCAGATGTACATAGGCGACGGTAGCCACTTATATAAGTGGACCCGTTTGCCAGTTTGCCTATAGGCAAAAATAAAAAAGACATATTGCACATCGTTTTATTTAGAGGTACATATTATATAACAGCAGGAAAATCGCCTAAAGTTCAATGCTTCAAAGAAATTTAAGTAATCTCTTAGAGCAATAGGAAATCCCAAGTTGAGAATGTTCTTGAAAAATAATTTCGTATTGATTTTGTTAGCTCATAATTTTGGATTGATATAGACTGATAGCGTATTTCACAAAATCTAACAGATTAACATTTAATAATACTTTAACACTGAAGTTGGAAGGAGAAGAAGATTAATGAAGAGATCTTGACCGTGAGAAAAGAAAAGCGAACAATTATATAAACCACAGAGGAAAGGAGGGGATGAATGTTTGAACATTTACTACGACACGACATCTGTTCCGTAAGACAATCGAAGGCGTGGAAGGTAGAAGAATAAAGGGAACACCGAGTAAGGCATTTGTCAACCAAACAAAGGAAAATATAAGAGTCGTGACGTATAAAGAAGTAAAACAGCTGGTCAAAAATAAAGGACATTGGAGAAAGTACCACAGACAAGAGTTAAGCTCAAATATTATGATAATGACTCAAGAGATTTAAAGCATGACCTATTTATAAAAACAAAAATAGTTTATCTGAAAACTAAGATAATTGACACACTTTTTACCATATTATAAATCTTTACAAACTCATTATTTATAACCATACATATATTTAACCAAATTAATAAAGTATTACAATTTAGTAATATGAAATATTATGACTGTAAGAAAATTGTTATAAATTGGTTATTACTGAAAACATATTGTTACGACCTAGGTGCCAACAAAGACAAATTCACACCTGACTACTTGTAGAAACACTTTTTATTACCTTTTGGGCATTTGGACTTCTTTTGTTTACTTTGTGTCTAAAATTTGTGATGAAAAAACAGACCATTGTGTATTGTAATCTTTTACGGCCTATTGTTGTATTGTGATCACTGCCAGGTATCTCGGATTTAAAAGTACAAACTGATTCTCAGAAATTCGGTTCACGCGGCCGGGCAGACATGTTGCATCTGTGCAGTATAAAGCAAGGCCCCAATGGAGAGATGAGGCAGTCGAGCGATAACCACAAGCGAAGCAAGACTTATGTACATTCGGTAATCTAATTAGTGACGGACTTTGCGCGTGTATTTGAATTACGATCTCCTGCATTACATTTGGACTTATTGCGTTCGGTTATATTTATACCTGTGTTATACGTCTTTGTATGGTTCTAATAAACTCTATAATAATTCCAACAGCATTTTAATTCGAGTCCTGCAACTCGTAACAATACAAAGAATGTGAACAAATCTTAGTGTATATTACAAAGTACTCTTAGTTTATAAACATAACCACAAACACTTATTCTCATAAATCTACCTACACACACACGCACATACACACATTCATACATACAAATATAGGTACATAACACATATTTTTTTTTTTTATAAGGATTATAGTAATAAAAGTTATCTTATAATGTTTAAATTAATTGAAAGCGGGTCTTTCTGACACTAGTATATATTGATACTTAATAGACCAAACAATTCTTGTATGTACTTTTGGAACAAAATAAACAATTACTTATTACTGTTATTTCACATCTATATTTAGTTTATTTTTTTTATAATTTATATTTATATATATATATATATATATATTTATAAAATAAACACAATATTATATACATTTTGATATTAGTAAAGTAGTATCCACAATTTAAAAATCAAATATATAATTTATATATTATTTTTACGATAAACATTCACACGGATTAAATCTGATATATAATATGAACATTCACACGGATTAAATCTGGTTGAACATATTCGGTCATTTTTCCGCTCTGTATGTCGTGTATAATTATTATTTTATATTGTTGCTACACGCTTTTGCCTACACGGTGTTTGATCACGAATCGTTCAAACCTTTTTGATGGGTTTTATTGATATTTTAATGTATTCTCTATCATGAATAAACACTTATGTAACTGTTATTTTTATTAGGTATATCAACAATGATGGTTTTATTGTTAAACAACTTGAATGAGATAGGAAAAGCCGTTTTGATCACGGATTTACGAACTCAAATTTATTCATATTTTTGTTGCTTGAAAAGAATCGTAGCATGACGCTATTCCAATGGAAAATTGATCGATAATCAATAATATGTTTTAATTAACACTAAAGTTAGTAAAAAGGATTTTTGTACCATGCGGGTATGATTTATAAATTCGAGCATATAGGATAACCTGCCCTTAATGGGGAATAATTAATACGGATAATGAACATTAATTATTTAAAATATTTTAACGTCTCTGACGCAATCAACTACACTATGATAGGCAACCAATAAAACCACACGTTTAAATTTAAAAAAAAAAACAAAACAAATTGATTCTAGAACTCAACATATGAAAATTTAAATTTGAACTTCGAACATCACTTCAGTCATTACAACGCGGTAGAACAATAGAGCGAGGTGCACACGTACTGGCAATCAGAGGCAAAGCAAGATCGCAAGTTTTCAAAACATAGGCCCGCACACCTGAAAGTGTTGAGATAGTGGGTATGGCTTCACTGCCAGCGGATTTTTTTTTGGTCTGCAAAGCTGTATATTGAATTTAACATAATTTTAGCATACAGTCATTAGATACGTTGGTACACAGCTTAACACTATATTCTACATGTGCAAACATGAAAACATGTTAAATATGAACAAATCAAATTTTTGGGTAGTTTCAACATGTTTTCTTATCTATGTGCCTAATCAAGGAAGTCGTCTACAACTTGAAGGAGTTCAAGTAATATAATGAATATGAAAGAAATATATAAATTACAATTACTATTTTTGATTGCATGAATTAATTATGATAAAAAATCAGAATATTAATAATTTCATCGAGGTTACTAGCAGTCTACGACGCTAATTAATATATTATTGATTGATGCTAATTTAAGTGGAATAGAAGGGACAGTGGGTATACAGAAGTCACCGCGATGCTAAGACCACGTTTAAGTCCGTGTAATGACAAACAAACAGACACAGATTACGTAGTATTAGTATTAAATTATTACGTAGCTGATGTTCGGTTCCGAAAATTTTACATGACTTTATCCCGGAAACTATCTTATTTTCCGAGATAAAAAGTATACTATATCTAATCTCGGTATTGAGACTACATCTATATCAAATTTCAGAAAAATTCCTGGTAATTTCGTGAAAGCGCAACAGATAGACAAGAGTTACTTTCGCATTTATAATGTTAAAATAGGGAAATATGCATTCACATATACAAAATTCCATAACAACCGATTCACTCCCCGAGCCGCGATTGCAGAAAGACCAAAGAAACGAATAACTTTTATTACACGCTCAAACTGGAACCATACAACAACTAGTGTTGTGGCTAGAATAGAATGTACCCAATACAGGCTTAATACAATAGGTCCCAGGACAATGTTACAAATCTATGAGAGAATTTCTGCATTCAGCAAAGCGGACCATCAGGCTCACATGTGCAGACCTGGGACTAAATCAGAACCATATACTAGAATGATGATAACTCCGTTTATTATTATCTAAAGAGAAGTAAACGCTGAAATGATGATAACAATTCCTTGCCTCTTCTCCTATTTTTGATATAATATTAATATTATGTAAATTCATTTTTAAAATGTCACAGTATAGCTGAACTTATCACTATATATTTTACACGACTCTGCGGCACGAATAAGGTTTCTAGGGCTCAGTCTTTTTTTATCTTTATTTAGAAATGGCTTTGCCGCTTAGCGGCCATACCACCCCGCAAAGAACACAAATCCTAAATACATTTCTAATCTAATATCTAATTAATACAATATGTCACAGTCGAATATGTTTTTGTGTGTGTGTGTATGTGAGCATATTAGATAAAAAAACATGGTTTTGGTTATTATTTCCGTATTAGGGCACCGTAGCCATTTATATCTATACTAGCTTCTGCCCGCGACTTCGACCGCGTGGAATAGTTTAAAAAAAAGGTAAGTTAAAACGAACCCCCGATTTTGAAACATTCTTCATTGGTGCTCCGCTCCTATTGGTCTTAGCGTGATGATATATAGCCTATAGCCTTCCTCGATAAATGGGCTATCTAACACCGAAAGAATTAAAATCAAATTACACCACTTCAGTTTTCATTAAAATGGTTCCCGAGACTCCTTTGAGTGTTTTTCGTTATCTTTATTTAAGACGGAGACGCGGGCATATCCTACTTACTGATAAAAGCTCCTTTTGCAATCGTTATTCTTGCTATTATGTCTTCTGTGCCTCGAGAATCTGATGCAATGAGGCTGCCTATAGTTTCACAAATACAATACGAAAAATATCGTTTTGTAAAAAGCACGAAACCAGCATCGAGCGGAATCAATTTTAAGCGAAACGTCTTTACATGTCCTTCAGTGATCACCACCGTGACAATCGCGTATGAACTCTACCTTGAAATTAACAGATTAAAGTTCAATTTGCTTTGGCCCCACTCGCTTTCAACAACCCCATTGTATTCAAACTACACTCAACCTTATTCCAAGACGATAAGCTTCAAATTCCTGTTTTAACTAGACAAAAGATTATAGACAACCTTAAACAATTTGATACTTTATCAATTAAGTAATTGAGTATATTTTTACGCTAACCATAAATACGGAATTAGCTAAAACATGAAAAAAGTGTTCAACAATTTAATTAACATTGCGATATGATATTAAGGAGTAAATTTGCTTGTTTTTTTTACGTTTGTCTAAATGGTTAATAGTAAGTCTCCGTTAAATGCTTACAGACCAATGTCAAAAACAATTTAAAAAAAATTTAAATGCATTTGAAAAAAAAGCCGCAATCACAGAGCTGGCGGGTGAGCCTAATATTAAACTGAATCAATGTATCAATGCCTTTTTCCAAGTTTCGCGTCTATTACACATAATGACATGATAATTATGACTTTAGAATGATATAGATAAACAGATATATTGTATATCTTTTCTCTTTTGTGGTCTTGTATTGTTTAATTCTTTTTTTTTTAAATCTAATTTTCCAACATTATATCAAATATATTATAATTTTCTTAGAGTTGTATGAGCCAAATGCGTAACATGAAAACATTTTTTAGTGGAAACTTAGCTTATATGTGTATTAATTAATTTATGTGTTTTATATTATAAGAATTATAATTATTGTATGTTTCCCAAATAAACAAATAAAACTTAATAACACTACGTTTTAACCGTTATTTTTTTAGTTGTAACAGGTAAAAATTTATAGCAGTATAAGGAAATAATGAATCATTATATTCTTAAGACCTAGGCCGGCAAAAGACAAATTCACACCTGCGTACCTGTTGACACTTTATTACCTGTCGGCATTTGAACTAATTGTAGTTCTTTTATGATTGTCTTCTTTTGTTTACTTATTTATTGGTTATTGTGGAGAGCAGCCTATTGTACTCGTTTAAGGCCGTTTGCAAGCATAATTAGGCAGGTGTGCGGGTTACGATTTCTAAGAAATTGCGTTGAAGCTTGCCAGCAGACATATTGCCTCTGTGCCGTATAAAGAAATGCCCCTATGGAGAGAGAGTCTAGCGATAGCCACAAGCGCATCAAAACGTTAGTGACGGACTTTGCGCGTGTCATTGAATCGTGCATTACGCTTGGACTGGTTGTGTACAGTTATATCTGTACCTGTGTTATACGTGTTTGTATAGTTCTAATAAATAATTCCAACGGTATTATAATTCGAGTCCTGCAACTCGTAACAATATTTTTTAAATATATATATAGTGTCAAGACAGTGAGTGCGAGAGTGTAGTGCCAATGACTGACTTTAAGCACGTTAGAGACAACAATGCTTATAAATAAAAATTTAAAAATTCCATTATTTTTAGTATTCCGACCTCTTGGCCAGTTTTCAGCAGCCTTGATCACGGAAGACAAAGATGTCAGTGTCAATGAGTATTGTGAAAGTTTTATTTAGTCTACCGCCAACTTGAATTAGCGGCGGACAGAAAGGAGTGGTGTATTCTCGTCTCGGAGCGACGTAGTAAGTGACCATGTGCGAGTCCGATTTGAAAAGCTTATAAAATTCTTCATCTATCTATCTTTATATATAAAGTTCTTCTGTTCATGTATATGTCACTAAACTCCTCTTAAACGGTTGGATCGATTATCGTGAATTTTTGTGTGTTGTGCATTCGAGAATGGTTTAGATTCACAATTGGACCCGGCAGGTGGAGCTGTTATCGGGATCTACATACTTATTATTCAAATCAGGATAACGTCTGCCGCTATTATTGTATAAAATTGTCGTCTAAATAGGTACACCTACCTATCCCCATTAATATTATAAATTCGAAAGTAACTCCGTCTGTCTGTCTGTTCCGTTTTCACGGAAAAACTAGTGGACCGATTTGGCTGAAACTCAGTATATATAATATGTTTTCGATGCCGAGGATGGACATAGGATACTTTTTATCCCGAAAAATGGGATAGTTTCCGGAATAAAAATATATTTGTCTCTCTATTTGTTATGTTTTTACAGAAAAATTAATGGACCGATTTGGCTGTAAATCGGTATGTATACATGTAATTTTAATACCGAGGGTGGAAAAGGGATACAATGTAAACTGTATTGCAACCACTTTAAACAAGAGGCACGCACTAGAAGTTGACCCGCGGCGCAGCGGCGGGGTAAACTCTAGTTCCCATATAAAATCATACATTTTGCAGCATTCACGTGACTAGGCTTAACACTGGTACTGGCATATATTGAAATAAATATTTCGAATTTCGAATGGGCGAACACAATAATTATGCGGCCGGCAATGTCCTAGGAAATCTATGCACCGAAGGTCGCAGGTCAACCCGCATATACCTGAGCGTGCAAGCATTGTGCGCCGCCATGACCGAGTTCCAGTCGATTTCCCGCCAAGTGCGGTGAGCGGACGATGCGCCAGCGCATGCAATCGGCACTATCGGAAAAACTACATAGACTAACGAATTAATACAGAGAGTTGTGTTACTTAAATAGGGAAGGAATTTAGAAAAACTGTTATTTGTTGCATGTAGCAGGCATAAATGCTGACTGCCTGATGTAAAGTGGCTAGCATTCCCTATTGGACATAATGAATGTAATGAAAACACTTTATTGTTCACCAAAACTTAATATACGTTTTTAAAAACTATGTACAATAAATGTTGACAACCCCTCCTTTTTTTGACGAGGGGAAATCCGTTTGAGGCCTATACTTTTATTATATAAGGCTCAAGTCCGTCCACAAGTGGAGTACTGCTCCCATCTCTGGGTTGGGGCACCTCAGTACCAGCTGCTCCCACTTGACTCCTTGCAGCGCCTAGCGGTCCGGATTGTCGACGATCCCGAACTTACAGACGGTTTAGAACCTTTAAGTCTCAGAAGAGACGTTAGCGCTCTCAGCGCGTTCTACCGTCTGTACAATGGGGAATGTTCTGAGGAGCTGTTTGGTTTAGTACCTACATCGCCATTTTACCACCGCACTGCTCGCCGGCGACTGGGAGTTCATCCACACTTCCTTGACATCTGGAAGTTATCCACTGTACGTGGCGCTCGCTACTTTATGACATACGTGAGCAAGCTGTGGAATGAGCTCCCTCCCGCGGTTTTCCCAGAGCACTACAATATGGGGCTCTTCAAAAAGGGCGTAAACAGATGGACCCGTCTGACAGTTTGCCTATAAGCAAACATAAACAATAAAAAAAAATACCGCAGCGGAGACGCTATGGAGAGTGTATGATTCGGCCTCAATTACCGAGGGAACCACACCCCTGGCGTCTTCATGCTCTCTGTGCGTAGGGCGGTTTACAATGCGCCTCACGGGAAGAGAGGTGAGCACGCGCGGAACCCTAACGTGCCCTCATGTCGATGGTATTATTGGAGGGGCCCATCCGCGTCGCCCCCTCACGGCGGCCGAAGCTCCGCCAACGCCCTCCGACGCCGAAGCGTCCTCCTTCTAGGCAACCCGCTAGACTCTGGAAAATATATGTATCTAAGCGATGCATGCTCCCGGTCGGGATTCGAGCTTACTATGGAACAAGACATGAGTGCGTTAACGACTAAACTACTGCGACTTAAATAAGTTATGCATATGCATTTAAGAGTACTGCAAACAATGTTGCGAGGAACTCATGCGATTGTGCAAATGTCGTCAGCCCAACCGCAGAAAGCATTGTTTAAACTGCGTCGCAACAAATGTCACTTTTGACATAATTCTCTGATGAGGTGTTGACGAAGTGACCAGAAATGTTTAATTCGAACAGTGCTTTTACTTATGGCCCAATCCTATATATTAACAACCGTTCATATGTGAATGTGGGATTTTATATCAAAACACGGAAATACCTATTAACAATCCCCCATCCTACTGTCGACTACACTGAGATGTACTAACTTTGTTGACCTCGTAGAGCATAACAGGCTATAAGGCTATATACAATGGTTCTCAAACTATTTTGTCTCATAGACCCCTTACCAACTTTTATTACATTCTGTGGACCCTATCTTTTTAACAGACTTAAAAAAAGAGATTTTCAATTAATTGTGTAAATATATATTATTTATATATGTTCAGCCGTACCTTTTATTATTTCTAACTGATTTTGAATACATTTTTTGTGTTGGTTTCAATAGTTGGTCCTATATAAATTGTATAGTCTGTATGCAAGTACAAATGACAAACGCTTAAAAGGGATTTACTACTGTGGACCAATATTCACAGCTCCCGGACCTCCAAATTTTCTTTTCGCTAACGTGGACCCCTAAAAAATCCAATATGGACTCCCTGGGGGGTCCACAGGGGTAACTTTGAGGACCTATGCTATTGTACAAGTTAGAGGTTGGTAGCTATTGTAAAGTCTAGCTAATTAGCGGTTGTTCTCACAATAGTCACGGTTACTTCGTCAACCACTTCGCCAACTGGCTATTGGTTGTCGAATAAAACCGAAAACCAACAACAACTGACTTTACAGTTAGCCGTCGCTATCAATTAGACGGCTGGCTAATGGCGGCGAATAAAACTGACAGCTGGCAAGTTTAACGCTAGACCGTCAACCGTCAGCCGTTAGAGAGTCATTCACATTTTAGCAAAAAACCATTAGCTGGTTTTTTAGCCGGCCAATGATCTGGCTTTAGGCGGCTAGCTAAGTTTTTGGAATTTCAGTTGGTTACCCACCACTAGCACAAGGTGCTTCAGCGCATACATTGTTTTATAACTAAAATTCAAGGTGTGCCGGCGACACGAAAACTTTACTGCTCTATTCATAAAGATACCACTTTAGTGTTGCGAGTGTATTCAGACGTCACGATGTCGATAAAAAGAGATTGTAAAGCATTGAATTATTAGTAATAAATTGTTGACATATCAATTAAAGCAAATTATGTACTCTATTCACGGAAATTAAATATTATTGACTTTTAAACAAATTACGTATTTATTTAGAGGATAAAATTTGAATTTAAGAAAAATATTACGCATATTTTTCTTAAAATATACACTATAAAACTGACAGACAATATTTGAGCATTAAGCTAGCAATCCAAATTATAGTGAATTAGGAACTTATACTTATACATTTAAAGAACTAAATTAAGGGTAGATTTTTCAATTATTTAATAAGAGTTATTGAGAGGATACAATACTTGAAACAATTAAAAATTACTGTTGTATGAATAATGATAGCTTTCCTTCAAATCAGCTGTGCTATTAAGGAACCTAGCAACTGACATTGTTTTTTAATTCTATCTTTGTGTGATCACTATCTTACTAGGCGTTTACAAGATATTGCGTTTATCAAAATATTTATAATTTGTATCCAAATGTAGTATCGCTCCCTGTAAGCCCAATAAACAGTTATGAAATGGCATTCCGGTGAAGTTAATGACACTTCTTGTGCTGTATTTTAAAATCTCTTGGGAAGCACTTGCTAGGTTTTGAAAGTAGATATCCGAATCGTTTCACTCCTGTTTTCAGTCGGGGTATATTTTACGGAGATAATTTTTATATGACGAATGAAAAATTCAACACAAATTAAATGTCCTAATAAGTTCCTCTTCAATTTTCAAATTATTTGGTTTAAAAAATGAAATATGACTAATAACTAGTCAACAAAAAAGCGAGATAACTACTTAGAAGAATTATGGCCGGTTCCTATATCTTACCAAACGTTCATTTGCCTTAGTATCTGTTAAAATTTGACATAAGCTTCTCATAGAAGTAATACCAAACGCCTACCGATGGTAAAACAAGTGAATGAATAGTAAGATATAGGAATTGGGCATCAGAAGCTTACTAAGTACTACTCATTTGTATGATGACATCACACAATCACTTCCTAAATATCGACATACCGATCGATAAGTATTTTCACAACACTACTTAGGAGAATGCATTGTCGAGTCTGTCTGTACAAGTGTTAGACATTGTCAAATGCTTTCGTAAAATCCTTTACAATTACTCGGGGCTTATTTGCATTTTGAGTCACATGCGAAGAAAGAATTTGGTTAGCAGCGAGTCACTTTAACCTGCAGACCCAGTATATACACAAGTGTTTAAATAGAATACTTACAGATAGCTTTAAATGGTAAACAAAATATATATTTTTTTAAATTTTCTTCATTATTTGTTAATGTATTTGGCATATGTATTAAAACTAGTGGTCGCCCGTGCTCGAAATTGGACTATAATAATTAATGTCAAAGATTATACTTCTATAATCACAAATTTCGCCAAGGCTACACTGTTAATTTGACTTGAACAATAAACAAAAGAGTATATATGCGTGTGTGTCAAATACATGATAGTGTGTGTAATGTTTTTTTATAGATTTAATGTATTATATATGCACAATTTTAAAAAAAAATAGCATTCGTCGCTTCTCTATATAAATTATAAGTGTGCGAAATTTCATACTCCTCCGTCCGCGCAATTTTCGTTAAAATGGGTACAAAGTTTTTGCTTTACGTATTAATATATAGATATCACTTCATTACGATACTAGCTGACCAGTGCCCAGTTCGCTGGTCGTCATTAAAAATAAATAAATATATATCATAATGAAATAGCCAATGTCACTCAGGAATAATGTAGACTGGTAAAAGAATTTTCGAAATCGGTTCCGTAGTTCATGAGCTTACTTCCTACAAACAAACTCACAAACCTTAGCTCTTTATAATATTAGTATAGATTTATAATTGATCAGTGGAACGTAGAGGTGTCCTAGCAGATTAAAACATAAACTTATAATCTTTGTCTCTGTCTGTGAGGTACATTGATATCTTTCAGACTTCAGAAGATACGAATATAAAGTACGGGCATAGCTAGATATTTTTTTATTGGGAAGGTAAACAGGCAGTCGGCCCGTCTAAGGCCGATGCCTATATCCTACCGACTGTTCATTTGCTCCATACACATGATGTCAAATTTCTACCGATGGCAAGGGCAATTAATGAATAAGAAGATATTGGAACCGGCCGCTGATGGTAAATACCACTTGATACCAGGGACGATACAACGCGTTGCCAACCTTTTTAGTGGGATAGAATGTTTAGACAGCAAAGGCATGGGGCTAGGAGGAAGTGGCTCATCGGAACTCCTTTGTAAGATATAAAATTTCTTAAGCAGTTATTACATTACTCTGATTTACGGACCCTTACTCCACAGTCAGGTGAAAGCAGTGTGGGGTAACAGAGATCCCGTGGACTTCTTCCCCCTGGTGGCGAAGAGAGTTCTATGACCGCTTCAAATCCTTAACAGTGTACAGAATTAAAGTTCGGTGCGTACACGCCTGTATGAAGTTGTGTTATATACAAATTTGTAACAATTTTGCGGAAAAAAATCGTACCGAGATTATTGCGTGCGCTAAGACCAAATTAAAATTTGATGCGGTAAGTTCGTGGTGTATGCGATTTTGTGGAGTTTCATTGGTTACCAACTTTACGGGGTAATATAATAATTTACTATTGTTTTGACTTACTACTCTAATTAAAATTTGACACAAACACCAAAACTAAAATCAATTTCCTATCAATGGTACAATAAAGAATGTATAGTAAGAAGAGAAGAATGAAATTAGGATGAATGCAGTTGAAATGAGAGCTTTGAGAAGTATATGTAACTGATATTATAAGAAACAGTGTGTGATAAGGGAGCGTTGTGGACAAGAGTTCAAAAAGGAATGTTAAAGTGGCATGTAGAGAGAATGAATGAAAACAGAATCGCAAAACAAGTATATGACAGCAATGTGACTGGTAGAGTCCGTGCCGGTAGACCGAGACGTACTCACCGTGATCAAATTGAAGATATTTTGAAGAAAGGTCAGATAAAAAAGTAGTTTAAATAAGCGTGTATGTATGAAAAGATTAATGAAAGTTGATGAAGCGAAAAATGTTTGTCAGGATCGTAGCATCTATCGTCTCTGCCTACCCCAATGGGAAACAGGCGTGACAATATATATGTATGTTGTAACACATAGTATCTTGACATTAAACGTGGTGTACAACACATCCAAGCGTAGCAACCCTCGTGCGCCACATAGCACGCCATTCCGCATACGATCTTAATGTTATACAACATACGGAAGTAAACAAAAGGCTTTAACTGCCTATTATTATAACTCTCCTATACATAGGGAAGTAATAACTTTTCAAATAAAACTACGTTTCAAATCGACCGTGGTGCGAGTCGCTACCTTTATCGTTCAACAAACCCTTTATCACGCCGTCTCTGTTGCTCACGCTATTCAGCGGATGCGTCTCTCTTTTTCGCGGGCGCGCTAGTCGGCCATTGCTACGCCAGTTGCTAGGCAACCGTTTTGTTTACACAGCGGCGCTTGCACAGGTCAAATGTTCTCGATTCCATACCATATGACCAACCCATAAGTTATTTGTGTCGATTTTAATAAAAATATTGTAATTTTGAATTTGAATATGCTAGATAAACATTGTTACCTTTGCCGCACCAAAAAAAAACGCGAACGAAGTGCCATTTTTTAGCTGTATTCGTCTATCCCACAGAAACGACGTTATTTTGTCCGGATAAAAAGTACAGTAATCCCCCTATAACACGCTAGATTGGTTCCGCGTTATAGGAAAACGCGTTGTAGGAGTATTCCCGTACAACGCGTTTTTACGACCCCGTATAACGCGGGGTATAAGTACTATATAATTACTGTATACTAAACGTTGACAAGATAAACTAGCTCTGTGTCGAATATCATTCAAATCCGTTCACTAATTTTCAAATGATGCAGACACAAAATTCTTTCTTTTTAAACACAATAAATATGCATTAAATTATAAAGAACACTTGAATTATTCCGGTTTCGATTCCTAGTATGTTAAATTTCGGAAACGAATTTTCTCCGTTATTTACTACGGTCTGGGTGTCTGGGATCGGTCCCAGAGCAGTCCGTAGTATATTACCCATACACACGTAACTTGCTTAATTTGGGTATATACATTGAATATGTTTGTCTGCCGATTCTTATTTAAAAAAATACTAATATTGTTGCTACCTATGATCCCTTAAGACTATAAGTAGAAAACTGAGCCTAGGACATCGAAGTCAACTGGTAAGGTTCCTTCCTTCATACCATACTTTAGCAAACTATGCAATGAACGCCTCCTGCATTTTTGCCAGAGCGCTACAATATGGGGCTCTTCAAAAAGGGCGTAAACAAATATTTAAAGTCTCAACGAAGTAGGCAACGCATCGGCTCTCTTAGCGTTGCAGATGTCCATGGGCAACGGTAGCCACTTGCCATCAAGTGCACCCGTTTGCCAGTTTGCCTACAAGCAAACATAAAAAAGGTTCCTTTATTTTGTTAATGTTGGGGGAATGCATTTGCACATACCCTCGGGTCCCAGGGGAGGTCACTGAGGGGTATGTGGGACTCTCGACGGCCGACGCTGTACACAGCTTTCTGATAATAGAAAGAGTTGCAAGCACCGACTGCCAGATTACCCACTAAACCAGGTATTTCCAAAGTGGTCGATATCGGCCCCTTGGAATCGAAATCAGTTTCCCAGGGGTCGACATAAACGAAAACTGATTTTGGCGGCCGACGAGGTCTAAAAATCGACCCCTATTAATTAACACAAGTTCTTATTTGAAACTTTCAAGATATTGTATAAGTTCTGTTAAATGTACAATTATTGTTGTTTTTTTTTCAAAAAATAATTAAGTACTTCAGTATTTTTACGTAATTTGTATTAATAATTATTAATTACACTTGATATTCCCTGAATTTTGTGTCTATTTATTTTGTTAAATTTTGATGAGTAAATGATGTCAAATTTACTAACTAAACCAACCGCAAAGTTTTTAAATTGTTAAGTATTTTGTATCAATACGAAAAAAACTAGAGATAGGATGTTTAACGTAATATGGCTATGGGGGGTCTGAGGTGTTAGTTCATTTTGAGAAAGGGGTCTCTTGCTCAAAATAGTTTGAGAATCCCTGCACTAAGCCTTCCAGCGCCCCTCCGGATCGCAATGAGGCGCCAGGTGTCCATAATCAGAGGTATGACTGGCTTGACGCCTCGATGCATGCCGACAAGGAGAATGGGAGTAAGGTTCCCTGAACGATGGCTACGTTACCTAGCTAGATGATCTGATCCGTTGTCCGAGGTAGGAACCAGCCTTATGATCATAAGGCCTAATTGGCCCAGGACTTCTTTACGGACCCAGGGACGAGTGGCCAGAATAACTCCCGACGAGCGACGAGGAGGTCGCTGGTTAACTTCGCCACCGATGCGGGGAATACAGAATCACTCCCCTGACCTCTCCCCCGAAACTCCCGTACCCCCACGCCCCGCTTATCGCAAATATGTAGCTCGCTCGGTTAGCAGCTAAGCGTCTGCGGAAAGTAGTACCTTAGTAAGTGAGGTGCGAGCCTCCGGCAAAGTCATTAGATATTCAGTCAAGTATAAAACAGTTTTCGATCAAGTAATACATGCAAGCCAAAGGAAAGGAAGACCAGGAATACCAGCAGCATTCGGAAGACTTTACAGCCATTTGGACTCTCAGCACGACCCGAAGAAGAATTTTTAAACGCATTACACAAACTCAAAGTCAGTGCCAAGTAAAGTGTAAAATCGTTACGTAACAGCGTACTTTCAAAACCATTCAAATCTTAAGTTACATTACCTCGACGGGCGCTGTTTGAGGGTGCAATGAACAAACATGACGGACCAAACCTCAGCTTATATTATATTACAGAAATTCGACGTTATCAATGACCTATAAGTTGGCTTGAAGAGCTACCAAGACTGAATTCACTTAAGACAATGCTGCCACTCTATTAGTTCTTCGAAAAGTAATTGTGTAACAGACTTCAAAATTTATTTTAAAAAGTACCCGAGACAGATACATATGAGGAAATAGTGGATTGTTACACGAGAGGTGAAAGTGACCTATTTAGGCACGGGGTGGTTTGGCGCACAAGCGTGCCTAAATAGGCCTTTCACTAGAGGTTAACGCTCTGGTTTTGATTTCAAACATGAGGTGAATAAAAACTGATTACTTCCCGCCAAAGTTTTCCCTCTGCGCTACGACATGGGGTCGTTTAAGAAGGTCGTTATAACATTTCTTAGAGGCCGGCAACGCGTTGGCAACGCCCCTGGTGTTGCAAACATCCATAGGCGACGGTAACCACCTTCCATCAAGTGGTCCGTCCAGCTGTTTGCCTGCTTCAACCAATAAAAAAATTTAGTTAAACAGCTAATTCTCTAATGAAATCAGGCGTTACATCCAAATCTAAATCTGATGAAACGTATGTCATGTATGAACGTTAGTTATTTCTTCTGTGGCATTCTACCAGCCAGTATTTTTTTTTGTCACTGATGATGGTAAATATTTAATTCAAATTTATATTAATTAAATAATAATTTAGTGAAAAATAATTTACAAGTATAAATGATGTCACATAATAGCTAATATTGTTACAACTTAAGTTCCGACGAAAACAAAATTCACCTGCATATCTATAAAAACACATTTTATTACCCGTCGGCATTTGAAATAATTGTAATTCTATTATGATTGTCTTTATTTGTTCACTTATTTATTGGTTATTGTAGAGAACAGCATATTGTACTTGTTTATGGCCGCTTGCAGGCATAATTAGCCAGGTGTGCGGATTACGATTCCAAGAAATTCGGTCCACGCTGCCGGGCGGACATATTGCATTTGTACCGTATAAAGCAATGGCCCGACTGAGGGAGCAGTCGCATCAGTCGAGCGAGAACCACGAGCGAAGCAAGACATGTGTACTACAATCGGGAATCTAATAAGTGACGGACTTGGCGCGTTTTATTGAGTGACGACCTTCTGCATTACGTTTGGACTGGTTGTATTCATTTATATTTGCACTTGTGTTATACATGTTTTTATAGTTCTAATAAATTCTATAATAATTCCAACAACGTTTTAATTCGAGTCCTGCAACTCGTAACAATATTAAATAGTTCAACTTAGATTAGTTTAAGTTATCACTTCTGTCGGGCGTCCCGAGACGCACACGTTTTGGCTTTTTTTTCTCTCTTTCTATTTTGGCACATATCTTATGCAATCGTTGTATCTGTTTATCTTTCTATCTATATCTTAGCTATTTTTCTCACACAAAGGATTATTTTGAATAAAAGAGAGAAAAGATCCAAGATTAAATAACATCATCAAACAATAGACTAGAGAAGTTTCCTCTTCTTTATGATATTCAAAGTCACAACAGCCCGTATCATGCATCATATTTCATTATACAAAGATAAGTTATCGACGGATCAGTGAAACACGCGGTTCTAAAACTCGGCCGCACCGTTTCGTAACGTAACCCCTGTTTAACCCGAGTGAGACAATAAAAGCTGCATTACCAAGTAAATAAGTCGTTATTGTGATTCAAATAAATTTAAATTACTTTTGTGCCGTCTTTTGGAGCGGTGTCGCAACTGTGCTACTAATATTTTATGCTCTATGATGTTACATCGTTGGGCTATAGAACGGGCGGGAAGGAAGGATAGTTATTTTTCTTATCTTTCTTTTTTTTGCTTGAGTTCAGCAGGGCAGTCGGCCCGCCTGATGGAAAGCGGTTGCCATCGCCTATAGACATTTGAATACACAGTCGGACTAATACCCTACCACCTGGCTGTGTGGTTGTTTAGTCGCCTATTACGACAGGCCACCCCAACGCAGAAAATTGTATTTTTCCGTTCGTGCACGAATAGGGAGAAGACCAATTTCTTTTACTTGAACGACGCAAGAGAAAGCGAATTAATATTTTTTCTTTATTTTCTATGATATGAAATTGCAATCGTCAGCGGTAAAATCACATTATAATTATATGATTCTTTAAATAAAATATAAAAAGTACTGTTGTGTACCTTAATTAACAAGATATAGAATACTAGATTTTCCCGCGGCTACGCCGTAGGTCAAACGTCACGAAGTAGCGCTATTTTACTTACATAAAAACTTTGTTAGGTTTTCCTGTCTATGAACCTTAAATGAAAGTACCTAACTAATGGTAAAAACTGCTTAAAAATCTGTATCGTTGTTTAGATGAAGTATCACGACCTGCGATCGATGAAGCGGGTATACAGACAAACGCCGAAAGCAACTTTCTGTTGCTTATAATAAATTCTATGTAAAGGTAGTTAATATTACGTGTAAGAATATAATTGTATTGTATTTGTTTACTTTCATATACAAAAATATAAGAAAAATATGTTGCGATGTGTAATAAAATCCGTGATATAATTAATTGGAAGAAAAAAACGAATAAAAATCGTCGCTGGTATGGACACGTTTGACGGAAACCGTCCAGTTATGTGGAAAATAGATGCTTAACCATACTGCCTCCTCTGATTTCAGTACAAGGAGTTAACCCAGAGACGTTCTGGATTTACGTCGCGCGTGAGTGGTCTAACAGTACCCTATGTCAAAGACCGCACAAAGTCAAGAAGTTTTTTTTATCTTTTTATTGCGAAGCTGCCAAACAGGCAGACAGCCAAAGCTCATGCAAAAGTGGTTACCGTCACCTATTGACATTTGCAACACCAGCGAGAGAAGGAATTCGAACTTAGCCTGGATTGACGTAGTAGCTAGTTAGTAGTAGTATTCCGTGATCACGGCTACTGAACAGTGTCCGAAACGTCGGAATAATAAAAATTATAAATTACCACACATTAGTAACAATTCAAAAACCGCCGTTCTCGCGGCCGTAGACGGTCAAAAACTCATTGTTCTAGTATTGTCGAAATATGTCTCTTACGTGACGTCCGAACAGGCTCACCGGATTGCGGTAGGTCTCTTACGCTATTCGCACTGTATCGCCAATTGGTTGGGTGATATAGGACACACAGAAATAATTCTGTTATTCACATAACATACCAGCATGTGGCGGCGACACTTCGTTCGCGTTGCCATGGCCCTAACAGACAGACAAAAATGTATTTTCGAAATATGCTGCTCCGAATTAGCCCCCCTAAATATTTTATCGTTTTTAAATATCCATACTCGACACCCCCAACAAATTTATGG
This sequence comes from Dendrolimus houi, assembly GCA_039645545.1. NCBI lineage: Eukaryota > Metazoa > Arthropoda > Insecta > Lepidoptera > Lasiocampidae > Dendrolimus > Dendrolimus houi. Next base: position 12,303,011 of record CM077143.1, on the reverse strand, counting down.
CTGTGGGCTGTTTTGTCGTCTCTTACGATAGGCCGTCCGGCCGCAGTAAATTGTAATCTGCTCTACTGGAGAACATTCTTGAACGTCATCTTTACATAGCATAATATTGTTACAACTTAGCCAAAATTCCACGAAGCACGCCGAAAAATGTGAATGCACACCTGCCGGCCATAAAGCACGGTTTATTACCGGCCCGCATTTGGACTTCTTTTGTTTACTTTGTATTTAATATTTGTAATTAGAAAAGCAGCCTATTGTGTATTGTAATCCTTTAGGGTAGGCAGTGGCCAGGTGTGATTCTTGGAAACCATTGCTTACCCGGTCGTGACATATTGTAAGCTAAGTATACAGGAATGCCCGAACGGAGAGACCGGCAGTCAAGCGACGATTACGATACGAGCAAGACGTGTCCATTCGATAAGCTATATAGTGACGGACTTTGCGCGCGTTATTAAATCGTACAGTTTGTACTGGTTATGTCCAGTTATATTTGTACCTGTGTTATACGTGTTTGTATAGTTCTATAGTAATACCAAACGACATTTTAATTCGAGTCCCGTAGTTTGTAACAATATATATATATATCTCTAAATTCAAATTTAAAAGTTTTTATTCAAAATAAGTTCCACTGGAGAACACTTTTTGAAGGTTATTCATATATGTTAAAATTTAATTTTACTTCCTAGTCTATGTACACCGCGTCGCAACGTGTTACTGTTGTTAAGGAGAAGAAGCGGCAAAAAAACTCCCCAGCAACACGTCTAACTAAAAATTGTTTTTCTTTATATTTTTTATTCTATTTATATCTCAAGTTATTTTTTTATATAAGTTTTATACAGTTAAATATATATTTAAATTAAGATCAATTAAGACACCTATCTATACTATAATAAATCTGTAAATGATTCGAGTATTTACAATGCGTTTAAAAATATGAAAAAATCAGGGGTGATAAATCGGACCAGGAGATTCCGAAAATGGATTTTTTGTCTTTCTGTTAGAGTATCACGTGAAAAGTACTGAACGGATTTAAATGAAACTGAACATAGAGCTAGCTTATATCCCGGGGCGTAACTTAGGATACTTTTTATCCCGATAAATAACGTCATTTTCGTGGGATAGACGAAAATAGCGAAAAAATGGCGCTGCGATCGCATCGTTTTTGAAAATCACTGAACGTATATGAATGAAACTTGACACAGTGCTGGCTTATAACCCGAGTTAACACTTATAGTACAGGAGAAAGAATACAATTTCCTGCGGCCGGGCGACCTGTCGTAATAGGCGACAAAACAACCCACAACCAGGTGGTAGTGTTTGCCCGACTGGATGGCTACCATCCCCTGATCTAGAGTATGCCGCCATAACAACTTTGATTTGTGTTCATCATCATCATCAGTGGCCAGGTTTCTCCTTCAAGGCTGGCAACACATTGGCAGCACCTCTAGTATTACTAACGTCCATAGGCGACGGTAACCACTTTCCATCATAGTTGGGCTGTCAAGCCTGTCTGCTGTGCTTCAGCAATAAAAAAAAATAGATGGCGCTGCAGTCGCGTTTTTTCAATTCACTAACAAATACCTATCTACGTTGTCATAAACAACATCATTCATTGTATTACTTCAAAACAGATTGGCTTCGACTCGCCTCTATGCTTTGCTGGGCATTTATCTAGACTAAATGGACTCTTATTCTTTATTATTACTATATGTAAAAACCGAATTAAGTTTTTGTGTAAGTAAAATAAAGCTACTGTCTAGTATACAATAAGATTCCTCCCCAGCGGTGAAGCATGGCTCCTGCACAGATGGAACCGTAGGCTCTCGCCCTGAGTACTTCACCAACATACAACAGGTGTCATCCACTAGCAGACACAGACGATCCCGAACTTACAGACGGTTTAGGACCTTTAGGTCTCAGAAGAGACGTTGGCGCTCTAAGCGCGTTCTACCGTCTGTACAATGGGAAGTGTTCTGAGGAGCTGTTTGGTTTGGTACCTACGTCGCCATTTTACCACCGCACTGCTCGCCGGCGACTGGAAGTTCATCCAAACTTCCTTGACGCCTGGAAGTTATCCACTGTACGTGGCACTCGCTCCTTTATGCCATATGTGAGCAAGCTGTGGAATGAGCGGTTTTCCCTCCCGCGGTTTTCCCAGAGCGCTACAATATAGGGCTCTACAAAAAGGGCGTAAACAGATATTTAAAGTCTCAACGAGGTAGACAACGCATCGGCTTTCTTAGTGTTGCAGATGTCCATGGGCGACCGTAGCCACTTGCCATCAAGTGGACCCGTCTGCCAGTATGCCTATAAGCAAACATAAAAAAAAGACACACCACTCTAAAACAATGCCCACAAACCGTATTGTACCGACCCTAAATAATTGGGAGAAAGTGAAAGAAAAGAAAGAGAGTTAGATACATAAATTGTCCATAAAAAAACGGCCCTGACCTCAAAATATACCTTAAAAGAAATCCAATGAACACTTACTCAAAAATTCGCAACCTACTTTTAAATATCAACCAGTCGTGATCACAAAGGTTTTCACATTACGGACAAACAAACAAACAGAACCGTTCGAAATCTCGAGACCTTAATGGCGGCGAAAAGGATAAAGCCTCGAAAACGAGCCCACACGCATCTCTCATTATCACATCGGAATAAACAAACAAACCATGTTGCACCTTTTGCAAAATATCCACAGCCTATATAAGGGATAGATATGTAGACGAATCACTGGAATGTCATTGTCAAGAGTGATATGTTGTCAATGTCACTGTAGCGAAGCTTGTATCTGTGGACGCGAGGTAACAATACAATAGATAAATTAAAACATTATTTTTTATTTGTATTGCAGGGTTCAGCAGACAGCCAGACGATCCACCTGATGGAAAGCGTTTACCATCGCCTATAGACATTTGTAACACCAAAGGTGCTACAAGTGCGCTTCTGCTCTCTTAAGGGAGACTGGAACCTGGCCACTGATGCCGGAACGCAACTCAAGGTTGTTACGAGGGCATACTCTAGACCAGGGGTGGTAGCCACCCAGTCGGGCAAATACCCTCCCACCTGGCTGTGGGTTGTTTTGTCGCCTCTCACGACAGGCCGTCTCAACGCAGGAGATTGTATTCTTTCTCAGTTCCTGCACTGATGAAAAAAACAAAAAATAAGTTTAATTTTAAGCGTGACATTATTTAATGAACGTTTCAAGAGGCTTGTATAAAAGAGAGGGAAGAAGCTATCTATCGTTAGCTATGGATAGATAGCACTTATCCTTGATTGTGAAACGCAAACAAGGGATTGTCGGAATTGGTATTAATATTTCAATTTACCAAGCCAAAACTAGATGGCGCTGTACCGTTTTGGAACGCACTATGTTTTAAAGAATTGTGTAAACCAAGTGTTATGTAATTTGATTAATTTTCTCTTCCAGCCACGACACTTTGCAAAACGGCAGTATGGTAGCGTAGGCCGTCGAGATCGTTCCCCTCGGGCTTTATATTACCCATCGCCCGTTCTCAATTAGTACATTGTGTCGCCCTATGGTGGGCATCATTAGATTCATTCCCCTCTCATGGCAACAGTCCAACCCAAGTTAAACTTCCTAGGGAGCTCCCTCGAGCAAGTTGCCCCCTGGGCTGGAGCGCCTTCGCGATGGCGCTCGCCCCGAAACCCCCAGTGAAGTTGTAAGCTCTTCGTACCAACAACATAAAGTCAAATCCAATAAAAAAAGTAAAATTCGGTTTACGTCACGTTTGTTTAATTTCGCTTCACTGGGAGTTTTTGGGACTTTTGTACAGGGATAGATATACTTTCACTGGTAATCAAGGATAGCGATCTATCTGTACTCTTAGATAAGTTATAATAAACGGCCGTATATCGGAAGGACAGAACTATAACCTCTTCTTGGGAATGGTCGCCGGCGCACCATGTTTTCGAGGAATCGCTAATGAACGAATATGAATGACTCGGCCGGCGCAAACCATGACCCCCTGTTCACCTGATGCCGCCTCTCAAACCTTAGCGAAACAAGTAGAAGGAATGAACGCTTACCGTCACTGAAACCGTGTAAGGAAAGAGGCGGGATTTCGGCCGGATTCGAGCTTCCTTGCGTTTCCCAAACACCACTTGGCACTTTGAGAAACGGTTTTGAGGCACAATTCAGCAGTTTTCCATTGTTTTTTTACTACCAATTGACGAGCGTGGCGTCGTTGCGATAGTTAGGCAGCTATTGAAAAACTGGCTCGGCCAATGAGACGCACGTGTGTGTACAGCGCTCTTTACTGGTGACCGGCGAATAAAGGTATGAAAGAGGAAATGTTGCCCGAAAAGGATGCTTCCCAGAACTGAAACGACGTGTCGTAACACTATCCATTGCCTTATTCAAAGTGAATTATAACGTAATTAAAGTTGCCAGTTAATTGAAAGTTAACGTAATGACAAGAGTGATAATTGTTATTTACGCAACAGAAACATTATCTTGTTGGATTAGAAAAATTAAGTTGTTGGACATTAAAATAAATAGTTTAAAAAAAGGTAAGTTAGCGTGATGATATATAGCCTATAGTCTTCCTCGATAAATGGGCTATCTAACACTGAAAGAATTTTTCAAACCAGACCAGTAGTTCCTCAGATTAGCGCGTTCAAGCAAACAAACAAACTCTTCAGCTTTATATATTAGTATAGATATCAGATGTTAATTTCATAAATATACCCAACACATTCATGCCATACCACGATGAACTCTGATGACGAGCTTCCAAATAATAATAAATTGGTTAAACATTATCTCCTCCCATATTGATTGCCCAGATCTTCTAAGTAAGGTCCCCTCTAGTATTCCAGCGAAGTCTATACGATTCAATCAACCCATAAATGTACCTTTAAGTTTTACTAATTACAGACAAAACTCATTTCTAGTGCGAGCAAGTAATTATTTAAATAATGTAAGTAAATACGATAACATGGACTCGTCTGTAATCAGTATTTCAGGAGTCAAGCAGTGTCTAAGCCTTAATTTTTTCAAAAGTGACTAAGCATCAAAACCTGTCATTGGCTTTCTTTTGTTAATTATAGTTATCTAATCAAATATATTTAGCTGTAGTTTTTCCATAAACAAATAAGTAAAACTAGTGTTTGTCTGTGATAGGAAAACTCTGCCCCTTTCACAATTTAAGAAAGACGGTGTTATTTTCCTCTTCGGTGTTTCTTTATTTTATATTATACTAGCTGTGCCCGCGACGTCGCCCGCGTGGAATTTGTTTCCAAAACCCCCCGATTTCGAAACAGTCTTTATTGGTGCTCCGCTCCCATTGGTCTTAGCGCGTAGATATATAGCCTATAGCTTTCCTCGATAAATGGGCTATCTAACACTGAAAGAATTTTTCAAATCAGACCAGTAGTTCTTGAGATTAGCGCGTCCAAGCAAACAAACTCTTCAGCTTTATATGTTAGTATAAGATTTAATCTTCTTATATATACCTTAATATATCTAATATTATTATTGTCTATGTTTATTTCTACTTTTATATATATTTGTTATCTTGTTGTCTTTATACAAAAATCTTAACAGCTATTTCGGACTATACATTTTTATTATCTATTTTACAATAACGCTCGCGGCTGCACACCGCGGCAACTTACACTACACGATATTAATTCACCCTAATTTCTTGTGTCTACGATTAATTTTAAAATTACAGCATTTTTTCCTTAATACACACATCGGCACAATTAGCAGGACAAAAACAAATTCAGTCAGTGGCACGGAAAAAGATAGTATATGGAATAATATGGGTTGTATTTAAAATAACTAGTGGTCGCCCGTGGTCAAAATTCGACCATAATAATTAAAGTCAAAGACTATACCTCTATGATCACAGATTTCGCCAAGGCTACACTGTTAATTTGACTTGAACAATAAACAAAAGAGTATATATGCGTGTGTGTAATTTTTTTTTCTTGATTTAATGCACTTTTTATGCATAATTTAAAAAAATTGCATTCTGCACTCCTCTATATAAACTATAAGTGTGCGAAATTTCGTACTCCTCCATCCACGCAATTTTCGTAAAAAGGGGTACAAAGTTTTTGCTTCGCATATGAATTATATGTAATAACTAGCTTCTGCCCGCGACTTCGTCCGCGTGGTGCGGTTTTTTAACGTTATCCCACGGGAACTCTTAAATTTTTCGGGATCAAAAGTATCCTATATGTTGAATCGGAAAAAATCTAAATTAGTTCTATTTCACTTCTTACATCCCCCTGACTCGGTTTTTAGCATTTTTTTATTGTACAGAAATTTGACCTGTACAATTTTATTATATGTATAGATAATAATAATTAGGAACTAAGTTACAACTGACGACGAGACGTGGTAAGCGTAATGGCTAGCGCACGCGCCTCAAACTCAGAGGGCGCGGGTTCAAATCCTGGCCGGAACACATGCACCACATAGGCAATTTTCTGATCTAATGTGCATATTACAATAACCATGTGCCAACAAAGGTGATGGAAAACATAGTGATGAAACCTGCACATCGAAAGAACCGTGTATCTAATCCGCCAGCTCTTTACTAAATGCATATGAATGTAAATACGGTACCTACTTGTATCATTTACAAAAAAAATCAATGTTAAAAAATGTTGTCTGTCTGTTTGTTTATTTGTTCCGACTAATCTTTGAAACGGTTGGACCGATTTTGAAGGAACTTTCACTGGCTGATGTTATAAGGAGTATTAGTTACTCCTATTCGGCTACTTTTATTTTAGAAAAAAAAATTAAAGGCCCATTTGCACGCCACCGCCGCCGTTTGGCGCATCGGAAGGCAGATTAAATTAAATTAAATTCCATGCGGACGAGGTCACGGGTAACAGCTAGTATAAACATAAACTTGAATAATTCAATGTCATTTTCAATTTATAAAGTAATTTATGTATATTTATTTAATTTATAAAATATGTAAAGTATGTTTGTTTTATGATATACCTAATAATCTGCACCACCTCCATCGCCAGATTAGGTTAAACTATTCCTTAAGTTAGGTTGCCTGGAAGAGATTGCTTTAAGCGATAAGGCCGCCTATTGTTTCTACCATGACAATATTGTAATTGAGTATTTTTGAAATTGTATATTTGGTGGCAATAAAGTGTTATTTATGTCATTGAAGATTGACGATTCCTTTCAGTTCTGTGTTATTCAACCAAATTGATTCAATTTGCTTGATTCGTCTGATTACCATTAACAATTTTCGATCACTCCTCTTCTTTCTTAGTTCACCACTTTCTATCAGTTTAATTTTACACATAAATACAAAATTTCTAAATATTTATAATGGCGCTAAGTGGTTTAGCACACATGATATTTCATATGACTGTTACATAGGAATCGCTTACCGAATACTTATTATACGCGCGATAATTGATCATGCAAATATTTGCAAAACGAGTATTTAAAGTCGACCTTGAATACTCAGTTTGTAGGAAAATAGGGAAGAATCTGACCATAAGTTAAGGTAAGGCATGATAGCTACCATGGGACCTAGAAGCCAGGGTCTTCGCGTCGCTGTATCAGTGCCGCAGAGGCCCTGGCCAGTGGCACCAGACCCGCGCCTCGCGAAATCTAGGCGTGCCGGTCGGAGCTCCACCAGGTCGCTGTGAGGGTCTGGGAAGATCGCCTAAGACACCCCAGCGCAGGCCCCGCCACCATAGAGACAGTGAGGCCCGTTCTGCGTAATTAGCTAAATAGGCGTCACGGCACAGGGCCCGGCTGCTATGGAAGGTACCTGTGTCGCCTTGGCCGTGAGTCCAGGTCAGGGTGCCACCGCTGTGACACAGGCGACGAGGATACGGCGCTGCACACACTCCAGGAGCGTCCTGCCTGGACAGAGCAGCGCCTAGACCTTGTCGTTTTTACCAGACTTAACACCTCGCTCCCGGCCGTGGTTCGCACTATGGTCGGGATCAAACCCGGACGGGACGACGTCTCATCCTTTTGCGAGCGTGTCATGCTTGCAAAGGAGGAGGCGGAGCGGAAGCGTGAGCGGACGTCCTTGCTGCGCTCCCGCCGAAGGAGGACACGCCGGCGTCGGACTGCTATCTTGAACCTTCGGTTGCCATAAGCGGGTTCCTTAAAAGATTTCTATTTGAGCGCAAATTACAGGAGCGAGATTGGCAGAGTATTATGAATTCATATAAAAACTGATAATCCAGGGAATTGTAATAAACGTGTATGTATGAAGAGATTAATGAATCTAGACGAGGTAAAAGATGTAGGTACAAATGTAAAGATCGCAGTAGTTGAGATCCATCGATTCTGCTCACCCCTATGGGAAACAGCCGACATAATATGTATGCATGTCAAAAGTATCCTAACTGTTGAATTGGGATAAAAGCTGGCTTTATGTCAAGTTTCATTTAAATCCGTTCAGTAGTTTTCACATAAATCTCACACAGACAATAATTGTGTCATATGTCTGCATGCGGTAATTACAAATAGTAATATTCATTTATTTTTATTTTATTTATTTAAAGTAAGAAAGGAAATGTTTCTTGTCGCAAATGTATGTACACACAGAAAAGGAAATATAATTATATAACTATACATTGTACATTTAAAGCATGAATACATAATAATTCTTATCCCTGCAGGAACGGAGAAAGAATACAATTTCCTGCGTTGGGGCGGCCTGTCGTAAGAGGCGACTAAACAACCCACAGCCAGGTGATAGGGTATTTGCCCGACTGGATGGCTACCACCGCTGGTCTAAAGTATGTCGCCATAACCAGTCTCCCTTAAGAGAGCAGCAGCGCATTTGTAGCACCTTTGGTGTTGCAAATGTCCATAGGCGATGGTAACCGCTTTCCATCAAGTGGGCCGTCTGCCTCTCTGCTGAACTCATGCAATAAAAAAATTGTAAGAAAAACGTACACTACATTTACGGCACCTAGACCAGAGCTCAGCGTTATACTGCGATTATAAAGGAACAACAAACAGCTAATATATAACATACGAAATAAAAAGTTACAATAAGATCATGTAATAGTATCGAAGCCAACGACGTCGTCCGCACGAATAAACATTTACAAGATTATTAATAAAAATACAAGAGGTACAAAAATATTAACAATAAGTAAAAATAATTCATAAAACATATTACAGAAGAAAGATAAATGTAAAATTTTTAATGACAAGAGATGTAACAAAGTAAAAAAATAAAAGATAAGAGTAACCAGTTATTCCAGCCCGAGTGTACTATCAAAGTAGGTAAATACAAGCAAAATTGACCTTTTAAATTTAGTAAGAGAACATTCAAGAATATCAACATTTATAAATGGAGTGTTATACGAATCAATCATACGACATGCAGCAATATGGAAGATAGGTGACAAAACTGTCCTACTGGGCGGTTCCTATAATTATATACTATTAATTTCTACAATTCTTTCATTTACTCCACCATCGGTTGAATTTTATATGGAGCTATGTCAAATTTTATTAATGCACGCACACAGACACACACAGGCACGAACACACTCAACATGCGTTTAAATGTTTAATATAATGCACAATTAAATTATTAAAAAACAAAAAATGTTAATTATTAAATCAGTTAATAAGCCCATCTGTCCCAACCAGTACAATAAAAAAAAAAAATGAAACATATGGCCGAATGTGCCCCCCAACTTATAGTCTCAAGTAATGTACCTAACATAAATATATTGTATATTGTAACTGTAATTTCCTTAAATAAAATTATATATATTTTAACTAATTATAAGGCAAATAAACGATCGGTGAGATTCAGGAACGGGCCATAAGTGATGTATGCTTCCCGATCAGGATACGAACCTATATCATTCAAAATGCGAATGCATTAGCCACTAAACTACCAAAAATTAAAATGATCACGAAACAGCTGCTAATGTGCCCACCCGCATTGTTTTCAAACTTGGTAGGGGCTCATGTACACTGATCAGACAGTGGCACGAGTTCATATAAAACGGACGCGATCTGAATACATTCGACCGGTATATTTAGATACTTAGGACAGAATGCGGGAATTGTTAAGATTTCATGATAAGTTAAATAAGCTACGTAAAGTGTGGCCAGTTGAACAATTATCCGTGCAGGAACGGAGAAAGAATACAATTTCCTGCGTTGGGGCGGCCTGTCGTAAGAGGCGACACCCCTGGTCTAGAGTATGCCGCCATAACAACCTTGAGTTGTGTTCCGGCATTAATGACCAGGTTCCAGTCTCCTTTAAGAGAGCAGCAGCGCATTTGTAGCACCTTTGGTGTTGCAAATGCCCATAGGCGATGGTAAACACTTACCATCACGGTTGAGCCGTAAACCTGTCTGCTGAACTCATGCAATAAAAAAAAACCCATTTAACCCCACCGTTCGCTGTTTAAATGCTTAAATATTTATTGGCAACACCAACATTATTTTTTTTAAATAATCGGCAGACAAACTCGTCAAAAATGTTAATATACAACGGGCCAGGCCGATCCCAGACACCCAGACCACACTGAATAACGGAAAGTTGGTTTACGAAATTTGCAATACTGGGTATCGAATGCAGAGCCTCTGTTCTGCTGCAGTAACGCAGGATTGTGAATGTTTTTGCAGCTTGCATTGCATCCAGCAATACAGAGCAGGATGCTTCTTGACTCCTCGAAGTTCCGCCGACTGCATGACTACTATGCAGGATAGTGAATGGGCCCTCTTTGGAAACGTTTCGAATTCTAAATTTGAATTGGGAACAATTTGACAGTTCATTGACGTTTTGTTCTCGTGGCACCTATTTTGGTTATTTACTATTTATGCGCATAATGTGAAACAAGTTCTGTTTCATGAATGAACGTCGTTCAAATTTTGTAGAAAAAAATATTTTACATATTTTTACATGTTCCTAACATTCTAGTGGCAAGTGGCAACTACGTGAGTATGGACGATATATTTTTTATTCATAAACTGGTTTTACGAAATTATTTATTAATTTTTAATGGGTATTGTCGTGTGTTAGAAGTGTAGGCAGAATTCAGCGTCATACAAAACTGAATGACATAATCCGTCGGGCTCTTATCACCGCCGGGGTACCTGCCGTTCTAGAACCGAACGGCTTGTGCCGCGACGATGGCAAGAGACCCGATGGAATGTCATTGGTGCTCTGGAAGATGGGTCGCCCTTTAGTATGGGACGCATCTTGCGTCGATATTCTGGCGGCGTCCCGTCTTCCAGCCACTAGCATGTCTGCCGGCACAGTTGCTGCATGACAGGAAGCCCTAATTTGCCGCAAATATTCCGCCATCGGAAATGGCTACGTGTTTGCGGCTTTTGGGGTCGAGACCCTGGGACCATGGGGGCCTGAGGCGCACAAGCTTTATCGAGACATAGCGAAACGCCTGGTAGCGTCTCACGTGACGAAAAGACTGTTCTATCCCTCGGACAATGCATTTGCGTTGCCATTCAGCGAGGCAACGTGGCCAGCCTTTTGGGCACGTCTCAAACAGACAGCGGTCTGGCACTAGATTTTATAGTTTGATTTTAATTTGTGTATGTATAGAGTTTTATTTAGTTTAATCTATATAAATTGTCTAAGTATTAGAAATTTAATTAATTTTATTATTATTTCATTGAGATTATATATTAAACTAGCTGACCCGGCGAACTTCGTACCGCCATATTTTCTGAATTCCTAAAAGACTTTGTTTCATGACACAAAAATAAAATTACCAAAATCGGTCCACATGATTAGGAGGATTCTAGAACCCGATCTCAGCGCCACCTACCGGTTCTAATTGCAAATCTAAACCATCCGGTAAGCCACTCAAACGCACAAAAACAAAATCGTCAAAATCGCTCCAGGTGATTAGGAGGAGTTCACTGTCAACACACGTACAGAAGAATTATCAATATATATGAGATTATATGTTAATCAACGTTTATTTAACTTAGGTTACAAAATGTTAATTTTAATATCAAATTCAAAATTCAAAGTTTTATTGTTGAACAAGTTGGCTCCGCAGCTCGTGTTGCAAACTTATATAGTCGACGTTATTTTTTCTTTTATTGCAATAGTTCAGCAGACAGGCAGACGGCCCACTTGATGGAAAGCGGTTATCATCGCCTATGGACATTTGCAACACCAAAGGTGCTACAAATGCGCTGCTGCTCTCTTAAGGGTGACTGGAACCTGGTCACTAATGTCGGAACACAACTCAAGGTTGTTATGGCGACACACTCTAGACCAGAGGTGGTAGCCATCCAGTCGGGCAAATGCCCTACCACCTGGCTGTGGGTTGTTTTGTCGCCTCTTACGACAGGCCACCCCAACGCAGGAAATCGTGTTCTTTCTCCGTTCCTGCAGATAGAATCATGTTTCTACCATGACTTACGACAGTGTGATGCTATTTATCGATATGTCAAAAATATTGTATTTTTGTACCTTTACTCGAATGGTATAAATATAATATAAGTCGTAAGCAGGTATGCCGATGGTCGCCTCCCCCACTTCCTACGACTGGGACCGGGGCTTGATCTCAGTAGTACTAAGAACTAGACGACCGCAGGTCGCGTTTGTGTGGGCGGGAGGGGTTGTCATCGGCAAACCTTCTGCGCACAACTTATACATCATACTGCGAAAAAAATCTCATTATCACTATGCGTAGGCCAAGGTGACCGCTCAAGATTCGAGCCGGGAACTTTAGCGACATATTTACATTGCTAGCATGTATATAATAAATAAATGCATATTTTGAGAATTTGTACGCCGCATTTTCAGCAAACAAGGTTTGCACTCGGCTTATTGCTGTGCCGGCATTATATCCGGCACAACGCTGATTTTCAGTGCAAACCTTCCTTTTGGAGTAATACTAAAACGATCCGAATATTTTGTGGATTTAATTTTAAAACTATTTAATTTGTAAATCTTATACTAATATATAAAGCTGAAGATTTGTTTGTTTGCCTGAACGCGCTAATCTCAGGAACTAATTAATGATCTAATTTGAAAACAAATATCAGTGTTAGATAGCCCATTTATCGAGGAAGGCTATAGGCTATATATCATCACGCTAAGACCAATAGGAGCGGAGTACAAATGAAGAATGTTTCAAAATCGGGGGGGGGGTTGAAAACAAATTCCACGCTGACGACGTCGCGGGCAAAGCTAGTAATAATGTATACCTACATAGAATAAACAGTATAAATATATTGTTAACTTTATGATTTAAATAAAAAATATAACTCATGCTTGTCTATATTGTAACATGCTCGTATGCATATTGGGCATAACAACTTGTGTCGATTCATCTAATCGAATGTGATGCGATACAGCGAGTATCTACTATTATGATAATAGGTTATTACGTTAAAGATGTATCAAATAATTTCATCTCGCGATGATACCAAATATATGTTGCAGTTCACCAAATTTCAGACGACAGGTGACTGAAGCAGGTTCTCAACTGCCCCCTGTCATAGATATACGAGTTCCATAGGCATTTTGAGAAAACGCCTATGAAACTACTGTAAGAGGAAAACATTGATTAGAAAGGTAAAACAAAAATAACGGTATATTGTATGTACTTTCATAATATGTTGGCCACAGTTTACGAAAACACATTGTCCATTTGAAATTTAAAATGGCGACAACGTCGAGTGTTATGAATTTCAAAACTGTATTTAACATATAATACGGGTCATAGGGTCTTTCCTTTTGCTCCCCACTATATATATTATTAATATGTGAAGCAAAAACTTTGTAGCCCTATTTACGAAAATTGCGCGGACGGAGGAGTATAAAATTTCGCACACATATAGTTTATATAGAGAAGAAACAACGATGCTAATTTTTTAAATTATGCATAAAAAGTACATTAAATCAATAAAAAAACATTACACACAGTATCATATATTTTTTTATTTCTTTTTTATTGCAGGAGTTCAGCAGAGAAGCAGACGGCCCACTCGATGGAAAGCGGTTACCATCGCCTATGGACATTTGCAACACCAAAGGCTACAAATGCGCTGCTGCTTTCTTAAGGGAGACTGGAACCTGGTCACTAATGCCGGAACACAACTCAAGGTTGTTATGGCGACACACTCTAGACCAGAGGTGGTAGGCATCCAGTCGGGCAAATGCCACCACCACCTGGCTGTGGGTTGTTTTGTCGCCTCTTACGACAGGCCACCCCAACGCAGGAAATCGTGTTCTTTCTCCGTTCCCGCACAGATAGAATCATGTTTCTACCATGACAATAATCTACTAATAATTGTCTTTAAGTGTTCCGCAAAAGTTATCTATTATCTACTGAGCGGTCGGCGAATAGTAGAAATCGCTTCACGCAATCAGCGTAAGCCAGTGTGACGTAATACCAGCCCATAAATGTCCCATTCTGCTGGGCTCGATGTTTTCCTTCACCGTTGTTAGCACGTGGTAATTGTAACAATATGCACATTCGATCACAAAACTGACTAAGTGGTGCATGCGTTCCGGCCAGGATCGAACCCGCGCCCTTTGCGTTCGGGACGCGTGCGCTAGCCATTACGCTACCACGACTTGCGACAGTGTGTTGCTATTTATCGATATGTCGAAAATATTGTGTTTTTGTCCCTTTGCTCGAATGGTATAAATATAAGTCGTATGCAGGTTTGCCTTTCCTGCACGGATAAAAATTAGCAGATATTTGACACACACACTCGCATATATACTCTTTTGTTTATCGTTCAAGTCGAATTAACAGTGTAGCCTTGGCGAAATCTGTGATTACAGAAGTATACTCTTTGACTTTATTATTATGGTCGAATTTCGACCATGGGCGACCACTAATTTAAATTATTAAGAGAATAATTATTAACATTAAATAACAATCAATACATATTATCTGTGCAGGAACGGAGAAAGAATACTAATTCCTGCGTTGGGTTGGCCTGTCGTAAGCGGCGATAAAACAACGCACAATCAGGTGGTAGGGCATTTGCCCGTCTGGATGTCTACCACGCCGGGTCTAGAGTATGTCTCCATAACTGCTTTGACTTGTGTTCCGGCATTAGTGACCAGGTTCCAGTCACACTTAAGAGAGCAGCAGCGCATTTGTAGCACCTTTGGTGTTGCAAATGTCCATAGGCGATGGTAACCGCTTTCCATCAAGTGAGCCGAGGTAGTCTCGCAAAGCGCTTCCTTTGTGTAGGTGAAATATCCACCACATATCGGTGCCGCATGCCGGTGCGTCTGATTGTACGATGATGGAACGGAGACGATGGGACCAGATCGAAGAGCACAGCTGTACACTCTTCAAAGTGCGTCAGATACAGAACCGATAAGCTGGCAACACTTCGTCGATTCACGAGCCTTTCGAGTTTTGTCGTCGAAAATCTGGTCGTTGCCAAGTAACCTCCCGACTCTCCAAGAGTCCAAAATAATTGAGAGAAGATGAAAGAGAAGAAGTGCCGGTTTAGAAGACCTGGTTACAGTACCCCAAGTCACACGAGAACGAACTGGCAACCACAGCTATTCAGGAATGCTCACAATATCAAGTTCTAAGAATTCCAGCGGCTAAGCGGCTACTTTATTGTACACAAAACGCTGATTAAGTAAATGCAACATGACTACCGTTCTCATACAATTCAATAAACATCTAACCATACAAATTGTTCAGTTTTGCATTCTGTGTCATATGATCGTAGTATATAATTTTTTTTACAAGCTTTTATTTAAGGCTTGTATCAACGCCAACGTCCTTGAGGAATTTTCGGTACTGAATTTTCAGGCGATAACAGGGATTCCATAGACGCAGTCGTTTTTCAGAAACATTATTATTTTATTGTGAACTAGCTTCTGCCCGCGACTTCGTCCGCGTGGAATAGTTAAAAAAAAGTAAGTTAAAAAAACCCGCCCGATTTTAAAATATTCTTCATTGGTGCTCCGCTCCTATTGGTCTTAGTGTGATGATATATAGCCTATTGTTTTTTAATGTATAAATTGTTTTATTGTATGATAATGATGCTATACTTAATTAGGTGCATAAGTTGTATAAAAAGCTGTTTAAGTAATTAAAGTTTTTTTAACTATCCCACGGGAACTCTTTAATTATTCGAGATCAAAAGTATCCTATATGTCGATCAGGGATATAAGCTACCACCATACAAAATTTCATTTAAATCGGTCCAGTCGTTTCGGAGGTTAGCCGGTACAAACAGAAACAAAAAATTAGAAAAAAATCTAAATTAGTTCTACTTCACTTCTTACATCCCCCTGACTCGGTTTTTAGCATTCTTTTCATTGTACAGAAATTTGACCTCTACAATTTTATTACATGTATGTATAGATAAAATAAAATAGTGTTATAAAAACCCCCCCAAGGTATTTGTCTCTCTTTTATAAGTACATAGATTTTTTTAAATCCTGTTTTCATAAAAATTGAAGGAGTAAAATGGTTTCATATCAATAAATCACTCCAGTTGGAGGTGACTTGGTGAATAATTTTCTTAATTTAAAAAAACTAGAAAAATCTCGAAAAAAACCACGTTATGTCCCATTTCATGAAGATTTATTATATTTGTTTGGGAAATTATTGATCAGTAAATAACAACGAAAAGTTGTTACGTTTACACCCTACTTTTGACCTTTTGCGGCAATAGAGGCCTTAAGTAGCAATTTTGTTAGTTCTTATCTCAAGACTCCGTCTTTCTGTGAATGATCTAAATCTATACTAATATTATAAAGAGGTAAAGTTTGTGAGTTTTTGACGTTGTAGGGGGTAATCTCCGAAACTACTGAACCGATTTAAAAAATATTTCACTGTTGGCAAGCTACACTATCCCCGGTTGACATAGGCTACATTATATTTAAAAAAATAGAGATCCCTACTAAAACTTCAATAGTGTAACCCAAGGTGTAAAAAATTACCTAAAATAGCGTGCACTGCGAAAACTATTGATGATAGATTAAAAAAATGTACTACGACTTTGCAGGACACATCATTATTTACTAAAAGTGTCGCGACAGCATATGCCTAGCTATTATAATTATGCCACAATAAGTGTTCTTTTATTTTTTTTAAATAATTAAAACGCCGCCGCTAGAAAAGGCTCTTTATTTATATGTTGGTATTCATAATTATCAAAATAAATTACTTCATACTCAAGTCTGCTTCAATACCTTTATATAACTTTTTGAATTATTCAATTCGGATATTCCATTCGAAAGATATCACGAGTTTAAGAGTGTAAGAATTAGAAAAAAGTTGCGTGGTTGCCGCGCACCCTAATCGGCTAGATAGGCTTATGCGATGTAAGCGTCACTGGGGTACGGGCAGTGCGGGAGGGGAAATATTTTGAATTCGCTTAGTAGATAATTAAAGTCAACAAAGAATAAAGAGGTAGTTTGCGAGTTTGTGACGTTGTAGGGGGTAATCTCTGGATCTACTAAACCGATTTTGAAAATTCTTTCACCAGTGGAAAGCTACATTATTCCTGAGTGACATAGGGTATATATGATTGTGATCAATAGTTAGTATTTCTTTTTTTTTCTGATGCCCAGCGAATTGGTACGGGTCAGCTAGTTAACAATAAATGAATATTATTTAACTCTAAATGCGAAATTACTCTCCGCCCGCATAAAACCACATACGAGGTCTGTTCAAAAAATACGCGGACTGTTTCAAATGCGCGGCGCGAGTTGGTTTCAGGAGAATCCGCTTGGTATCACTAGGTTCGTACAGATCAGGTGATTAAAACGCCGTTTTCCGATTGCGGATATCTTCATCTGTTGATAAGCTACACGGTTTCAGTAAAGAGTGTTTTTTTTTCGTTTGTCGGGTTGTAAAATGGACAGCCTGAAGGAGCAACGAATTCTGAAATCTATGGCTTACGGCGATGTTGCCATGAAGCGTACTGCATGTTTAAAGTGGCATGAACGTTCCAAGGGTGGCCGACAGTAGATTGACGACGATGAGCGTCCTAGGCATCCTTCAACGTCAACTGACGACCAACACGTTGACAAAATCAGCACCCTGGTGCGCGCAAATCGACGTCTGACAATTAGGGAGCTTGCCGAAGAGTGTGGATACCAGTTGGGTCGTTTTCGTAACAAGATTGACCGAAAAATTGCAACGCTCCAGCCCACTCAGCACTCGTGAGTTCTTGGCCAAACACTCGATCACTGTTTTTCCCCACCACTCCTACTCACCTGACTTTGCTCCTTATGACTTCTTGTTCCCAAAACTAAAAAAACCCCTCAAAGGAAGATTTGAAACGATTTCGGAGATTAAGGCGAATGCGACGAAGGAGCTGAAGGCCATCACAAAAGATGCGTTCCAGGATTGTTTCAATAAGTGGAAACATCATTAGAATGTGTGTGCGTTGGGAAGGAGAGTACTTTGAAGGGGACCCAGACGTGTAACTCTGAAAAAAAATGCATTTTTTTTATGACCTCGGTCCGCCTATTTTTAACAGACCTCGTAACGTGCTCGTAACCGCTTAGCCTTCGGAGAGACTTCGCGTCCCTCTGCGTATTCTACCGCCTGTATAACGGGGAGTGTTCCGAGGAATTGTTTGATCTGGTGCCAACGCCTCACTTCTACAACCGCACAGCTCGCCAACGACGGGATGTTCACCCCCATTTCTTAGAGCTCCCACGCTCAACTACACAACGGTTCTCTAGCACATTTATTCCGTATACAACGATGATCTGGAGGAAACTTCCCGCCATGGCTTTCCCCTTGCGTTATGATATGGGGTTTTTTAAGAAGGGCATTATAAAATTTCTTAGAGCTCAGCAACGCGTTGGTGACACCCCTGGTGTTGCAAACGTCTATAGGCGACGGTAACCACTTTCCATCGGGTGGGCCGTCTGCCTGTTTGCCTACTTCAGGCAATAAAAAAAAGTGCTATCTCAAGATGTTATAATCACAACATGGGCAAGGTTTTTATCGTCAAGATAATTTCCGACACAACTATTTCAATTCCAATACTATTAGTAGAATTTTAATGATAACGCTCTTCTCGGTAATCGATTAGATTTATACAAACGCGATAAGTGTAATATTTATATAAAATAAATATTTTTTTTACAAAAACAAAAGTGATCTTCAATCTAAAAAGCAAAAAATAAATATTTTATATTTTCAAATGCAAAAGTTTTTATTCGAAATAAGTTCCACCGGAGAACACTTTTTTAAGGTCACATATATAAATTAAAATTTAATTTTACTTCCTATTCTATGTACACCGCTTCGCAACGTGTAATATTGCTGTTAAGGAGAAGTGTCAAGAAACTCCCCAGCAACACTTCAGTTTTTTTTTTTCTGAAGCGCGGCAGACAGGCTTACGGCCCAACTGTGATGGAAAGTGGTTACCGTCGCCTATGGACATCAGCAATACCAGAGAAGCCGCCAATGCGCTGCCGGCCTTGAACGAGAAACTGGCACCTGACCACTGATGCCGGAACACAACTCAAAGTTGTTATGGCGGCATACTCTAGGCCAGGGGTGGTAGCCATCCAGTCGAGCAAATGCCCTACCACCTGGCAAAACACGTCACGTCTAGCTAAAAAATCTTTTTTTTATTGATTGGTCAACTAGTCCTTTTACAATCTATTTCAAATAGGACGGCTTGGGAAAAGTTTCGTAAATAGGGAAATAAACACCGTGATTCTATATAAGATTATTATGAAATAGTAACAGGATTAAATAGGTTGTTATATAATTAAAAACAATATTTATTACGTAGAAAAGTTTACGAACGATAACCGTTTTTCACCAGGTGCTTCGTCTGCATGTATGCTGCATTTTCGAAATAAAAAAATAGAAGAGGAACAGACATAGATAATACACTATACATAAAATAGATGAGCCTCTCTGGAATAAAATATAATTTACTTTGTCCGTTAGATGGCGCTATAATCGATCGATAATTCTATAAATTCCACTAGACGGTACTAATAAGTTATAACTTGTTCTAAATTGGAATAAAGGGAAAGACAGAATAAAATGACATAAAAAAACTTATATATAACACTATAATTTACGGCAAAAGTAAAAAATGGTTTACATAAAACTTCATGTAAAAGGGTGCATGCAAGGTTCACCAAATATGACCATAACTTGTGGTTTCATTTATGTTCTTAAGATCTCGTCAGCGCGATATATTTATTCAACGATATTGCACAGCGCCATCTTAAGTGAAGTTAAGTGGACTAAATAGAAAGTAATTATAATTTTCATGTTCCTGGACCACTTGATGGCGCTAGTTTCCGTACATTTTTTATTTTTCGATTATGTAGGGGAGATCCATTGGGATGGGAACAGTCATTATCTGGGCTTGATCTGCGTAAGTGTCAAAGATTTAGGCCGTTTCACGCAGATATGGCGACGGGTTTAATGCGTAATTTGAGAAACGACATTGTTAATGACGTTAAATATTGACAAGTCACGGATGTATATAGTGTGGGGTCTTAAAAAACTATCTGATCAAAGAATGTTTCTATACAGTAGATGAATTTCTCAAAAAAAAAAGTTAATGTCGTTATTATCTGTGTGGGAAAGCTTAGTGATTTATTTGTTAAAGTTTTTCTTTTGACATAAATCATTTTTTTTTAATTTTTTTTTTAACGCTTTAAATAAGACGCATTGGGCCACAGTCCTAAATATTTAACACTAACCCAGATAAAGCCGCAGGATTACAGAAAAATAATGCTAAGATATAAAACAAATTGACGCATTTCAATCGGGCAATTAACGAAGACAAAACCACATATCAATTTCCCGCCTAATTTAACGAACACGTCATTTGCATGGACGCCATTGCGATATTTTCTTTTTTTTCGCGAGCAGTCAACGACACCGCTATCTAACAGCCGTCACGTTTCACTTGAAAAGGGTAGATAAAACCGGATATGTTAACAGAGTATTTAGGAAATCAGTCGAACGGAACGTAAAATGTTTTAGACGTATGCAAAATACTTTTACTTAGTTATGGACCTGAAAAACTATTATAATTTCATGATTTACATTGCGTACAAAAAGGCGTGGTAGCACAATGGTTGCACAATCGCATTCCAAGCTCAAAGGGCGTGGGTTCGAATTCTGGCAGGAAAGCATGGATCACTTATATGTTCACCCCCATTTCCTTGAGCTCCCACGCTCAACTTCGCAATAGTTCTCTAGAACAATTATTCCGCGTACAATAATAATCTGGAGGGAACTTCCCGCCGCGACACATTTATATCAATTTACAAACCAAATTAAAAAAAATGTTGTAATTTAGAATAATCCAATGACTTACACTTTCTTTTATACTTTCCTTTTTTATCTGTATTTTGTTAGTAATTATTGTGGTGACATTCTTTTTGCAATATTCACCTCATTTTAAATAGATATTTTATGTAATTTTGCATTGCAAATATAATTGCATTTTTTTTGGAATTAATTGTTTGAGCCAATCTTTTTTAGTAGAAACTTGATTGATGTATATATTAATTTTGTGTTTTATATTTAAGAATATTAATAATTGCATATTTCCCAAACAAATTAAATAAATAAACAAATACTCTAGACCAGAGGTGGTAGTCATCCAGACGGGCCAACGCCCTACCACCTGACTGTAGGTTGTTTTGTCGCCTCTTAAGACAGGCTGCCCGGCCGCAGGAAATTATATTCTTTCTCTCTTCCTGCACGGATAGCTAATGGAAGATGGTGTAAGGAGAAGGCGTATGGGCCATCGGAACTCTCAAAACTCTCCCTCTTATTACACATTGTCCTCTTTACGAATATGTAAAATTCTATATGACAGATTTCCCTTTACGGTGCTCTCTCTGAGTATTACAATTTCATGCCATAACAGACTTTACAAACTCTAAATGACGAAACACTTATACGATACCAAATAAACCTGTTTATAACTCAAACACGCTTCACGAACACCGAAGGCAATTAGAATTGTTTAAATAGAACGCAGGCCATTTAAAACCATAGATAAAGGCGCGAGAGCGTGACAGTTAAAAAGGCGGGAAAACTGTTATCCTTATCGGCCATTTTTGTTCTTTATCTGTGTACATCGCGCCGTTATACTTTAATGTGTACACAATACACATTTTTTTGTGATAATCGTATTATTGCATCTACGTGTTTTCTTATAGGTCTATGCTCGTCTATATCTTTACATAGTATAAAACAAAGTCGCTTTCCGCGTATCTATATATCCACTAACTCCTCCTAACCAACGCAACATATTTTAAGCGGTTTTCACCATCAGTTAGATAATTTTACCTATTTATTTTTTAAATTGAAATATTAGAATAAAATGTAAGTTTCAATAAATTGTATCTTCTTAAATACATTGTAGATTGACCGAAAAAAAGTTGTTCGTTTCGATACAATTATTTTTTGAAGGTTAAAAGACTCTTTTCTAAGATTTCAATTTTCAAGATAACACATTTCATTGAAGCAAAGAGGTGATACAATAATATAGAAACCTAATTACGTTTTGTACAAGTAAAATAGAGCTACTCCCCAGTCGATAAATAAATTGAATTGTTTGTATGTGTTTACGAAGTCAAAATATTAAATAAAAAAACAGCTAATACGACGCCTAATCACAAATTACTGTTTTTAGAATTTTTTGGCTGTCAGTTTGGAGCGAGGATATCTGGTACCTGGCCAATGATACCGGAAAACAACTCAAGGTTGATATGGTGGCACTCTAAGCCAGGGGTAGTAGCCATCCAGACAGGCAAATACCCTAACACCTATCTGTGGGTTTTTTTAAATTTATTATTTATTACTAGCTGATGCCCGCGACTTCGTCCGCGTGGTGCGGTTTTTTAACTATCCCACGGAAACTCTTTAATTTTTCGGGATCAAAAGTATCCTATATGTTGACCAGGGATATAAGCTGCCACCACACAATATTTCATTTCAATCGGTCCAGTCCTTTCGGAGATTAGCCGGTACAAACAGACAAACAGAGAAACTAAATATTTGAAAAAATCTTAATTAGTTCTATTTTACTTCTTACATCCCCCTGACTCGGTTTTTAGCATTTTTTTCATTGTACAGACATTTGACCTCTACAATTTTATTATATGTATAGATTTTTAAATACAACGTTTTAAATAAAACGACAGGCAGTATTTTTTGGTCATAGTTTTACTAACTAGTACATAGTTTAACTATGACCAAAAAATACTACCTATCATTGGAATATGATATTTAAATTCATCTATAAACATCTATATATTTTGTAGATATGTATTTGTATGGTATGTATATTAAGTGCACTTCTATTTAATTATTAACATTTCTGCATATATATATATATATATATATATATATATATATATATATATATATATATATATAGTTAGTTTGAGAGTCTCCAAAACTTCTGTGTAAGGTTCATATTTGGCCTACGTAAGTATGACCACGTCTCTGTATTTCGTAAAAAACTCAAGTGGTTCCCAATTCGTGTTCGCCGGAATACTCATATTCTTTTCTCCTTTACAGTATCTTATTTGTCCCGAATACTCCTCATTATTTTGACTTTATTTCGTGCTCCCATAGCTTAAGGGCTTCCATTAAACTGAAACTAAACACCCCTGCGCGTAGTTCAAATTTCTACAACAATTCCTTTACCGTCAAGGCTATAAAGCTTTGGAACTCGCTGCCAATTGCTATCAGACAAGCAAAATCGCTACCAACATTTAAAACGATGGTCAGAAAATATTACCTATCCTTGGAATATGATGATATTTAAAATATATTTATCTATAAACATTTATATATTTTTGTAGATATGTATTTGTATGTTATGTATACTAAGTATATATATAGACCATCATACATAGACTATTTAATATATAGACCATCCGTATATTCTGCATTTATATATTTATTACTAGAATGTAAGAAATTGTATTATGTGTTATGTATACCACCATCATCATTATTCATTCCTGGGATTGTCTGGAAGAGATCGCTCATTAGCGATAAGACGGCCCTTTGTGCATAATGAGACATGTTTTAGTCTGTAAGTTACTTTTTGTATTGCTGCACAATAAAGAGTTATTGATTGATTGATTGTTTTATTTATTATAATAATTATTATTATAAAGTAAGTAGTTCGCACTATATGTTACGTATACCATCATCGCCATTGTCATCTCAATTCATTCCAGGGGTTGTCTGGAAGAGATCGCTTTTTAGCGATAAGACCGCCCTTTGTATTATACATACCTAGATATAATTTTAGTCTAAGTTCATTTATATAATGATGTATAATAAAGTGTTATCTATCTATCTACCTATCTACTTTTATTTTTAGCAGATGACTTAACACAAAAATTACTCTTAAGTACCTAGTTCTCCTACGTGTGTTAGATAAGGAAATGTCTACAGGTTTTTTTTATGCATGAGTTCAGCAGACAGGCAGACGGCCCACTTGATTGAAAGCGGTTACCAACGCCTATGGACAATTGCAACACCAAAAGTGCTACAAATGCGCTGCTGCTCTCTTAAGGGAGACTGGAATCTGGCCACTAATGCCGGAACACAAATCAAGGTTGTTATGGCAGCATACTCTAGACCAGGGGTGGTAGCCATCCAGTCGGGCAAATATCCTACCACCTGGCTGTTTGTTTAGTCGCCTCTTACGACAGGCCGCCCCAACGCAGGAAATTGTATTCTTTCTCCGTTCCTGCACGGATAACTGTATGAGATCTCAGCTTTTATACTTCGCTGGCGTTGCTGGCCCACGGAAATGGTCCTATTGTCTTGTTACCAGAATTTATATTTATACGAAAATGATTCTATGGGTCAAATTTTCAATTTGAATGAAATGACCAGTGATTCGAGCCAAAACATAAAATTCAATGATTCAATGTTGTTTAATGCTGTAGTCTCCTATGTTTCCCGCGCGTTTCAAGCAAATTAATTCAATTAGATTGAACGGCATTATTTAATTAATACTCACTTATACATAATCAATACTTTCTTTTCCAGCCAACTGAAAAACAATAGTCACAAAGTGTATATTTGGCGACGTGTAATTTTAATCGTCCCAAAAACAAAGACGAGCGAGGTCGCAATTTTGTCAAGTAATGTATTAATATGTAAGAATGAATCGGTAATTCGTTTCGATGAATATTCATGAATATTTAAATACTTTGTACAATTCGGTTTTACATTTCGGGTTTAGGTTAAATGTTGTGTGTCGCCGCCATTTTGTTTAACTTAGGTATTCGAAATTTAAATTTGAAATTGTATCGATCGTATTTGGTTGTTAACGTAAGTGTCTGTACATTGAAGCTATTAAAAAAAAAACAACTCCAATAGACTATATAAACGATGGAGAACACGATTCACATAAAAACTCCTGGGCCGATTTCGATACGACAGCAAATTCTGAGACTCAAAATCTGCGCCGCTTTTTATCCCGGGAATCCTGCGGGATTTTTATGGGAATGATTTAAAAGGGCCAGATTGAAACATAAATCGAATTCTAATGCGGTTATTTCAGTGATCGATAGAAAATTTAATGTGATAAAATGTGTAATATTTTATATCCCGGGAAAGCCGCGGGAATTTTCGAGGGAGCGATTTGAAGTTGTTCGGGTGCATAAAAATTAGTTTATTCCGACACAGTTTGCACTAAAGCGATAGCTTACATTATTTTTTTAAATACCGTGAAATCTGGCAACTTAACCAATGGTCGTCAATTTTGCCATTATACGTTTTCGTTTGCAATATTACTATTACCTCTCACAAAATGTCTTTTTGAAGGACATTATATGCTCAAAAAAGTAATTTTGTTAAGAGGTAATTGTAATCTCGTAAACGAAAGTCGAAGACCTATAATAACGGGTTGTCTGGAAGAGATCGCTTAATAGCGATAAGACCGCCCATTGTGCACATTTAGAATATTTTTAGGCTATAAGGTTTTCTGTAATGGTGTACAATAAAGTGTTATCTATCTATCTATCTATCTATCTATAATGGCAAAATTGTCAACCGTTGGTTAAGTTGCTATATTTTACGGTACTGCGATACTTTGTGTCCCGGGAATCCCGCGGGAATTTCAAGTCAAGCGTGGATGAAGTCGCATATCCTAGTGTTTTAATATTTTCCTTACTTTAGGAGGTTGCCTGTAAGAGATCGCTTTAAACGATAAGGCCGCCATTTGTTCAACAATTATTGTACCTAGTTTTTAAGAACGTAGTTTTAATCTTTGATGAACAATAAAGTGCTTCCATCCATTCAATTAATAACATTAAATTCAGATTCTCGAAAGATCTTAAAACACAGTAAGTAATTGTCTTATAGCTTTCCATTTTCTTTCCAGTCATGAGCGAAGGGGTTACGCCTTACTTATTTGTATGAAAGAAAGAATAAGTAGGTATAAAATGTAGTCCAAAAAAACTATCTATAATATTTAAATCTATAAAGTGTTGGGCGATCGAGTTTGTACTGATACAATGTTTTTTTTTAATAATCGGCAGACAAACACACGCATTGTATATCCCCAAGCTAAGCAAGCTACGCTTGTGTTATGGGTAATATAGAACGGACCACTTTGAGGCCGATCCTAGACCATAGCAAATAGCAGAGAGTTTGTTTCCGACATTTACCAAGCCAGGAATCAATCACGGAACCACTGCGTTTCTAACGAGGTCGGCCGGCTAAGACTTAGCCCGCTGGACCACAGAAGAAGAAAAAGTTACGGGCCTAATTCGGTCCGGAAGATTCCGAAAAATTCATGATTTTAGGAGCTAACATCTCGGCACCTACAAACTTTAAAAAAAATCCCTTTAGTGTCTGTACACTCCAAAACAGTAACTGCTAACCTGCCATTTTCTGCAGACCAAAGACAATTAAAGATGTCCTCTTTTTTATCGACAGATAATGGCGATGTCAATCGCGTGTCGTTCTTTTGCTATGTGTAATTTTGAAGGACATACATACAACTTAAAATTTAAACCTACTTATGAGAAAAAGCTACAAGGAACTCCCCAGCAACACGTCTAGCTAAAAATTAATTTTCTACATATTTATATTTCATGAGTTCAACAGACAGGTAGACAGCCCAAATGATGGAAAGCGGTTACCACCGCATATGGACACCGGCAACGCCGAAGGTGCTACAATACGCTGCTGCTCTTTTAAGGGAGACTGGAACCTGGCCACTAATGTCGGAACACCACTCAAGGTTGTTATGGCGGCATACTCTAAACCAGGGGTCGTAGCCATCGAGTCGGACAAATACCCTACCACCTGGCTGTGGGTTGTTTCGTCGCCTCTAACGACAGGCCGCCTAACGCAGGAAGCTGTATTCTTTCTCCGTTCCTGTACGGATTATTTATCTCCAGCTCTTTTTTTAAATAAATTTTAAATTGAAATTTTAGGGTCAATACACTCCATAACAGTAACTACAATCCAGCTATTTTCTCTAGACCACAGACAATTATTTAAGATGTCCTCTTTTTTTTAAATCGACAGACAAGGGCGATGTGAATCGCGTGTCGTTCTGGCTCTCGCTAAGTATAATTTTATTACAAGTACGCAATGACGGATTACAATTGTAAAACGTTTGACGTTTCAACTTTTTCAATGCCGTTTCGCACTGTGAAGAGGTTTATTCTCATTAAATTACCAACTAATAACGATGGTTCGGCTGCGTATGCCGTCTCTGTCATGTTTTTTTAAAAATGTAATTTCTAATATGCTTATACAGTAGAACCTAATTAAGTCGCGTTCGCCAGGTGGTAGGGCATTTGCTCGACTGGATGGCTACCACCACTGGTCTAAAGTATCTCGCCATAACAACCTTGAGTGGTGTTCCGGCATTAGTGATCAGGTTCCAGTCTCCTTTAAGAGAGCAGCAGCGCATTTGTAGCACACCTTTGGGGTTGCAAATGTCCATAGGTGATGGTAACCGCTTTCCATTAAGTGGGCCGTCTGCCTGTCTGCTGAACTCCTGCAAAAAAAAAGTCTAACTTGAAGAGATGCCAAAAAATGTGACTATAACTCGAATTTTCGACTTAGCGAAATTTGTAAGGAAACATTCGACTTGTAGAGGTTAAGATCTATTCATATAATCGAGTCGAAAAGGTTGTAAAATAAAACATTGTTATGTTCGAGACACAGATGTCCAATTTATTTTTTCGAGTTATAGAGAGAAAATAAGTACTGAATTTGCTTATAGGGAGTCAGTAATTATTTAGACTTATAGAGGGTTTAAATTTCAGTTTCAGTTTTGGGGTTGAAGGGAAGGGAACACAATTTTTTTTTAGTTTGAGAGGTTTTCGACTTATCGAGGTTCTACTGTATCCATATACTGGCTGAATCTTTCAACTGTACCTCCATGGCCAGTTTTGGAACTATAAGATATATAGAGAAGTACTCAAAGGAATTCCGAGATGGATTTAGATGTGAAAACTGAAGCGGTATCATTTTGAAAAATTGACTACCATAGTCATAAATCGAATCAGCTGAATTTGAAAAAACAATTTTATTATTACACCAATTTACAGTGTAGCTTGTAAGGTTTATCGTGTATTACTTCTATCATGTACAATATAGACTACACTCTATTGTTCACCAAAACAAAAATGCACAACAAGACAATAACGTGATAAGTTCGAAAACATGTATTTTTTTAAACTAATATTATAAGGAGGAAAGATTTGTATTTTTGTAACGAATAAACTCAAAAACAACGGGACCGATTTAAAAAAAATTTTCACCGTTCGAATGCTACATTATTCCTTATTAACATGGGCTATATAAAAATTAGGGATCCCTACTAAAACTTCAATAATGTAAGCCATCAATCTAAACAAAATACTTGGCGATGGGATCGGGTTCTACGATTATGATGAAATTTTATGTGTGTTTGAGTGGGTCCCCGGGTGGACCCATAATTAGATCCGGTAGGTGGCGTTGGAATCGGGTTCTAGATTTTTTTTTCAGGGCAGGAAAATGTCTGCCAGGACCGCTAGTATTTGATAAAATTGAAACCGTCGCGGCCGTTTCCAATTTTCTAAAAACGTGCTTTCTTTTATAATAAATTATAGATTTAGTTAGTAAGCTTTTAATTCGTCTCGAAAGAACAATTTTTGTTCAAGCATCAAAAATCCTGCTCTCCAAAATTTCAATTTTCAAGATAGCACGTTATTGAAGCATAGAGATGATAAAGGTAATAAATAACAACAAGCACTTTTTTTGAGAAATTCATCTTTTTTATGTTCGTGTGGGTTCGTGTTTTACCACTATCTCACCTGATGTTGAGTGAAGACGCGGTCTAGTATGGAGCACGCTTACCTAGAAGGTACCTACCTATTTACTCGTGACTTGAAGACCGCCAGATTGACAGCATCTACAGCAGGGATTCCCAAAGTGGTCCATATCGACCCCCCGATGTCGAAATCGATTTCCCAGGGATTGACATAAACGAAAATTGATTATGCGGGTCGACGAGGTCGAAAAATCGACCCCTATTAATTAACACAAATTCTTATTTGAAACTTTCAAGATACTGTATAAGTTGTGATACGTGTACAAATGTTTTTTTTTTCAAAAATAATTACCTCCTAGTGTTTTTACGTAATTTGTATTAATAATTATTAATTACACTTGATATTTTCTGAATTTTATGTCTATTTACTATGTTAAATACCGATGATAAAATGATACCAGGTTTACTCACTTAACCAACTGCAAAGTTCTTAAATTGATAAGTATTTTGTATCAATACGATTTGGCTATGGGGGTCTGAGGTATCAGGTCATTTTGGGAAAAGGGTCTCTTGCCCAAAATAGTTTGGGAATCCCAGATCTACAGTATGGAAACAGTCTTTGATCAATCACTTGTTTTTAAGACCACAGTGAACTTAGAGTATTCTTCTCTATGCAAATAGAAGACACACAAATGGATAATCAGATATAGGAGACCAACATAAACCAGCCATTAGAGCCAGTCAATATAAATTGATATTTTCGCAATTAAACTTTATATTGTAACTACGAACGGTTAAAATTAATATTCACATACAATTATATTTGTACAAGTGGATCCTTGACACCATTGGTGGCGGCAGCACTTGTCTATTAATAATTTATACCACGTTGATTATTATTAATAATAAAAAATAATAATAACAGACCATAAATGTCCCAGTGTTGGACACTATTTACAGATAAAGGACGGTACACCCGCCACACGAGTTTAAGACGGATTGGCGGGTTTCACACATTGGTTATGGTAAATTTCGGGTCACATTTGGTTCTGTAATAAAAAATATTCTCAAATTGACCAAATAGAGCAATTTGATTTGATTTTTTTTTATTGTATGAGTTCAGCAGACAGGCAGACGGCCCACCTGATGGAAAGCGGTTACCATCGCCTGTGGACATTTGTAACACCAAAGGTGTTAATAATGTGCTGCCGCTCTATAAAGGGAAACAACACCTGGCTGTGGGTTGTTTTGTCGCCTCTTACGACAGGCCACCCGGCCGCAGGATATTGTATTCTTTATCCGTTCATGAACAGACACAATACAAAATGATTAGGTCACTGCTGGAATTTTCAACAAAAAGTTTTTATATGTCTGATAGGTCTTAGTACTAGCCATAGAAAATAAATACTATGGTAGTGGCTACAAAATATAACATTTGAATTTAGAACATTGACGCTCTTTTGTTTCATAACATGTAAACAAATCTCTCCACAGAAAATTCATCTAATTTCGCATGTGATTCTTTAAATATAGAAGTTTTAAAGGACTAGTTGCCAAGCCATAAGATGAAAAAGAAGTGTTCTACAGCCTTTTTCATTAAACATGACACTATGGTATTAATCAAGTTTTAACTTTCATATTATTAATTTCAATATTATTCATAAGGGGCATGGATGAATAATAATGATAATAATAATAATAATTTATTCAGGAAAAACATGTAAAGGTAACAGAATATAAAAGACAACGAAGTTTGCACTTAAACTAATGTTTGAGGGCTTCAACACCTAAAACTAGGTAAAAACCTGTATTATATTAGGTGTCGGTGCTCTTCCAATGCACAATTTTTTAACATTAATACAAGACATTATATTTACCTTGCATGCATATGTGTGCGCGTATCTGCAGGTATGTGCGTGCGTGCGTGCGCGCGCATGTGTGTGTGTGTGTGTGTGTGTGTGTGTGTGTGTGTGTGTGTGTATGTGTGTGTGTGTGTGTGTGTGTGTGTGTGTGTGTGTGTGTGTGTGTATGTGTGTGTGTGTTTGTGTGTGTTTTATGTGTTTATATAATTTTTAGTTATATCACCATTTTGAGTAGGTTCTCAGTTTCATTGTCTTGTGTTTGCAGCCAATTATAAACATTAAATTTAAATTCATGATTATTTAAAGAATCAAAAGCCAGTATTTTGTTTATTTTATTATATAAATATTTACCCAAGTAACAAGGAAATCTATTTATAAAAACAGTTTTGAAATTTTCTAGTTTAAAAATAATATATTTGTTGCGTTTATCTATTATATCAAGTTTGTTATAAATATTATTTACCTTATGTTGTTTTAATAATAATGACTGAATAAATAGTTGTCGCACTGTGAGCAATTTATTTTCATGGAATAGCTTTTTAGTTGAGTACAAAAACGATTTGAACTGACTAACTTTTAGTAACGCCCTTTGAGTGCGTTCTAGTATAAGCGTTCTAGTATAGAGAAGCGTTTTGCTATAAACACTAAATTTATGTACACACACGCGACTTCAACGTGTGTGCTTTCATTCAAATATTTTGAATAGAAAAAGGCATAATAATATCCTCAATCAATAATTTAATAACCATATATTTTTACAAAAAGTCGTGGTAGCGTAATGGCTAGCGCAGACGTCCTAAACTTAAAGGGCGCGGGTTCGATCCTGGCCGGAACGCATGCACCCGTTGGGTTGATTTCTGACCTAATGTGCATATTGTTACAATTAGCACGTGCTAATAACGGTAAAGGGAAACATCATAACCGATGTGGCAAACCTGCCAAGTCACCTTGAACAAGCGTGGCTTGGCGGGTACACTGTCCATTCTCATATAGTGGGAGGCCCGAGCCCAGCAGTGGGCGGTGTTGGGCTGTTATTATTTATATATACATTATTATCGTTCTTTAATAGTAACGTGGCGTTTCTTAAACAAAGAAATTAACACGAAGGGCGCGCAAACATTACGACCTGATGATATAGAAAAACGCTATCAATTTTTATCGAAATATGATTACTTACAGTCAACAAAAGGTATAATCGTAAACTAATGTTATAAAGAAGAAATATTTGATTGTTTGTTTGCATTGAATAGTCTCCGAAACTTCTGAACCGATTTGAAAAATTTTTTCACTGTTGGGAAGCTACACTATCCCTGGATGACATAAGCTATATTATATTTTCAAAAAATTAGGGATCCTTATTAAAAATCCAATAATATAACCCAAGGGGTAAAAAAATTACCTAAAATCGCGTGCGCTGCGAAAACTATTGATGATAGAATAAAATAATGTACTACGACTTTGCAGAACACATCATTATTTAGAAAAAGTGTCGCGACAGCATATGTCTAACTATTATAGTTATACCACAATAAGTGTTTTTTTGTTTTAAAATTTTAATTGAAATGCCGCCGCTAGAAAGCGCTCTTTATTTCTGTATTGGTATTCATCCTTATCAAAATAAATTATTTCATATTCAAGACTGCTTCAATACCTTTATATAACATTTTGAATTATTCAATTCGGACATTTCATTCGAAAGATATCACGAGTTTAAAGATGTAAGTATGTATTAGAAAAAAGTTGTGTGGTCGCCGCGCACCCTAATCGGGCTAGATAGGCTTATGCGATGTAGGTGTCACTGTGGTACGGGCTGTACGGGAGGGGAAATATTTTGAATTCGCTTAGTAGGTAGTAGGTAGTAGTAATTAAACTCTATAAAAAAGTTCTTTTTAGATACCCGTGCGAAGCTGGGGCGGAGCGCTAGTCGTAAATAACTGTGATTCATTACACACACCTTCTGATTATTTACCCATTCAAGCAAAACATATGGGTATTTGTAGTAACAGGTCATAAAAGCTGAACTTCATAAGGACCCCCTGAATTTTCTGCGGCCGGGCGGCTTGCCATAAGAGGCGACAAAACAATCCACAGCCAGGTGGTAGGGTATTTGCCCGTCTGTATGGCTACTATTCCTGGTCTAGAGTATGCCGCCATAACAACCTTTAGTTATGTTCCGGCATTAGTGGCCAGGTTCCAAGCGATAGTAACCGCTTTCCGTCAGGTGGGCCGTCTGCCTGTCTGCTGAACTCACGCAATAAAAAAAAATAGTTATTTCGCGATTATACTACATCATGTAAAACAAAAATTTAAGCGTTACCTAAAGTTAATAAACACTATGCAATTCTAAGTGTGGTAACTACTGATTTAACTTTTATAATGATACGATATCGCCTTCTTGGTAGAAGGGGTATGAGACCAAAGTAATGGAAGACATATGTTCCCTGATATAATATTATTTATAGTCTCATGGAAGAGATGCCGAAGATCGGAAGAAGAAGCAAATTAAAGACGATTATGATTTAACATATATAGAAAAAATATATGGAAACGATTTACAAGACCAATGGAGAATTTCCTTTTTGAAGTCGGTAAAAAAGTAAAGAATGGGACCACAGGACGCAGACGCAACCAGGATTTAACAATATCTCCATGATGACGAAATAATCTCGCACTTTGAGGAGAACTTAATCCTATTTTAATAAATAAGAATTTGATCATATCCAAAACTTTACAAAATCCTGAAAATTATTGCCGAAAATACAAGTCTTCAATAAAAAACTTAATCGTCAAAAGATACTGAAATGTAAAATATATATTGAGTTATTAAGTAGAATTATTATTTTCTTATTAACCAACTGCATCTACCAGGTCATCATAAAACAAACTGACAACACTCTAAAGTGACGTCACGAGTGACTAACAAAAAAGCCTACGAAACGCTAAATCGCATTACAAACACACAGCAAAAAAAGAACCTTAAGTAAATATTACGAAAATTCTTACCCGGACGATGTGTATCCTAGCCGCAAACAAGCGATAACCTTATTTGAACTGCACTTCTATTAAAAAAAAACAATCGCGACGTCCGCAGGCGACGGAGTCTGGCGCGCGACTAACTTTAAACGCTGACTAGGCGGCGCTTGCGCATTATAGGTACGCCTTCACGCACACATAGCAACATTTTCCCGAGCGCGTGTGTGAATAGAGCCTTCATGAAAAATGCAACGTATACGACGATTAATGGTGCCACCATACAAAATTTAATATGCACAGGATGTTTGTATCGTGACCTATTGACAGGGTGCTCGCTTATTCATATATACATATTATCACGCCTGTTTATCGTATGGCTGGGTAGAAACAATGGATCACCGTTCGCTACTATCTTGAGATACATCTTTCGGTTCATATGCTTTCATTAATCTCTTCATAAACGCACATTTTTTACTTGATCTGTTCTCAGACACATTTAGAGCCTGTTTTTCAATCCCCAGATAAAACTTATTCATAAAATAAAACACAACACGGGACAATTAATAATGGCAGTAGCATGAACAAAACATTTGAATTGTTTCATTGTTGAATTTAGTCAGGTTATAATTTATTCTACTGACAACTTTTGTGAGTTAAATA
Source organism: Dendrolimus houi (assembly GCA_039645545.1). NCBI lineage: Eukaryota > Metazoa > Arthropoda > Insecta > Lepidoptera > Lasiocampidae > Dendrolimus > Dendrolimus houi. Next base: position 12,268,283 of record CM077143.1, on the reverse strand, counting down.
GATTATAGATAGATTGAAAAATCGGCCCATAATTAAATAAATCGTTTTGAGTTAATTCGTTTGTAAAATTTCAATGAGATCATCATTTAACATAAATTATTAGGACTTCAAACTTGGATAGACTTTCGTAAAGAACACAAATGCATAGATTGTATAGAGTGTAAATACAAATAATATATAGAGAATCCATAATCACCAAATGCAATTATAATAATTATTTTGGAATCCAGTTTGTTTGTACAATGAATTTAAAAATGAGACACTAAACTAATTCAAATCAGCACATTAAGAAATTGCAACTTTTAGAATTGTTGTCTCTCTGCCTGTTAGAAAATCCCGTGAAAAAGGGATTTAAATAAAACTCAACACAGTGCTAGCTTATAAATATTATAAAATGATGGCATTTGCATGGAATAGACGAATATAGCTAAAAACGGGACAAACAAATTAAACAAGGCAGGCAGTTAAACAAATTTAACTGGTACTAGTAGTTATAAAATTGAAGACGCAAAGGTTGCACCATAAATCGTAGAACACAGTATAAAAACAACACAACAATAAGTTACAATAATGGATATAAAATAATTACCACTTCATATTATGTATCTATGTATGTGTATATAATCTACACACACATTGGTACATAATGTACTTAAAATATAATATGCATTAGTATATATATACACGAGCATGCATGCAGTACTGTTCTTACCCTTGGGATGGATCAACGAAATATCAACTCTCTCTGTCTCTGTCTTTCAATTTGTATAGAAATGAGATATATATATATTTTGTTGTTAAAAAAGGTTTCTATAATAAATCATTTTTTTAATACTTTTTCTTATTTTTTAATGCAATCCAATTCCACAATTTGTTAATCGTACTTCTATTAGTTATTTATCGACAACAATATTTAGCACTTTAAACACCAAGTCTTTGAAAATACTCCATAATCTAAGAAACTAACATAATATAGGTATAGACATAAGGCACACAATGCACATGCACTTCCTCACAACACCAGCATGTAACAGATACACTCTACATTAGTATAAGTTTGGTATTAAAATTAGAATACATTAATATAATAAGTTATTCGTAAGGTACACCACAACACACATATTATTGAACAAATGTCACACACAAAAACATAAATTACCAAGAAGCGTGTTTATATACTTAAAACTTTCTTCAAAATTAAGTTATGAAAAAGGGCACGGACCTCGAGTCCGTAGAATTGTTTAAAAAAATCTACGAAACCCCATTAAATAAGCAGATAGGAAATCAGAAAGACAACAATAAAAATTTATTAAGAATTAAGTTCGTTTATTATTTAAAGTTCAAAATCAAAATGTAAAGGACAGAAATGAAATCAGTACAGTACTATGCCTCGGATTCTGCATGGATACATCTCAAATAAGTATATAAAGATAATGTTAGTCATCAAGCACCTGTAGTATATACAGTATAGATAGATAGATAACACTTTATTATACACTAATACAAAAATGAGCTAAAAGACTAAAATTATACTTAGTTACGTACATACATACAAAGGGCGGTCTTATCGATAAAAAGCGATCTCTTCCAGACGACCCCGGGAATGAATTGAGATGATAACGGCGATGGTGGTATATGTAACATACAGTACGAACTACTTAATTTTTAATCTATACATATAATAAAAGTGTAGAGGTCGAATTTCTGTAAAATAAAAAAATATGGTAAAAACCGAGTCAGGGGAATGTAAGAAGTGAAATAGAACTAATTTAATTTTTTTAAATTTTATGTTTCTGTTTTTAATGTCTGTTTGTACCGGCTAATCTCCGAAAGGACTGGACCGATTTAAATGAAATTTTGTATGGTGGAAGCTTATATCCCTGGTCAACATAGAGGATACTTTGATCCAGAAAAATCAAAGTTCCCGTGGGATAGTTAAAAAAACCTTCCAGGCGGACGAAGTCGCGGGCAGAAGCTAGTAATAAATAAATCAATGATACATACATATATATATATATATATATATATGCAGAAATTTTATATATTATATAGATATAAATATCATATTCCAACGACAGGTAGTATTTTTTGGTCATAGTTTTAAGTATCGGTAGCGATTTTGCTTGTCTGATAGCAACAGGCAGCGCGTACATAATAGTCTTCATATAGATTATAGTCTATTTCAAATAGGGCTGTATGGGTGACATCTGACAGGTGACATCGATTCGGTAAGTCTAGTGACGCTCTGCACATCATGAGTTGATATGCGATTGACGATTATTTCTGAGCATTAATAATAATCGATTGCATAAAAATGTTTAGGGCTGTATGAACTGTATAACATGGAAAAATAAACAAAAAATACTCGAACTGAACCAATTCAAGACGGCGTCTGTTTGTAGTTCCATTATCTACCATTTCATAGAAAACCTGGTACACCAGTATCCATTTCAAACAATCAATTACGATTTGTACAGATGATCTAAATATACATGCATACTTATTTATAAGAGAGGTCAGGTAAAAAGCATCTCAAATAAACGTGCATGTATGAACAGGTTAATGAAAGTACATGAAGTAAAAGTTATTTCTCAGGATCGTCACAATTGAAGATCCTTAGTCTCTGCCTACCCCATAGGAAACAGGCGTGATATTATTATATATGTATGTACTTATCGCAAATTTTAATTACTTTAGTGCGTAACTTTATAGTCAGGAAAATAACAAAAAGGTTATATGAAAATTATGTAAATAAAGAGAATAATATCGTGATTATAATTATAATGTCACTTTTAAACAGTAAGAAGTATTTATATATTTCTGTATAATATTTTAAAAAAATTATCTAATACATAGGTCAAGTGTAAGGATATTGTTACAAGTTACGTTATATAGGATGTGTTAGCCACACCATCGTATATGAAACAGAGTGTAGCCGTTTGTAAGTAAACTCCTGAACACGTCGAAAAGAAGTAGGGGTACAATGAGCAACATTAGTATTGGGGTCACTTTTGTACCGGATATTTGTACAAGTGTCATCAGATACTACACTAAAGTGTTCATGAGAGTACACATTACACACTCATCACTTTATATGGTATTTTTAAACGAATTGTTAGTCAGTTAAAATGTGACGTACAGCGCGTAATAATATTTTTACGTGGAATTGTGATGGCCTCTGTGGTTGAGCGGACTAAGCTTTTTTGCCAGCCTACCTCACTGCAACGCAGTCGTTCTGGGTTCGATTCGTGGCATGGTAAATTTCGGAAACAAATTTTCTCCGTTATTTACTACAGTCTGGGTGTCTGGGATCGGCCCCAAAATAGTCCAGAAAAGAAAGAAATTAATATTTATTGGCGAGAATGAATGTACATCAAACTAAAAAAAACCTAAAACTAACAGAATTCACACGTAAAACACATAAAGAAAAGTATTTTATAATACACAATTATTTTGAAAAAAAAAATACATAACATTCACGGCAATGAGGTCGACAACTCAGCATTATGCTGTGTCAAGAAGAGTTGACACAGCGCTGTTTTTCAGGCACAACCTCCACTCAAGTCCGTCGTATATTACCCATAACATAAGCGTAACTTGCTTAATTTGAGGATATACAATGAGTGTGTTTGTCTGCCGATTATTATTATTATATGTATGTTTCAAGTGCGTGGGCCATAAAACGGGGCCGGACTTTTGGAGGGCTTGCGTGGGGCCATAAAATATTAAATAAATGAATGAAGAACTATGAATTACGTATGGTGTAGTCGAAGATCCGGCTTAAAGGCGTAACTGCCAAGCCATAAACTCGAGAAGAAAACATATTTTTTAAATTAGGAACACCAAAAAATCATAGAGTACGATTACCAATGCGCTTCTTTAACGACTAAGGACACGCTGTCAAAGGTCTCGCGGCGCTGTATAATTTATTAATTACTGTCTATGCTATGTACGACGTTAAAATATGCAAATGTGTTGCATTAATGCCCATCCTGTATTTTATGGACGGTTATCGTTTAAAACCAATGACAATTCTATGGCAACGCCGACGTAAAATTAAAAAAAAACTATATTACTTTTTTTATTCCCTTAAGCAGGGGTTTATAATTATACTACTGACTTAATGAAGCCAGTGCTGACTTCGTATAGCGCATAACTCAACTTTGAGATATGGCATAATTTTTTGGGGTAATTCAACTGACGCAAATATGTCATTCCTTATGCAAAAACGCTGCATTCGTTCGATGTTCCGTCTACAAACTATTCAAAGCTGCATACCGTCATTTATAAAACACATACTGCTAACAATACCGTCACTATACATCCTCGAAGTAGCCATGTTTGTTAGAATAAGGATTTATTCCCATGTATGTCAGATGGTGTACCACGTAACAGACGGGATAAAGATAGGCTTTGCACGCATCCTTGCAAAACAGCTCTATTGCAAATAAGCATCGTATGCATGGTACCAAAAATTTACAATAAGATTCCACAAAATATAAAATCATTAAATACAAATTCTTTTAAATTCTATCTAAAAAAGTTGCTTGCTAATAAATGCTATTATATAAATGAATACATAAATATATAATAGCAGCCCATAAATGTCCCACTGCTGGGCTTGGGCCTCCCACTGTAGGGGAACGGACAGTATACCCGCCACGCTTGTCCAAGGCGGCTTGACAGGTTTGACACATCGTTATTAGCACGTGGTAATTGTTACAATATGCACATTAGGTCAGAAAACTGCCTAAGTGGTGCATGCGTTCGGGCCAGGATCGAAACCGCGCCCTTTGAGTTTCGGACGCGTGCGCTAGCCATTACGCTACCACGACTTCTCTATGAATACATAAATGATAAATTATAATTCAAACTAACAATGATAATGATATTACCAATTACAAAATTATTTATATTGACTGTTATAAATATCTGACTATGGCACTGTGGACACTATTTATTTTTAATTGAAATTTTAACATATTATATTCTAATTAATTGTATAAATAATGTAATATTTTAAACAATTGTACGAGCTAAATCTGCACGCCAATCTGGCAAAAACATGCGTACTTAAATATAATTATTGTAACACCTTTTAAACCATGTTTTAGGCAAGTAAATAAATTTGAATTTGAATTTGAACAGTCGTGGTAGCGTAATGGTTACACAAAGGTCAGCCTTTGTGGCCACGCGAGACCTCTACCAATTAACCTTGGTTATAGGTCTCTATAAAGACTATGAGCTTCGAGACCCTTTCTTTAGTGTTTAGCATCTTAATATTTGTCCAAACTGTCAAATACCGAAGGATAATAAAGATATTTTATTATAATAGATGTAATTAAAATATCCGAAAGACACTCACCGAAGTGACTCCACCGCGCGAGCTCGAGACAAAAGCGCCAAAATCCGTTATCAGTAGCTTTTATATCGGTAGCCCTTATCGAAAACTATGCGGCGATCAATAAATTTATCATATTTACGCGTATTCTTTTCAAAATGGTGTGCATATTCGAATTGATTCTTAGTTTACGCATGCAGTACTTTACAACAAGCATTGAAGAGTACAAACGAATAACAGTCGTCCCAATAAATACACTTTTCATATCTCACATTCTCACAATGATAATCTCCTATTAACGGCACCTGCACACTCTTCAACATTTTAATCCAACCCCTTCGCTAAGCAGGCTGTCTTACTTTGGAACTCTTTGCTCACGACATCAGAAAAGCTAAATCATTTGCCATATTTAAAAATTCACTTAGGAATCATTATGTTAGTCTTAAGCAGTAATGTATGTACTACTTTATAATACTTTAGACTTTAGACCAGGTATGGGCAACCTTTGACATGTTGAGGGCCAAACTTTAGTGTGCAAATACGTTCGCGGGCCGCGTTTAAAAGTACTTAGTGCATTTGAAAGTAATGAAAATATTTTTAAATAAACTAGTTTAGAATAATTGAGAAGCAATAAATCTTTTGATGTGTCGTCCGTGAGGCGGCAAACCTCAAAGAATTCGATCGAGCAACCCGAGTGGCGGCGATTATCAAAGAGTGAGGCGGCAAACATCAAATCCTTTGATGTTTGCCGCCTCACTGTCACTCCCGTGAGTATAAGTACCTAATGTAATATTATTTTAATTGGGTTTTCTCAAAATGTCTCGCGGGCCGGATCATTAGTTACAGCGAGCAGGATGCGGCCCGTGGGCCGGTTGTTGCCCATATATGCTTTAGACTGTAATCTGCTGTCCATGTATGTCATTTTTATTTTATTTATTTTCCTTTTTCTTTGTTGCATAATAATTATAGATAATGTAAGAATTTCCTTTGGAGTCAGGTTGCCTGGAAGAGATCTCTTATTTTACCAAGTAACTCAATAGTTACTTGGTAAAATAAGAGATCTCTTACAAGACAATTCTTGTTGTGCATTTTTGTAATTTTTGTTTTGGTGAAAAATAAAGTGTTTTATATGTCTATGTCTGTTCTGAAAGTACGCTTGGAGTTGCCTAAGCACAGGGATGAAAACAGCTCGTGATCGTCTGTTTTATGCTCGACTTCAGTCTAGAGCATAGACGCAAGGTCGCTGGGCTAACTGTCTTCTATAGGATACATTTCGGGGAATGTTCCTTAGAATTGCACGAGCTGCTTCCTCCGTCCCCATTTTACCACCAGATAACCGGACGCGCCGGTTTGCGCCACCGTTACATGGTGGAAACACCACCAGTCAGAACCAAGCGTTTTCGCTTCATGTCTTCTGGTGCGCACTGTCGAAGAGTGGAATAATTTGAGTCTGTTTTTCATAGTTATCTTCTAGGTAAGCGTGCTCCATCCTAGACTGCATCATCACTCGACATCAGGTGAGACGGTGGTCAAACGCGAACCTAAACATCCATTAAAAAAATGCACTTGGCGTCACAAGTTTTCGCAAAATAATCCACAACATCTGGCGGCCGGGAGGAAAATATGGATTGTGTAAATTTTACAAAGGAAACTATTCCTCCCTTATCCGTACAAGTACTAAGCAGTGAGGGTCATAGGGGTCAAAATCGGTAGAATAAAATACATAAATACGACTACGACCCGACGTTCATTTTAACGATACATATCGATCAGCGTTTCCTTTGACAGTGCCATTATTTAAAATAGATCGTTTGTTAGTAACGCATTAATATTTAGCACCTATTTCCTGTGCATTCTGTTAGTGACGAGTATAAGGTGCCTTGAACAAATAAACAACAAGTAATAATCACGCTTTAAAAAAATACTCTAACTAAAAAATATAAATATTTTTTTAAGTATGAAGAGTTTAATAAAACTACTTTTTAACGGTTTTAAGCTCGGTAATTTATATTTATTATTCCGACGTTTCGGCCACTTTTCAGTAGCCGTGATCACAGAAGACAAAGATGTCAAGTGCCAATGAGTATTGTTAAAGTTTTAATTTAGCCTACCGCCGACGTGTTCTAATTATTTAGTTTTAATTTTGTTTATGGTTATTATATACTCTATGGGAGCATAATCTAATTTACCACCGCTTAGCAACATTTTGTGGTTTGAAGAGAGGAAGCGGCGGAATTTTATAAAATATTAAAATGGGTGGGAGCAAAAATAAAAAGAAATTACCAATCAAAACGTCGGAATAATAAAAATCAAATAAATTACTGTGCTTAAAACCGTTAAAACGCAGTTTTAATATGTATACCAGTCGCGAAAACTTAGCAAAAATCATATGAAGAGTTTGTTAAAAAAAAATTAATACATGAGTTTAGCAGACAGGCAGACCGCTCACCTAATGCGAAGCGGTTACCATCGCCTATGGACATTTGTAACACCAAAGGTGGTACCAATGTGCTGCCGCTCTCTAAAGGGCGACTGGAACCTGGCCAGTAATGCCAGAACACAACTCAAGGTTGTCACGGCGGGTGGTAGACAGGGTTGGTAGACATCCAGACGGGCAAATACTACCTGGCTATGGGTTGTTTTGTCGCGTCCGACGACAGACCGCCCGGTCGCAGGAAATCGTATTCTGTCAACGTACCACAGCGTTACCCTCGTAATTCTTCCCCACACAAACTGTTTGCTACCCCTGTTTCCAAAACTAACTACGGCCAAAATTAATATCTGCGTCGTTGTACAAATACCTACAACAAATATTTCGATTTAATCATTTAGGTGTGTTTAGTTTTACCGTTAAAGTGTCACAGTATTAGATAGATTTGATAATGAATAATTAATTTTGGTGTAATGTGCAAATTGCTATTTATGTTTCTCTTAATTTTCTAGATCACAAGTATCCATTTTAGGTTTAGATTTATCATTATGTATTGTTAGGCCTCAAATTTATGGAAATACTGTAGGATACTTTTTAATCTATACGAATATTATAAGAGGAAAGATTTGATTGTTTGCATTGAATAAGCTTCGAAACTAATGAACCGATTTGAAAAATTCTTCCACTGTTGGGAAGCTACACTATCCCCGGTTGACATAAGCTACATTATATTTTCAAAAAAATTAGGGATCCTTACTAAAACTCCAATAGTGTAACCCAAGGTGTAAAAAATTACGTAAAATATCATTTACATCGCGGGCGCTGCGCAAAAATATTGATGATAGAATAAAACGATGTACTACGACTATGCAGAACACATCATTATTTACAAAAAGTGTTGCGACAGCATATGTCTAACTATTATAGTTGTGCGACAATACGTGTTCTTTAATTTTTTTAAATTTAACTGTAATGCCGACGCTAGAAAAGGATTTTTATTTGTATCTTAGTATTCATCCTTATCAAAATAAATTACTTCATATTCAAGACTGCTTCAATACGTTTATATAACTTTTTGAATTATTCAATTCGGACATTCCATTCGAAAGATATCACGAGTTTAAAAATGTAAGTATTAGAAAAAAGTTGCGTGGTCGTCGGTCACCCTGCTCGGATAGCTAGGCAGCACCTTATGCGATGTAGTAGCGTCACTGGGGTACGGGCCAAACGGCAGGGGAAAATTTTGAATTCGCTTAGTAGGTAATTAAACTCAACATAAAAGTTCTTTTTAGATACCCGTGCGAAGCCGGGGCGGGCCGCTAGTAATAAATAAAATAAATTCTCCGTTTAAAACTGTACTTCTAACTCACCTCAGACTGCAATGTAGCTTCCAGCTCATCTGACAGCTTCTTAAGGGATGCAATCTGCGTAAACCAAAATCACCATTATTAATATTCATGTTCTATGTTTTTTTTTTTATACTGAATGCCACTGGAGAACATTATTTGAATGTCAAATACATATAGGTTCAAAAATAAGGCAACTTTCAATTTATTTTTTATGTTTATTGTCTAATATGCTTACATTCATATACATTAGAAACATTCGACTGTGGCACAGAAACCTCATGGGATTATTCGTGCCGAAGAGTCGTTTACACAATATTGTTATATCAAAAATAAGAGCAGAGGAGAGTAATCGTTAAACCAGACTAGACTAAATTACTAAAAAAATTAAAGGACGCAAGAGACAACTGGACGCATCGGAGTCGATGGATAGTAGAGCCAGGAGGCTGATTGGCGTGATACTCTTTTTGATGCCCGGCTTCAAAGCCCTTGGGATCGCCGCAGGGGAGCAGGTCTGTGCGTTTTCTATTGTATATACTGTTACAAGTTCGGCCACCTGCATACCTATTATCACATACCGACAAAGAAATGCTGCGCATCTCGTTTATTGCCCCTCCCGCATTCGGAGTTCTTTTTATTACTTCGTATTTAAATTTGCAATTAGACCTATTGTTATTGTTTTCGGCTTTGCTGGCCGTTCGCAGGAATAGATAACCAGGTGTGCAAATTACTATTTCTCGGAAACTCAATGCGCACGGCCGATTTTTTTGTACTGTACAGTTAGTATAAGACAATGCCCGAATGGAGGGGTGGGGCAGTCAAGCGACGACTACGAAACGAGTAAGACGTTTTGTAGTACTCTCGATTAGCGATATAGACGACGGACTTTGCGCGTGTCGAATTGTATTGAATCGTGCAGTGTGAACTGGTTGCATCCAGTTTTATTTGTATTTGTTTTATACGTGTTTGTACAGTTCTAATAAACTTTATAGTAATTACAACGGCATTTATTTTAATTCGAGTCCTGTAGCTCGTAACAATACTTTGGAGAGTGCGTTATGGTACTCCACGACTTGGTCGCCCCCATCCCCTTTCTATCATCGGACAACCAGACATACTGGTTTGCGCCATCGTTACATGGACATACCATTGGTTAGAACTAAACCTTTTTGTCTCCTTTCTTGCTGTCTGCGTTTTCCGATTCATACAAACCAGTGGTCTGCAAGTCACGAGTGACTAACTACTAGGTAAGCGTGCTCCATCCTAGATCGCATCTTCACCTAACATCAGGTGAGATAGCTGTCAAACGCGAACATATATACCACGACAAAAAAAAGGGAACAAAATAACATCCAATTTTTTAGTGATTTTTGACCGGCTGTAAACTCAATAAAGTATGGTCGTATCGAGGATTTAAAAAAGCATTATGAAGCTCCAAAACTAGTTTCTGAAACTTAAGGAGAAACAAATTTAAGGGTCACAATTCTCACGCAATTCCAAATAATAGCGCGATTTTTTTTTTAATTTAACCACGATCTGTTTATTTAGCTTCAATTTCCCTTTTGTACGAGCTTGCTTCGTCCCTTCGCCGCGGAGGTACCCTTTTGTCTTCAATCGTCAATATCTTAATAACAAAGGCTCGTAGAGAAAATCAAAGGGCAGTTTCGTAAACTGGAATAAATCTATCTATATATATATACATACATATTGTCACGCCTGTTTCCCATTGGGGTAGACAGAGACAATGGATCTACACCTGCTACGATCCTGACAAACACTTTTCGCTTCATCAACTTTCAATAATCTTTTCATACATACACGCTTATTTAAACTACTTTTTATCTGACCTTTCTTTAATTTGATCTTGGTGAGTATGTCTCGGTCTACCGGCACCGTCTCTATCAGTCACATTGCTGTCATATACTTGTTTTGTGATTCTGCTTCCATTCATTCTCTCTACATGCCCAAACCACCTTAAATTCCTTTTTCAACTCTTGTCACTACATCTTCCTTCAATCCACAACGCTCCCTTATCACACTGTTTCTTATCATATTATCACATTAACCTTACATATACTTCTCAAAGCTCTCATTTCAACTGCATGTATCCTACTTTCATGCTTCTTCTGCCATACCCAACTTTCACTGCCGTACATTAGAGTTGGTACTAATAATCCTTGATGGACAGCCAGACGTGCCTTTACAGTCACTTTCCGGCTGTTCATAAAAGAGTTCAGCGCTCCATTCGCCTTATTACCTGCTATTACTACATACATTACATTATATATATAACAAAGTCGTGTTAGTTACACCATTTATAACTCAAAAACGGCTGGACCAACTTTTGTGATTTTTGTGTTTTTGGAATTGTCTTCGTCCGGAATAGGATAATAAGTATTAAAATATGAGTATTCATCATGAAAAAAATTATCATTAAACAACATCAGTGTAGCCATTCATTTGTATTGTATTCATTATTTCATATGACCTTTCCGGGCCGATTTAGGCACTGTGTGACTGCATTTAAACTCATTTTCGTTTGTCTGATTTAGATGAATTATTTTTGTGTATGTTCAAGTGGAGCCCGGGATGGTTTAGATTCACGATTGGACCCGGTAGGTGGCGCCGCTGAACACGTCTTTAAGGATGGGACCGATTTTGATGCATTTTTTCTTTAAGGGCAAGACAACGTCTGCCGAGTACAGCTAGTCTAATATATAAAATTCTCCTGTCACGGTGTTAGTTAGCAAACTCCTCCGAAACGGCTGAACCGATTTCTATGAAATTTTGTGTGCATATCGGGTAGGTCTGAGAATCGGACAACATCTATTTTTCATACCCCTAAATGATATAAGGATGACCCACCCCTAAATATATTTTATATTTTTTTTACAAAATTTCTTATTTATATTTAACATGATTTAGCATTGAAAAATATATACAACCCTAAATTTTCATCCTTCTACCACCAACCCCTATTTTTTATTAGCGATATAAGTACTTTAATAATTTTCTACTCTGTTCAAGTTGATTCGAGTTTAGATTAACATTTGGTCCCGGTAGATGACGCTGTAATCGGGTTCTAGATTTTTATTTTTTAAGGGCAAGACAACGTCTGCCGAGTAAAGCTAGTAATATTATAAAATTCTGAGCATGCCGTGTCTGTGCATTGAAGCTATTTAAATAAAAACAACTCGAATAGACTATATAAACGATGGAGAATACGACGCATTCAACACAGTGTTATCGAGTAGAGTCATGTTCTGCCAGTCACCTTAACAAAAGTTGTGAAGATATGCAGTAAACAATACACTATTGATAAAGCAGTAAACGATACACTATTGCGCAATATTACTTGCAAAATTCATGAAACAAACTTCCTGAATGTAACTGATGCATATGATTTAGGGTTGACACAGGGACCATCTATTATTACCAGTAGGGAAACCGAATCTGTATTCTCCGCCGGTCGCTATATAAAGAAAAGAAAGAAAGAAAATAATTTTATTCAGGACAAATTATATATGCAGTATAATTGCTAACATATTTAAAAACAAGTGTAATACAATTTTATCCCAAAAGGGGCATCAGTCTCAGTATAATCACACGCACACACGCACACACATATATATATATTGTTACGACCGACAAAGACCAATGCACACCTGCAGTTTATTACCTTTTCGGCATTCGGACTTCTTTTGTTTACCTTATGTTTAAAATTTGTTATTAGAAAACAGCCTATTCAGTATTGTACTCGTTGATGGCCGTTTGCAGGCATAATTAGACAGGTGTACAGATTACGAATTCTAAGAAAGTCGATCTATGCGGGCGGGCAGCCATATTGTAACGGTGCAGTATATAGCAATGGCCCAATGGGGAGATCGGCAGTCTAGTGATAGTCACAAGCGAGACAAGACGTGTGTACATTCGATAAGCTATAGCTTATCGAATGTGCGCACGTATAACACAGGTACAAATATAACTGGTCACAACCAGTACAAATTTAATACTCGATTCAATATCAAGCGCAAAGTCCGTCACTATATATAGTGTATATTTGTGTATCATATTTGTACCTGTGTTATACGTGTTTGTATAGTTCTAATAAATTCTATAGTAATTCCAAACGACATTTTAATTCGAGTCCCGCACTCGTAACAATATACATATATACACATACATACATAGTCCGTACACGATAGGTAAAAATATGGAAACTAATGAACGGGAATAATAAATATTAGTATTATAAAAACTAGGGATGGGCCGAAATTCGTTTTACATTCGGTTTAACCGAATTTCGGTAGCTTGAGCCGGACTTCGGCATTCGGTCGAAATTCGGTTTAAATGCCGAACATTCGGTGCAAGAAAAAAGTAAAATACCTACTTGCACTATTTTGTCTCAAGTTAATAGAAATCATATATATCATGACCGTAATATAAAAATTGGGATCTATATACACATGGTCATTTATTTTAGTTAAGAACATGTAAACTTTAACGTGCAAGGTGATAAAAAACAAATAAAATTAGTTCTTGATTAAGTCTTTGCCTAATTAAATAGACATCAGATTAAAACAAAAATAAAATAAACTTATTATTCCTCTAAGAAATATCAGTAAATAGTGCAACTGCTTAAATATAATGCGTAAATTGAATAAAATTAAAAAAAAACACGTCTAAGGGACATCAGCAATTACAACTTTAATTTTGATTGAAATCACTTTTTACGAATTAAAAATTATGAATTTAGAATTATGAAATGGTGATTTTGTTTCAATCAAAGGTCTAAAATGTATTCTTTTATCCACCTACTCATACTTAAAATTTACGGCGTTATCAAGTCTAGACTTCAACAGGTCACAACGTGTTGCTCTTGAGAAAGCGTGGCGAAATCAAACCGAAGTTCGACCGAATTTCGGCCGAATCTTTTGTTTTAACCGAATGTTCGGCCGAAGTTCGTATTCGGTTCAAACCACATTAGGCCCATCCCTAATGAAAACGTTCTTCAAAAATTAAAATAATATAAATAATATCTTGCTTTCTATCAATTCATTAGCCTTCCTGCTGATTAAAATTTGACATAAATATATGCAGTAAAGTCAAATTTCCAGAAATTATAACGTAAAAGAATTGATAGTATAGTCAAGGTGGCGAAGTCCGTCAGTGGGGGAACTCCATACACCTCTCGTTATTTCCGTGTTTGAAAGAAACAAAGAATTTTATTTAGGACAAAAACTATGTTAATATAAATAGAAACAAAATAAGTCCTAAATTGGACCCAGTCTCAGCATAATGCTAGCCAACAAGGACTAGCGCTGTTCTTCCGTCTGGGACCATAAAGTGAAGTCACGGTGGACAATATAACACACAACAACAACAATATATACAGTATAATGCAGTTTGATAAAGGTAAATGAATTGCAGACTAAAAAAATATAGAATAAAGCAATAATTTAAATAACACATACATAGAAGACGGTGATCTAGGCTCAGTATTCTACTTATACTCTTGAGGGAGTATGGGTAGAATACAATACTGTTACAACCTAGGCTCCGATAAAGACAAATTCCACGTACAGATCTGTAAAAGCACAGTTTACTACCTGTCGGCATTTGAACTAATTGTAATCCTTTATGATCGTCTTCTTTTGTTCACTCATTTATTGGCATACGTTCCTAGTTATTGTGGAGAACAGCCTATTGTCCTATTGTACTCGTTTACGGCCGCTCAGGAGCATCATTAGCCACGTGTTGCGGATTATAAGTACAAGCTAATTCTAGGAAATTACGTCTACGTTGCCGGGCGGGCACATTTGCATTTGTGAAGTATAAAACGATGGCCTGATTGAGAGAAGGGGCCAGTTGAGCTACAACCACGATCTAGGCGTGACGTGTGCACATTCGGGAATCTAATATTGACGGACTTTGCGCGTTTTATTGAATTACGACCTTCTGCATTACGTTTGGATTTGTTGTGTTCGGTTATATTTGTACCTGTGTTATACGTGTTTGTATAGTTCTAATAAAGTCAATAATAATTTTTCTTTTATTGAATTCGATTATATGTAATTTTACTGTGTAACATACATATATATAGAAAAAATGTAGCAACACACACAACGAAATAAATAAGATATATCTCTATAAATTAACCAAATTATAATTAAAAAAGAACCTAATTAGTTTGAAAAGAAAGGACTGCGACAAATCGGTTAGTAAAGCTAAAACACCGTTTAAGTCTATGTTTAAATTGTAGTTGACGTTAAATTCCGTTTAAAACAGATAAATTACAAGAGTTATACGAACTTATCCCACTAACGGGCTTCCCCACCTTGACTATATACATTTTTTTAACAAAAACAAAACCGACTTTATTGACAAAGTCGGTTTTGTGTTTGTTAAAAAAAAAGTTGACAAAGTGACTAGAAAGCACAGAATAAATATTTTCTACAACATCTTGAAGTTGGTGCCAAGTAAAACATAATAAACAACAACAAAATTGCAAAATGTACAAATAAAAGATGTTTACTTTAAGTTGCACAAATACTTGAATAGCTTTAGATATAATATTGTTACTTGCTGTCACAGATAAGCGCACAGCTGCCTATTGTAAGCGCAGTTTATTGTCTTCCCGGTTTTAGTTATTCTTTTGTGTTCTGAATTTGTAATTAAGAAAAACATGCTATTGTCTTTCTACTTGTTTTATAACCATCATTAGCGTCGAACTAATCCTTATTGTTATTGTTTTCGACTTTGTTAGCCGTTCGCAGGTTTGCAAATTGCTATTTCTCGGGAACTCAGTGCGCGCGGTCAATCTTTTTTGTACTGTGTAGTTAGTATAAGACTAACTACACAGTATGTTAGAATAGTATGTATACATACATAGTATGTTCGATGCCCGAATGGAGGGGCGGGGGCAGTCAAGCGACGACTACGAGACGAGTAAGACGTTTGTAGTACTCTCGATTAGCGATATAGACGACGGACTTTACGCGTGTCAAATCGCATTGAATCGTGCAGTGTGAAC
This sequence comes from Dendrolimus houi, assembly GCA_039645545.1. Lineage (NCBI taxonomy): Eukaryota > Metazoa > Arthropoda > Insecta > Lepidoptera > Lasiocampidae > Dendrolimus > Dendrolimus houi. Next base: position 12,252,132 of record CM077143.1, on the reverse strand, counting down.
TGGTTGTATCCAGTCTTATTGGTATTTGTTTTATACGTGTTTGTACAGTTCTAATAAATTCTATAGTAGTCCCAACGGCATTTTTAATCCGAGTCCTGTAGCTCGTAACAATATATTAAGCGCCTGTAGAAATTGTACTACTGGCACGCGTATAGGAGTTTGCCTTTAGAAGAGTATAGGCGTTCGGCACTCTTCAACAAGGGTTGCTTTCCATTTCTCCGGGATCCACTTATCAGATCCTGATTTGGTGACAATGGCAGACCTTAGGATTATACTCTTTCGAATTAAAAAAATTGTGTGTCTGTGTGCAGTTTACACGCAGTAGAAGTGAAACTTCACGGAATATACTCACAGATAATTCTCCTCTAACTTTTATGAATATAATTCCTCTAACCTACATCCGTCAACATAATAGGTTGGGAAAAAGTCTTTTCGCATATAGTATGTATGAACTTGTAAAAAGATCTCTTTGGCTATACCATTTGTATCTGGCTGGTTTTGGTATCATTAAAAAGTTTTAATTTTAAAGAAGACAATTCCAAATTCAAATTACGAAAATGTGTGATTTTCATTTGTTTTTCTTATTGTTAAAATGAGTGAATCTAATGAAGAAATTCGATACATTTTAAAATTTTACTACAAAAAAGGTAAAAATGCAACACAAGTCGCGAAAATTTTTTGTGATGTTTATGGACCTAATGCAGTATCTGTGAGAGTAGCCCAAATTTGGTTTAAGCGTTTTTAATCCGGAAATTTTGATATCAAAGATGCACGTCGCTCTGGTCGCCCTGTTACGGACAAAATTGATGCCATTTTTGAAAAAGTGGAGCAAGATTGGCATATTAGTAGTTACGATGTAGCTGGAGAACTAGGAATTAACCACAAAATGGTTTTAGCGCATTTGAAAAAAGCTAGGTACACAAAAAAGCTCGATATTTGGGTGCCTCATGAGCTCACTGAAAGAAACCGAATGAACCGTGTACTCATTTGTGATTCTTTATTACGACGTAATGAAACCGAACCATTTTTAAAGAAGCTGGTGGTGATGAAAAGTGGATCACGTACGACAAGAACGTGCTAAAAAGATCGTGGTCGAAGGCCGGTCAGGCTTCACAGACTGTGTCGAATCCCGGGTTAACTCGCTACAAGGTGATGCTGTGTGTATGGTGGGATTGGAAGGGCATTATTCATTATGAGCTGTTACCGCCAGGCAGGACCATCGATTCTGAACTGTACTGCGAACAACTGATGAGATCAAAGCAAAAAGTTGAGAGAAAGCGGCCGGAATCAATCAACAAAAGGGGTGTGGTTTTTCACCATGATAAGGTTAGACCTCACACATATTTAGCCACTCAGCAAAAATTACGAGAGTTTGGCTGGGAGATGTTAATGCATCCACCATATAGTCCTGACATTGCACCTTCAGATTTTCACCTGTTTCGGTCTCTGCAGAATTCCTTAGGCAGTGTCAGGTTAACGAGAGGACTGCCAAAACCACTTGTCGAAGTTTTTTGATCAGAAGCCCCAAAATTAAAATTAATACTAACAGGTAAAGAGAAAGGTTTTATTTCGAATTAGATAAGGTTGAATTTTGTGTTTATCTCTTTTTAGTGTCACTTTTTCGTTTCATCGATTTTCAAATCACAACGATACTAAAGAAGTTTCACTTAAAAAACTATTTTGAAAATCGTTTCCACAATTGAAGGAAAAATCGCATAATAAGCATATAGTCTGATTGAGAACCTCCGCCTTTTGGATGTCGGTTAAAAACTGGCTACAATAAAAAAAGAGTTATTGGGTACAATAAAGTTTAAGCTGTGTACAATAAGGAGACTACTTTCTGTTAACAATAATTAAATTCACACTAAAAATTTGTTGAAATGTGTAATTCAGCCCTAGTACAGGAAAAGCGTCATAAAGCCACATACACATACAACATAAAGCGTCGTACACACAAAACACACCAGCGTCACTTACTTAAAGATTCCAATACATTCCACTCTGACCTATTGGCAGCACGCATTTAAATCGCTTCGAGATTTAAAATTCAAAACATCGACACGTGATTGGTCGCTGTGATTGTTGTTTTTTTAAATGACTACCGCCGATGACTTGTCATTATTCAAATATTCATGACATTTTAACATATTAGTTACATTAAATATGTAGAAAACTTTTGAAATGTGCATTTTGCAATTTTGTGGGTTGTTTTTTTTGTTTTACTACCACAGGGGAGGGTAATCACTTTCCATCAGGAAATCAGCAGCAGGGCCGTCTGTCTGTTTGCCTTGTTCAGGCAATAAACAAAAAATTACAAAGAAGAGCAAGCTTTACTCCTACTTCACTACATTTTAAGGACTTAGGTATATTGTGCTTTCATTTTATTAGCACGCTATCTCACGACAATGCAATAATATCTGTAATATCTCTAATTTCGGAAAAAAGACTGTATGCGTAACGTTTTATACACATTGATATGGTCTTTACCAACCTTGATGGGCGCTTTTAATAGCGGCTGATAGCTCCGCGATATTTTTTACCTTTAGAAGCTAATCTATAGGGACTATTAATTCTGCCAAACAATACTTGTAGTCTATTATTATTATGCCTATAGTAATACTATATACGTTATTATTATTAATTCATCTATCTATAATATTGTTACAACTCAGGTCCCGACAAAAACAAAACCCACCTGCATATCTGAAACAAAACACATTTTATTACTTGCCCGATTTGCTTGCCTTGCTTGATTAAAAAAAAAACCGCATTGCAGTGTAATTTTTCACTGATCGATAGCAAGTTTTACGTAATAAAATGTGTCATATTTTTTATCCCGGATAACGAGCGGGAATTTTTCCGGGAGCGGGTTGTAGTTGTGCATAATAATCAGCTTATTCCGACACAACTCACTAAAATGATAGATCACATTCTTTTATAAATGCTGTGGTACTTTGTGTCGCGGGAATCCCGCGGGAATTTCATGACAAGCGTGGACAAAATCGCGGGCCTATCCCAGTGTTTAGCTACTGTACTACGAGAAACGGCATAAACGGGTTTAGAACGGTCATCATACGCGATTAATACCCGTGTGATGACCGTTTTGACAACGTCGCGTGCCATGCACGTAGCGTAGCGGCAGCGGCAAAATATTCTCGCCGACAATTGTTGACGGTCCTTGCATGGCACGCGATGGTGTTGCCCGGTGACGGAACCGTTTAGTAGGCATAGTCTAATACTCTTCAATACAAAGAATATTTTTATTGCCGGATACGTTCCAAGCACGGTCATAGTATTGTTACATGCCGTCAAAGATAAGCGCAAGGCTGCCTATTGTAAGCGCAATCTATTGTCCTCCGGGAGATTAAGAAATTCTTTGTGTTTGAATTTGCAATTAAGAAAAACATGCTATTGTTCTTCTACTTCTTTTATAACCATCATTAGCGTGGAACTAATCCTTATTGTTATTGTTTTCGACTTTGTTAGCCGTTCGCAGGTGTGCAAATTAGTATTTCTTAGAAACACAGTGTGCGCGGCCAATTTCTTTGTACTGTGTAGTTAGTATAAGACGATGCCCGAATGGAGGGGCGGGCAGTCTAGCGACAACTACGAAACGAGTAAGACATTTTCGAGTACTCTCGATTAGCGATATAGACGACGGACTTTACACGTGTCGAATTGTATTGAATCGTGCAGTGTGAACTGGTTGCATCCAGTTTTATTTGTATTTGTTTTATACGTGTTTGTACAGTTCTAGTAAATTTTATAGTAGTTCCAACGGCATTTTTAATTCGAGTCCTGTAGCTCGTAACAGTATGATACAGTGTAGTGAATAGAGAGCTTTAATTCAAAATATCCGTAAGGCTATCTAACGAAGGTGGCCTTGAGAGCAAAATATTAAAATTCCGTTCTTTACCCGTGCAGGATGGCTGGATGGCTACCACCCCTAGTCTACAGAATGTCGCCGTAACAACCTTGAGTTGTGTTCCGGCATTAGTGGCCACAAACCAGTCTCCCTTTAGAGAGCGGCAGCGCATTGGTAGCACCTTTGGTGTTACAAATGTCTACTGGCGACGGTAACCGCTTCCTATCAGGTTGGCCTGTCTGCTGAACTCGTGCAATAAACAGAAAAGTCAGTGTCGTTGCCACGACGACGTATTTGTTAGTGAATCGCACGACGGTGGCGCCAATAAAACGCGACCAGGGCGCCATCTTATCGGGTTTTTACTTTATTCTCTTTATCTTCTTCTTTTTAGATATTGTATACCAAACATTGCTTTTTTTCTGTTTTGTTTTAACTTACGGTAGCTAGTATAATTTCAATTACTCAATATGTGGCAAATGATGTTGGTGTTGTATTAAGTACAACTACTTATGTATAAGATTCATAATACTAAATTCTGTACAATACTATTTTTTTGTCTAAATAAATGAAAAAAAAAACAAATTGTAGACGAAAGGTACTCTATGTCTTTTACTATACTCCTGACAACATGTATTTATGATTTTAAGACGATCTGTTGCATAGTCAGGACGTGAAAGCGTCACAAACAATCTCACATTCGGATTTGTAATATTGGTTAGGATTGTTACTCCATTCAGTTTGTTTTGGTAAAAAATGTGTGCAGTTCACACGCAGAAGTGAAACTTTAGAGAATATACTCACAGATAATTCTTCTCTAACTTTTATATATATTAGGTTGGGGAAAAAGTTTATTCGCATTTTATATAAAAATTCATAAGGTTTTTTTATAAAGTTTATTTACATTTGACTAAAGTATGTAGGTGCCATTTTGTTGGATAACTTTTTGTTATCTTGTAGGCAGGGACGTGATCCCATTGCTATAAAAATTTCAGGGCTTCTGATCAAAAAACTGCGACAAGTGGCAGTCCTCTCGTGATGTTAACCTGACACTGCCTAAGGAATTCTGCAGAGACCGAAACAGGTGAAAATCTGAAGGTGCAAGGTCAGGACTATACGGCGGATGCATTAACACCTCCCAGCCAAACTCTCGTCATTTTTGCTGAGTGGCTAAAGATGTGTGAGGTCTAGCGTTATCATGGTGAAAAACCACACCCCTTCTGTTGATAAATTCCGGCCGCTTTCTCTCAACTTTTTGCTTTAATCTTATCAGTTGTTCGCAGTACAGTTCAGAATCGATGGTCCTGGTTGGCTGTAACAGCTCATAATGAATATTGCCCTTCCAATCCCAGCATACACACAGCATCACCTTGTTGCGAGTTAACCCGGGTTTCGCCACAGTCTGTGAAGCCTGACCGGCCTTTGACCACGATCTTTTTCGCACGTTCTTGTCGTACGTGATTTACTTTTCATCACCAGTTATCAGCTTCTTCAAAAATGGTTCGCTTTCAATAAGTCGTAATAAAGTATCACAAATGAGTACACGGTTCATTAGGTTTCATTCAGTGAGCTCAGGAGGCACCCAAATATGGAGCTTTTTTGTGTACCCAGCTTTTTTCAAATGCGCCAAAACCGTTTTGTGGTCAATACCCAGTTCTCCAGCTACATCGTAACTACTAATATGCCGATCTTGTTCCACTTTTTCAAAAATTGCATCAATTTTGTCCGTAACAGAGCGACCAGAGTGACATGCATCTTTGATATCAAAATTTCCGGATTGAATACGCTTAAAGCAAATTTGTGCTACTCTCACAGATTATGGACCTAATGCAGTAGCATTAGTTCCATAAACATCACAAATTTTTTTCGCGGCTTGTGTTGCATATTTACCTTTTTTGTAGTAAAATTTTAAAATGTATCGAATTTCTTCATTAGATTCACTCATTGTAACAATAAGAAAAACAAATGAAAATCACACATTTCCCTAATTTGAATTTGGAATTGTCTTCTTTAAAATGAAAACTTTTTAATGATACCAAAACCAGCCAAATACAAATGGTATAGCCAAAGAGATCTTATTACAAGTTCATACATACTATATGCGAAAAGACTTTTCCCCAACCTATTATAATTCCTTTAACCTCCATCCGCCAACATATTGTTACGACCTGAACAATTTTCGGCATTTGGACTTCTTTTGTTTACTTTGTGTTTAAAATTTGTGATTACCAAAAAAGCCCATTGTGTATTTTAATCTTTTATGGTAGTCATTAGGTGTGATTCTAAGAAATTCGGTCCACGCGGTCAGGCAGACATATTGCATCTGTGCAGCATAAAGCAATGCCCCAATGGAGAGATCGGCAGTCTAGCGATTACCACAAGCGAAGTAAGACTTGTGTAAATTCGGTAATCTATTTAGTGACGGACTTTGCGCGTGTTATTGAATCGTGCATGCGTTTGGACTGGTTGTGTTCAGTTATATTTGTACCTGTGTTATACACCTTTGTACAGTTCTAATAAATTCTATAATAATTCCAACGGCATTTTAATTCGAGTCTCGCGACTCGTAACAATATTATGACTTTGATTTTTCACTGTTTTAGTCTAAAAAACATTATTATCAGTTTTATTTCGGTCCAAATTGGACTTATGTTTAATCATCGGTCTTATTCACTCTCTAATCTGTGCTGCACAATGTAAAACTCGTATCTCATTCTCTCGCAGGCTTAGTCCTATAGATTTACGTGTTTATCTATTTTTCGTTTCATCGAGTTTCAAATCACAACGATCCTAAAGAAGTTTTACTTCAAAAAATTACAGGTACCGTTACAAGAATATATTCAATGAAATTCTGTTGACGTATTTTACATCAAAACTGGGGCGGGCATAGATTATACTCGCAAATCGACAACGACCATTGACAACATGCTATGTCGTATATATACTCTTTGGTAAAGATTTCAATCAATACAGTATTGTTGTGATGTGTGAGGGCAAGGAGGGAAAAGGAACTTAGCGGGCCTTTGATCGCGCCTCGACCCCCCACAGTTTTGATACTTTGACATTTCTTAGGTTTAACTTGCAGGTACGTGTCGGTTGAGAGAAATTGAGTTGACAGCGTCTGACGTTTTTTCAGTCGACCGCGTATGCAGATGGCGCCATCTCTTGACCTCTTAGGGTATTCTTTTTTTGCCGAGTTTATCGAATTGTTTTAAAGCATAAAAGGAATCAAGGTTTATTATAGGTCTACCCACTCTTCAATTTACCTAAAGGCAACGTAGGCTACGTTCCACAAGAGACTCACAACGACCACGTTCATGACTATGATTTTTCCCATTCCACTTGCTTGCGGACGTTACAATCACAAACAGTCGGATTGTAAGGCATTGATGTCATAAACGACGAAATATACAAATGTCATCGGTAGATTTGAAAATCGCGCCTTTTTCAATGTCAAGAGATAGAGAGAAATAATGCTCTGTGGTCAACGCCCACTTCGACCCACCACTTGACATGGGTCGTTGTGAGCGCTGTGTGATCGAAAATGATGACGTCATTAGTGACGTTTTCGCCACGACCATAACGACTGTGGTCGCCATGTGGCACGGCTGACGGAGCATGTTGGGCGTTGTGAGCTACTAACGAAACGCCTCTGTAGTTTATTAATAAGGGTTTAAAGGTAATAAATTAGTAATAAAACTACGTTTTAACGGTTTTAAGCGCTGTAATTTATTTTATTTTTGTTATTCCGGCGTTTCGGTCACTTATCACTGGCCGTGATCACGGAAGACAAACAGGGGAATACGTGGGTCTGGCGGACGCCATGAAGGCACTCGTGGAGGCCCAACGTGAGGAGCTGGAGCTTCGGGCGGAAAAGGAGATCGCGGAGCAGGCCTCAGCGATGGTTACTGCGAGGGTGACCAGGCTACAGGCTGGTCCAACCCTTGTGAGCCAGGCCTCTCCCGAAGCTCGTGTTGTTCACGCGGAGGGCCTCCAGCGACAAATCGCTGATTCTCTGGCGGTGGTCACCAACGTGGCAAAGGTGTCGAAGGGTCTCAAATGGACCCTTCAAAAGTCCCTAAAGGATGCGGTTGCGGCCATCCAAGAGGCCTCTGAAGAGCTCCTCAGTCAGACGTCTTCCGAGGAGGTCGCCCTTCTCCGTGCGGCGAATAGCCGCATGGAGGTAGAGATCGCTGACCTCCGGAAAGAACTGAGGAGCCTTCAGGCGGAACTCATCCGGTCGCGTATCGCTCCTGCGCGCTCGCCAGCTGAACCACCGCCAAGCACTGAGAAGACGATGGCCGCGAGCCTGAACCAACTCACTCTCGCAATTGAGAGCAGGTTCGCGGCCATGGAGGAGCAGATGCGCTCGGCCCGGTTGGCCCCCTCACCAGGACCAGCCCCCAGGTCAAGCCCTGCTTCTCGAGCCAGACCTCGGGATAGAGGGCGGCGTTCGGCTGAAGTGCGCGCGCACTGGGGCGCGGATGCTGGTGCTACCTGGCGCCGACACCGCCCCCAAAGCTAACGCCCTCGCCGAACAGCTCAGAACCGTCCTCTACCCCGAGGACGTGCGTGTCTCCAGACCCGAGAAGACTGTGTGTCTTCGCGTCTCGGGCCTGGACGACCACGTACACGAGGAGGACGTGGCCGCTGCCATCGCGCGGACCACCGAATGCCCCGTCGGGGGCATCAAGACGTCGAAGGTCCGTCCCGGCCCAGACGGGATGGGCCAGACGGTGGTGGCCTGCCCGTTGGCAGCCGCCAAAAAGCTCCTCGCTCCAGGGACGAAGCTCCTGGTGGGTTGGTCTTACGCATTGGTGAAGGCCCTGCCCCACATGACCCAGAGGTGCTACCGCTGCCACGAGGCTGGCCACGTGGCGGCGGCGTGCACCTCCGAGGTGGACAGGTAGCAATTACCGCTGCGGAAAAGCCGGTCACCTGGTGACCGCCCCCTGCACCGCGAAGCCGCACTGTCCCATGTGCGCTGCCGCGAGCAGGCCGGCCGGTCATCAGATGGGCTCGAAGCCCTACGGGGCCAAGAGGCCCACCAGGCCAAAAGTCCCGGCCAGCCGGAAGGCGCCGGACAGTGCCACGGCGGCGACGGCTGAAACAGCCGCCGCGGGGAGTGGCAGGACGTAACGCCCGTGGCAAAAGTAGCCACGGGCGGGCGGCAGCGGGCGTAGAGGCCACGGGGGACCCAGACAGGCCTCCGCCCGCACTAATGCTGCGAGAGGGCGCGAGAGGTAGCCGCGCGACCTCTCAGAGCCGGGGCAGCTTATCTCCCCGGCTCACACACAGGAGAGACCGCCTCTGGTTATGAGGCGGCCCACCACCCGCTGGGGTCGCGGATAAAGGCCACAGCTACACACCGTGACCCCGGCACTCAGGCGGAAGAAGGCTCCCATGGGGTTATAGTGGGTATACCCGGCGCCGGTCGTAGTGATTAATCGGGGTCGGGGAGCCCCACACACCGGCCGTGACATCCCCCTCGCGGCTGACGGTGCGGCAACGAATTTCCCCATGTAAAAAAAAAAAATGGTGGCCAATAAAGTGACGCTCAAAAGAAAAATTGTATGTTTTACCAAAACTTTAGGTTTCGAGTTATTAATATTTTAGTGGTTTTTATGAAAATTTGAATCAATATACTGAGTGTCAGCCTCATTTATCCTATTGCGGCATACATTTTTTTAAATGTTATGATTCTTTACTAACCTTATATATGTTGTGTGTGTCGCCTTTGACAAATAAAAGTTTCTTTGTTTCAAATTTCGACCGCAACGGCTTGAAATATTTTTTATTTTACTTTTTGTATGATTATTTGGGATTTTTTTATTTATTGAACTTCATGAATTGTACTTTTACATAAAATAATCAGCACCCTAACATCTTCATAGTTCCAAACGGTCTTTAAATACTGCGCAAGTCTAAGCTTTCAAAATAATACAAAAAGTTACCCTTAATGAGCCATTTTTTTTTATCCGGCGTTTAAACGTATCGATGTGAAAAGTTCCCAAATAAAAAATTATGTTCAAAAAATTAAATTTGAGTTATTTAACTTTTCTTTTAGTTGATGAACATTAGAAAATGACGAGATTCGACATACATGGTTATAATCTTGCGACATTTTTCATTGTTTTATGAATAATTTTGTTTCGAGCAGACTTCGCGAAAATTGTAACACTTTATTGAATAAGTTTGAACGCTTCTTTAAGGACCATAGAGAACCGTTCAAACTTACTCTAACTCTATGAATAAGACCATGTGACTTTAAAATGTATGTTACATTGTACTTGTATCTTTTTTTTATAAAATAAACTAAAACACAGTTGATTGTGAAATAAATAAATTATATTACAACTGCTTCTCAAAGCTGATGAAATCAAATGATATATTTAGATGGGTAGTTTCTAAAATGAATTTAAAATTTCGGACCTGCATTTTGGAAAATGCAGCTTTTAGAATTTTTATATGTTTCTTTGTTAGAGCTCAGCATCACAGGTCAACACTTTGGATACTTTTTGTCCCGATAAATGACGTTATTTTCGTTGGAATAGAAAAATATGGCCAAAAAGATGGCGCTGTTTGTCGTTGTTTCAATACCGCTGTTGTAATTTATTATCAAATAAGTCGTCGTCGTGGCAAAGCGATGGAAATTTCGCCGGCATATATTCTAGCTATATAAAAAAAATCGAGATGTGTGCTGGGACACATAGTAGAAGTGAAACTTCAACGGACAAGTGGAAAGTTACAAAATTGCAACTTGAAGTTTTACAGGCATATTGTTAATGTACTTGTCCAATTTGAAGACCTGCCCGTATGTGTTGGGACACACACTTCGATTTTTCGCAGATTTACTGCAAATTATGATTTGGTTAGGTTATGTAGATTTCAATGAATGTATTTTTCATTTTATCAAACAAAAAAGCTGAATTCGATCCGGAACCAAAAAACGCATCCATAGTCTAGTCTAAAATTATGCCGCCTCTCACCACGTGTAGTCTAAATTTATGCCGCTCCTCCACGCGGCCGTAACGCTTTTTCGTGACAGAAAAATCCTAAGAGCCCCCGTCTATATAGAAGTTTCACTTCAAAAATCAATCGTAGAAATGTATCTACGCGCATAACTTGAGAACGACTTAACCGATTTTGATGAAATTTGTTTTGTGTGTTTGAATGGGTCCCCGGATGCTTTAGATTCACAATTGGAACCGGTAGGTGGCGCTGGGATCGGGTCCTGGATTTTTACTTTTTCAGCACAGAACAATGTCTGCCGGGACCTCTAGTTCTATTAGACTATACGAAATACTTTAAATATTACAGATCTGCGATAACCTGCCCTTAAAGTGTTCCCTGTGTGTCTTTACATATTTTTTTTCGTCAATCCCCTCCGTCATGGTCTAAGACAGAGTGTTTATTTTTCTTGTCTTTTATATTGTTCTTTATTTTAATGCCATTGTCTTTAGATGTTGCAAGCGACCAAAAACTCCAATTACGGCAACTAGACAGTACTTTAACACAGGTTCCGACCGAAAGCTGTCGTTTATCGCGTTATATCATTGTGCAAACATACGATAGCGTATCTACCCTAGGTACCAACGGACATTTACTAGCAACGGGTATTTAGGGTTACCATATTTTTTGAAGTGAAGCTTCTTTAGAATCATTGTGATTTGATACTCGATGAAACGAAAAAGCGACCCTAAGAAGAGATGAACACATAAATCTATAGGACTAAGCCTGCGAGAGAATGAGATACGAGTTTCACATTGTGCAGCACAGATTAGAGAGTCAATTAGACTGATGATTAAACACAGATCCAAGTTGGCCCGAAGTAAAACTGATAATATTTTTTTAAACCAAAATTATTTTGAATTATAATATGTTGACGGATTTGGGCTAAAATAATTATATTTATATTAATAAAATTTAGAGAAGAATTATCTGTGAGTATATTCTCTGAAGTTTAACTACTACATTGCGTGTGAACTGCGCACAGACGCAATATTTTTTGAGGGTAATTCAACAATCTTTCTTTGGAAAAAAATAAATATATGAAGACGGTAAACGTGGAACAAAGCACTAGATATTTTTATGGCTGTACTAGAGCAGACAGGTCTATAATACCGGGTACTCATCTGCGAGCCGAACTGTAACCGAGCAAATACAATAACGCGCTCTAAAGCCGCATACTCACCAGCGAGCTGCAACAGTAACCATAGACAATAAATACACTCTATATAAAACAGTAACCTGCACAAGCTCTAATGTGTACTCATGTAATGATCTTCGCTCGCGACATCCAACGATATGCCTTTGGCCGCGTACTCATCAGCGAGCTGTAACCGAAACCGGATACAGTAACGAGCTTCTAATGTGTACATGCGTACTGCATTGATTCGCAGCACAAAATCGAAAATCTTCCGCTCGCGTTGCGCTCGCGAGCCACGTACATGCTATGATTTTTGGTTATAGTACCGTGCAACAGTGATAGTTGACAGAATAAGTACGTGGTTATTGGGGGCTCGTTGCGAACGCAACGCGTGCCGCTCGCCTCGAGCTCGCGAGCCAGGTACACAATATGAAAAAAAAAATACAAAAATATAATAATTGTATATAAAACAAATTTTGGTTACAATAACATAATGTGTTCCGTTCGCATCAGGCTAGCGAGCTAAGTGCGCATGGTGGATTTTGGCAACAGTATCGTGCAACGGTTACATACCATACTGTTACGCGTTAGCGGGACTCGAATTAAAATGCCGTTAGAATTATTATAGAGTTTATTAGAACTATACAAACACGTATAATACAGGTACAAATATAACCGAACACAACAAATCCAAACGTAATGCAGAAGGTCGTATTTCAATAAAACGCGCAAAGTACGTCACTATTAGATTCCCGAATGTAGACACGTCACGCCCGTATCGTATTTGTAGCTCAACTGCCCCCTCTCTCAATCAGGCCATCGTTTTATACTGCACATATGCAAATGTGCCCGCCCGTATCGTCGACATTATTTCCTAGAATCAGCTTGTACTTAATCCGTAACACCTGGCTAGTAAACGAGTACAATAGAACAATAGGCTGTTCTCCACAATACTCGAAACGTATGCCAATAAGTAAACAAAAAGAAGACGATCATAGGATTACAATCAGTTCAAATGCCGACGGGTAACAAAATGTGCTTTTACAGACTGTACGTGGAATATGTCTTTGTCGAAACCTAAATTGTAACAATATCGTTATCGTTAGAGCTGAGCTGTGAAATTTCAAAACTATTTATTAAGCTCCCAATAGAGCGATATCATATCTCAATACAGTCTTTGCATGTGGCAAACACAATATCAATCAGCAAGTGCCTAGCAAGATAATAATGCAATAAAAACTTTTCTCTGCTCGCTTGTAGGCAAACTGGCAGGCAGGTTCACTTGATAGCAAATGGTCACCGTCGCCGATGCACATTCGCAACACCGATGATGAGGAGCCGATACGTTGCCTAACACGTTGAGACTTTAAATATCTGTTTACGCCATTTTCGAAGAGCTCCATATTGTAGGGCTTTGGGAAAGCCGCGGCAGGGAGCTCATTCCTTAGCTTGCTCACGTATAGCATAAAGGAGTGTGCGCCACGTACAGTGGATGACATCCAGGTGTCAAGGAAGTGTGTATGAACCCTCGATCGTCGGTGACAAAAGAAAATATTGGCAGTTATGGAGACTGCCGATAGAAGTGAAAACTTTAAAATTTGAAATTTCATAATGTTTGAATTACAACACTATTTCAACATTGCACAGTATATGCACATTGAACTTTTCACTAAATCCATTCAATTTCACTTATAAGATATACACAGCACTAATGTTGCACAATACGTCAGCTGTATAGCTACAGATGTACTGCCATAAGCATGTTGGTGACGCGAACGCACGAGATTTCACCCATCCAAAAAACGTCTAACGCACACAGCACACGGCCGCTGTGCATGCGCCAATCATGAGCATGTCGGTGACGCGAACCCATAAGATTTTCCCCTACCAAAAAGTGCCCAACGCGGCTAAAGAAGTTTTCACTTCCAAAATGTCAGTTACTAGGTTTAAAAATCGCATAGATGAGCTGTCTTTTCGCATGGCAGTGAAGGGTGGCCTATGCTGCGTGTCATGTAGATGAATGCTGCGGTAGACGTATAAACTACCGTGAAAGGACTACATTAGAAACTTTCGTATCAAAAAGCCATCAGCTGGTTTTTTAGACGGCTAATGAACTACCCTTAGCCGTATGGCTAATTTTTTGGAATTTCGGTTGGTTACTCATCGCTAATGCTGACTTATTAGCAAATTTGAAGAGATTTCAGTGTGTTGCCATATCTATTGTTAATTAACTTATCAAGAAGCACTGATAAGATTTCATGTATTGATTCCAACGATAAGTTAAGACCTTTTAACCATTTGCTAAATAACACATGTTACAACAATAAATCTGTAATATAATAATGGTCCATTCCTATAGCTTACCAATCGTTCATTTGCCTTACTACCGCTTTCAATTTGACATATGCGCCATACAAGTTATCTCCTTCTAAGCGACGCAGAAGAAGCAAAGTTCCATCGACTTAATTCTGTAACGATATATGTACCGGCCATAAATCTATGGAGGGTTCAAGTTTGTTTTCAACTAACAGTGACATCGATACTTCGTTCGCGTTGGCATAACAACATGTTTGTTAGTGACCAAAAACGACGACGGCACCAAAAATAATTATATTTTTTTATTGCCTGAAGCAGGCAAACAGGCGGACGGCCCACTCGATGGAAGGTGGTTTGCAACACCAGGGGCGTTGCCGGCCTCTAAGAAATTTTATAACGCCCTTCTTAAACGACCCCATGTCATAGCGCAGAGGGAAAAGTTCTCTCCAGATCATTGTTGTACGCGAAATAAACGTTTTAGAGAACCGTTGCGTAGTAGAGCGTGGGAGCTCGAATGCCACACCAGCGCCACCTATTTGGATATATTCGTCTATCCCACGAAATCGACATCATTTATTGTGGAAAATAGTATCCTACACGTTGATTCGGGATATAAGCCAGCTCTGTCACGAGTTTTATTCATACATGTTGAGTAGTTTTCAAAAATGATGCCACCGCAGCGCCATCTTTCTCGATATTTTCATTTATCCCACGGAAAATACGTCATTTAGCGTGATAAAAGTATCCTATGTTACGCCCCGGGATATAAACTTATTCAAAATTTTAAACGCTCAAACCCTTTACATTTCTATTTTAGTATAGATAGATATCTATATATCTATATATGACCTATCTAGAAAAGACCGTCGGTCTTATTCATATTGATTTAGAGTAAGTTTGAACGTTTCTTTAAGGTTGTTAAAGAAGCATTCAAACGTACTCGTAACTCAATATGAAAATATCGTGTAATATTACAGTGATTCACTGTCATACATACACGAATCTGCAAAATTTAATTGCATAATTTCGCACAATATGCAGATCATTACATTCACGGCAATAATTAAAAATAAATATGGGACTACAGTCAGCATTGCATAAAAAACGCCTGACAGAGTTGATTGTAAGGGTGCATCCACATCTGTGATGTGCACAAAATTATTGACCGGAAAAATCTCCACTCAGCTGAGATGAGAATATTCAGATGGATGTGTGGTGTTACAAGAATATGGATAAGGTAAGAAATGAGTACATAATTGCATGTAATGAGGAGGGATGAAAGTCATGTGACAAAAAGAATGTGAAACTGGAACATTGATGGGTACAAATGTAAAAGTAGACCAAAAAAGAGGTAGATGGATTGTGAGGAGGATGATGATTTGTGGTGTGACAGAGAAAGCATGTCAGAATAAGTTATGTTATTCTAACATAATTCTTTATTTCCTATTTAAGTACACAGTGGAAATTAAAACTAGTAACAACATTAACTAAGAGGCTGGTGCTTAAATTAGGTTAAAAAGAAACCTGTAATACAGGTCAGCAGGATCAACCCGTTGGCCATGATATTTGGCTAATTAAGAGAAAAAATAAATATTGTTACAAGTTGGGCCACCTGCATACCTACTGTCACATACCGACAAAGAAATGCTGCGCATCTCGTTTATTGCCCCTCCCGCATTCGGAGTTTTTTTTATTACTTCGTATTTCAAAATTTGCAATTAGACTATAGCCTATTGTTATTGTTTTCGACTTTGTTGGCCGTTCGCAGGAATAGATAACCAGGTGTGCAAATTACTATTTCTCGGAGACTCAGTACGCGCGGCCGATTTTTATGTACTGTATAGTTAGTATAAAACAATGCCCGAAGGGAGGGGTGGGGCAGTCAAGCGACGACTACGGTACGAGTAAGACGTTTGTAGTACTCTCGATTGAAGATATAGACGACGGATTTTGCGCGTGTCGAATTGCATTGAATCGTGCAGTGTGAACTGGTTGCATCCAGTTTTATTTGTATTTGTTTTATACGTATTTGTACAGTTCTAATAAATTCTATAGTAGTTCCAACGGCATTTTCAATTCGAGTCCTGTAGCTCGTAACAATATACTAGTATAATTATTATAAGTAATTGTGTTAGAGTGAGCCCTTCAAGTGCTTAGGTGTCTGTGTATCTGAAAGTTCGCATAGGTGATGTCTGAATAAGTATGTGTGATTGAGCGAAAGTGAATGGGTCAGAGAATGTTAAGATCCATATGTTGTATAAGAAGTGTCAGGGAATCACGGAGGGGATTAAGAAATAACGTCGGTAGCGGAAAACAGCACAGTCATTTAGCAATACACAAGAGGTCTTCAGTGGACTGAAGAATAGAAGAGTATCAATGAAAAAGACATATTTTGCTGACCCTAAATAATTGGGAGATGGTGAAAGTAAAGAGAGATCAAATAGCAACAACATATCTTAATGTGTTTACAAATGGTCATAATAATATTATTTTTAGAGTTACATTAAATTATTTATTGGAGGAGTTCAGCAGACAGGCAGACGGCCCACTTAATGGAAATCTATTACCATCACCTATGGACATTTGCAACACCAAAGTTGCTTGCTACTAATGTGCCCCTGTTCTCTTAAAGGAGACTGGAACCTGGTCACTAATGCCGAAACACAACTCAAGGTTGTTATGGCGGCATACTCTAGACCAGGGTGGTAGCCATGCAGTAGGGCAAATGCCCTACCATCTGGCTGTGGGTTGTTTTGTCGCCTCTTACGACAGACCGCAGACCGCAGGAAGTTCCTGCATGGATAAAAATATGTAAATGTGAATAATTGAGAATTTACAAATAATATATTATATTACCCTCACTTGTAACATAATTACGAATAAATTTTATGAGTTTTATGAGCAGCCGAACCCACACATATTGCATATTCCCAAGTTAAGCAAGTTATGTTTGTGTTATTGGTAATATATAATGAATCACTCTGGGGCCGATCCCAGACACTGTTTATCCTTAGAAGAATATTCTCATACATTAGAAACACACACTATTTAATCTATATCTATATATTAATACATGAAGCAAAAACGTTGAACCCCTTTTTACGAAAATTGCGCAGATGGAGGAGTATGAAATTTCGCACACTTATAGTTTAAATAGAGAAAGAGTGCAGAATACTAATTATTTTTTTTAAATTATGCATAAAAAGTACATTAAATTGATAAAAAAAACATTACACACACTACCATGTATTTGACTCACACATGCATATATATTCTTTTGTTTATTGTTAAAGTCAAATTAACAGTGTAGCGAAATCTGTGATTACGGAAGTATAGTCTTTGACAACAGAAGCTTGATAATGTTCAAACTTATAATTTAAATTAATTATGGTCAAATTATGACCACTAGTATTAATTCATAGACAAAAAAAGAAACAGAGTGACTACAACAACATAGTATAGTTATAAAATATATATATCTATAATTAAAATGTATGTAAACATACAATAATTATGTATACCACAATTGCCAATCCTAATGAGCATTATTACTGCCCTGGCTTGTCTGGAAGAGATTGCCTTTTAGTGGTAAGACTGCCCCTTTTGTACACAATAAGAATATAACTAGTTCACACTTTTTTGGAATGGTGTAAAATCATATATTATCTATCTATCTAGCAATTAATGTATTGACGAAAGTGATACAAGTATGGATGCTCCATTATATTTAATTTCAGTCAAAATATATATTATGTAACAATTGTTTATACATTGTTAAATTTGAAATTGTTTTTACAATTACATTCCAATTCACATTTACTGGTACAGTAAAAGTAAATGCTACTTCATTTACTTTTACTGTACCACTAAATGTGATCTCTTCTAGATTTCAATTGCTGACTTTCCTTTGAACATAAGCAATAATAAAACTTTTTGCAACAAAATCTACAGCTTAATTTTTTTTGTTCAAGCTAATATTACATAGTACTTTCTTTAAGTTATCGCAATAAGGACACCTACTCATAAATAAAGCTATGTTGTAAGAGTTTAAAGGGCTGTATTTTATTTGATTTTGTATTTTGATGTTTCGGCCACTGCAGTAGCCATGATTTAATATATGTTGGTTAATATACTCATTATTTGTTTATTTATGGAAACCTACAGCTCAATACATTTGAATAAATAATAACAATTAATAACAGAAAGCTAAGACAGGTTCTCACAAATAGCCTATGGATTCAAAGTAATATTATTGGGTTAAAAGTAATAGATACATATTTATGTAAATATTAATGAATGTAGATTAATCAAAAGATATATTTCAAGATCATACTAAGTGGAAATTCATCATCTCTGCCTACCCTTATGGGAAACAGGCAGGTAATTTATATGTATGTATGTAAAAGTAACATTCAGACACTTAATCACTGTTGAGAAATGTATGCATTAGACATTTATTATAATAAATAACTGCTATTAGAATATCTGTATGTAAGATTAAGTTTGAACAATCTTTCAAACCGATTGCTAACAGATTTCTATGAATATTTTTGGAACTACAAGAGTTACAGTAGAATCAATGACTGAGCCAAACTCAGTAATGTACACCTGAACAAAACGCAACACATTCGTTTACAAGATTAGCTCCGCTATGGAATCATAATTAACAAGAAGAAGAAATATAAGGTGCAAGACATTCAATCAAATGATAACAGTGGCTGTATAGCCAAAACACAAGAATTGAAATGGTAATAAAACATTTTGCAGCACCCAGACTAAAATTAGAACATGACGCTGTAAAGATTGGTAAATACGATTACTTCATCCAATTGAGCACTTCCGAATGTTACATCTTTGATCTCTTACGTTCAATAACAAAATGAAAACATAACCTAAAAAAACATCTGTCAAAGAAAAAGTATTGTATATTTCACTGTATTTTACATACCTCGAGCTCCTGTTTCTGACATTTCTCTTGTAATTCTGTCACTAAAGGGTTTATTGTAGAAGAACTATCTACAGTTTCCTCACTATTTCCTTCAGAAAGCACCTCGGAGGCGAAATTCGTTATTTGTCCTTTAAGACTGCTCAAACTCTGATTTAAGTTAAGCCACGACATTTTTGTTGTAAATATTAATTTTGCATATTACTTCGGAGTATTGTCTAGCAAAGTTATTTCTAGAAAACACCGTAAATAATGTAAAAATTGCATTATTTTTACAAATGACAGGACTTTGACCAGTTGGCAAAACAAGTCGCCATGTTTTTTATTTGAAAAGACAATAATGAAATTGAATGACACATGACATAACTTTTTGAGCGCATCACAGAATAATATCATGCATAATTTTTATATTTACCAAGTACAACCAAAGACATTTGATTATAGTTCAATAAATTTCATCTATATTCAAAGATTTACAATTATCATAAAATAATAAGCCCGCTTTGATTGTTCTCATTACAACATATTTAGGGATTGAAACCTCCAAGGCTACGTTCCACATGAGGCTCACAACGACCACGCTCACGACCGCGATTTTTCCCATTCCATTTGCTTGCGGGCGTTACAATCGCAAGCTCAAGAGGAACGGATTATTTGACGCACCTCTTGACATGGATCGTCATGAGTGCTGCGTGAGCGAAAATCATAAAGTCAGTAGTGACGTTTTGGCGACGCCCATAGCGACCGTGGTAGCTATGTGGAACGACTAAAGGAGCATTTTGGACGTTGTGAGATATAGGAGGAAAGCGCCCCAAATCGTTAATTTAGAGATAAGTGAACCAATCATCACGAGAAATCGATTAAAAATTAGAATTTAAATACAACTTTGTGATCCTTTTATTTATTTTAAGTTAATTACTTTTTGTGTCACCCAAATACTTCACAAGATCGTTATGGAGCGCGAAAGTTTTGTCTCGCGTCGCCTTTCGCATACCGCATGTATTTATTATGTATCACAACTGACAATTGACAATTTTATGATTTCACGCGTTTAATATATATTTATTCAACCGTTTTTAACTGACTTCCAAAAGGAGGAGGTTCCCAACTTGATTGGTATTTTTTTTTATGTATGTACACCTATTACTCTGAGATTTATGATCCGAGTTACGTGATTCTTCTGTGGTTTGATGCGGAATAGTTGCCATTTGATCCCCTAAAAATTTAACATAGTTTGGCCCAGTAGTTTTGATTTTATGAACATTTTTTTATGAAATAATTTCCGTTCCCGTTTCTTGGAACCTATATTTTTTAAGGCGTGGGGCCCCTTTCGTAAGCCTACCAATAGCTAGACACTAAAAATAAACAAATAAAAAAAACTTCGTTTAAAAAAACTGACTTCAAAAACTAAAAAGTGTAAAATAACTTATTTCTAAAGCTTTTTTTAGTTATAATATCTTATTTTTAATATATATTATCTAAAACATCTCGAAGTCGGTGCGAAGTAAAACATAAAAATTACTATATTTTGAAAATTACTAAGCACCGACTTCAAGATGTTCTAGATAATATATATTTAAAAATAAGATATTATAATTAAAAATAGCTTTAGAAATAAGTTATTTTATATATTACTTTTTAGTTTTTGAAGACGGTTTTTTTAAACGAAGTTTTTTTTATTCAATACATATAAGTACATTTAAGTAGTATTGTTTTAGTATAAATACGTAAATCATATAAGGTTTGGGAATAAATATATGTATTTAGTTTTTTCCTGAAACCAGTTGATTTAATGAAATACCTTAACTGAAATAACCCTTTGTTAGCAACACTAAAATTAAAAATAAACGCCTTAGAACGTAACGATTTATACGACATAACAGAGCTAATAAAATGTCATGTTATTTCGTTATTTGGAGAAAAATAATAATTGAAATATGTTTTATAACATTATATAATGCAACAGTAAAAAATTATGCGTATTAACAACCAAATAAATTAATTATTATTAGCTTTCAGTTTGTTGATTGGATTCAAAATTACGTTCTATTGACATTCTTAAGTGTCAAATCAAGCCTTTTATTTTTGATTATTATAAGTATGTATTACTATTTATAAAGAATACAATGGGTGCATTCCTGTAGTATTTCACAACGCCCAAAATGCTCCTTTAGCCGTTCCACATAGTGACCACGGTCGTTATGGTCACCACGATAACGTCACTAATGATTTTCACTCACGCGGTGCTCACAATGATCCATGTCATGAGGTGGGTCGAATAATCCGTTCCACTTGAGTTTACGATTGTAACGCCTGCAAACAAGTGGAACGGAAAAAATCGGGGTCATGAGTGTAGTCTTTTAGAGCATCGTGTGGAACGTAGTCTATGTAGTATAGATTTAGTACCTACTCTACTCTACACTTAACAAGCTAACTGCCTGATCACGGGCTTGATGGCCGATTCCTATATCTCACTATTAATTCACTTGCACTACCATCGGCTGAATTTGAATTTTGACATTAATTGTATGGAGCTTCTGTCAAATTCTATCCGATGTGATACTAGGGCAAATAAACGATGATCAGTTCATACTATAATATTGAGACTTATACACATAGAGCAAACGAAAGCCAACGACCGTTATTTAACGTTCGCCATCTTATATCAAATTTTAACCGATAGTAAGGCAAATGAACAGTCGGTAAGATATAGAAACCAGCCATATATCCAGTTATTTCTCATTTGATCTTAGCGAAGTGGGTCGCTGCGCGCCGACGTATTTAGTTGTCCTTCATTGATTCTGTGTGTACGCAACTTAGTAAAGTTCTAGGTGAGTTAAATATTTTTATCTTTTTACGTCTATCTGGCATAAAATATTTCAGAGAGCATTATAACCGGCTATTTATACGTACGCGGCATAACTCTGTCTTCCACAAAACCAAGGATTCATTATAAGTATGTTCTTGTTATTTATTTTCGTCATTTATTTAAGCTTCTAAGTACATATATTTTTAGTTCTACAAGTAATTTTTATGAAATAGCTTTCTTACTATGTTTACCATTTTTCTTTTCCAAAAACGTTTCTATTCACACAAACTTATCATTTATCATGCCTATTTTGATGGTATCTGTGGTTGAGCGGGTTAAGTCTTTTTAGCCGGCCGAGCTCGCTGGAATGCAAAGGCTCCGGGTTCATTTCCTGGTATGGTAAATTTCGTAAATAAACTCTCCGTTATTTACAGAGTGGTCCGTTGTATATTACCCATAACACAAGCGTAACTTGCATAATATGCATATATACAATGTGTGTGTTTGTCTGCCGATTATTAAAAAAAGAAAATATTGTCATTATTTATCAATTACTTGTTTTTTCATTTTATTTAGCCAAACGCAAGTCCATAGACTCATTATTTTTTTGACACAGTGTAACCAGATACAGCAGAGTTCGGTGATTTTAGCAAAATTAGGTCTCCATTTCAGGTTTAAGAGATTATGTCACAGTAAAATAAGAAAGCAGATTTTAGCCAAATCTTATAAAATCTCAATAGAACATTAATCAATTTCAACATTCGCAAGTTATTTCACAATATTCTTGCAATAACTTCAATCTTATTTCATATTACTTTGTGTTTAATTTCATTAACTTTGACCTCTTAATTAATTATTTGAACTAATTAAATTTACTGTTCCATAAAATGACGTGTAGAAGTAATCTATAAGTTAAACAAAAATGGGTTCTAAGTTTTGTATTTTGATTGGTTCCCTATCTGTTGAGAGAATGCCGTTAAAATACCCACATAAAATTAGCCCAATTTTAACATGCTAATATTCAATATCAAAATTTTAAATTGTAATCGTTTTAGTCAACCTTACTATTGCTTTTGATAACATTTTGTAACGGTTGACGACGGTACTGTCGAATCAAAAGACAATTGACTCCAAAATTGTAATAGTAGTAGTTTGGACAAAGCAGTGAGCAATCTGTAAAAATTGGAAGAATGTTTTAATTCTACAGATATGATTATTGAAATGTTTTGAGGATTTATTTCGAAAATCACTAGAGCACACGGAACGAAAAATATCCACATTTGGTCAATCCCGATAAAATATAATTTTGCTTATCTGTAATATGGCTTAAGAACCCCTGTTTTCCCGAATAATTTATCCAATGGTCATGCTCTAAAGAGGCTTCATTGATAATTATAACTAGTAACACAAACAACTACAGAAACAAATACTGCATAGCTTTATTTACGCGCTTACTTTATAACATGTTCATACAAAAATAAATTGGCTTAATTAAGGCATTTTTGAAACAGACAGCAACAGAATTTAGCAGATCCGAGTATTTATTTATTTTATTACTTTATTGCATGAGTTCAGCAGAGAGGCAGACGGCCCACTTGATGGAAAGCGGTTACCATCGCCTATGGACATTTGCAACACCAAAGGTGCTACAAATGCGCTTCTGCTCTCTTAAGGGAGACTGGAACCTGATCACTAATGCCGGAACACAACTCAAGGTTGTTATGGAGACATACTTTAGATCAGAGGTGGTAGCCATTCAGACGCGCAAATGCCCTACCACCTGGCCTTGGGTTGTTTTGTCGTCTCTTACGACAGGCCGCCCGGCCGCAGGAAATAGTACTCTTTCTCCGTTCCTGCACAGATGAATTTAACAGAATCATCAAATTAAATCTGGTCACACTGTAGCGTGCGGCTGCGCTTTTTCCGCCATTTTTCACTTTGACGTGAAGTGACGTTACTAAATCGCTAAATTTTGCAGATTACTTACAATTTTCACATTTATTAATGTTTGTCGCAATGCAGAAGCAGAAATCAAAACTCAATTTAGCTAAAGTATATACATAAAGAATTGTCATATGTGATCCGATAGTTATCATTTCTATTTATTGAGTATACTAACATAACCTCAAAATGGCCGATGATTTCAATTTTAGTTTATTACACCGTAAAGGATGTATTAAAACATATCCTCCGCCTAAAAACAAAGCTTTTAACAAATTTGATTTACAAAAAGTTAAGGAAGAAATTCAAGGGAAAATTCAAGGTGAAATTCAGGAAGAAATTCAGGTAGAAGTTCAGGAAGAATACAGTGAATTTGAAGAAAAACGCGAACCTTTGACTACTAAGAATGCAGTAAGATTGTTGCTTCATGGGGCTTTAAAAAATGATGTTTGCCGATACTGTTTAAATGTGACAAAGCCTTTATCTGAATTGGATCAAATAATGCAAGTAGCTACCAAAGGAACATTGTTTAAAGTTACTATACGTGATATGGTGGCCAGTTTTCATCCCATTCAGGTATGCCTGTATAAATGTGGGCTCTAAATCTTAACATATGATTTGAGTTGGATATGTATGTGATACTTGAATTTAAGATAAATCCTTAGATGTTTCATACACGAATTTTAAGTAGCGGGTTGGTGGAATGGAAAGTGGGGAGGCATACTTACCCCTACTAGGACCCTTATGGTCTGGAGTTCTTTAACTCATTTTTTTTTTTATAAACATAACATCAATTATTTTTTCACTAATATTGCACTTATATCATAGGTCCAAAGAATAATCCTTTCAAAGTCCAAAAGAATGCCATTAATCAACAAAAAAAGAACCAAAGTAACCTAAAACAGAGTAAGTTGTCAAAAAATAAAGAAAAACAACGGAGCACATTCATATACACTACAAGAGTAACTATGAAAATATTCAAAATGGCGGCCAATAAAGACAAAATTATAAATTGTTTTTTTTACAAAATCTTATTTATTCATCCCATACCCATTATAAAAAATAATTGTATTTTTTCTACAATGTATTTAAAATATTACCATTAATATATCAATTCATTGGCTTACTAAAAAACATCTAGCTATTCGTCCACTAAACTGATAAGTAAAACAATGTTTCATATGAGACATAAAGGTGTCATAACTTTTTAACTTATGCATATAAAATAAATAGTAAATGGTTACAGTTGGCTCTGGGACTCACGGGCCACTGCAGCAGCGTGCTCGCTCAACTTGCGTGCTTTGAACTGAAGATAACCTAATCTGACTGTTTGTGTGTATAAAACAAATAGTAAATGGGTATAGTCGATTCTAGAACCCGATCTCAGCGCCACCTACCGGTTCCAATTGTGAGTCTAAACCATCCGGGGACCCATTCAAACACACAAAACAACTATAATCAAAATCGGTCCAGCCGTTTTGGAGGAGTTCACTGTCAACGCACTACAGAAGAATTATATAATAGGTTGGGGTAAAAGTCTTTTCGCATATAATATGTATGAACTTGTAATAAGATTTCTTTGGGTATACCATTTTTATCTGGCTGGTTTTGGTATCATTAAAAAGTTTTAATTTTAAAGACAATTCCAACTTCAAATTAGGAAAATGTGTGATTTTCATTTGTTTTTCTTATTGTTTAAATGAGTGAATCTAATGAAGAAATTCGATACATTTTAAAATTTTACTACAAAAAAGGTAAAAATGCAACACAAGCTGCAAAAAAAAATTTTGATGTTTATGGGCCTAATGCAGTATCTGTGAGAGTAGCACAAATTTGGTTTAAGCATTTTCAATTCGGAAATTTTGATATCAAAGATGCACGTCGCTCTGGTCGCCCTGTTACGGTCAAAATTGATGCCGTTTTTTAAAAAGTGGAGCATGATTGGCATATTAGTAGTTACGGTAAAGCTGGAGAACTGGGAATTGACCACATAACGGTTTTGGCGCATTTGAAAAAAGCTGGGTATACAAAAAAGCTCGATATTTGGGTGCCTCATGAGCTCACCGAAAGAAACCTAATGAACCGTGTACTCATTTGTGATTCTTTATTACGACGTAATGAAACCGAACCATTTTTGAAGAAGCTGATAACTGGTGATGAGAAGTGGATCACGTACGACAAGAACGTGCGAAAAAGATCGTGTTCAAAGGCCGGTCAGACTCCACAAACTGTGGCGAGACCCGGGTTAACTCGCAACAAGGTGATGCTGTGTGTATGGTGGGATTGGAAGGGCATTATTCATTATGAGCTGTTACCGCCAGGCAGGACCATTGATTCTGAACTGTACTGCGAACAACTGATGCGATTAAAGCAAAAAGTTGAGAGAAAGTGGCCGGAATTAATCAACAGAAGGGTGTGGTTTTTCACCATGATAACGCTAGACCTCACACATCTTTAGCTGCTCAGCAAAAATTAGGAGAGTTTGGCTGTGAGGTGTTTATGCATCCGCAGTATAGTCCTGACCTTGCACCTTCAGATTTTCACCTGTTTCGGTCTCTGCAGAATTCCTTAGGCAGTGTCAGGTTAACATCACGAGAGGACTGCCAAAACCACTTGTCGCAGTTTTTTGATCAGAAGCCCCAAAATGTTTATAGCAATGGGATCACGTCCCTACCTACAAGATGGCAAAAAGTTATCCAACAAAATGGCACCTACATACTTTAGTCAAATGTAAATAAACTTTATAAAAAAAACCTTTTGACTTTTTATATAAAATGCGAAGTAACTTTTTCCCCAACCTAATATAATATAGATATATATATATTTTCCTTTGAGTATATAATGGGGTAATATTATAGTTCTAAATGTGATCATAGGATTGTAAAGAACGACACTTATTGTCTGAGTATACCTAAATAATACAAGAATCTTTTTTGTACCCTTTCAATACGATTAGAATGTATGTTGATAGCATGGAATCCACACTACACTACAATATTCCAACATACTGCATACCAAGCTGTAATAAATAGTAATGGTTAATTTGAGCTCTTTGAATATTTTCATAATACAAGAAATGAAACCTGATAATTTGGATGATTTTTTTTTTATTATGTTGTCTATTTGAAAGCTGGAGCTTAAATTATTATCAAGGTTAATCCCAAGCTCCCGGATAATAGATGTTTCTTTTATTGCCGTCATTGGTGATTCAATATTTGGCACTATGAGGTTTCTTTTTATTTAATTTCATTGAATGTAGATAACACAAACTGATATATACATTTTAAAATTAGCAACAAGTGCAAGCAAAGTGAACTAAAATCATATAGCCTAGCTACATGCTAAACCCATTAAAAGTCACTTTTTGGATAGTGAGGTAAACAATAAGAAAAATGTAAAAAATAATCCACTTCAGTTGATTTCTTCATCATATTTCACACAAAAAATAACCTTGCCATCGGTTATTGGGGACTACCAGGGCACAACATTCATGCTCTCGACATTTGGGTGGTGTTGAAAGATAAATGTCTCAACAGTTGAAATTATTATTAAATTATATTATTATAAATAATTATTATTAATTATTCAAATTTAAGAGGTTGACTGTACTATGGTACACAGCTTGTATTGATATTTTTAGTTTTTACAAGTGTCCTGATGTCCTTCTTTTATGATATTATTATGAATTAAGAATGTGTGTTCTTCAATTCCAGGTAAGAGATGATCGGAACTTTCCAAACAAAATATGTGATGAATGCCTCGATAGCACAATAAAGGCTTATCTATTCACTCAACAGTGTGAACAGGCCGAACGAGCTTTACATAATTGTTTTGATGATATATATGAAAAAGTTGAAAAACTTGACCCAATTGAAATCATAAAGAAACGTGGTAGACGTAAAGTGAACCCAAATCACAATATAATATATGCAGAGCATGAGAATGTCATTAACTATGCTCAACCAATCATTAACTTGGTAAATACAAGTTCAGAAACACTCACAGCAGAGAATCCAGTTACGGAGTTAGAATGTTTAAAGTGCAGTCAAGTGTTACCAAATATAGAATCACTATTAAACCATGAAAAACGTCACCCTACTACAATGTGGTATAACTGTCGAATGTGTGGGAAAGCTTTTCTGAAACGACATCATATCAAAAAGCATTTCCAATCACATCTAACAGATAAACCGAAATCAACTACAGATAACTCATTTGTTTGTAAAGAATGTGGTTCTGTTTATGAGAAACATATGGAATATCTACAGCATATAGAGAAACACAAATTCAAAATTGTTATGGAGCACTTGTTGGAACGTAAAATGGATAAGTTATGTTCCATATGTTTGACTAAAGGGAAAGGCATGGTAGATATGGAGAAAATGATTTGTTTGCATGGAGGTAATCCTAATTTAACTGGAGATCAGAGTTTGTACTCAATTTTGGCTTCTACACTTCCAGATGTGAGTTTTTCAATATATTTTTACCATTTTCTTTACAATTTCTCTTATTGTAATTTTCTAAATAAACTATTCCATTGTTAGAAATAAAAAGTACTTCAAATTATTGGAAGAACATGTACAAACATAAAATTTATGTAAATTTGTTCATTAGTAAAAGACCATTAGGAGAGAATAATCAACTTACAAATTAACCATATAACATTCACATTTCATTTGAGCTACCATAAAAAACAAAAACACTGGGCACATTTTATATCTACAAATCATAAACGTCCAAAACACCATGCTCGCTGTACGCAGTTCGCCATCTAGCTCGCGCTAATGCGTGGTAATCCACATTTTTAAAGACTTAATTGACATCATTTACTTACAACAAACCTGTATTCTACTAATCTTAACAAAAAAAATTACAAATGTTCACAAAAACCTTATAATTAAATTTCCAAGTCGGCCGAAGTATTAATAACCCTGTATTTAAAACAGTAACTACACTATATGGGTATCAAGTAGACTTGCATGTGTTTTTTTTAATCACGTTCGATATGTGACATTATTAATTATTTTATAGCCAAAATCATACAAATATCGAGAGTTAATTATACCACGAGAGGCTACTATAGTAAAGATTGTCAAAAAAACTTGGACTCAGTTGCCAGAAGGCATAAAAAATAAATCTGACGGCAAAATGAATATTTCAATACCTGTAATTGCAGACAAGAGTGAGTATGAAGATGATTCATGCATATTTTTCTTTTCGTTGCCTGAAACTGTTGAAAACAGATCTAAGATTGTAGTCAATGATGTTAATACAGTGAATAAACTTGATGTATACACTGAAGAAACAGAAGTACTTAGAAATATTAAAGACAGTTTTGATATTGAAACTAACCAGAAACCAATGAAAGCAGATCATAATATTTTTAATGATGCTCAAAATGTTAAAGAAGTGCCTAGAAATATTAAAGAAATTTCTGATATTGTAAATAACCAGACGCCAATGGAATCTGATCACAATATTGATGATGTTGCTCAAAATGATAATTCAGACAATACAAAAAATAATCGTAACACTACTACAAATTTATGTAAAATATGTTGGATATTTAATAAACCTTCATGTAAAACCTGTATTGCGAACAATAAAGCTAATTCTGAGAGTGCTGCATACTCTATCAGTGATCATGAAATAGAATTTATTAATACAGGCAAAATAAATGTTGAAAATCAAAATACATGCAAATATTGCTGGTTATTTAAAAATGTTTCTATGTGTAATCATTGTAAGAAATCAACTTCAAATAATAATAGTCAGAGCACTTCTAAAAATATACAGCTGAATGTAGTTGCAGAAGCTAATGATATGGACATTAAAAACTATGAACATAAAAATTATTTCAATAATAAATCGGAAGAGATAATCAATGATATTACTACTTCTAACAATTCAGAACTAGGTAGTCATATAAAAGAGAACATTGAAGATAATATACATTCTAAATCTGTCGCAAGAAACAAATATATTACATGGGATTGTCCCATGTGCCTAATAACAAATGAGAACAACATTGAAAGATGTCATTGTTGTGACTCAAAAAGGTTCAAAAGTGAAGTGAAATTTAAATTTGATAGCCAGCGGTTAGATTTTCTTTCTCATAACAATAAAATAAAATCAGAACAAATCAATGAAAAATATGAAGCACCAAGAAAAATTGTCGGTGAAAGATTGGCTATTCAAAATCTTACTACAAGTTCAAAAATCATTGAAAATTCTAACCAAGTAGAACCTATGGACATAGAAGTTGTTAATATAACATTACATGATAGTAATCAAACGAAGTGGAAAACTGATGCAAAAGTTGTTAAAAATATTGCATCAATCGAAAATTATAAGAAGTTTACTAATATTTTTAAATTTGGGACACCTAATCCAGTAGGTCAATATTTTAAAGGCAACGAAATAACTGAGCAACCTTCTGATACTTGTCTAAATACTAATGAGAAAGTTATACAATATGAAGGCATGGATATCATTGAAGAGTTCAATATTATTGACAATTCACAAATTAATAAACCAGGAAACTATAAAAATATCTTGGCACCACAATATAATCTTGATACAGGAAATCATAAACACAATATTATACCTGCTAATGAAAATGTTTCAATGGCAGAATATAAATTTAATATAGGAAATTCTTCGATGAATGATAAGAAAATCAGAAGAACTAAAAGGAAGTTGTCGAAAGCTTCGTGATAATCTTACAATTCATTATATAGTCCTATATTTTGATACAAAATGCATGACATTGGTAGTAAATACATAACTTTAATTAATTATTTCCATTTAAAACACTAGTGTTAGAATATACTAAATTTCATAAAATTATAACTAGGAAATTTTAATGAGAATATTTTAATTGACTTCTTCCTTCACATAGATAGATGGCATTATAATCAATAATATATAGTTTGTTGAATATCTAATATAGAGTGTAGAGGTAAGGAGAACAATATGCATACATATAAAAAAATCTATTTAAAGTCACTCAATTCGGTTGGTTCTGTTGCTAGCATGCAAACAATTTGTCACACTTCGCATCTTCCCTGTCTATTAATTATTATAGTAGATTGAAGTTAAAGTCACACGAATTTCATGATTTTTTGACCCCTGCCACCTCCTTGTCACAGCTGGTCACATTCGTGATAATGTGTGGCATCACATATTTTGTAATTATACATAAAGAAATTATTAAATTAAAATAGCAGTTCCGTAACTAGCTTAAAATATATTAGATTTGTGAAATGTGACATCATGAAATTTAGGACCCCTCCCACCCCTTGTCACACTTCGGGCGCGTTCCTTTAGCATCTCCATAATCTTTAGCATTTTGCTCGAATTATGAGTTACATAAAATTGTACTCCTTCTGTCTATCCTCTATACTATTTAAATAATTCGATAAATAACCTCAAAATATATTTGTGTAATTATTATAATGTAATAGATGAATAAAAGTCTACCAAATATGATACCAAAGTTACTAACATTATTAAAAGCACAGAACTTACATACAAGAGAAGGCAAAACATGAATGTGTCCCTCTTGGATTATATTCAAAACTACTAGGTAACTAAAGCATTTTTCTACTTCATAATAATTATGTTTCATACTTACCATTCTTACCATTTAATAAAGCCAATATTAGACGGTTCATGTCTATGTCTCTCTTTCAATTCAAAACCAAAGTGAATAAAACTTGAATGATTCAATGTCAGGGCATATGACGTTATGTACTTTGAGTTACATGCCTTTCAACTCAATTAATTCAATTTTGCTTGATCCGTCTAATATCAACATAACACATTCACTTGTTTTTTGTCCTAAATGATTAAAGCCTGATTTGTCAATCACTAGATAAAAATTATTCAAAGGCTCATAATCTAACATAATCAAAAATGACAGTCATGTTAATACTTGAATTATAATAGTTCAATTTTTACACTTTTCTATTCAGTCAGATTTATCTAGTGTATGAAATATCAGACCTAACTAACAAATACTAATAAGATAATAATACCACTTAAATTTTATGAAACATACACAAAATTTAAAGCTGACGTAGTGCAAGTCTTAATTCCTGTTCGTTACGTAATATATCAATCAATATCCTCCTAATTTAAACTATTAACCTGGCAACCCTGATAATGGATTATAATTGACAACGTCCTAATAAGCTTCCAATATGGCTTACTTTGATTTCATTTCGCCTCCCGAAAAATAAAAACAATTTTGCACATATAAACCAATCTTAGTCTCTTCAATTTGTTTTACATTTCCCTAAATGCCATTTAAACCCATTTCTGCGCTAGAGCTGGTAATAGACAGTTTATTTCTTCAATTTGGTTGAGTCAACTAAAGTACCATACCGTACCATTCTTTGGATACGGGCTTGGCCTAGTCTAGGTGTTAGTATCCAGTCTTAATTTTAAGGCGAAATTTATTATATTTTTGGTGACAACAAAATTCTTTTTTATTTTTTATAAACCATAAACTTGATTCACTCAATGTCATTAAATACAGTCGTGTCCTTTCAACTCTGTGCCTGTCTGATTATATAAGACGAACATACTGAGACTGACAGGATGTTCTAAAAATGGCCATATATGATTTTAGCCATCGTATAACTGATAATTTTAACTTCAATTCTGGTATTTACAGATAGTATTTGGTATATTTTGAATTTAAAGGCAGACACTTTTAATTATATTTGTAGGTATAGATTTTTAGAAGCATCATTTATAGTTAGTGACAAGTCGACATGGCAATCAGGGTATGAGGCAGGGCTTGCAGGGGACACCCGCATAACGCCCTCCCGCCTTGGTTTTAGTGTTGAATAAGTCCACATCGACCACGTTTATCGATATCGATCTCACGTGGATACATACAAAGGTGTTAAATTTAATTCAATACAGAGCTTTAAATTCTGCCGATCGGGGGAATATAATGGTTGTGTATTGAAAATAACTTCGGTTACATTTTAGTCCTGTGTTAAAATATAAAAAAAAATAGTCCATTCCCTACTACGAGAACCAACCAGAAGAAAAAAATGTTATATTAAATAGAAATTATTGTTTTAAATGTCCTGTGTTTGAAAATATTAGGCCCTAGAGTAGTCTGTTGTATACTACACATAACACAATCGTAACCTGCTTAGCTTTGGGATATGCATTTTGTACATTTGTTTGCTGACTGATATATTTTTATTACTTCAGATAAAAAGATAATATTAATTTTAATCTCATTTTGTTGCGTACCAAAAAAGATATCGATATTGACTACCTGGTATCTGAAGTCACATCACTAGAGAATTGCCATGTCGGCCTACATAATATACGACTCGACTATAAATAAAGCTAAAATTTTATTTAGTTTTAATGCAATTTATTTCTTGTTTCAGATGAATAATTTAGACAACTACACAGGGGCAAAAATATGCGAAAAGTGCCTTAATCAAGCAATCAATACCTATGTATTCACAAATCAGTTTTTGTTTAACAAAGCTAGGCTAGACACTTGCGTAACACTAATGCTTCAGAATTTAAACGAATTAAAAAATCCTGAAAACAATATATTTGTTGAAATATCCCAACATACAGTATTACCAATTCAGGATGAAATAGATGACATATATATTTGTGATAAGGATGAAATTATAGACGAGACAAAAATAAAAATTGATGTATTAGAAGACGAATTTAGAACTGAAATAGATAATCTAGATATCAAGGAAAATTTTGCTGCTGAAGCTATCAAAACGCACACTAAAAGTAATTTATTAAATGGTATACAAACACACGGTAATTCACTAAATGTTTGCAGTGAGTTTTTAGCATTCAAAAGTAAACCCAAAAAAGTTGCCAGAGTAAAATACACGTGTTCTATATGTAATAAACATTTCATCACAGATTATCATCTTAAGAAACATATTATAAAACATATTAACAGGAAGGTTACGTGCAAGTTATGTTTTAAACAGTTTGAAACTAAATTTCATTTATACGAGCACAATAAGATGGAGCATAAATTAAAAATAGATTATGAAACTTGTAATCAGTGTGGTAGAGCTTTTAATAACAGAAAAAAATTAAAAAAGCACTTAAAAAGTCATTTAAAAAAATTGTGCGAGTTATGTAACAAAGTTTTCGGATCGCAAAAGTTTTACAACCTTCATATGCAACGTCACAAATACAAGTTGAACAGATACAAACAGAAACGTGTAGTAAATTGTAGTTTTTGTGAGAAAGAATTTGTAGGCAATAATGAACTTTACTGTCATATAAATAAGGAACATATACAAATTAAACCATACGATTGTGATATGTGCGAGAAACAATTTTATACTGCAAAAGACTTGAGATATCATAAAAAAATTCATGGTCTTTTATCTAAAGAAATATGTGTTTTTTGTAATAAAGAATTGAAATGTAGGAGAAAATTGGTTTATCATGTTTGGGAACATCTTGGAGTGACCCCGTTCTCTTGTCAAGTATGTTTACAAGCATTCCATACAAAAAGCAAACTTAGGTTACATATGAAAGTGTATCACGGTGGCAATTATTGTTGTGCTTTTTGTAAAAAAGTATTCTTAACTAAATTTGGACTTAAAGAACATGTTAATAATGCACATAGTTTCATTTAGCAGTTTTTGAGGTCTAGATAAACCTAATAAATACGTGTCGATCTATTTTATTAAAAACAGAACAGGGGATAATAATGATATTAAACGGACCAACCAAATTTATGCAAAGAAAAATGAAAAGCAAAAAATTAAAAGGAGACAATTATATCAATGAGACTTAATGATCCAAGTTTGTGTTTATATGTATCACTTTAGTTAATTCATCCTAATTGAAAGCCAGAAATGAACCACCTAGGGCGCAGTCCTCTCTAGTAGCTCACAACGCCCAAAGTGCTCCAACTGCCGTTACACATAGCGACCACAGTCGTTATGATCGAGGCGAAAACATCACTAATTATGTCATTATTTTTGATCACACAGCGCTCACAACGACCCATCTCAAGAGGTGTGTTGACCACAGAACATTGATTCTCTATCGATTAACATTGAAAAAGGCGCGATTTTCAAATCAACCAATGACATTTGTGCATTTCGTCGTTATTGATATCAACGCTCCATAATCTGTTCCGCTAGAATTTATGATTGTAACAACCGCAAGCAAGTGGAGCAGGAAAAATCGCGCTCGTGAACGTGGTCGTTGTGAGCCTCGTGTGGAACGTAGCCCTAATATAAGCTTACCTACCATTGTTGGCATTCCACCAGTGATGCACCCTGTCAGTTTATTGAAGAAATTAAGAATAATATTATTATTTTTATTGTATGGCTACAAAATATAGTAATAATAATATTTCTTAATAGTTTGAATAAATTAATAGAACGCTAGTCATAAAAGGGGATAGCTGTATAATTTAACCTAGCTTGTCTAATTTTTTTGATACATAACTGGACGAAATTCTATTTAAATGAAGATATTCGTAGATTGTTTAAGATTTTACTTTTCATTTTATAAATAAATATAGTGAATTCTAATATGATTTTAATAAAATGGATCAACGCATATTTTAATAATAATAATTAACCAATGTAATTGCTAATTTAACACTTAAATAGTATAGTATCTGTGAATAAAGCGCCATTTTGTATTTGCGCCTTTATTGTAAGCGAAACAGAAATACAAAATGGAGTCGTGACAGTTGCTTTGGAACATTTGCAGCCATTATAAAATTATATACAGGCATACATAACCATAAACTAGTATTATAGATACTTATATAAGCCAAAAAAGTTTTGGAGGGTATAGTTATGGAATATCGTCTCTGAGTATGAAAAGATATTCATCAAAAAATACTAAATTAGAGTGGCGCTATTGTCGCTAGAGGATAAATTGGTTGTGTATTCATCCATGAAGCAATCCAAAAAATGCACAAACCGTTCATAATTAAAAAAAATAGAAAAATATTCAATACTTTTAAAATTATATGAAACTAGCTGTGCCCGCGACGTCGTCCGCGTAGAATTTGTTTTCAAAACTCCCCCGATTTTGAAGCATTCTTCATTGGTGCTCCCCTCCTATTGGTCTTAGCGTGATGATATATATAGTCTATAGCCTTCTTCGATAAATGGGCTATCTAACTATCTAAGAATTTTTCAAATCAGACCAGTAGTTCCTGAGATTAGCGCGTTCAATCACACAAACAAACAAACTCTTCAGCTTTATATATTAGTATAAGCTTTAATTCGGCTAGGGAAGCCAGTTGAAAAACGGCTAACTCGCGATGTATTTTCTTATTTAAATTTGTATTTTTAATTTTGCAATCTTACCGCATATTTTGAAACCAAAGCCGGTGCCCGATCGGGTTATGAGTTGCTATTTCATCCTATACGTATAGAAATCCACCGATTTTAAGAGATAGTAATCCAGTAATAATACATATATGCACGAATAAAATAATATACGCCCCAATAAATTCTAAATAAATTCAAAAATTTGGTTGCTAATTAATTTATAGAGATACTAGTAATAATATGTTTGAACAGAACGCGTAAACGCCAATGAATGCATGGCGCTTTGGACCTTTTGGTCGCTAGTCGCTAGTTTCTTAACGGTAGGCTACAGGGAATCGAGTTGTACGAAGTCCACGCAACTGCTAGCTAGCATCTCCCAGCGAGTCTTCGTTCGCGCTTCTATGACGACTACATATTTGTAGTAAATGGAAACAAAAAACGCGACCGCAGCGCTATTGTTCCGCCATATTTGTCTCCCCGGGATATGTGCTAGCTTCATTTAAATCCGTTCAGTACTCTTCAAACAAAAATTGTAAAAGTGCATGTTCGAATTTTTTGGTATATATTTAAGTTCATTGTACAAATTCGAACCCTCTATATATATTATATTACAGATATGAACCATATTTCACTCCGTCTATAATGCAGGGCTTGAAAACGTTATCAATTACCTTTAAAAATACAGCTAATTACCGATATTTTCGAAAAAGATACTGCCATACCGGTACATTTATTTTACCGTTACTTGGTAACTTTTATGTTGTACGTTATTTCAAGCGATGTTGCCATCTTTACAAATTGGCTTAATTGTAGTTAAATGTTACAGAAACAATTGACAAACACAACTCTGTACATTACGCGCGCTCTTAGCACAGTGCTGTTTGACAATCTTTGCGGGTGAAAGAGAACGAAGATGGTAACAAAACATAGTTATAACGGTAAAATTACCGATAAAAATTGTATTAACGTTATATATAGATAGATAACACTTTATTGTACACCATTACAGAAAACCTTATAGCCTAAAAATATTCTAAATGTGCACAATGGGCGGTCTTATCGCTAAGAAGCGATCTCTTCCAGACAACCCGTATTATTTATTACAAGTAAAATAGCTACAAATAACGATATTTATTGTTTACCGTTATCTGAAATTAGCATAAATAACGATACCACATTTTTACCGGTATTTCAAGCCCTGCTACAATGGCTAAGTTTATAGTATACGATTTGCTTATACTAGCACCATTTTGGTTGGTCCTTGGAACTATTTTAAACTTCTTTCAGTCTGACCATAATAGATGGTTCTCATTAACTCTACCCTCCATAAAAGTGTCAGTCATTGAGCCATATGTTCCACTAGAGAAGATATTTGAAACAAAAAGCGTGCTCTATACGCCAGGACGAAGGGCGCGGATGTATTCATGTAAACACATGAATCATCTCTGCGGCTTTCGTTTGATTAAACTTTTACATATAGCTCAATGGCGTCAGTGCTGATTGTCGATGATTCAATTTTAAGACATGTTAAACAGTTGTTAAAAAATATGATTAAATTATATAATTGGAGTATAAAAATTAACTCATTAAATACTGTAGTTCTGGACAGGTCGACATGGCAATCGGGGTATGAGTCGTGGAGGGGGGTTGCGCCACCCAGCGCCCGCGCCATATAAGTTAGTACTGCATAAGTCCGCATCGACCGCGTTCATCGATTTTGATCTCGCTCATGTTGTTGCTTGTATATTACTTTTGTAATAAAACTACGTTATAACGGTTTTCAGCGCGGTATTTTATTTGTTTTTTTATTATTTGCACGACGACGGTTGGCTAAGTAAAACTTTAACAATACTTGACATCTTTGTCTTCCGCGATCACAGCTACTGAAAAGTGCACGGAACGTCGGAATAATGAAAATCAAATAAAAAACCGCTCTTAAAACCGTTAAAACGTAGTTTTATTATGTATAGTAGTCGCGAAAATTTAAGAAAATACTATAGTATGTTGCCTCGTCGTCTGATATTTATTTGCGTCACGTGATCTTTTTCTGCAATCGGGCGGTTGCGGTATTATGCGAGAGTAGATGTGAGATGACTTCATTCATCCAGCCCAGATCCTCTAGGAAGTCCGCCGACTTCTTAACGTTGCTGAAGTCTTCTCAAAGGCTACCTGGGGCGTCCAGATACTGTGCCCTGTATTGGGCCAGCTCTCTGTATTTTGCAGAATATGGGCGACTGTTTCTTATGCCTTCAAAGCTCTGCACCGGGGCTTTCACTGGCACTTATACTGAAAAAATGCCTGTTAATATTACGTCATGTGATAATAAAAAGAACACTAACCCATTGTCAAGCACGAGGAGTATCTAGAAATATAGAATCCGCGCCACTAAAGAAGTCTCACGGAAATAAATTTACCAACTTTAATTGTGCAATATTTTGTATTTCTTATTCTATAATTACCTACATCGATTTATGCATGAGCTAATAATTACTCTGGCAGGATTTAGTACGGCGATTGCAGCACTGCGTCTGTGAGACTTCTTTGTTGGCGCGGATTTTAAATATATTGTCAATCAGACCATGGACTGGGCTGTTTGAAAATGTTACTTGAAATAAAAAGATGGAAAGAATTTTACTCTCATTTGGTTGCGAATCAAAATTTATAGACTACAGTGTAGTGGAACACTTACACACCAATAGATGACGCTGTACAACAGTCAACTATCGTAGCAAACGTTTCCCGAAACATACAAAGAATATATACAAATTTTCAACAATAACAGATGGGCCTAGGCCTGTGAGGAACATCTCGCTCCTCCACCCTATACGGGGCACCCCCTTCATCAACTACCTGATATGTCATTACTCGAAATTTGCCATGTCGACCTTTCGCAAACTGCACTTATATAAATAAATATAAAGAGTATGATTTATGTTTGTCCAGTTATCACGGACTTGGGAGTGAACCATTTGACATGAAATGTATGTTATTATCTAATAAAAAACCTATTTTTGGAAAGATCCTAAACCTTAAACGAGCAGATGGCCTTGCAGATCATTGTTCTTTTTGACGTTTTATTACTTACACTTTATAGAAAAAGGTTGAATATGGCTGATCTAAAAAAATATGGTTCAAATGCATTGGTGGAAAAACATTAGGGATAAGAAAACTTCCAAATTTTTTGACATTTTTCAAATGTCCTGTACCTTATTTTTTTATGGACGTATATATAGGTTTGCGTTTGACCACTGTCTCACCTGATGTTGAGTGATGACGCAGTCTGGGATGGAGCACGCTTACCTAGAAGATACCTATTCGCTCGTGACTTGAAGACTTCAATATTGTATTTGTCAGGAACAAAAGACTCCGTATTATAACATATACTGTAATGAGTATCATGTTTCTTTCCCCTAGACTTTGAAGGTATACTACTTTTTCCCTGTATGCGGTATTTTAAACGTCAAGTACTCTAAGCGCCGATTTTTCAATCAGATAAACTTTTATCTGTAGCTTATATTAGGGCTACGTTCCACATGAGGCTCATAACGACCGCGATTTTTCCCGTTCCATTTGCTTGCGGGCATTACAGTGATAAACTCTAGTGGAACGTTGAAGTCATTAACGACGAAATACACAAATGTCATCGATTGATTTGAAAATCGCGCCTTCTTCAATGTCAACCGATAGAGAGAATTAATGTTCTGTATAACTTTATTAGTCGAATAAATAATAACCTGACAAAATTCAAAACCGAAACGATTCAAATGCCTTATTGGTGCAACTGTCATTTTTAATTTTCCCATGTTGTGTGTTATTTCTATAGAATAACTTTTATGTGATCATTGAAAATTCGGCCCTTAGTCTAATTCGTGTTTTACCCTGATAGGTTTACTATCGTATAATACCGGAAATTCCGTACAGAACCGCAATCACAGATTAGTTTTAAAAAAAAGTGACAAGTTCGTCTTTTTCTCTCGAGTCTTCAATTGCTCATTCTATGACTCCAATACGGCCATTTTTAACAGACTGCAATTTAAAAAACAGAAAACAGCTAAAAATTTGGATTTTTTTGATCTCTTAATATTTTACACTAGTGTATTAAAATATCGAAAAGCGATTGAAGAGGCCTGTGGCGACATCTATACTCAGATTTTTAATTACCTGAATTTCAGCTGTGATAGGCTTTTTTTATGTTGCAATCGTGGTGCATAGTGTTGTAGTACGACTCATTCATAAGTGAGTTGAATCCTATAGATTCTATATGACATAAAATAGGTCGATCGCAGCTGTCATTTTAGTCCAGGTAACAGAGCATGGTCGTAGGATCTAGAAGTTTTACAGGTTTACGTATTTAATTCTATTGTATTTATAGTTTTTAATCTGCCTTTAAATTAGTTTGTGAATTGGTAAGATTATTTTTATATTAAGTTTAATACATATAAGTTTTGTTTATATAAATTTAATAATTACCTACGCAATAGAAAATATATTTCATAAAGTGTATATCTAGTTTTCAATATATCTTATATACGATATAATAATGTTGTTTTTTTAATAATAAAAATAATAGCCTGTACGGTTTGTACACTTCCAAAGTATTTATATATGAAATACGCAACAAGCAATATAAAATAAATATATAATAATAAATATAAAATATTGCACAATTAAAGTTGGTTAATTTATTTCCGTAGGACTTCTTTTGGATTCTATATTTCTAGAT
The DNA here is from genome assembly GCA_039645545.1 of Dendrolimus houi. Classification (NCBI taxonomy): domain Eukaryota; kingdom Metazoa; phylum Arthropoda; class Insecta; order Lepidoptera; family Lasiocampidae; genus Dendrolimus; species Dendrolimus houi. The sequence continues at coordinate 12,211,061 of CM077143.1, read as the reverse complement.
AGTCCTCGTGCTTGACAATGGGTTAGTGTTCTATTTATTATCACATGACCTAATATTAACGGGCATTGTTTCAGTATAAGTGGCACTGATAGCCCCGGTGCAGAGCTTTGAAGGCAGAAGAAACAGTCGCCCATATTCTGCAAAATACAGAGAGGTGGCCCAATACAGGTGTAGTATCTGGCTCGAGTCTTCTTATTTACAGGAAATCTCACAGTAAACCCGTCATGCTTGTTATAGGCGGCTTATGGCCGGTCGTATATCTTACTATACATTCACTTGTCGTACCATCGGCTGAATTTTGGTTTTAGGTGTTTTTGTAACCAGAATACACAGCAGACAGCATATCTGATGGAAAATGGTTGCGTCGTGGACATTTGCAACACCAGAGGAGTTACAGCTCTAAAATCATTGTAATATACTACTGTGTAGTACGCAAGGCGGGCTCCTCAAGAAGTTCCGCAGGCCTCTAGTTGAGTATAGTGAATTTACTGCTAAAGCAGGAAATAATTTTGGCTGTGACCACATAAACTCTGACGCTATTTTATACTTCCCATTAGTTCCATGCTTTAAGGCTGATTTACACTGGGCCAGTAACTGCATGGCGCCACCTAGAACTGACTTATATTGTTTACATGCAGTCACTAGTCTTGCATTATAAAAGTATTAAAGCATATCCGTGCAGGAAGGAGAAAGAATACCACTTACTGCGTCCGGACGGCCTGTTGTAAGAGGCGACAAAACAATCCACAGCCAGGTGGTAGGGCATTTGCCCGTCTGGATGGCTACCATCATCTTGAGTTGTGTTCTGGCATTAGTGGCCAGGTTCCAGTCTCCCTTAAGAGAGCAGCAGCGCATTTATAGCACCTTTGGTGTTCCAAATGTCCATAGGCGACAGTAACCGCTTTCCATCAAGTGGACCGTCTGCCTGTCTGCTAAGCTCCTGCAATAAAAAAATATAATAAAATAATAATAATAGCAGCCCATAAACGTGCTACTGCTGGGCTCGGGCCTCCCCCTATTGGAGAACGGACAGTATACCCGCCACATTTGTCCAAGGCGGCTTGGCAGTTTGCCACAACGGTTATTCCGATGTGCGGGTTTCATCACGATGTTTTCCTAGCACGTGGTAATTGTAACAATATTCACAATAGGTCAGAAAAACGGCCTAAGCGGTGTATGTTTTCAGGTCAGAATTCAAACCCGCGCCTTTTAAATTTGGGACACATGCGCTAACAATTAGGCTACACGGCTTAAATAGCAAATAAAATAAATTATTACACTGATCCAATTACGGACTTCAAATTCAGTAAACATTAGAGATGTGCCGATTATTCGGCGACTAGTCGGTAAAGCCGACTATCCGGCCACTTACTTTGTAGTTTGTAGTCTATACTTTACTAATACTTTATAATCCATACACGAGATTTTCTTTTTGACATGATTAAATTTTAATAGAGCTCTTTCACTTTAATGAACAATAACAGTATTATCTTTAAACTATTTTTTTATTATAACTACGTTTTAACGATTTTAAGCGCGGTAATTTATTTGATTTTGTTATTCCGTTTCCGATTTGTCTTCCGTGATCACGACCACTGAAAAGTGACCCAAACGTCGGAATAACAAAAATCAAATATATTACCGCGCTTAAAACCGTTAAAACGTAGTTTTATTATGTATACAAGTCGCGAAAACTTAAGAAAATATTATTTTTTTACACAAAAATACCACCCTGACCCGTACATAAGCAAAAATCAAGAAATAATGCGAAATAAACAAAACAGTTCCTACACTCTCGCATGTGGCGGTTGCGACTTGTGCGCGAATCAGCCATAAACGAAGCGTCACGGAAATCCTCGAAACCGAGGCCGACTACTCGGCCAAGTCGATCATGGCCGATTAGTCGGCCTCTCTACAACCGACTAATCGGCTAGTCGGTCAAAGTCATAATCAGCACATCTCTAGTAAACAAGTTTAAAAAATAGCAAAGCAGCGTTTGTACGAGAAAGCTTTTTATACGACTAAAGATTTTCTAGACGACCGCACCGAATGAGAATAATACGATGGTTACGAAGCTTTTTCAATAACCCCTATTATAATATTATAAATGCTAAAGTGACTGTCTGTCTGTTACGCTTTCACGGAAAAACTACTGGACCGATTTGGCTGAAACTCAGTATATATATACTTTTTCGAGGCCGAGGAGAACTTTACGCAAAAACTATTGGACCAACTATTGGAGGGTGGACAAGGGATACTTTTCCTCCCGGATAATGGGATAGATTTATGTAGTTTATTCCAAAAAGTAGTATAGATTTTTTTTTCTTTTGTGATTTGCCATTTTGGTTATTTTGGTCATTTATGTAGTTTCCAGATAGATAGACAGATAATAAAATTAAAATGGCTTATCAAGTCGTTTCTTTTTAGACACGTCTTCTAACATTTCTGCCAACTTTTCCAACAAATAATTCAATCGCATCCAATTCTGCCGTTTTTGAGAAGTCATTTTTCTCTACTGACTTCAATAACGTAACGTAACGTAACGTTGGAACTACTATAGAATTTATTAGAACTGTACAAACACGTATAAAACAAATACAAATAAAACTGGATGCAACCAGTTCACACTGCACTATTCAACGCAATTCGACACGCGCAAATTCCGTCGTCTATATCGCTAATCGAGAGTACTACAAACGTCTTACTTGTCTCGTAGTCGTCGCATGACTGCCCCACCCCTCCATTCGGGCATAAATAATCGGTTGTGCGCACTGAGTTTCCGAGAAATAGCAATTTGCACAGCTGCGAACGGCCAACAAAGTCGAAAACAATAACAACGATTAGTTCGACGCTAATGATGATCATAAAACAAGTAGAAAAAAATAGCATGTTTTTCTTAATTACAATTCAAAACACAAAAGAATTCCTAAATCCGGGAAGCAATAAACTGCGCTTACGATAGGCAGCTGTGCGTTTATCTTTGACGGCATGTACAGAGTGGATGATACCACTTTCGTTTAATAAAATTAGAATTTTGAAAGAGATCCTTTTGTAAAAATTTTGAATATAGGATTTAGGTTGTGGATATCAAGTATCAAATACTACTACTACTAATATATCAATAGTCAAATAATTAAAACTACATATTAACGATATCAAGCGCGGAAATTTATTTGATTGATATTTCGGAGTTTCGGAAACTTTTGAGTAGCCGTGAAAAGACGAAGATGGCAAGTGCAAATGAGTAATGTTAAAGTTATTATTTAACTTTGTTCCAACTTGTAACTAACGTGTTTTTTTAATATTTTTACTTTACTCTATGGGAGCATAATCTAACTTGCCACCACTTCGCACCATGCTATGGCTTGAAGAGATGCGGTGCATGGAACTCTCCAGCAATATGCGTAGCTCCAAAATTTTATATAACTCAAGAGATCCCCGCAGACGTTGTCCTGTCCTGAACAAATAAAAATCTTCGACCCGATACAAGCGCCATCTACCGATTCCAATTGTGAACCTAAGCCACCCGGAGACCCAAACACATACAAAAATTTCATCAAAATAGGTAAAGTCGTTCTCAAGTTATACACGTACATACATTTCTACGATTCATTTTTATTTATATAGATTAAATTAAAAGGGTGGGATGTAAAATAAAGAGAAAATTATCAATCAAATTGGGGTTTCCCGGTGCACGCAGACAGAGCTCCGTGTCCTGAAATCTGTGTGTATAAACTCCCACTACCAAACTAACAGTCGTAATACTACATACTTCACAAACTATAAGAGAAAAAGTATATTTACCAGTTTGAATAACCGATAGTAGTAGGGTTACCAACCGTACCATAACATACAGTACTGTAGTATATTTTAGCTAATTGTACTATATACTATAGAAAAATTATATAGTACGAAATGTACTATATTTTCATAAAATATAGTAAAACTAATATACAATTGTCGCGCTTGTTGGTGAGATTCTTATGATTTAAAAAAATACCTCTTTGCTGGACAAAGTAAAAGTAGTAATAAATACAAATGGAAAATTGAATAATCAAATAAATAATGAAAAATAAATGCGTTTATCCACAAAAATTCCCAAAAGTACTTACTATATTTTTAAAGCTTAAAAACAAAAATATTCGTACTATTTCCTTTTCTTTATTTTCTCGATGACAGCTCCTGTGGAAACTTGAACGAGCGTCTTTTTTACATTATGTATACATTATATTTTTACACTATGTATATTATATATTTCCTTCAAAAAAGGTGGGCGCCCTAGATAGTAGTTACATCATAATAAAGAATCAAAATCGCTCGGAACAAAAACCTAACACTGCAATTACAGTTAGCGCAATCCGTACATTCGTTTTCATAGAAATTCTCAATTAAAACCTTCAATCAACGTCTTTTTTATAACACACTTTTTAGACTTAAATCAGTCATCAATTGAAAGCCCTATAATGGTGCAATTATTGCAGTTTAGCAACGAAACCGACAATAAAACAATTAAAAAAATATTTATTTATTAAACAAAGTAAAGCAATTTCCATAAAACTTAAAAGGCGTTATATAAACTATTTATTAAGCTTATTTAAATATTAATATGTTACAGTAATGTAATTTATATCTAAATATTAAGACAACATGTGCGTATAGAAAAGTTTACAATATAGGAAGAAAAAAAAACGTATAAAAAAAGTAATTAATATTAATGTTCTTAATTTAAAAATTACATTTTGTGGCCAGTATAAAGCCGTATCGAATACAAGCTTTTTGTTAGAGTTCGTACAACAAGTATCTTGTCACTTTTATAACCTTAAAATTACAAATAGTGCGTTCCACATGTCGGTCACAACGCTTGAAAAGCTCCTTCAGCCGTTCCACATATCGACCACGGTCGTTTAGTCGCAACGAAAACTTCACTCAACGAGGTTCAGTTAGTTAACGAATTTTCGTTCAATGATCGCGCACAACGACCCATCTGAAGAGGTGTGTTTTGAAGTGGACGACTGGACGTTGACCACAGAACATTAAAACACTCTCTCTAATTTTCAAATCAACGATACATGACATTTGTGTATTTATAATGACATCAGTGCTACATAATCCATTCCACTTGAGTTTATGGCTGTAACTCTTGCAAGTAAGTGGAAACGGGAAAAATCGAGGTAGTGAGAGTATGTAGTTAGTGGTGGAACGCGCTCAAAATTAGTCGTTTAATAAAAGCAGTTGGGTACATTTATTTTCTAATATTAATCAGTAAAAATTAATTTACTTATGTAAAATTCTCTGAGTTTATATAGCACTAGCACGTGCCAGGGAAACTTCTTCGCGTTGCCATGACTACAACGTGTGTCAGTGAAATGCAACGACACTATAGTGCGCGCAAGATAACTCTGCGCGCGACGGGTGGCGTATTTAATGTTACCAGTTTAACCTCTCACGCGTCCAAAGACCACATGTAGCGGAAAATGCCGATAATGAGTGAATATTTTTAAACTAAAACTTACATTCATAAATCATTATTTCTATTTTAAACAGTTTAAATACTTAAAACAGTTATGATTAATTAAGTTATATAAATATGAATTATTTTCCAACGATGAAATTTATTTATTATAATTAATGTTTCATCTTTTATTATTCAATCTATAAATAAAAAAAAGAAAAATTAAAAGTTCACAGTAACCTTGCAAGTCTTTTATTGAATATATAGTAGATAGATATTTTAAATTTGGAGTAAGAATGGTCTTGTAATGGGTCAATCAATACCTTCCATTTGAACATCTTCATCAGAACACATGCTAGATTATTCATCAGAAGAGTCGGATGTGTCGTCTGTGACATTAATTATAAATTTATCCATTTCCATATCCATTAGTCTGTCTGATTCAAAATACTTGTCCTCAATTTTTTCTACATGTAGACATACATTGAGCCACTCTTCTGTGGTTATTGTTTGGAAAGCTGCCTCTGTAAATGCTTCTATGTTACTAGGAGCTTGAGTGACATTTTTTTCTGCAATGCGCCTCTTCACAATTGCCCAAATGTTTTCGATTGGATTGAGATCACAATAGTAAGGCGGTAAACGCAAAACCTCGTGCCCATGTTCATTTAACAGTTGTTCTATTTCGTACTGTGGGTCTCCCTTGTGCCTTTTGATTAATTCGAATAATTGCGGTTTTGTCCAACAATCATCGAATTCAATTTTATTTCTCGTAAGCCACTGTTGGAGCTCTGCTTTTATATTCCCCATTGTAGGGGCCTTGTTTACCTGTGTGCAGTGGTATCATGCATTATCCATCACTACAATGCAATTCGATGGTAGATTTGGCACTATCTTTTCTGTTATCCATCGCATGAAATTCGCGGAATTCATGTCGTCATGATAGTCACTTGATTTGGATTTGGACTTGAACAGCAGCAGTCCTTTTTCAATAAAACCAGTTTTGCCTCCAGCATGGGCTATAATCCATCTTGCGCCAACACTATCAGAAGCAAGAATACCAGGCTGTTCCTTGGATTGCCAACATTTTTGTAAGTGGTACGAAGCATGTATGTATGTTTGATCAAGATAAATGACAGGCCGATTATCCTCCTAGCGATTCTTGCGTAGCCTCAGAATATATCTTGCTCTCCAAGCTGCTGCGTTCTATCAATACCTTTCGCTTAGACTGGCACTTTTTGTATTTATAGCCCATAGTTTTCAAAATACTCCTCAACGAGCTTCTTCCATATTTGAAATCAACCAAAGTTTATTTATGGTCGGAATTTCTTTCTTTACGACATAAAAGGATTGAATTTGATGCCTTATAGCGCACTTATCAAAATCGTCTAAATCATCAATTGCTTTTTTCCGGTTTCTTTTTTTCCGGGTGTCACAATTTTTGAACATGAAGCTGCTGCAGCAACACCCTCTTGAGTTATTTGGGTGACAGTATTGTTCTGGAAACACCTATAACAAAGTAATAATAATAATATAAACAGTGTTACAGGTAATCAGTTAGTATTTAGAATCCTCTTACGGGCAGTTTTGTCTGTTGGAATACAATAGGGATTTTTTTTTATAGAATAGCATAGCATTAGGACGATAATAGGGAAATACAGTAAGTAAATACGTACTAGATAATCACAATATTCTTTATGTCATGTTGTTTCAATATATATAAAACAATGTTAATCAGGCAAACCTTAACAATATTTATGTTTTACAAAGTTTTTCGTTAAATAGAGCTTAATTATGTACTTTACACTGTATTTGCACAGATGTCGTAAAAAGCTAATAGCAAAACCAGAAAATAAAGATAGTTTTGATGTTATGGCAGCCCTAAAACTAACATGTCAAATATGCCACGCGGGCTCTGACTTTGTAAAACGGAATTGTAGGCCCGTTATTGTCTCGTTCTTCTTCACAAGCACTTTTTACCTTCAAGATAATGTCACGGCCAGCACTTTTAATCACTTTCGGCATGGTGATAGCGAGTATTAACTTTGATAATGAATAAAAACACGGAACATAACACACTCACATATCACCTGACGTAAACGACAAGATGGCGGCACATGGAGTAATTCCGATTTCAGCCGTGCGCAGACTTATCTTGCGCGCACTATACCAAAAAATAAATACGACCACAGCGCCACCGTTTTGCATCAAGCCCGTCTCATAATAAAGACCTGGTAAGAGCTTCAGATGCAAACATCAAATGACTGCATTGTAACGTTTATCATATATATATATATAAACAGGAAAGAATTTTTTCTTTCATACAAATCCTATATATACAGAGTGAGACAACAACAATAAATCGTTTCGTTTTAATTTCAAGCACAAACTTATGCTAAATGCGTCGTTGCGACAGCGAGTGTCAAAACGTACAAATTTGTACCAAAACGGAGCTGGCGTGATTTGTCCATCGACGACGACGACGTCATTTATCGGGATAAAAAGAATTGTTAGAGTTGACCCGATATTAAGCTAGCTCTGTGTTGAGTTTCATTTAAATTGCTTCCGTAGTTTTCATGTGATGCCCTAACAGACAGGCAAAAATTATATAATATTCCAAGATCCCAGTCACCCCTTACTTACTTACCACTTACATGATTTTAGGAAAGATGAAACTTTTAGGATCGGTAGTTAAACATAAACTTAGAAAAGAATGGATACTCGTTCAGCTGAAAGCGGGGCCGTTTTTCAGGTAGCAGGTATCAAAGGTGGAGTAGGTGGTGGTGGTAGTTTTTACATATGTCATATATGATATTGTTATTAACAAAGATATACAGTTGCCCGACACTTCCTGTGGGCCATAACTTTTTACAGACACTTTAAAAAAATGTGGGAACTTACGTCATTTTAGGAAGGCTGAATTTTATATATATTATCAAGTTTAAAATATTTTCCAATGAGCCAGATAAATCTGACGGGCCAAACATCCTCCCAGATTCGTTAAGAGTTTTGCTGTGCGAGGAAGCGCGAGAGCATTATTCAAGTCAATGCAATATTATTTATATTTCAATATTTATATATTATATATATTCACGCGTCACAGTGCATGTCACTTGTATTTATACGCTTGAACAATGATTTAATGCTCTCTCGCTTCGTCACACAGCGGCGAGTCGGGAAGATGTTTGGCCCGTTAGATTTGTCTGACTCATTGGAAAATATTTTAACATATTAAACTGCGTCAGGCGGAACGTCAGGGTGCCGTGACGCCTCTGCAGCCATTCTGGCTTCACCGCTTGGATAACGGCGAGGCCGACGCTGGGTTTTTGTAGGCGGTCCATTCACTCTGCCACCTGGACCTGGTGCAACTCATCTCTGCGCCCCTCGATCTCCCGGGGCGCGGGTCGGCCGTCGCTGGTCTCCTTTTCCTTACGCCACGCGTACAAGGAGGCCAGTTTTCTGGCCTCCAGGTCCCACGGCAGAGCCCCGGCTAGTAAGGAAGCCGCTTCGAAAGATATTGCGCGATACCCTCGGACAGCCCTGACAGCCAGCATACGCTGTGTCTGTCGCAGCGTTGCGACGTTGCGAGCCATCAGGGCGCACGCCCACACCGGGGCTCCGTAAAAGGCCATAGATCGCATGACTCCCTCGAAGAGCTTTAGGCACATCACATTTGGGCCTCCGACGTTGGGCAGCAAGCGCGATAGTGCGCCCGCCGCCCTCTTGAGTCTGGGGACCATTTGCTGGAAGTGTGCCGAAAAGTCCCATCGGCTGTCCAATACCAAGCCCAAATATTTCATGGATGGCTGGACGCAGATGCAGACGCCCACTGTAATGCCGGATCCCGGAGGTGGCTTTCTCCGAGGCCCGTGAAGGACCACGGCCTCGGATTTGTGCAGGGCCACCTCGAGACCCAGCCGCCAGATTCGGTGGACCACCTGTGCAACCCCAGCTGTCGCCAGAATGGCTGCCTCGGGGTACGTCCTCCCCCGCGCGACGACCACCGTGTCGTCGGCGTAGCACGTAATACTTACGCCCCGCATTCAGCTTAGCGAGTATCCATTCCTTTCTAAGTTTATGTTTAACTACCGATCCTAAAAATTTCATCTTTCTTAAAATCACGCAAGTCTGGGGTGACTGGGATCTCTCTCACTCTATAAGTCGCATTGCCGAAATCTGCCTGTTTGAATTAGCCTCCTGATTGTCTTCTCCTTTGTAAATTCATGGTATAAACTTCACTCTTCTACACATTTATTATATTAGACACTACTATTAAAGTATTTATTAACGGCAAATAAAATTAAGCCTGGCTTCTATACTTCAGGCTTTAGCAGTATAAAAAAAAACTATTTCTGATATAAAAAGTATTCAATCTCCTTATTATCCATATTTTTTAAAATGTTGTTTAACTCTTTACCAATATCACTATTCATATAATGTTTAAAACCCTTGTTGAACAAATAGACAGCAAGCAGCTGTGTACTTTTTGTTCCACATTCAGTAATACCCCTAATAACAGCTGCAAATGTCTCTTTATTATCCCAAGTTAGTTCTACCAAATAATAGTGAAGTATTTTACCATACAACACCACAATCGTATCGAAATATCTTGATTTCAATTCGTCCACTTCTTTCGCTATGTAATTACCAAATTTTTTTCCCACTATATCAATGCCCTCTTTATATTTCTTCGTTTCATCTTTAAACACATCAGGCTTTTGTTTTAAACATTGTCGAATGGTTTTCAAATACAACATGTTCAAATAAATAGTTACGTAGACCGAAAAGTACATCTCGATTGGTAACACCGTGTGCATCCATGATACGACTCTTTCAAATACTGGCATACAAGATACATAATCCTCATTGAAAAACACTTGTTTAAATCTCAACGTTCGGAGAATTTCATTTAAATATGTCAAAATATGCTCTTTATTTTTGGAACCGTCCCAAACCAACTTCAGAATATTCAAAATAGGTTCAGCAAATCTTTCGTATCGCTTTGACTGTATCTCAGTCGCTTTGGATAGCAAAATAAATTTAATAAGTATTCTTAAATACGCACAAGTTTCTTCATTTGCCTCATCATCATGTTTCAAAACTTTCTCCACTATAAATTCGTTTTGCAAAAATTGAGATAGGATATCTTCAATACATTCGTCGTTGATCTTGTCTAGTAACTTTTCTATGTAAGAAAGTATGTGAAAAGTTTTATGTTTAGCATTCTTTTTCGCAGCTGCTAAAAGAATTAAACAGTAATCGGCTCTAATACTCAGTGGTGTTTTGCTGATCCTCCAAACCATTCCACCCAAATATTTTGTCGATTTCTGTTCAAAATCAAACTTTTTCAAAATTGGTTTAATAACCTCCCAAACAGCTTGTTTGAAAGTATTGGGTTCGCGATGGAAATGTTTTATTGCACACTTCAAAGTAACATTGGGTAGCATTTTGCTAACAACCTCAAATGTATCTACTTCAGAATCTGTTCTCTGAGACAAAACTATTGCCAGTTTAGCTGTTCGAGGCGACTTTATCAAATTTACCAAATAACTGCTGATGTCAACCGTTCGACAAACGAGCACGCGGTTTGCGATAGCTTTAACACCAAAATCATGCCATCCGATTTCATCTATGCCCAGCTTTGGTCTGGCGAGATGTGAATTTGCTCTCAATGCAACAACAAACCTTTTTACAGTTTTGTCGCTGTCTTCGTTCAATTTTTTCAAATAGGCGTCAAGATGTTTAGATTCCATAAGCAGAGTAAGAGATCTAGCTAATTTTAAATTTGGCTCATTCAAAACTCTTTGTTGAATAGTCGATTTGTAGAGTTCTGATAGACCATTAACTTCCGTAAAATAGATCGCCAATTTGCGCAAAAACCGTTCCTTGTGCGAATCGTTTTCTAGGGCCCTTTTAACGTACTTGTCAATGTTAAGCACTGCGGCATTGTGGCGTAAAGCATTTAAATATGACGAGTCTGTTGATACAAACATAAAATTTTCTAGGAAAAGTTCTCTACGGACCTTTTTCGTTTGAAACAATTGCAAAACTAAACTTTCAGCTACGGTTGGGTCTCGATCCACCAAATCTGACAGAGCAGGGACTACGAGACTTGTCTCTATTGGCATTTTATATTCATTATATGTTTGAAACAGAAAATCGAAAACCACAGCTTGTTTCTTTGTATTTGTTTCATTTACTATTGTCGTAACAAGAATCTGTGGCAATATTTTGCTAACAGTTTTTTGCTCTGCGACAGTCAATGAATACTCTTTTAAGGTTGAAAATTCCGTTATATATGCAGATAGGATTTCAGATGCTACGAAGTTGTTTTCTAATAAGCTCCTTAGAACAACTGCATGCAATCCTTCACGACATTCCGCTTCAGGCGATTTACCGTCAAGACCAAGCCCTACAGCAAATTCCAAAAACAATTGCCAAGACTCTTTCGGCAGTCGCCATACAAAAGCCCGCTTCACAAAGCTGCGAACTATTGTAGATCTCACATGTGGTGGCTCATTTACATACCTTGCTAACAATTGCAATAGTTTGTTGATACTATCGGCACGACCTCCCGTCTTGCTTACTAATACTAGCATCATGTATTGACGTGTTTGTGGGGAGCTCTCTACAGCAATCTTCTTGCGGATATCAAACAAGGTCTTTTCAAAACTAACAAATCTATATTCATCAAACAACTGGTCTAGTACAGTGCGAGCTTTTCTCAGTCGTCTACTAGATTCCAGTTTATAATCATCACAGCATCTCATTTGTAGACAGTAAGGAGTGATACCACAGTCATCTTCAGCATAATCACTATTAGAGTAAATACTAAAATTGTCATCATCAAATATGCCAACCCTTTTCCTGACTTCAGAAGGTTTCGAGGGTATTCGATATGGCCACTCTTTAATTTGATCACCTACATCCTTTTCAACAAATACCTTGTTTTTAAATGCTGATCTCTCCTTTTCATTTAAACGCTTGATTAACGGTTCAACTTCCTTATATGAAAACCAACCATTTAAATAATTTGCACAAGCTAAATTGACAACAACCTCTTTACACTCTTCAATAGTTAGACATTCAGCTATTGTTTTCATATCTAGTAACCATGCTGCGTAAAGCTCGGTTTTCCTCATAAACCTATCTTTACAATTATTCATTATATATCTCGTCGCAGCTGAACTCAGATGTTTGAACTCATCTTTATTGAAATATTTTTCGATTATATCCAAAAACATATTAGGATCGGCTTTTAATATTACTTTCAGGCTATTGTAATAGTACACCTCTTTCTCTAAGTAAAGGTGTAAAAGTTTTTCATTAATCGTCAGGGAATCGAAAAATATCTTTGCAACCTGAGGGCTCCTTTCACAGAAAACTTTCAAATAAAAGGATCCAGTTTTTCTAATATCTTCGGTATTTCATTTAAAACGTATGAAAGGTGGCAGTGCGTTAGAAACCGAATAGCTAAGTCGAAGTTGGTCACATAATAATACTCGTAAAACTGTTGACACATATCTTTATCCTTTAAATTTATACTTATCCAGCACTTCATTTTACTAACAGCTGTTGTTGTCATATGCGGATATAAATTTTCCTCTAAATTTTTTACATTCATAATATACTGGTATTCGTTTTCTAGAAGCCATTTGGATTTCAAAGCTCTAGACACGTAGAGCATGTCATCGTCTTTTAACATTTTCATCAAATAATCGACATCTCTGAGTTTGGATGCTAAATCGATTTTGAATAGTCGATCAACAGGCGAACGTTCTTGTATTAACTGTAGGTCTTGCAAATTAACACCACTTCTCAAAGCACTATCGACTAAAGCGTTTAAATTCTTATGTCGTTCGCCCAAGGTATCCCCAGTCAGAATTATCGGGAAAATGGCCATCTGGAACAAATCGATTTGTCAATATGATGTTAATAAAGATTTTTCGTACAATTAATTACTTGCTAACACTCACAGACGTATAGGCAATATTACGTCCCATACATGGACAAATCGATTACTACCATGATTAACGAAGTTAAAAGTTAGTGTTCCATGTTCGTGATAAAATCTGCCAATATAGAAAACAGACGAAACCTTCGGAGATGCATCTCACAAACATTCAGGATATAGGTTTTTTAAAGCGATTATAATTTATTTCAAAATTATAAATTAAACTAAATACTTAAAAATAAACTAAATTATAAATAAATTAATATAACAAGTCACTGCCAGAGGGAAGCGTGCCCAGAAGGCTGGCTGCATTGCCACGTTGATTCGTTGCGCGAAATACGAACCAGCCTTCTGATCAGGGATGGTATCAAAGAGTTTCTTACAAATTTCTTTGAAGAAACCCTTTGCCGATGGACCCCACGGACCTAAAGTTTCCACTCCAAACGGTACAAATATGTAACCCCTTCCTAGGGTTCCATATTTGCGCCGTTTGAGATCTTCAGCTGTTGAAGCAGCATTGCCAGCCCCTAAGTCACCAGAAGATATGACGCCGCCAGAGTGTCAACGCATGTCGCATAGGCTTTTTTAATATTATCACGTAGCAGTTAAGATTTTTGTATATACAGTGTTGAGTTTAATCGTAAATTAATTAAAGAATAAATGCACTCTAGAGTACAACTCTCGTCGCCTTATTGGTACTCCCGCGTCGAGCGTCGAGGCTGGCTGCTGCGGCGATGGAGTCATGGACTCACGCCTAGTGGTGCGTCACCGTATTCGACGGGGTAACCAAAGTAGACGCACCACTAGTGGCGTAGCGTAGTGGCCGTCCCTGCCGGCGCTTTTTAGGGGGTGGCAAAATTTCACAATAAATAATATAAATGTTTGAACCATTTCATATTTTTATCGCAACTACAAATTCGGATCGATTGAAAAGAGCACGGAATTTTTCATTACTTACTCGCCCGGCTCAACACGGGCAGATTTTTCATTACCACTTCGCTCCTATTGGTCCTAGCGTGATGTTATATAGCCTATAACATTCTTCAATAGATGGGCTTTCCAACACAAAAAGAATTTTCGAAATCGGTTCCGTAGATCCGGAGATTACCCCCTACAACGTCATAAACACACAAACTTTACGTCTTTATAATATTAGTATAGTATAGAAGTATAGATATAGTATGCATTAAATTGAAATACCTAAATAAAACGGCGGCAAAATTGTCTTCCGCCCCGGACGGCCGTCACCCATGCTATGCCGCTGCGCACCACACTAGTCACAACTTAAAACAAACCCCAATAGGCAACTTTCACAATTTGTATCAAATATTGTTAAATTGTAGCACAAGTGATGGATAATATGTATAACATGAAATCCAATTACCACAAATCAAATAATTCAAATTCAAGTATTTATATTCAGCTTTAGAAGTCGCCATAATATGCACATTCATCAAAATAAATGGTTACCAAAATATATAGTTACAATATTTGTGGGCAAAATAATTGGCTGCCTTATCGTTTAAAGCGATCTCTTCCAGCGAACTTGACATAAGATATTATAGTAACTTAACAAACCTGCCTAGGTAGGTGGTACATGAACTTTGATGTTACTTTAGATTTACAGTTTTTATTCTAACTCCGTTGGCTCAGCGTCCCAAAATGAGTCTTGGCCTCCGATACGAGAACACGCCACCTTTGAAGCTCACACAGGTCAGCCTCCACTATGCCCCTCCACCGGTACTTGGGGCGACCGACCGGGCGTTGCCCATCCGACTACCGTCCCAAATAGGCCCTCTTCACACTTAGTTGATAGGTTTTATTCAGTTTTTTATTTATTTTAAAAAGAAAAAGAATCTAATAATATTGATACAAAAATACCATTAGAAAAACCTTATGTTAACGCCTAGCGTTCGTCAAATCTGTAACAATCTACAGAATTCGAGTCATTCGATATTAATATCGTAATGCGCACGCTTCTATGGAGTTCAAAAGTTACAGATTTTGTACAAAAATATAGGCACAGAAATATTCGTGATGCGCGCACGGCGTTAGTAATCACTACTTTTCATCTGTGTTAGTAATTAAAGACCAACACCGAATATTTTGAATGAGTGACTAAATCAGTAGGAAGTTATTTTTTTGGATATCTATCCCTAACAAAACGCTGTTGCTACTTTCCTCAATTTGCCCAGTAATTGTGCGTTACACTGATCGCTCACAACGCTCCTTCAGCCGCTTCACATAATGACCACGGTAGTTATGGTCGCGTTGAAGTCACTAATGACGTATAACATAATTTTTGGTCACGTAGCGCTCACAACGACCCATCTGAAAAGGTGTGTTGCAGTGGACGTTGACCACAGAACATTAATATATCGAGACGTTGATTAAGGCGCGATTTTCAAGTCAACCATCTAACGACAAATGACATTTGTGTATTTTATTAATGACATTTGTAGCGGCCAGCATGCTTAAGCGACATAATCGTGGCCAGCCGCGTTTACGTTATTCGCCGCCCACGTCGCATTTGCGTCGCCCCTCTTCTTCCGACAGCTAACAGCTAAACGCTGTCGAGTTAGTCTGCTTCGCTCAGCGCGCGAGTGCAGTCTTGCCGCGGTTATCAAAAATGTCAGATAACTTTTACGCGCAGCGTTTGTGTTGTATAATGTACACTCTTTTAATATAAAATGTGCTACGAAAAGTATAGTTTCATTACACAAACCGGCAACCATACACCACACATTAACAATCCATAATTCATGCCAATTGAATTTGTGAATATAACAATTAGTAAATTTGCTGGGAAATGACATTAGTATTATTTTCATTAAAAAAAAAACAAACTGAAAGGGGGTGATATAGATAATAATTAATTATAATCGTTACTCAATGATTGTTATTTTATACTATTTCTAACATAAAAAGTATTGAATCTCCTTATTATCCATATTTTTGAAAGTGTTACATATCTCTTTACCCATCTGACTATTCATATTATTTAAGAAACGCTTTTTGAATAAATAAACACCAAGAAGTTGTGTGCTGTTTGTTCCACATTCAGTAATACCATTTATAACAGCTGCAAAAATCTCATCTTTCAACGGATCCCAAACAACGAAATTATACAGGTAAGAGGTCAATACTTTCCCATACAACTCTACAATTGATTCAAAATATCTTGATTTTAATTCATCCACTTCTTTCGCTATATAATTACCAAATGTTCTCCCCACAATATCAATGCCCTCTTTATTTTTTCTCGTTTCATCTTTAAATACTTCTGGCTTTTGTGTTAAACACTGTCGAATAGTTGTGAAATACAACATGTTCAAATTAATATTTACGTAGACCGAAAAATACATCTCGATTGGCAACACCGTGTGCAACCATGATACGACTCTCTCGAAAACTGGCATGCAAGATACATAAATCTCATTGAAGAACACTTTGTTAAATCTCAATGTTCGGAGAATTTCTTTCAAATATTTAGAAACATGCTCTTTATTTACGACACCATCCCAAACAATTTTCAAAATATTCAATACAGGTTCAACAAATCTTTCAAACCGCTTTGACTGTATCTCAGACGACTTGGATAGCAAAATAAATTTAATAAGTATTCTTAAATACACACAAGTTTCTTTGCTTTTCTCATCATGTTTCAAAACTTTCTCAACAGTAAATTCATTTTGCAAAAATTGAGATAGGATATCTTCAATACATTCGTCGTTGATCTTTTCTAAAAGCACTTCTATGAAAGAGAGTATGCGATCAGTTTTAGCTTTAGCATTCTTTTTCACTGCTGCTAAAAGAATTAAACAGTAATCGGCTCTAATACTCAGTGGTGTTTTGTTGATCTTCCAAAACATTTTACTTAAATATGTATTCGATTTCTTTTCAAAATCAAACTGTTTCAATATTGGTTTAACAACCTCCCAAAGAGCTTGTTTGAAAGTATTGGGGTCGCGATGGAAATGTTTTATTGCACACTTTAAAGCTACGTTAGGTCGCATTTTGCTAACAGCTACAAATGTATCCACTTGAGAATCTGTTCTCTGTGATAAAAGTATTGCCAATTTAGCTGTTCGACGCGATTTTATCAAATTTACCAAACAGCAGCTGATATCAATCTTTCGACAAACAAGTACGCGATTTGCGATAGCTTTAACTCCAACATCATGCCACCCGACTTCATCTATGCCCAGCTTTGGCCTAGCAAGATGCGAATTTGCTGTTAATGCGGCAATAAATCGTTTTACAGTTTTGTCGTTGCCTTCGTTTAATTTTTTCAAATAGGCATCAAGATTTTTAGATTCCGTAATCAGAGCAAGAGCCCTAGCTAATTTTATATTCGGCTCATTCAAAACTCTTTGTTGAATAGTCGATTTGTATAGTTCTGATAGACCGTTAACTTCCGTAAAATAGATCGCCAATTTGCGTAGAAACCGTTCCTTGCACGAATCGGTTTCTAGGGCCCTGTTAACGTACTTATCAATTTTAAGCACTTCGGTATTGTGGCGCAAAGCGTTTATATATGACGCCTCTGTTGATACATACACGAAATTTTCTAAGAAAAGTTCTCTGCGGATCTTTTTCGTTTGAAACAACTGCAAAATTAAACTTTCAGCTACGGTTGGATCTCGATTCACCAAACTTGACAGAGCAGGAACTACGAGACTGGTATCTATTGGAATTTTATATTCATTATATGTTTTAAACAGAAAGTCGAACACCATAGCTTGCTTCTTTGTATTTGTTTCATTTATTATTGTCGTAACAAGAAGCTGAGGCAATACTTTGCTAACAGTTTTTCGCTCTGCGACAGTCAATGAATACTCTTTTAAGGTTGAAAATTTAGTTATATATGCAGATAGGATTTCAGATGCTACGCAATCGTTTTCTAATAATCTCCTTAGAACAACTGCATGCAGTCCTTCAGGACATTCTGTTTCAGGCGGTTTACCGTCAAGACCCAGCCCTACGGCAAACTCCAAAAACAATTGCCAAGACTCTTGCGGTAGTCGCCAAACAAAAGCCCGCTTCACAAAGCTGCGAACTATTGTAGATCTTATATGTGACGGCTCATTTACATGCTTTGCTAATAATTGTAATAGTGTGTTGATACTATCGACACGACCTCCCGTCTTACTTACTAATACTAACATCATATATTGACGTGTTTGCGGGGAACTCTCCAAAGTAATCTTCTTACGGATATCAATCAACGTCTTCTCAAAGCTAAAAAATCTGTATTCATCAAATAACTGATCCAGTGCGGTACGTAATTTTACGTTTCGGCTAAGATATAATCTGTCAGTAGCAGCATTCAGCATTAAACAGCAGCGCTGCAATTCAGGGCCACCTTCATCATAATTGTCAAGAAAGTAACCCATTGGATCGTCGTCATCAAATATGCTAAACGTCTTCCAGATCTTAGATGGATTAGAAGGTTTTTGATACGGCCACTCCTGGATTCGATTACCAAAATCTTTTTTAACAAATATCTTGTTTTTAAATGCAGACCTTTCATCTTCGCTTAAACGTTTGATTAATGGTTCGACTTCCTTATATGAAAACCAACCACTTAAGTAATCCGCACGAGCTAATTTGATAACAACCTCTTTGCATTCTGCAGTAGTCAGACATCCAGCTATTGTTTCCACATCAAGTAACCATGCTGTGTAAAGCTCGGTTTTCTTCATAAATCTATCCTTACAATTTCTCATTATATATCTCGTCGCAGATGAACTCAGACGTTTGAACGTGCCTTTATCGAAATATTTTTCTGTTATATCCAAATATATATTAGAGTCAGCTTTTAATATTACTTTCAAGTTATTGTAATAGAGCACCTTTTTCTTTAAGTAAAGGTTTACAAGTTCCTTGTTAATCGATAGAGAATCGAAAAATATCTTCGCAACCTGAGGACTCTTTTCGCAGAAAACTTTCAAGTAAAAGGGGTCTAGTTTTTCCAATATCTTCGGTATTTCATTTAAAACGTATGAAAGGTGGCAGTGCGTTAGAAACCGAATAGCTAAATCAAAGTTGTTCTCAGAATAATACTCATAAAACTGTTGACATCTATCTTTATCCTTTAAATTTATACTTATCCAGCACTTAATTTTACTAACAGCTGTTGTTATCATACGCGGATATAAATTTTCCTCCAAATTTTCTGCATTCATAATATTCTGATACTCGTTTTCTAGAATCCATTTGGACTTTAAAACTCTCGATACGTGAAGCATATCATCGTCTGTTAACATTTTCATCAGGTAATCGACATCTCTCAGTTTAGATGCTAAATCTATTTTGAATAGTCGATCAACAGGCGAATGTTCTTGTAACGATTGTAGGTCTTGCAAATTAACACCACTTTTCAAAGCATCATCGACTAAGCAGTTTAAATTCTTATGTCGTTCGCCCAAAGTATCTCCAGTAAGAATTATCGGGACCTTTGGCATCTGGAACAATTACAATCGTCCTGTAAAGATTTTTCGTGCAATAATTTATTTTTCCATTCACTGTAGAGTATTATGTAATTGTATATTCAAATATTTTCCAATACTTTGAAGATTTGGATCGAATGTTGTTAATCCTTCCTATGATAAAAGAGAGTTACAACAAACAGAAAGTATAGTCTTTATATAAAGTACTAACTGATGCCCGCGACTTCGTCCGCGTGGTGCGGTTTTTTTAACTATCCCAAGGGAACTCTTTAATTTTTCGGGATCAAAAGTATCCTATATGTTGACCAGGGATATAAGCTACCACCATACAAAATTTCATTTAAATCGGTCCAGTCGTTTCGGAGATTAGCCGGTAGGTACAGACAGACAAACAGAGAAACATAAAATTTAAAAAAAATCTAAATTAGTTCTATTTCACTTCTTACATGCCCCTAACTCGGTTTATAGCATTTTTTTTCATTGTACAGAAATTCGACCTCTACAGTCTTATTATATGTATAGAAAATATGCCTATGCCCACACCAGTGAAGAAGCAAGGAGGCGTATTATTTTAATAGCTTGAGTTCAGCAGACAGGCAGACAGTCCACCTGATGAGAAGCGGCTACCATCGCCTATGGACATTTGCAACACCAAAGGTCCTACAAATGCGCCACTGCTCTCTAAACGGAGACTGGAACCTGGCCACTAATGCCGGAACAAAACTCAAAGTTATTATGGCGGCATACTCTAGACTGTAGACCAAGGGTGGTGGCCATCCAGTCGAACAAATGCCCTACCACCTGGCTATGGGTTGTTTTGTCGCCTCTTACGACAGGCCGCCCTAACGCAGGAATTTGTATTATTTCTCTCTTTCTTTATTTCTATACCAACAATGCAGCATTGCCACCCTTTATGATTTAAGGTTTTATTTGGAATCTCATATTCAAACCCGAGGTGTTTTCCTGTGAAAAAGTTGTGACAACTTAACGCTGTTCTGTATCAAAAAACCATTTATACGAATGTTGTGGAACCTCCTTCTCAAACAAAGTTTAATAACAGACACTAAGTATTCCAACAACGGCACATTAAACAGCAAGCACGCAAAACTGGCTCATTACCCATGCAATAGACTTCATCAGGCACATTTATATATACAATATACTCTATCATCAGACAGAAAGAACAGCTCTTATGCAGCCAAAACTTATTGATTCTAATTTCAAAATAATTTTTTTTTTTAGAAGGTGGAACGCTTCACGATTTTGCGTATATTAAATATATAGGTATTATATATGAAATGTAACGAGTTGGAATATGGCTTAAAAAAACGTTATATTTTTCTATTACAAAATGGTAAACATCGGCCCTAAATTCTCTCTGGAAGAGGAGAAATCTTAAAAATAAGGACACATATAAAATAAGTTATCGATACCCATAATTAATTTATGTGAATGAATTTTAATAATTATTATTAAGAAAAAACTTGCACCATATGATTAATTTGTTAAAAATAACTAAACCCACTACAACTATCAAACATATCAACATAATGAAAAGAAATCTCAAAGCCACTCTCATCTTTATGCAACCTGGGCCCAACAATGTATGAAAGTGTATCTGTCTCCTTTATCTATATAGTTTCAAAATCAAATTGCACAGCAAAATAAATACTTAAATTTCCTGCCAAAACACTGCAATTTTGTTCTTATTGATTTGTTTACAAAATATAACACATATTTTTCTATTTTTTAGTTATTTACTTTTGAAGTGAACTAATTTATTTTGGAAACGGTAACCTTAAGAACAAATATTAGCAATTCGTACAGCTAGTACAATATATAGCACAATGTGTAAGCGAGACGGATGACGTGCAAGCGAGATAGAGCAACTATTAATATGTGCGCTCCGGCGTTGCATTAGTTAGTTCCGCCCGATCATGACATACGCGAGTGTGGTATTCGGCCATGCCAAGCCTTCCCTTTTAAAGAAACTGCAAATCGTTCAGAATAAATTCATGCGCAGAGCCGTCGGTGCTCCCCTCTATATGCGTAACGTCGACATCCACCGCGATCTGGAGCTTCCCTCCATCAAAAACTACATTACGTCGCTCTCGCGTAAATATTTCGATCTAGCGCCGCACCATCGAAATCCCCTCGTCGTGTCCGCGTCCGATTATAAGCCTCGTCGAAAGGCTCTCGTGCGACGACCGCGTAATATCCTCACGGACAAGGTCGACGATATCACAAAACGGCTGGCTCGGATCAGCCCGCCCGCGGTTAGGACGGCAGGCTGGCAGGCACCGACAGACAGACACAGACAGACGCGTCGACGCCGCCAATCACGATCTCTCCACGTCCCCGCGAGGGACGTCAGGAGACACAGCCCCCCCATAGGATAGACTAGGCGTGTTGCTGGGAAGTTTCTTTTGCCGTTTCTTCTCTCCCAACCATAACACGTTGCGAAACGGCAGTAAGATAGTATAGGCCACCGCGAACCGCCGATCCCGGTCCGCCGGGATCCTTCCTCTCGGGCTTTATATTACCCGTCGCCCGCTCTCAATTAGTGCATTGTGTCGCCCTATGGTGGGCATCATTAGATTCATCCCCCTCTCATGGCAACAGTCCAGCCGAGGTGAAACTCCCTAGGGAGCCCCCTCGAGCAAGTTGCCTCCCGGGCTCGAGCGCCTTCGCTTCGCAAAGGCACTCGCCCCGAAAACCCCGGTAAAGTTGTGAGGTCTTCGGACCAACAACATAAAGTCAAGTCCAATAAAAAAAAAAAAGCATTAGTTAGTAGTTCGTTGTCCACTGCGATGACTAGACATATGCAGCTCCCATAGTACCCCCCTTCAAGTGAAACACACACTTGGTTTGACAGCTGTAGTGGTCTGACTATGTGTACATGGATGTGTTCAAAGCGTTACGACGGTGGAAAACTTCCAAGTGGAGTAACGACGTGTCGCTGAACTATGGCTCGCTGACTGCTGATACGGTTTCTTGTCTTATAAAGTAATGTGAGAAAAATTTGAACTTGGGGCTTACATTAAAGGATGGATGTCTTTTTAAGAAATGCATTTACTAAATCCAGCCTTGGAGCTCTCAAGTGTGGTATCATATAATACTTAAATTTATCTATACAGTTAAATTTAATAGTTAATAGTTGTTAAATTTAAGTTTGTTAGTGTGTTAATTTGTTAAGTTAAATTTAATACATAATAATTAAATTTATCTATACAGTTAAATTTAATAGTTAATAGTTGTTAAATTTAAGTTTATTAGTGTGTTAATTTGTTAGTTTTTATTAATAGTTAAATTTATCTATACAGTTAAATTTAATAGTTAATAGTTGTTAAATTTAAGTTTGTTAGTTTGTTAATTTGTTAAGTTAAATTTAATACATAATAGTTAAATTTATCTATACAGTTTTAAAATCAAAATGTACAGTAAAATAAATACTTACATTTTCTGCCAAAACTTTTTTACTACAAAAATTAAGAAATCTTTTCTTCCTTTTTTAAATTATTTTCTTGTTTCCTCTGATTAGTGGCAACACTTTAAGCAGAAGTAATGTGAGAAGATTTGGCTTTGGAGATTGGTCCTTACATTAGAGGACTTGTTTTAAGTGAAGCTTCCTTAGAATGATTGTGATTTGGAACTTGATGAAACAAAAAAGCAATACTAAGAAGAGATAAACACCTAAATCTATAGGACTAAGCCAGAGAGAATGAGATACGAGTTTTACATTGTGCTGCACAAATAAGAGAGTCCACAAGAGCAATAATTAAACATAGGTCTAATTTGGACCAAAATAAAATTGATAATAATATTTCTTAGACTAAAATAGTTAAAATTGAAAGTGATACTTAAGAAGTTCATTTTGAATTGTAATATGTTGACGGATGTAGTCTAAAAGTTTTATATATATTTATTAATAAAAGTTAGTGAATTATCTGTGAGTATATTCTCTGAAGTTTCACACATAATATTTTTTTAGAAATACATTTACTAAATCCCTCTTAGTTGGGAGCTCTCAAACATATGTGGTATGTATATATCATTGAAGCCGTTTCATAGTATGGCAAGTATCAGTGAGGAGCACAGCTAATTGGTTTATGTGGTTAATTAGTTTATCTTTGTAACAGATAGCCACAGCATTCATTAATTAATTCATTGTTTACGTTTACAAGTACTCATGCATTTCATTATTTTTTGTGAACCACAGTGCATTAAGTATCATAGGAAATGCTGTAGGACAGGTATTTCCAAAGTGGTTGGTATCAACCACATGGGGTTGAAATCGGCTTCCCAGGGGTCAGCATAAAGAAAAACTGATTTTGGAGGTTGATGAGGTCTAAAAATCGACCCCTAATAAGTAACACAACTTCAAATTTGAAACTTTCAAGATACTGTATAAGTTGTGTTACATGTACATATGTGAGTTTATAAGATAAAAATACTTACTTAAGTACTTTTAAGTAATTTGTATTAATTACACTTGTATTACACACTTAAAAATTATTAATTATACTTGATATCCATATATTTATACGTGAAGCAAAAACTGTTGTACTCCTTTTTACGAAAATTGTGCAGACGGAGGAGTATGAAATTACGCACACTTATAGTTTATATAGGGAAGAAGCGACAAATGCTAATATTTTTTAAATTATGCATAAAAGATACATTATTAATTAAAAAAAAACATTACACACACTACCATGTATTTGACACAAACATGCATATATACTTCTTTATTGTTGCCTTGGCGAAATCTGTGATTCTAGAAGTATAGTCTTTGATAACAAATTATCATGGTCGAATTTCGACCACGGGCGATCACTAGTTTACAAAATTTTATGTCTATTTATTTTGTTAAGTTTGATAATAAAATAATGTCATGTTACTTAACCACTTAATCAGTCACAAAGTTTTAAAGTATTTCTTTCATATTGATATGAAAAAACTAGAGATAGGATTTTTAAAGTAATTAGGCTATGGAGGTCTGAGATATCAAGTATCAGTTCACTTTGGAAAAGGGGGGGTCTCTTTCCCAAAATAGTTTGGGAATCCCCACTGTAGGATCTCCAGATGTGTGTTACTTACTAGTCACACTGTTCCATATCATACACTCCAGACTTACTTCAGAATAGCTTTGTAGATTAGAAACTTATTATTGAGACTCAGCCTAGCCTTTTATCTTCTTGATAATTATTAAATTTTAAGACAACTCACAGATAGATAAGGATTTCTCTTGTTATAATAGAATTTAATATTTAACATATGTTTCAAATTAAACTTGGATAGCTCATGAATGAGTTAAAAATAAGCTAGTTTCCATTATACAACTTTATCTAATTCACTCAGTTAGTAACATAATAGCTCAACGGCTCATAGCTGGCATGGCCCAGTTGCCAACACAGATTACAATGTTATCAATAAGTATAGTGTAATTAGACATTCCCACTGGACTCCCAGGATAAAAAGTAGCACAGTTTTTAAGTCTAAGAATTTGCTGTCGGTCAGTAAAAACCACATCAAAATCAGCCTAGTAGTTCAAATCAAATCAAATCAAATGTATTTGTTCAAAACATGGCTAAACAGTTGGCATATATGTTATATACAAATATTTATAATAAATTATATTAAATTATATAATGTTAAATGAACATATGAATAAAAAATACTGATAAATGTCAAAAAATAATAGTAATAATAATAATAACAAGAAGATATTTATTTACAATTGAGGAATTCGTCCACCGAGTAAAACATTCTATTTAAGAGCCATTCCTTTAACTGAATTTTAAATTTATTTATCCTAAACTCTTTTATGTGGATTGGAATTTTATTATAGATTTGAATGCATATGTTATAGCAGTTTCTGGTAAAGAGGGTTTTACGTGAATCCTGAACAAACACACAAGAAACAAAAAAAGGCATTGTGTTCTCTATCATTCATATAGTGTATACATTGTTTTTTTTTTAAAATAACTTTAATGGACAGACACAGCATGTTGACAATTTTATAGATTATACTATTGCATAGCTACCCCCATCCATACCAAGTTTCTGTCCATCCAAAGGTTGTCTGGTAGAAATCACTCCCAGCGTTAAGACCGCCCATTGTACTTTTCATTATGATTGTAGGTGTGAATTTATTTTGTAACATTGTGTGCAATCAAGTATTCTATTCTACTGTACAGTATAATCATCTTTCTTTTAAAGATGAAATATATTTGGTTTACACAAGTGGCAATACCTATGAACTAAAATTTGACTATTCATATGACAACATGGCTAGCTTTATCTCTTTTAACTCTTGAAATAAGTAGAGTGAAATATGTTGTTTGAATTTCTAGGCTCACTCTAGGGCTTTTGGGATTTTAGCTTTTGAAAGAGCCTGAGTGAGACATGTCATTTGTAATTCTAGAATCGCTCCAGCTCTTTCAATTCTTAAAAGAACTAGTCCGAGAGGTATCCTTTCGATCTATACTCTGTTTCTATAAAGCTAAAGAAGTGACAGTTCTTTTGAGCAAAATAGCTATATCTGTTTGCTTTTTAGTGAGCAGTTTTGCAGTCTATTTAACATCTATAGAATAGAAACGCGTAAATAAGTTAAATACGATTTGTAGTTCTGATTGAGATTAGTTGATTCATGGTTCCCGGTCGCCTCGCTATATATGTATACCTATTCAATGTAGGTACTCTGTGATCTGTGTAAACCAATGCAATTACTGAAAAACAAAGCAATTATTTTTTGCTCTCTAGGTACTTTGTTTTTATTAATTAGTACTGTTTATCACATTATTGCTATTCCATCGCTTAATTTAATGTTGTAAAATGATTCAAATTATCAAATTTTAAAGATATATTTGGATTGGAATGGATTTGGATACAAACCTTTCTTCCTAGATAGCTTTTCTCTTTAAACAAGTCTTCCCGTCGAAAGCTGTAAGATCAGGATATAATTTTCTTAATTTAGGTTATAAAATTTATACTATTTACGAATTTCACGATCTTTTGCACACAACATATTACCGTATTATTATGATCTGTGATCTTTTGTACAAAAATAAGTTTTGTTTTGATTCCAGTGGGTATATAAAAGTATTCAGTGATCTCAATGTGTTTATTTATTTTATTTAGGTTTATGGCTTGACAGCTAGGTCTTTAAGCCAGATCTTAGATTACAATGTAGTTTCTTCATTTTCTTATGCCTATGTGTAGCACAGCTGAACTATAGGTTATCAGCTAGTGCCATTCAAGGGAGTTCTTCTGACAACTCAAAAGGCCACATTTGACTATACAGTTCACATTTCTCACAAAACACATAATTACTACTCAAAAACCATCAATATCCTACGACTATTGTTCATTTTAGCGTAATATTACACATTTTTAGAAAACAAAACTGCACAGCACAATATCTTTCAGTTCCCGCCAAAAACTCCATCTCAGTGTGTTTTGTTTAATTTTAGAATTGTTAATTAGAGTTCATCAAACAACCACGGCAATCTGGTCTTACACTTCGCTAACTATAATTAGCATATTAAAATAGTTGTTGATTTAGGGATAAATTGTAAACTTGTCAGGTGTCGGTTTTAATAGGCCCATTCACTATCCTGCATGATATTCCGCTTAGCCATCCGCCGGGTAATGCACGATTGTGAATGTTGTTGCAACCTGCATTGCGTACGGCACCACCGAGCAGGATGCCTCTTAAGTCGTGCAAGCTCCGCCCACCGTAGGTCCTCCCTCCAGGATAGTGAATTTACCTCTTAAACCCGACAACTGACAAGTTCACAGTTTAGCCATTGCGTCGGCCGTCGCCATCTATTCACCAACTGGCAAGTGCTTGCCGAATAAAACCGATAACAGACAACTTTACCGACACCATCGGCTGTCGATAGACGAGTTATTTAAATAACAATCTAATGTTAAAAGCTATCTCCAGGATTTTAACCTGGCTAATGAACTACCATTAGCCAGATGATTTCGTTTTCAGAATTTCGGCTGGTTACACACCACGAGGTACTTCGAAGAGCTGTAATAGTATTAATTATCACATTATTGGTTCGATTATAGCGACCATCGCAACTTACTGAAGAATCGATAGCCAAACTATTTAGTATATTACAATAATGATGATAGATTATTTATAAACTAGAACCACAAATGTACCATTAATTCAATACAAATCGTCCTATGTCAGAGCAACTACTATAAGGATTGAAAGTAACACTAATGAAAAAAAATACGGAATAACGAGTGTATCAGGAAAAATCATTAGTTTCTAGTTAATTTGAAATTATCAAACAGTTATTTATGACACAAAATTTATTACAACTTATACAATCACTTCCAAAACAATCCGTGCAGGAACAGAGAAAGAATACAATTTCCTGCTGACGGATCGCCTGTCGTAAAAGGCGACAAAATAACCCACGTAGAGTATTTGCGCGTCTGCATGGCTATCACTTCAATGACCCTGGTTTTGAGTATGACGGTATAACAACTTTGATCGTGTTCTGACATTAATGGCCAGTTTTCAGTCTCCCCATGGAGAGCGGCAGTACATTGGTGTGCAGTACCTTTTGATGTTACAAATGTCAGGTGAGCCATTTACCTGTCTGCTGAAACTAGGTAATAAAAAACGGACAAATAGCAAAACGAATCCCAACAAAATTTTAACTTGATGTTTTACGGGCAGGTTGTTAATGTACTTGTCCTATTTGAAATTTTGTTGCGATTCGTTTTGCCACTTGTCCGTTGAAGTGTCACTTCTGTGTTGGGACACACATTTGGATTTTTGCGGGTTTACTGCAAATTATGATTTGGTTAGGTTAGGTACATTTCAATGAATGCATTTTTTATTTAAACATATTTTATTTTATCAAACAAAAAAACTGAATTCGATCCGAAACCAAAAAACGCATCTATAGTCTACTCCAAAATTATGCCGCCTCTCACTACGTCTAGTCTAAATATATGCCGCCCGTACACGCGGCCCTAACGTTTTTACGTGACAGAAAAATCCTAAAACCCTTCGTATAAATAGAAGTTCCACTCCAAAAAAAACAAGAAAATCTTGTCTTAAATACCTTAATGAAGGCTCTATTTAATTTGGACATAATACCAGACAACGTGTTACATTGCAACATTACGCTATTCGTTTTATTCAGGACGGTCATAAGTCTAGTTTTATTAACGTTCAACTAAGGTCCGGTTCCTATATCTTACCAACCGTTCATTAACCTTACTATCGGTTAAAATTTGACACTAAGTTATGGAACAAGTAATGTCAAAATTCAACCGATGGTAGGGCAAGTGAGTAAGATGTAGGAACCGGCCATAAACTATTTGTATTTAGACTAATAAAGTAGTGATTCATTGATTATAGTCATAAGTCATGCATCGATATCTCACTACAGCTCTACTCTGGCTACGTTCCACAAGAGATTCACAATTACCACGTTCACGACTTCGATTTTTCCCGTTCCATTTGCTTATGGGCGTTGCAATCATAAACTCTAGTGGAACGGATTATGGAGCGTTGATGTTATTAACGACGAAATAGACAAATGTCATTAGTTGATTTGAAAATTGCGCCTTTTTCAATGCCAATCGATAGAGACAGTCAACGCCCACTTCGATCCAGCTCTTGACATGGGTCGTTGTGATCGCTGTATGATCGAAAATAACGACGTCATTAGTTACGTTTCTGCCGCGACCATAACGACCGTGGTCGCCATGTGGAACGGCAGACGGAGAATTTTGGGCGTTGTGAGATATTGGAGGAACGCACCCTCTATTTACGAAAATACTTTGAGGGTCAACGCGTCAATTCCATGAAAGGCATTCTCAAAGATTCTGTGGTCCACAATTTCCATAAATGATGTCTCACAGACACGGCCGACACTGCGCCATAATCTCCGCGCCGCGCGCTAATCCTGTCTGATGGTGGGTTTGTATATCTTACTATTCATTCACTTGCTCTACTATCGCTTGATTTTTGACATTAGATGTGGACATGAAAAATTTTAACCTATAGTAACGCAAATGAACGGTCGGTAAGATATAAGAACCGGTCTGAGCAAATGTATTTTACTAATCCGTTAATCTCTATTTCCTCTCCATAAATCTATTGCCTAACAATACTTATTAATATTTAGTCAACATGATAATGGGCACGCTCCCCGTTGGCAGTGATCTCCTACATAGTATATTTTCGTTTCGATGTCTCTGCAAAAATTAAACAACTTTTCATATAGCAATCCATGTTTATCAACATGTTACATAATATTCAAAACACACAGATGCTTATTTTTAAAACATTGAACCAAAGTAATTGAAAGGCGACGGTTACGTTTTCACATATTCTTGGGCCCAGATTGTTAATAGATGAGAGATTATATTTTAAAATTTATTTATATCATGATGATATTTTTTATGTGATTGTAATAGGTTTAGTTATTTTTAATGTAGTGCTGGTGGTTTTATTATGTATAATAGTCGCGAAAACTCAAGAAAGTACTATTCTAAGAATTTCGTTCATGCCACTTTTATCATTACCAGATTTGTCAAACGTTATTATCAGTAAATACCTATAACAATAGAGATAAAATTAGTTACTGAATAACGAATTTTCATTATAATATTAAAATAACATTTAGAAGGTCATTTAATTTATTTTCGTAATGAACAATTTTAAAGTCGCCTGTTTTATGTAAAACTAAAGTTTACCCTGCAGCTATGCCGAGGGTCAACCTCTAGTGCGTGCTTCTTCTTTAAAGAGCAGGCGTTAATATAATTTGCACTCGGAAGTTTAATTTTATTTTAGTCGGAAAAATCGAACAAAAAGGACAAATTGGACAGAAAGGACAAATCGAACAAAAAGGACAAATCGGACAGAAAGGACAAATCGGACAAAAATGACAAATCGGACTAAAAGGACAAATCGGACAGAAAGGACGACAAATCGGACAAAAATGACAAATCGAACGAAAAGGACAAATCAGACAAAAAGGACAAATCGGACAGAAAGGACAAATTGGACAGAAAGGACAAAGATAACGAAAATGGAAAATCACAAAAAACCCTATCCCACTTTTTGGGATAACGGTTACATAAATCTATCCCATTATCCGGGATAAAAGGTATCCCTTGTCCACCCTCGATATTAAAATTACATGTATACCGAATTTCAATTAAATCGGTTCCGTGTTTTTTACGTAAAAGCATAACAAACAGAAAGACAAATATATTTTTATCCTGAAAACTATCTCATTTTTCGGGATAAAAAGTATCCTATGTTTATTCTCGGCATCGAAAATATATATATATATATATATATATATATATATACTGAGTTTCAGCCAAATCGGTCCAGTAGTTTTTCCGTGAAAACGGAACAAACAGACAGACAGACAGAGATACTTTCCCATTTATAATATTAATAGGGATTCAATATGTCAAATTAATATTATCGTTATCGTTTATGTTATTTCACAACAGATGGCATTAATAACACAAATTAAAAAATAACAATTTTAGTGTACGTGTATAACTACAGTTTCTATTCTATTCTAATAATTATAGTTAAGCATGAAGCTTTATAAGCAAAAAGTTATCTTGGTCATGGTTTTGTCCTATTTTATTAAAATATGATGAACTATTTTTCTATTTGGTGAACCTAAAATAAAATCATTTGAAAGGGATCTTGTTTTATTTAACAAACTTAAGCGATCTCCACAATAAAACTTAATTTATAACCTTAAAATTACAAAGGTAATCGTTTAAGTTATTATACATATAATCCTAACAATTATGCCGGTGTATCGACCTTTGTGCCAACATAATAAATAAGCACGAAAAACGCAAATTGCGGTTGTTTAATCTATGCATTCAAAACAGCGGGTTATTTCGCGCCGTTACCCAGTGGCGCTTAAAACACAGACTTTAAACCCAACGGTCAAAACCATTAAACCAAAACCGAACGAACAGTTCATTGATTTCGCTCGTGACATGTACACGTAATTCTTCGTGCTCCTGGAGTTGGTCTTGCACGTGTGGCTTGCCCAATAAAAAATCATTTTGATTTGCATTTTGTGAAAACATTAATTAGTGCTTGAGTAAAGTGTTATAATAAAAAGTGAACTTTCATTGCCTGTCACGCTTAAAACCTCACCACTATACTGAGGAAAATACACCTAGCCTAAGTACTTGTTAAAATTTGACATAAACTCTTGTATACCATCTTTGACGCATTCAGTCTATTTAATTCCTCTCTCGTATTGTCTGAAAAAGATCGTTTTTTAACGATAAGACGGCCCATTGTGCACATTTAGAATATTTTTAGGTTATATATTTTCTGTAAAGTTGGGGCTTCATTTCGGGTAATGTTAAAGATTTGACCATTTCACGCAGATATGGCGATGGCTTTAAGGCTTAATTTGAGACGAGACATTGTTGATGACGTTAAATATTGACAGATAACGTATGTGCTATGCAATAACAACGTTATTTTTTACGCTTTAAATAAGACGCATTCGGCCACAGCTTAACGGTCTTATTCATATTGAGTTAGAGTAAGTTTCTACTATTCTTTATGGTTCTTAAATAATAGTGCAAACTTACTCTAACTCAGTATCAATAAGACCGCAAATCTTCAGTACTAACGCAGACGAAGCCCCAGCATTATTGTGTACAATAAAGAGTTATCTATCTACAGACTCCATGCAAGTAATGTCAATTTTCTACCAATGTTGCAGTGAAAGAAAGGATAGTAAATCTGTAATCGTTATAGCAAACACTAGATTATTAACAAAATAATTATATGCTATTATTGTAATATAAATATAAGCTTCGAGCACTTTCCTTGATAATATAAATTTAAAAACTAATCTACGTCAAGTCAGTTCTAAAATACGAGTACATATCCACTTTGCGCCCTTGATTAAGATATAATAGAAAATAGAATACACTAAAAGGGTATTACATTTTAGTGTATGCATTAACATACACAATAAAC
This sequence comes from Dendrolimus houi, assembly GCA_039645545.1. NCBI lineage: Eukaryota > Metazoa > Arthropoda > Insecta > Lepidoptera > Lasiocampidae > Dendrolimus > Dendrolimus houi. The sequence goes on along the minus strand of CM077143.1, from coordinate 12,178,179 downwards.
TAAAATACAATACCCTGTTTTATATCGATATTTATATTAAATCAACATGTTACATAGTATTCAAAATACACGGTTATTTATTTTAAAACGCTGAACCAACGTAATTGAAATTTGTTAAAGGTATATACTGTAAATATCTTGTGATATCTCATGGGTACTTTTTGTCCCAAAAACAATATTAAAGGGAGCGAAATAGATCATAATTAGTTAATTATTATAATCCCATTTCATGAAGGCTGTTTTAATGCTATTGGTTAGGCGCCTTATATTACCTACCTATCCTCTCCTTCCCGCAAACCCACACGCTGGATAGAGACAGGCGGTGCCACCTTTCGGCTAACCACGATTCGTGCCGGCGGGCGGCCCAGTACGTCATCGGTCACGCGAGCATCGCACGCGCATTGAGTGCAAATATAGAACGCTTTTTTTACTTATAAACCCGCTCCTGTTGGTGTGAACATACGCAAATTTGAAGACGTGCTGAGGAGTCTAAGGAACGAGGACTGGAGATCCGCAGGTGAGTGCCGCTTCATTCTACCCGGCTGTGGATTTTGCCCTCCTTCTACCACCAACATTTTTTTACCTTTGTCACCCGCACCACCAGCTATTATATAGTTTTTTTTCCGTGAAGGCGACGTTACTGCTTGGCACAACGGAAGACCAACGTTGGTTGTTATCAACCAGCATTTGCTGAGTTAGGGCCTATTTAGAGTTAGTTAACTTTTGGCTTTTGTTAAATTGCTTATGTATACTTATATAATTTTGAACAACTCTAAATAAACATTGTTTTCTTTTCTTTCTATTATTCCTCATATAAAAAATATTGAATCTCCTTATTATCCATATTTTTAAAAGTGTTATATATCTCTTTACCAATCTCACTATTGACATTATTTATTAAACGGTTTTTGTATAAATAAACACCAACCAGCTGTGTACTATCAGTTGCACATTCAGCAATGCCTTTTATAACAGCTGCAAATATCTCATCTTTCAACGGATCCGAAGAGATTAAATCAGACAGATAGTTGTCCAATATTTTTCCATACAACTCTATGATTGAATCAAAGCCTGATTTTAGTTTGTCCACTTCTTTCGCTATGTAATGACCAAATGTCTGTCCCACAATATCAATGCCCTCTTTAATTTTCCTTGTTTCATCTTTAAATACATCTGGCTTTTGTTTTAAACACTTACGAATGGCTTGGAAATACAACATGTTCAAATGAATAACGGTATATACCGGAAAGTACATCTCGATTGGTATTACCGTGTGCATCCATGATATAATTCTTTCAATAACTGGCCTACAACATACATAAATCTCATTAAAAAACACGTTGTTAAATCGCAATGTTTGGACAATTTGTAGCACATATAAAAAACATATTCTGTAGTTTCGACAATATCCCAAACAAACTTCAAAATATTCAACATGGGTACAGCAAATCTTTCATAACGCTTTGACTGTATCTCAATTGACTTAGATAGTAAAATAAATTTAATTAGTATCCTTAAATGCGCACACATATACAAACAAGTGTCATTACTTTTCTCATCAACATCTTCCAAAATTGTTACCACTGTAAACTCGTTTTGCAAAAATTGAGATAAGATATCTTCAATACATTCGTCGCTGATCTTTTCTAACTGGACTTCTATGTGATAGAGGATGCGAAGAATTTGATCTGCTGAAATTTTATTCATTTTCGCAGCTGCCAAAAGAATTAAACAGTAATCGGCTCTAATACTCAGTGGTGTTTTGTTGATCCTCCAAAGCATTTTATATAAAAGTGTATTCGATTTCTGTGCAAAATCAAACTTATTCAATATTGGTTTAACAACCTCCCAAACACCTTGTTTGAAAGAATTGGGGTTGCGATGGAACTGTTTTATTGCACACTGTAAAGCTACGTTGGGTAGCACTTTGCTAACAGCTACAAATGTATCCACCTCAGAATCTGTTCTTTGAGATAAAACTATTGCTAGTTTAACTGTTCGAGGCGATTTTATCAAATTTACCAAATAGCAGCTGATAAGAGTCTTTTGACAAACGAGTACCCGGTTTGCGATAGCTTTAACTCCAACATCATGCCATCCGATTTCATCGATGCCCAATTTCGGCCTGGCAAGATGTGAATTTGCTGTCAATGCGGCAACAAACCGTTTCAAAGCTTTGTCGCTGCTTTTATTCATTTTTTTCAAATAGGCGTCAAGGTTGTTAGATTCCATAAGCAGAGCAAGAGGTCTAGATAATTTCAAATTCGGCTCATTCAAAACATTTTGTCGAATAGTCGATATGTACAGTTCTGCTAGACCGTTAACTTCCGTAAAATAGATCGCCAATTTGCGCATAAACTGTTCCTTGCGCGAATCAGTTTCTAGGGCCCTTTTAACGTACTTGTCAATTTTAAGCACTGCGGTATTGTGGCGTAAAGCATTTAAATATGACGAGTCTGTTGATACAAACATAAAATTTTCTAGGAAAAGTTCTCTACGGACCTTTTTCGTTTGAAACAATTGCAAAACTAAACTTTCAGCTACGGTTGGATCTCGATCCACCAAACCTGACAGAGCAGGAACTACGAGACTTGTGTCTATTGGAATTTTATATTCATTACATGTTTGAAACAGAAAATCGAAAACCACAGCTTGTTTCTTTGTATTTGTTTCATTTACTATTGTCGTAACAAGAATCTGTGGCAATACTTTGCTAACAGTTTTTTGCTCTGCGACAGTCAATGAATACTCTTTTAAGGTTGAAAATTCCGTTATATATGCAGATAGGATTTCAAATGCTATGCATTTCTTTTCCAATAAGCTCCTTAGAACAACTGCGTGCAATCCTTCACGACATTCCGCTTCAGGCGATTTACCGTCAAGACCAAGCCCTACAGCAAATTCCAAAAACAATTGCCAAGACTCTTGCGGCAGTCGCCATACAAAAGCCCGCTTCACAAAGCTGCGAACTATTGTAGATCTCACATGTGGTGGCACATTTACATGCCTTGCTAACAATTGCAATAGTTTGTTGATACTATCGGCACGGCCTCCCGTCTTGCTTACTAATACTAGCATCATGTATTGACGTGTTTGTGGGGAGCTCTCTACAGCAATCTTTTTGCGGATATCAAACAAGGTCTTTTCAAAACTAACAAATCTATATTCATTAAAGAACTCATCTAGCACCGTACCAGGTTTTATGTTTTGGTAATATTGTATTTCATCCTCAATGTCAATATACTTCTTTGCATAACAGTATTGCTGATAATTACAGCTATCTTTATCACAATTCTTAGGAAAGTAACGCTCTGGATCATCGTTATCAAATATGCTAAATTCTTTCCAGACTTTGGATGGACTCGAAGGCTTTAGATACGGCCACTCTCGAATTAGGTTACCAATATCTTTTTTGACAAATATCTTCGTTTTAAATGCTGACCTCTCCTCTTCTCTTAAACGCTTGATTAATGGTTCGACTTCCTTATATGAAAACCAATCACTTAAGTAATCCGCACGAGCTAATTTGATAACAACTTTTTTACACTCTTCAGAAGTCAGACATTTGGCTATTGTTTTTATATCAAGAAACCATGCTGTGTAAAGCTCGGTTTTCTTCGTAAACCTGTCTTTACAAATATTCATTATACACGTCGTCGCAGATGAATTCAGACGTTTGAAAAAAAATCGTTCGAAATACTTTTCTGTTATATCCAAAAATATATTAGAGTCAGCTTTTAATACTACTTTCAAGCTATTGTAATAGTCTACTTCTTTCTCTAAGTAAACGTTTACAAGTTTCTCGTTAGTGGACAGAGAATCGAAAAATATCTTTGCAACCTGAGGGCTCCTTTCACAGAAAATTTTAAAGTAAAAAGGGTCTAGCTTTTCTAATACTTTCGGTATTTCATTTAAAATGTATGAAATATGGCAATGCGTTAGGAATCGAATAGCTAAATCGAATTTGCTCTCAGAATAATATTCGTAAAACTGTTGACACATATCTTTATCCTTTAAATTAACACTTATCCAACGCTTCATTTTATTAACAGCTGTTGTTATCATAAGCGGATATAAATTTTGTTCCAAATTTTCTACATTGATAATATTCTGGTATTCTTTTTCTAAAAGCCATTTGGACTTTAAAACTCTGGATACGTAAAGCATATCATCGTCTGTTAACATTTTCATCAAGTAATCGACATCTCTGAGTTTGGATGCTAAATCGATTTTGAATAGTCGATCAACAGGCGAACGTTCTTGTATTAACTGTAGGTCTTGCAAATTAACACCACTTTTCAAAGCACCATCGACTAAGGCGTTTAAATTCTTATGTCGTTCACCCAAACTATTTCCATTAAGTTTTATCGGGTAAAATTCCATCTGGAACAATCACAAATTTACAATCGTCAGTATGGTGTTAGTGAAGATTTTTCGTATATTTTTTTTAAATATAATTTTTATATGCTAAGGCTTTTATACAATTATAAAAGCCAGCCATCTGGGTACCTTACCCATAGAAGACGGTGATCTAGGCTCAGTTTTCTACTTATAGTCTTGAGGGACTATAGCTAGAATAAAACACAAATAAGTCAAGTTTTCTTTTATTGTATTAGATTATTTGTTAATAATATTACAAATACTTTAAAAAAACTATTATACACGAATTAAAATGCCGCCATGGGAGTGTAGAAAATGCTTGCAAATTGCATGTAACAAATTCACAGAATAGCACTGTTATGGCGGTGTGACGTATAAGCGATGGCGTCTAAACGAGCGTTATTATGATTTAAATATTTTCTACTAAGATATGCCCACGACTTCGTTCACGCTTGACTTGAAATTTCTGCGGGATTCCCGGGACACAAAGTATCGCAGCATTTAATAAAGAATGTAAGCTATTGCTTTAGTGGAAACTGTGTCGAGATAAGCTAATTTTTATGCATCCAAACAAATTCAAACCGCTCCCGGGAATATTATTGAGGGATTCCTGGGATAAAAGATAGGATACATTTTACCACATTAAATTTGCTATCGATAAGTATCAGTAAAAAAATCGCATTGGAATTAGATTTTTTTTGTTGATAATCTGGCCATTTTAAATTATTCCCAGAAAATTTCCCTTGGGATTTCCAGGATAAAAAGTAGCGCAGAGTTTAAGTCTAAGAAGTAGCTGTCGATCAGCGAAAACCGCATCGAAGCCGGCCCAGTAGTTTTTACATGAATCCCGAACAAACAGACCAGCTGACAAACAGACAAAACGATAAACAGATAAGAAATTTTTAAAAAAATGCATCGATTTATCCATACTATATATAGTCTATTCCAATTGTTTTTTTTTAAATAGCTTTAATGTACAGACACGGCATTTTTAGAATTTTATAATATTGTTACAACTTAGCCAAAATTCCACGAAGCACGCTGACAAAAAGTAAATGCACATCTGCCTGCCATAAACCGGGTTTATTACCTTTCCCGTAGTCGGACTTCTTTTGTTTACTTTGTGTTTAGAATTAGTAATTAAGAAAAACATTTTATTGTTATTGTACTTGTTTTATGGCCGTCATTAGGCAGGTGCGTCGAACTAATTCTTGTTGTTATTGTTTTGCGTCGAGGCATGTTGTATTTGTACAAAATAAAAGGGATGCCCGAAGGGAGAGATCGGCAGTCAAGCGAGGATTACGATACGAGCAAGACGTATCGATAAGCGTGTTATTGAATTGTGCAGTTTGTACTGGTTGCGTCAGTTATATTTGTACCTCTGTTATACATGTTTATATAGTTCTAATAAATTCTATAGTAATTCCAACGGCATTTTAATTCGAGCCTCGCACTCGTAATAATATTGTATACATTATTTTGGAACTCGGTGCGAAATAGATCATAGTTTATTTTGCTAATTTTTTGTTTTTATTGGCACCGTCTTCAAGGTGTTGTAGAAATCATTTATTTGTTGCTTTTTAGTTACTTTTGAAATCGTTTTCATTTTTTGTTATTTTTTTATTTTCTATACAAAACACTATATTAAAACTACATATTGTTACGTGCTGTGGGTACCGAGATTGGAAGGAAACACCAATTTAAAGAGAAACTGCCTTTATTTAATTAAAAGCTAATTAAATAAAAATACCTGTTTAAATTATGCACACGCTTTTTCTCGATTGATTCACGTTCCGATCCGTTCAATCGAAATTCCGGTGTCTCGTCAGTGAATGGTCTTGAAGGTTCACGTCTTGATGCTCCACCGTGTCGTTGTTGCGCAGTCTGAAAGCCCTTTTGATCCCTTTGTTATCTTCTCGTTGCTTTAGGTTCGCTAGTCCGTGCGAGTCTGCCGCTGTTTTTTTTTTTTTTTGAGCTGGATCCAGCTGAATAGCCGCAGATGGCTGTTTCAGCGATACCGGACTTTGGGGGCTTCCCGACTCCGTGGGAGCGGAGGCGTTCAGCCCGGGGCAGCGCGCTCGAGGAGGCACCTCCTGTGAGGTTCGACCTCGGCTCGACCGCTGCGGGGGATTGACTCTACATAGGAGTTAGCCGTGAGAGGCTGAATGAGCTAAGCCAATAGGCTGAAATGATTGTTATTGGGGACTCGTTATCGACTCCGTTCGGCGGAGCCGATCCTAGTCTATCGTTACTACCGCTTCGCAACGTGTTATGGCTGGAGGAGAAGAAGCGGCGGAAGAAACTCTCCAGCAACACGCCTAAGCTAATCTTGTATGGCTACATGTGTCTGTAATGAGTGAGGAGTGATTGGTGGGTCTTAACCCTGAGAGAGACGGTTCGAGCCGGGGGCTCTCCGGCGTCTGTTCTGTCTGCGTCTGTTATGCCAGGCTGATGTTCTGAGCCTCGGGGGGTTAATTATGGCGAGAATTCGGGTGATTTCATCCGGCTCGTCAATGAGTACATTGCGAGGGCGTCGTTTACTCGTGAGAGCGTTCGGAGTGGGTTCGTAATTGACCGTCTCCTTCACCAGAGGGTTCGGGTGTCGGGGGGCAAGGTCAAAGAATCTGCGCGAAAGGGAGATTATGTAGTCTTTGATGGAGGGAAGCTCCAGGTCGCGATGCAGGTCTGCCGCTTGCGCAGATTGTCGCGTTTATATATCCGGTCGACGGTCTAGAATGAGCCTTTTGACGTCATTCAATTATATGTCTATCCTTGTCCAACAAATACTCCCGTCCTTGTTACTTATTACGAGTTTATTCCGGTTCCTTCTCGAGTATATACATCTCGTTTTAACATTTGTCTGAACCTATATTTCTGTCCTGCTCTTTCGTGTCCTTGTATTGCAACATTGTATTGAGTTATTGTTAAGGCGGAGACCACACGCTATTTTCTTAAGGGGAATAAATTCTGCTACGCGTATCCATCACAATATGTACAAAATTACAGCAAAACCGATCCAGTACTCCAGTAGTTTCTCCGTGAGAGCTTAGCAGTTAGATAGACCGAGTTACTATAGAGATGAATTTTTATATCTATAAACTTGAGAAACAATTGGTCGCGCATATAAATTTTCATCCCCTATTTCACCCGTTCTAGTTTTATTTTTCCGATAAAGCGTAGTAGTAGTCTTTGTGTCAAGTCTCGTCTATCATTTGTAAACTAAAAAATACAAAAATGACGACAATGATGAAAAGGACCGAAATGACACATTTAAAAAAACCTATCCTAATTTTTAGGATAACCTTTATATAAATATATCCGTTTGAAAAATATACTATGTCCATCCTAAATATTGAACTTACATATATATTGAGTTTCACCCAAATCGCTCTAGTAGTTTTCCGTTAAAGCGTAACGGACGGACAGACAGTTACTTTCGCATATAGAATATTAATAGGGATGAAACACGTTGTACGTGCCTCCAGTATTCGAAGGTTGCTCTCGATTTCCCTGGGATCCACTCATCAAATCCTGACTTTGGGAATGGAATCACCTCAGGAGTATATATTTTACTCTTTCGAGTAAAAACAATATTAAACTCGCTCCACAAACCAACATAAAAAACAGCCATGTTTAGAACCTCCTTCTGTTTGAAGTCGGTTAACCAATTTCAATTCATTTTCCGATTATTCATTAATTCTTACCGTTTTGTAAATTCTTATATTATTGATTATTCCAATTTACTGATTTGAATAATTATTTTGAATACTACTTAAGTACTGATGTTATTTTTTAATCTATTATTATTTTAATGATTAATTTGAATACAAACCTCTGTTATTAGACAACTTCACAAGCTTTTTTGTTTAAAACAGGATATTACTATCCTATAACTTTTAAATCTCACACATTTCGATATTTTCACATACATAAATCCGATGTTTTACGTAAAAGCTTTTTGTTTATAAGTTAAATAATTATCTTGAAAATATATACAATGTGGTCAAATACTAATAGTGTCTTTAAGTGATATCATAATATTGAATTTCAATTTCAAATGTCTGTATCTTCGATTACATTTTTTGGTCTGTATTATGTTCCTTGGTATTGATTATAAGTTATCACCACAGACTACTGGGATACTACGGGCGCGTTCCCCTAGTATCTCACAGCGCCCAAAATGCTCCGTCCGCCGTTTCACAAGGCGACCGCGGTCGTTATGGTCGTGGCGAAAACGTCACTAATGACGTCATCATTTTCGGTCACAGAGGGCTCACAAGGACCAATGTCAAGAGGTGGGTCGAAGTGGGCGTTGATTTAAATTTAGCGGAGTAGTTGGTTCCGCCTAGAGACTTCGCACACGCTGCGCGGCGCTTATCTCCAACATACAATTTAGAGGTCTTTAATGGTTAGGCACCCGTCTCAAACTCAAAGGGCGAGGATTCGAATCCTAGCCAGAAGGCATGCAACTCTTAGCTACTCATAGTTTTTCGATCTAATGTGCATATTGTTACAATTACTACGTGCTAACAACGGTGAAGGAAAACATCGTGATGCAAGCCAAGCCGCCAAGCCGCCTTGGACAAGCGTGGCGGGTATACTGTCCGTTCCCCAATAGTGGGAGTCCAGCAGAGGGACGTTTATGGGCTGTTATAAAAAAAGTCTCACATGAACAGGTATCTTCTATTCTCTATTCTCGATATTCTCCATATTATTATTGATATATCGATTATTGCTCTATTCTGTTTTTGTAATTGTATATTTTGGTGTGCTATAAAGTGTTATCTCTCTCTCTCTCTTACTTCTAAGTAACTGTGCTCCATCTTAGATTGCATTTCCACCTAATACCATGTGCAATGTCGGTCAAACGCAAACCTATACACTATAAAAAAAGAGAGATAGGATTAAGAGGGATTAAGGGAATGAGATTGAGGGATCAGACAGGAGGAATGGGGATAATGCATTTGGGATAGAGGAATGGAATAGGAAGAGGGGAAAGTGGAAATCCGTGCAGGACAAAGAGAGAATACAATTTCCTACGGCCGGGAGGCCTGTTGTAAGAGGCGGCAAAATAATCCACAGCCAGGTGGTAGGGTATTTGCCCGTCTGCACCTCTGGTCTACAGTATGTCACCATAACAACCTTGAATTGTGTTCCGGCATTAGTGGCCAGGCTCGCAGTCTCCCTTAATAGAGCAGCAGCGCATTTGTAGGACCTTTGGTGTTGCAAATGTCTATAGGTGATGGTAACCACTTTCCATCAGGATCATCTGCCTGTCTCCTGAACTCATGCAATAAAAAGCACGTGGACCACCGGAACTGTCATTCATCGTACGAATCACGATTACCCGTTTCACGCTTATATTGTTTTCGCGTGGTATCACATCAATCAAGCCGGCCCTAAATTCAAATTCAAGTTTTTATTCAGTTCCACTAGAGAACATTTTTTGAAGGTCATACATGTATGTCAAAATTTAAATCTACTTCCTATTCTATGTCCACCTCTTCGCAACGAGTAATCGCTGTTCAAAGGAGCAGAAGCGGTAAGAAACTCCCCAACAACACATCTAACTAAAAAAGATTTTTTCATCATGATTATTTATATATTATCACAGGCTTTTTTTAAATACATATATAAGTTGTATTACAATTTCTTTTCAAAGAATGAATGGAGTTGCAACAAACAAAAGATATTGTCACCGTCGCAATAATGACATACTAAGAATTCATATTGTGACAAATCTCCATAGATTCCGTACATGTTATGCAAAATATAAATGTTATACATTATATGTTACCTAAGAGCTGTAGTCAAGATGATTCCAGCATAGTTCTACAATGTCGGACTATGCTGGAATCTTGATGGGCATAATCATTGAATGATGTAGATTCTACATAATCAAATAAGAATCATTGAACTAGATTTTGGGTTGAAGACCAACAAGGAGACCAACAAGGAGAGACGATGGCAGCTGGGGCGTCCGAAACAACGTCGAAATTGAGAACCTCGTAGCAGAGTCTAACATTATAGGACAGATAAAATCTCACCGCCTCCGTTGGCTCAGTCACGTGGAACGGATGGAAGAGGATCGAAGTGTGAAGGGGGCTATTTGGGACGATTGGATGGGCGACGCCCGGTCGATCGCCCCAAGTACCGGTGGAGGGACATAGTGGAGGCTGACCTGTGTGAGCTTCAAGCCCATAACTGGCAAGAAATCGCACAGGACAGAAACAGGTGGCGTGTTCTCGTCTCGGAGGCCAAGACACATTTTGGGTCACTGAGCCAACGGAGTTAGTTAATTATCATTGAACTTCATGAACTGATTTCCTTAGAATGTTTCTCTTCCTCTTCTGTAAGTTGGCGGAACGTTAAACAGTAATGGTGGTCATATTTGTGTTCTTAATAAAACTGTTTAATCAAGCTACTCATACCTAAAGCCCTTCAGATATTCTGGACCTCTGAATCATTCTGGACTTCAGGATGTTTTATTTCACTTTCCACATGTTATCACAACACTAAGCCTAGAAATCGGCCTCTGTGGTTGAGCGGGCTAAGCCGTTGCCGACCTACCTCACTGCAATGCAGAGGCTCCGGGTTCGAATGGTAAATTTCATTTTTCTCCATTATTTACTATGGTCTGGGTGTCATTGATTCATAACCCATAACACAAGTTAACTTAGGACAATGTGTGTTTGTCTGCCGAATATTATTATTATTATATTATATTATAAATCTGCCAATAATGTTTATTCCCAGCCATGATTCAAATACACATTATTAGGACAAGTATTTTGTTATTGTTCAGTTTCTATATAAAGATCCATTTCCGACTTGACCACTTCAGTTTCAATAATCTCATCTGTAATCTTTGCCATTCGTCCATCTTCAAATAAATGGTAATATTCTTCTGGCAAAACTTCCTTTACATCAAACGGCTTGTCTTTGTGTTTCCAGTGTGTTTTCTTAAAATGGTGTCTCATATCTCTTGCCATGTAAAACATACTGTCGCACATCGGACAAGCGACAGTCTTGTGTAAATGTTTCTTCACTCTATGGGTCTTCATTATACTTGAAGTACGGAATTTCTCGCCACAAATGTCACATGCGTATGGCGTCTCGCCCGTATGCATTCGAAAATGCAATTTCAAGCAAACCTTGTTAGCAAATTTCTTGCCACACACAGAACAGTAACACGTATTTGAATCTGAATGTGTTGCCATGTGTTCGCTCAATCTACTTTTCCCACAAAATTCTTTTTTGCATACATTACAAACAAAGGGTTTAACTTTTAAATGATATCTGTTCACATGTGCTTCTAAAACCCATTTTCGTTTCGCTGAATACCCACAGTCATTGCAGGATAACCGTCCTTTCTGTGCATATCTCTTTTTAGAATTAGGTTCTTTTATGTTGTGGACTTTCTCCAAATGCCTTAAAAGACCAGATGGTTTAAGCATCTTGCCACATTCAGCACATTCCTCGGACTTTGAATGAGTTTTTTGATGTAAACGTAACAGTGATTCCAAATGAAATGATTTTCCGCATGTTTCACACATATGAGTTAATGTCGCATTTCGTTTATACGGACAACGTACTTCGTGTTGTGGAAAGAATGATGTGATAACTCGTTTCTTACATCCACCACACTGTATTCTTTCATAATGCCTTTGTTTGTGAATATATAGCTTTTTCAGTGAATAAAATTCTTTTAAACACACTTTGCATGGATACTTATCATCTGGGCTATGCATACTTTCATGTTCTAGCATCTCTTTAACACTGTTAAACTTTATATCGCATAATGTACAGTCTATATTTTTCCTACGTTTCTTGCACTGTATCTGTCTGTGTATTGAAACTATATGCTCTTCCAATTCAATCATATTTAAAAACCTTCTTTGGCACATATGACACGAAAATCCGACATCATTATGTCTTAGATTTTCATGATTAGTTAATTCTTCTTCGCAATCAAATGTCGCAACACATCGTTTGCAAGGATAAGGTCTAACCAACTTCCTGCAAGCTTCCTTATGTTCCTTAATTTTCATACTTTTCTTAAATTCCAAATCGCAATATTCACAAATATTTAAAGTGCTGTGATATTGCTCAATATGTATACGTAAACTCATCTTAGTATAGAATTGTGTACCGCAATCATTGCAAATGAAGGGATGATGGTTTAAATGTTCACGATTTGCATGAATGATCAGATATTCCTTTCTTTTAGTAACATAATCACAATCAACACACGAAATCGTATTTGAGTGACGTAAAATTTCTTCACGATATTTGGTTAAATACCGATAATGTATACACGGATTAACAAAACACTCGGAACACTGAAACTTGCACTTGTGCCTTTTATCTTCACTATGCGGTACATTTCTTAAACACATTGGACACTGATTTTTAGTTTCTTCGGTCACAGTGCAATTTCTCAAGTGAATAGCTTTGAAATGTGTTTCTAAAGCCTCTTCAGAATAATAGACTAGGTCACAAAATTTGCAAGGATGTATTTGTATTGCCGTTGCATGTTTAGTACGTAGATGTTCCATCAGTTTAGTCTCTGGTAATACTAAACGACATATCTTGCATATAGACTTCAAATGTGTCTTATAATGTATATTCAGATATTGTAATGTGTTATATATTTTGTTACAGATACTGCATTGATAAATTTTTTCTTTATGTTTAGATTTTTCATGTTCCTTCAATGCTCTGTATGATGTAAAAATTTCAGTACATTCAGAACATTTATATGTATTAATTATGAGACTTGATGGTGAATTATTTGTGTTCATAGGATTTATTACTATATTACCACCTTTAAGGTATATTTCTGGTTGAACATTGATTTTTGGTAGCTTCTTTACAGTTTGTAAGTTTTTGCTGTAATATTTTTTATACTATTAGTGTTAGCAATATTAGTTATTATATCATTTGCTTTGATTATATTTGTTACTGCATCATTTTCTTCTACGGTGTTTGTTGTTAAATCATCTGTTGTTTCTAAATTATCTGAGTTTGCAGAAATCATGTCTTTCTTTTCTTCTAAATTGACATTATCTTCTTTTTTTATTATTTTAGGTGAATTTGTAGGCATTATTTCCATATTAGTCAAGTCATCTATAATATCGTATAATTGAGGCTCTGATTCTAGTACAATCATTATATTAGCATTTTCACAGTCAATTGCGTCATCTAACTGTTCAGACAGATCAACCACCTTTGAGTAAATATCATTAACACAATCATTTATAACGCGAGATATTTGTCTAGTATTGTTTATAAAGATGTAAGCTTGCAGGGCTTTTTCTGTACAATTTTCGCATACTCCAGTACCAGACACTAAATTTTCAACCTGAAAAATAGACAAATATAAAATCATTATGTCTTATAGCAGTTTATGTATTTAAACTACTACACTATACATTAGTATAGGTTGTTGCTAAGGAATTAAACCTACTTGATCCACAAAGACAATTAAGTTTATAACCATTTAAACGACGAAAGGAGACAGGGGCTTTGGGGCAAAGAAATGTAACGAGTTGAGATATGGCTTAAAAAAATTGTTACCTTTTTCTATTACAAAATGGAAAACATCAGGCCTAAATTCTATCTGGAAGACGAGAAATATTAATGATTTATGTAAATTAAATTCAACAATTATTATTATGAAAAAACACCATTCGATTAATTCATTCAAAATAACCGATTGACGACGACAGTAACGATGTGCCGAACTCACCGACCCCTCTAGACGCTCTAGAAGCGATAAGAACATTGGTATAATTTGCTAAGATAATGTAGGAGCCACCGACGGGCGCATGAAAGAGACGGTGTCGGACTGAGACAGGTATAGTTAATGTATAAAGTTATGTATTAAATTTATTCTATTTAAACCCACTACAATTACAAAAATATCAATATAATAAAATAAAGCTTAATATCAGACATCTTTTCACAATCTGGGCCCAAGAAAGAACGAAAGCATATTCATCTCCTTTATTGTCGTGTCTTTAAAATGCAACATTTATGAAAAATGGGAACAACAAGTTAAAAAAAATTACAACTTAAAAAGTTAAAAACACACCCCTAAGAGAACTGCTTGGCCTAGTTTGAGTCTTAATACCTAACAGTCTTAATTAAGAGGAAATGTATGCAAAGTTTTGGTCTCATAAAATCTATTATTTCTTTAATATTATTATTTAACATATTCTGATGAATTTAAACAATACCTTCATAAATTATATTCTATGTTATTCTGACATATAATATAAGCTATATTACTACTAAAGTATTGTCAAAATCCATGCAGTAGTTTTTATGTGAAAGAGCAACAATTCCTCAGATATCTTTTTATATTCTAATTTTGAAGGTGGCAAACACGCAGATGGCTCCGCTCATGGAATGTGATTATCATTGCCAATAGACAAATCAGCAGACAGGCATACAGCCCACCTAATGGTAAGCGGTTACGGGTGGTGGTCATCCAGATGGGCAGACACCCTACCACCTGGCTAGTCTGGCTAGGGTCATCAGAACACTAACTCATCACATGAAGCAGCAGTAGCTCAAGGCTAACTGTTTCATGCTGATATTCTGTGTTTGTGTAGTATCATAATGAGCACAATAAATAAATAATCAGCAGACAAACACACACATTGTATATCCCCAAGCTAAGCAAGTTACGCTTGTGTTATGGATAATATACAAGGGGTGGTCCCTTGTACATGGCACACAGAATCAATACCCCACTAAAACCACCCTCCTCCCATGTGCCCCGCGCTTATGGCAGGAAAGGCGTGAGATACAGAATGTAGTTACGCCCACACCGATCCTAGCGCACAAGTGCTTGAGAATGCCCCGGGAGAGGCAAACTCACTTCGTCAACAGGGGTGAAGACTCCTCTGCTCCCTAGATGCTAGAGGGCCCCTGCAGCGGTATTTCAGGGAGGGAGGTCATGCGCATACCTGCGCCTCCGGGCTCCCAACTGACGTCGGCGCCCGCGAGACGCATGCGCACTACCATCTCTCTCCCTATCTCGTTCCGCGGCCTCCTTATGAGACACTACCGTCTCGCAGAAATTGGCCGCACCCACCCACCAATCGTCGCTGTGCAGCATGGCTTGCACCAGATCGCCCAGCGATTCGATCGGTCCTACAAGTGTCTCGAGTTCAAACCTCTGAGGTGCCCATGCTGCGCACTCGACTAGCGTGTGTAACGCCGTGTCCAGCGCGCCACACTGGCGGCATTGGGGTGAAGGCAAGCAGCCCGCAATCTGACACAGATACTTATCGAAGCAACCGATGGCACACAGAATGTGTTAATACTCGGCAAGCACTCTATCAAATTGTATTCAAATAGATTATTCAATACAAGTTATTACATAAGTATTTATTTTAATTTTGAAGTAACAAAGTATTTATTGCTGTTTTTATTAAAATATATTTATTTGTTTTATTATATTTATGTGTGCATTGAAAATCAGTGTTGTGTGCGATATAATTCCAGCACAGTAATATGCCGAGTGCAAAGCTTGTTTGCTGAAAATGCGGCATACAAATTCTCAAAATATACTCTATGTATAATAATGTATAAGTATATATGTAATTAGTAATTACTAATTATGTCACTATTTCTTCAAATAAAGTTTTTCTTTTTTTCTTCTTTCTATATTATCCATAACACAAGAGTAACTTGCTTGATTTGAGGACATACAATGAGTAAACATACTAATCTGCTGATTATTATTATTATTTGCATTCATATATCTGGGGTCGATTCCAGACACCTAGACCATAGCAAATAACAGAAAGTTTGTTTCCAAAATTTACCATGCCAGGAATTGAACCCGGAGCCTGTGTTCCAACAGTTTGGCCCGCTAAGACTTAGCCCGCTCAACTACAAAGGTCATTGTGTAATCAAGATAATTATTTCAGCACAGCTCTACCAGGTATGTTATTCTTATTTATGACATTAACAAGATAATAAAACATACTCACATCCTCGTTGAAAACATAATTTAACAAATCAACAAATGACTTAGATGACTTTTGCTTGCTAATTACAAATTCCATGTTAAGAGGGCATAAGTTGTCATGCTCTTCGAGGCACATTCCGCATACTTTAGTAGAGTTCCAGACTCTACTTAACTTGGTTTTTAGCCATTCAACATTTTTGGGGTCTGTTTTTGATCCTGGATCATCCATATCTCAGTATATTGAAAAATAAACTACAAAAATAATAATTACAATTTAAATATGTACTTATACTATGGCAATTTTCATGTCTATACAATAACAATTTTTTTATTTCCGATAAAAAAATTCATATACAATTAAGAGTACTAGTGGTCACCCAGAGGTTGAGATTCAACCATAATTAATTTAAATTATAAGTTTGAACATTATTAAGGTTCTGTTGTCAAAGACTACACTTCTATAATCACAGATTTCACCAAGACTACACAGTTAATTTGACTTTAACAATAAACAAAAGAGTATATATGCGTGTGTGTGTCAAATACATGGTAGTGTGTTGTAAAAAAAATTCTGTACTCCTCTATATAAACTATATTATGGACCATCAACAGGAGATACATCATAAACATCCATCTTAAATCTAAACAGTGGTCATGCTAAGCATAGTCCCTAGGTGGTCACATCATGCATTATGTCATATATTGTAAGATGTCAAATTAAATTTAAAAAATATCAGCAAAAATAGCAAGAATTAAACATACTTAATCTATCTGGGATATTTTGGAGGCTGTACGAGGACTGTCATTAAATATATCAATGTTTTTAGATTTTTCAACATATGAATTGTACAGACGTGAAATTCTAGCTATAAGTGAATATTTTCCAAGATTAGTTGGTTAGTTAGTTAAATTGTTTTGTCTTAAATATTGGACAGGGGTGTCGAGGAGGCTTGCGAGGAACATTAAAATCAAATCATTCTAATAGTTGAGGACTGTCTATGTCATTGTGTAATGGTTTATAAAGAAATTCAATATCAAGGACAGATCTTCTAAATTTGAGGGTTTGCATTTGAAAAAGCTTATGCTAAGTGGCGAATAAGTCTCCTTTAAATATTTTCAATTCTGTTCTCACGAACCTCATAATGAGGTGTCCACAACTGATAACAATATTCAAGTTTACTTCTGACATAAGAGTTGTATAGTAACATTATTGTAGAAAGTTTTTAAAATTCTTTCCTCCTTCTTAAAATAAAACCTAATGACTTAAACGCAGCACTTATAATATTATCTTTGTGTCGATTGAAACAGTTAATATAAAAGGCTTTTGTATACCCTAAACACAAATTAGCCTCTCATGCCTCTAGGTCAAAGCACAGCCAAACAGTCTATGAGTGTAACATTATCCCAGATGAAGTAATATAATGAAAATTTAATTAAACTCTAATATCCAACAGGCATCAACACACTACTGTTAAATCCCAGTTTAGTTCGAAGTGTGCCTTACAGAGTCCAGGGTTAATCTTATATATTTTCTTAACTTCAGTCTTCAGTATCCTTTATTGAGATACCTATAATAGCACATATATCCCTCATTCTGGGTGGTGTATATATATAGGACACCTTTATTTAAGTAATGGATGGGGTGGAGGGAGGTGGAAGGGGTAAGAAGGAATATTTACCTCTTCTGCAACCTCTATGTCAAGATCTGTAGTTCTTAAGATATTAATGTTGTTTTAAATGTAACCTGAGGTCAGCAAGTGTCACAAACAGTTTGTAACCATCATTTAAATAGTTAATAATTAATAAATGGTGACAGTCTGTTCTGGCACTAGTCGCAACAAGTAATTAGTGGCGAGTGCCAGTACAAACTGGTCACCATTTGTTCATTAATAACTATTTAAATGATGGTTACAAAACATTTGTCACATTCATTAACTGCTACACAAAAACATTAATATCTCAAGAACTATACATTTTCTTGACATAGGGGTTGCAGAAAGAGTTTCCCTACACACACCTCCTGTTATTTAAAATAAAGGTGCCATATATCTATACCGCACCCCTCATTTTCTCACATCTCGCATTTCTTAGGCGAATTTTACTTGGATTGGAATTGACGAATTTTGCATAGTAAAGTCATTTAGAACTGTATACATAGTATCCACAATACTGTACACGAAGCGCAAAGCTTCTATTTGTTTAGTGTGCATATGCTGTGAATGCTTTACGAAAGTTAATCAATTGGCCATTATTTTTGGTAGTACTATAGATATAGTACAATCATTCGCTAATCACCTTATAACTTATAAAATGGCGGGACCTCATTATTATCGTAATGGCCATTTGATAACACATCTGTTATACCTCTTTAAAGAGATTCTAGCATTATGAAATTTAATGACAACATAATCAAAACATTTATGTACCCGCAACATAAAGTTAGAAATTACCTTTTGATTTGATTAACAATTACGTTCCAGGATTTAACTCAGTTGCTAAAATAATTCGCGTAAGCTTTGCTCCCTTTCTTCGATTTTCTTCTTGAAAATAAGAATACACAGACTGTTTGTTAATATTTGACAGTAATAGCATTCAAAACTCAAAACTGTCAACTAATGATTAATGAACTGTCACTGTACTGTGAGTATTCGTTTTTGGCGGGAATTTGGTAGATGGTGTTTTGTTGTACAAGTTTTAATTTTGAAGAATAATTTAATTTTAGTTAACAGCATAGATAGAATAACGAAATCGAACTGAGTTTTGTTAAAACTAAAATAATGGTAGCATAACGCATGTTTATAATTTATACTGCTTTTTGGTCACTTTTTTACATATTACACATCTTTTTTATTTTTAGTACACCCCTTTTTTATGAGTAGAATAGTTACAAGTACTGGGAGTTTTTGGCGGGAACTGAAAGGAGATGCTGTGCTGTGCAGTTTTATTTTCTAAAAATGTGTAAAATTACTCTAAAATGAACAATAGTTGTAGGATATTGATAGTTTTTGATGTGTTTTGTGAGAAATGTGGACTGTAAAGTCGAATGTGGCTTTTAAAGTTGTCACAAGAACTCCGTTGAATGGCACCAGCTGATAACCTACAGTTCAGCTGTGCTACACATAAGCAAGAAAATGAAGAAACTACATTATAATCTAAGATCTGGCTTAAAGGTCTAGCTGCCAAGCCATGAATATAATAAATATAAAATACAGGTATTGTTTTGTTTACAGTTTGTCAACTGTGTGTGATAAGCTTTTTTTGATTTAAAATGGATTTATTACACTTAATATTCGATATAAACAAAGCTCAAAACATATGCTGCCTTTGCTTAACTTCCAACGAAATCAATATTAACATTTTCAATGTGATTGAAATTTTTGACAAAGATTCTAAATCTACTGTTACTTTGAAAAATATGTTTATTACAATACTTCCTGAACATGTAAGTATTAATAAAGCCAAATGATAAAAGCAACCGATTTCTGTTGGATTGAGAGTAAATTACTTATTGGAAATACTTTATACAAAGTTAAACCTTTTTTTTATTAAGTTTTCGTGACTTGTATACATAATAAAACTACGTATTAACGGTTTTAAGCGCGGTAAGTTATTTGTTTTTGTTATTCCGACGTTTTGGCAAGTGGCCGTGATCACGGAAGACAAAGATGTCAAGTGCCAACGAGTATTGTTAGTTTTATTTAGCCTACCGCCAACTTGTTCATTTTAATTATTTTGTTTTAATTTTGTTTATGGTTATTGTCTTCTCTATGGGAGCTGTAATCTAATTTACCAACGCTTCGCAACATGGTCAACTGATCATGGCCATTGAAAAGTGGCCGAAACGTCGGAATAACAAAAATCAAATAAAATACCACATTAAAAACCGTTAAAATATAATTTAATAATTAAACTTTTTGTTATTGTCACAACATGAATTTTATAGTTTTGCTGTAATTAATTCTAAAACTTGTTTCCTGTGTTGAAAAACAGTTTTAATGGTTATAAAACAGTTTTCGTTGTTATAAATAGGTTGTGAGTACAATCATAATCTCAAATCACACTTGTTATTATTTATTATCAAAAGTGACACAAGTTTATTTCTTTTATATATTTTTTAATTTCGTTATAATTATTTCAAAACCTGTTTACAAATCCCACAAACTTTTTTGCACCCCAGTAACATGTTTGGTGGCTATGTAATAAGTCATAAATATACTCCTAAACTCAAATTACAATTAATTCATACACCAGATATCTAAGCAATAGTCTCAGTTTTTAATTATTTGATGAGACCGATACCCACTATTGTGATTTTCAAGATAATGAGGTAGTGACAATGCTTCCATCAGAGATCAGAATTAAGAACATTGGTAGACCATTAATGTGGTTGCTATATCTTAGTACCCTTTAATTTTCTCCTTATTTGCATGAAGTTTAACTATAAATGTAACATCAATTTTCTACCAGTATAAAAGAATCAATAGTAATGTTTATGCATTCCTTTATTGTTTTATATTTAGCCACACTTACTAACCCTACATTCCAGATGGAGCAGTGTCATAAGGGATGTAAACTGTAAAGAATCTTTTAGTCAGACACTGGTTTAATACGGTGGCTCCCTTTTAGGACAAATTTGTATGTTGTGACATCTGCGGTCGCTCTCTCGCTGTCGCAATGATGTATTTGGGACAAATTTGTGGTTGAATTTACAATGAAACAATTTATTGTTGTTGTCTCACTCTGTTTGTATAGGATGTTTATGAAATGGGTATATACTCTTGGGTATATATATATAAGATTAAACATTACTATGTAGTCATTTGAGGTTTACATGTGAAGCTGATACCAGGTCTTTATTATGAGACATGAACATTCATCGCACAAGGTTAACATATTAGATGAATAATATAGGTCACATTTTGATATATTAATTATTTGCTTTTTCTATCTATTTTTTTTAATATAATTAAAGTTAATATGAAAGCATTGGACAAGCAAGCCATGTAGCATGTATGTAATAATATTTGTTCTGTTTTGCAGGAACTATTTCTCGACCAAGCATGCAAATCATGCACAGATTTGATGATTAAGTTATTTGTTATATTACGAAAAAGTAGCATTAAAAAGCAACTATTTACATCCTTACTTAGAAAAGTCAATGAGAAAATTAACCAATTTGATTTGACAAAGAGGGTTATGATAATAAATTTATGTAACCCAAATGGTATTATACCAACACAAGTTAATCCTTCAGTAATATGTAATAAATGTGACATGGAATTTAATACAAGAGAAGAAGTAAATAAACATACAAAACTGGCACATACACAAAGTTCTAATGCAACAGTGTGTCCTACTTGTGGTAAAAAATGGCCTACATCTAAGCAGCTGACAGCACATTTAAATTCTCATAATTTTAAACAATGTCCCTATTGCTTTAAGATCTTAAAAACTCATGCACATTATAATAAACATGTCAGAAGTCATTTGACAGCTAATAAAGAAGTAAAACATGATAGGGTTATACTTAAGAATGATTTTGTTAAAGGACATCTGACTAATGGTATTAATAATTCAAATAATGTTAGAAATCATTTGCAACTAGATAAAGAAACAATAAATGCTATAAGTGATCTCAATCCAAAGAGCACTGATGGTTTAAAAGAAAATTTAATTACTGAGAGCAATGAAAAAGCTGATTATGTAAAAACACTTCCAGAAGTATGTAACACATCTCAAAGAAGTTCATTTCTGATATCTAATGAAGAAAATCTATATAACAGAGACAACATTGAAGATAATGCTATAGAGAATGAAAATAATACAAATGATGCTGAAGACAGTAATATTGTTAATTTGTATAATGCAAAAACAACTATAGATTATATAGACAAAGCAGTCATTAAAAATGACTTAAGAACACTTAAACAGCTAGCTTATGAAACATATTTTAATAGATCAACTAAGAAAACTGTTATAGATGAAATATGTATTAATAATTCTGGTTCAATAGACAGTAAAAGCAAGAAATTAATTTGTACAGATATATGTAAACCAAAGCAATGTAAAGACGATTCTTTATTACATGATATAGCATTTCATTCCACAAACAATGATATGGAAAATACCTCACACACAGATTCATATATAAACATGGATGTTATAGAATCTGAACAAAACTACACATCCAAGAATAAACCAAAAAGTAAATTAAAGAAGTACTACTCATGTGAGCATTGTTCATACAAAAGCATTGCAAAACCTAACTTAGAAGCTCATTACAACAAAATACATCTTAATATACGTCCTTATGCATGTGAAATATGCTTGAAAAGTTTTTACCGTAAAAGCAACTTGCGGGAACATGTTACAACTCATAATAAAACTAAGAACATCACCTGTGAGGTGTGTGGCAGTAATTTTGCTAGTAAAAAGACTCTGGAAACACACTTAAAAATTCATACTGGGATTAAAAAATTTCACTGTGATATATGTAATATGTATTTTTGTCATAAGAATCATCTTAATGAACATATTAAGAGGAGTCATATGGAAAAATTGGTTTGTTGTGTGTTCTGTGAGAAGAAGTATGGTTTGAGGAAAGATTTAAACCGTCATGTTGCTAGAGTTCATCAAGTTGTGAATTATCATATCCTATAGTTTTCAGGAAAGTGTTAGGACACTCTAGAGGCCGAAAAATAGGCTTTTTTAGAGATTTTTTCAAAATATCTACAAAATAAATAGAGATTACAAAAAAAGCTGCTTATCACACATATCAGTTACTGTATACAAAAATTTTTTTGAAGCATTTAATTCAAGATGGCCACAGCCGGACAAACAGCTAATGTAATTTTTATTATAATATAGAAGACGGTAAGATTTTTTCAATATATTGATTGTTGGCCAAATGGCGCACTTCTGGAGTGGTAAGTTACAAACTTGCCTTTAAAAATCGTCAGATAATAATAACAAATGAACTATGCAATAGACAATGTATCTTTCAAGATATATTTATCATTTCAAAATAATCCATTGAAAATTGTCAGTTGTTTCTGGCCAAATTGTAAAATGCAGTTCAATATAAATGCATATGATGTTTTGAGTAGTAGAAAATCATAAGTAATTTTGCAATGCCTGCACCATACAATTGGCCAGCAACATCATTTTTGAGGTCCTAGGGCAGCGATACTCAACCTTTTTTATATAAGTGCCATATAGTTGTATTAGTTAAGGTGCTGCGGGCCACAACATAATTTATTCATGTTTTTTTATTGCTGGAGTATAAAAGAGGCTTGCGACTTTTGCAACACTAGAGGTGTTACCAATGTAATTATACAACTATTAATATGTCAGACGTGTCACTTACAAAATTTCGGCGGGTCACATACGGCCCGCGGGTTGAGTATGACTGTCCTAGGGGGGTCATTAAAAATTTAAAATCGATTTTTCGAACATCCTACAGTGGCTTAAACCCTTAAAGTGGAAATAAAATATAGGTATCCTTAGACTACTAACAAAAAGAAAATATATAAAAACAGAATAATAGATTATAAGTAAAAAATAGATAATATAAAGACTGTAATAGAAGCCAGGAAAAGTAATAGTTTTAAGTTTTGTTAAAAAGAAAGAAAGATATGAAAAAAGGAACAAATAAAATAAAAGATATTCCCCCTTTGAGAATGCTATTGCAGGGTTGATTATATATAGATATATGTGGATTACGTTAGAGAAATTGTCTACATGGATGGACGGATGGCGTATTCAGGAAGACTTTTATTTTATATAGTGTTTCTACTCTTATAAATACATGCGTGACCCTTTTTGGTGTTACCAGTCTAAGGAATCTAAATTGAGCAACCTTTTAGTGCTGCCACTTAAATATTGGTTTTATGCCATCCCGACACCTTGTCGTATACAGTCCCGTGGGCTACGGGAGCGCATAGTCAAGGCGACGTCGGTGAGGTCAGCCGCGGGACGAGTGGTTCAAACACTCCACTCACTGTGTTGCTATACCGTTTGATTGAAACGTGTGCCTACCAACTGTTCTTTTATATAGTTAGTGGTGTGCAAATATAGATAGATAACACTTTATTATACACCAATACAAAAATGAACTTAAAGACTAAAATTATATCTAGTTGTGTACAAAGGGCGGTTTTATCGCTAAAAAGTGATTTCTTCCAGACAACCCCAGGAATGAATCGAGATGATAATGGCGATGGTGGTATACATAACATATAGTACGAACTACTTCCATTTTAATAATAAATACATAAATGATATATATATGTATATATATATATATATATATATATATATATATATATATATATATATATATATATATATATATATATATACCATACAAATCCATATCTACAAAATATATAAATATTTATAAATGAATTTAAGTATCATATTCCAAAGACAGGTAGTATTTTTTGATCATGGTTTTAAATATCGCTAGCGATTTTGCTTGACTGATAGTAACAGGAAGCTTATTCCAAAGCTGAACAGCCTTAACAGTAAAAGAATTGTTGTAAAAAGTTGAGTTATGCGCAGGAGTGTTCAATTTAAGTTTAGTAGAAGGGCGTAAATTATGAGAGCACGAGAGAAATTTAAAACGTTGTTTAAGGTAATCAGGAGTACTTGGGACAAATAAAATACTATAGAGAAAAGAAAGGATGCGAGTATTCCGGCGAAATCGAATTGGCAACCACTTGAGTTTTTTTAACATCAGTTACACGGGCGATACTACAAGGTATTTTATTATATTTTTTATTGCAGGAGTTCAGCAGACAGGCAGACGGCCCACTTGATGGAAAGCGGTTACCATCGCCTATGGACATTTGCAACACCAAGGTGGTACACATGCGCTGCTGCTCTCTTAAGAGAGACGGAACCTGGTCACTAACGGAACACAACTCAAGGTTGTTATGGCGACATACTTTAGACCAGGGGTGGTAGCCAGTCTGGCAAACGCCCTACCATCTGGCTGTGGGTTGCTTTGTCGCCTCTTACGACAGGCCACCCGGCCGCAGGAAATTGTATTCTTTCTCCGTTCCTGCACGGATAGAAAGGAATAGAAATAGGTAGAAAAAAAACATGTAAATAAAAAACAAATTTAATTATAAATTTTATTTAACAAAAAAAAACAATGTAAAATTATTTAATTTTTAAAATCTGTAATTTACAAAGCATCTACACAAAAAATTGAGTTAATAATCTGAAACAAAGCAAAAGATACAATTAAGATTATTTTTATTATACAATCTATTTTATAACACGACATTAAGTAATGTTAATATTTAGAATTTGGAAGTTTCACTTCAAAAATAGCCTTTTCAATACTTACACAACATCCTCATATATCCGTGTGCATTGGACATGTAACCGAGAAACACGTGTCCTCGTAGTCTATGCAAGGACGATCGGAAACTTTCAAAGGCTCTGCTTTCGGACAGAACTGTATTACACTGAAAAAAATAAAAAACGCTTAATATAATAGAAATCGGACTTCTAGCCTCTGTTAACTTTTTGATAAAAAAAAAAAAAACGTCCGCGCCTCGTGACGCCCGACAAAAGTGATAACTTAAACTAATCTAAGTTGAACTATTTAATATTGAAATTGTTTAACTTGAGAAAAGCTTAGGTTATTACTTAAATTTTATTGGGTTAGAGTGAGAGAGGAGGAGCCTGCCTACCGCTGCCGTATGCGTGATAGAAAGGGAAGCCAGACAGACTGGCGCCGTAACGCGTTACGTAACGAAGCAGTTTACCCTCCCATAAGAAGTTATCACATCAAAAATATTATATACAGGGTTATGAGCTTGCCCTGTGATAAGCCGGGACTACCATATAGTATGTGTAATGCCCATTTCACATTGAATGCTTCATTAAAAAAAATGTTCTGGTGTTCATACAAAAATCAAAAATTGACTCCATTTATGAAACACCCCTAGGACTACGCGCGCACACATGTCTCCGTACACCTTACATGCCCGCGCCTAATAGTATGCGTGTGCATAATCAACTAAGGC
Organism: Dendrolimus houi; assembly: GCA_039645545.1. NCBI lineage: Eukaryota > Metazoa > Arthropoda > Insecta > Lepidoptera > Lasiocampidae > Dendrolimus > Dendrolimus houi. The sequence goes on along the minus strand of CM077143.1, from coordinate 12,151,773 downwards.
GGTGATACACAGGCTGTTCGAATCAACTAAGGCGGTGATACACAGGCTGTTCGAATCAACTAAGGCGGTGATACACAGGCTGTTCGAATCAACTAAGGCGGTGATACACAGGCTGTTCGAATCAACTAAGGCGGTGATACACAGGCTGTTCGAATCAACTAAGGCGGTGATACACAGGCTGTTCGAATCAACTAAAGCGGTGATACACAGGCTGTTCGAATCAACTAAGGCGGTGATACACAGGCTGTTCGAATCAACTAAGGCGGTGATACACAGGCTGTTCGAATCAACTAAGGCGGTGATACACATGCTGTTCGAATCAACTAAGGCGGTGATACACAGGCTGTTCGAATCAACTAAGGCGGTGATACACAGGCTGTTCGATTCAACTAAGGCGGTGATACACAGGCTGTTCGAATCAACTAAGGCGCTGATACACAGGCTGTTCGAATCAACTAAGGCGGTGATACACAGGCTCCACACATCGACTGTGGAACTTCCCCCCCTTACCAATCAGACAAGCTAAATCAATGTGGTATCGCCAAGTAACCTTCTTTCAGCATATACAAACTTTTCTTTAATTGATCTAAATTCTTCCTTAAAATTTGACGGCGCGTTCCCTTTTGGCACGTCACGTTGATTCACTCATTGTCATATTATAAATAACATTAAATCGCCCCGCATAATTAAAATATATTATAAAATAAAATAAATAATATTGTTCCGCGCCCTCAGCACTTAAACAACAAATGCAATGTAAATATCTTTAATAAATTAATATAAATATTCTAAATAATACAAGCCCCGTTACTTCGCCGCATTTATTCATAATTAAATAGTACATTATAAAAATAAACGATGTATCAAGTACAAAGTGACCAGTGAAGTGCATTGCGGAGAAGAGGAGCAACCGTATTTCATGCCCATTAACCAGGTAAGTGCGTGCCCTTCTTCCCGATACCCTTAAAAATTGTCCAAATCTCCCATTTTCTTACTTTGACACAGTTCTCTTATCGCTAAACCCAGCTATTAAATAAATATATATATATGTAATTTATAATATCGTGGTATATATGTATATATAAGTAGTTTATTTATATTTTATTTTTAATAGTACACCACCAAAAATCGTTTATTGAAATTTTCTTTAAAATCTCCTTAGACACTGGGTTGCCTGGAAGAGATCGCTATAAGCGACAAGGCCGCCAATTGTTCTAATGCAAATGTAACGATATCAATTGTCTCGATTTAAGTTTATGGTGAACAATAAAGTTTTCATTCATTCATTCATACACTTCCTCGCTCTGCCCTGTGACCTTTTGCCTTTGGAAATTTACAATAGTAGTGTGGCGACGTTAGTGCCAACATCATAAACAAGCACGCAAGCGCGTAACCGATATTAATTTATGCCTTCAAAATAGCGCGCAAAATTTTATTGGCGCGAAAAAACCAACGATCAAATACCGAACGGACAGTACGGGACTAGAGTTGGGTAGGTCATGATTTTAAAATGAGTTTGTAAGAGTAACATGACATTTTGTACTAAACCAGTACAATGTACCACTTCAAATGAGGCGAGGACATTTGTACGGTTTGTACCGCGGCAGTACATTTGAAGCGACGAGGCCGGTGAGGCGGTGAGCGTCATTCCCTCATTTGTCCCGTTCGAAGTTGTGTTGTGTTCGGAAATGTTCGTTAAGAATCAGATGTGATCGGCCTCGGACACCTCATTTTACTAGCAGTCATGCACGTCATGTTGTCCCTCTTTATTATGAGAATATCCGTAGAGGCGTTATTGTACTGTGGTCCTCGTTCCATCCTCCCTCTTACATTTGACGCGTGAGTAGAAGCGGTACAAAATTTTTGAAGTAGTACAAATTTAAATTGTGAGCCGTATCAGTACAAATCTATTTTGTACGGGACAAATGTACTGCCTTAAACGTCTACTACTCATCACTACGAGTAATTCCATCTCGCTCTTCCACCTTAGTCGGGAGATTCCTACACATTCATTCGTTCATTGACCTTGAGAAAAAGACGCCAGAAAAGAAAGTTTACCCGTAGTCTCCGCTCTGCATCCATTTGTCGTCCATTTTGGTCAGCTGGTCCCACTTGCCCTTAGGCAGGCCGCAGACGAGGTCCGCCTTAATCGTGCGCACCGCTATTATAGGAGCCGGTGTGAAACCTGTCAAATAGAAATGTTACGTCACGTACATGGAATAATATATTGCTACATATTTTTATTTATTTATTTATTATTAATAGTACTAAGTATTCCATAAAGGCTATTGGTGGCAGTTGCTTCTTTGGAAATGAAATTATAAAATTGAACTGTATGATTATTATTAAACTATTTATATAACTTAGAATATACATACAAGAAGTACGTAATAACAAATTGTGCGAGAGAGTGGTAAGTCGTCAATGAGAATTGTGATGAAGAATTAAATAAAATTTTGCCTCGGAGGCCGCTCTTATATCCCGCGTACCGACCGACGCCTCGCTGCTAATTGTGCCAGCTATGGGCGTCGGCGGTATGCGGGGCGCGGAGAGTAGGTGTGTTCCGGCGGGCGGGTCAGGGGGGGTGCTCTCTGTCCGCAACAAAGGGTATAGCAGGGTTTCTAAATAAAAACTGCCCCCGCGGCGTTTTCTACTAAATAAAAATAACACACAAATTTTCAACTTTTTTTTTGAAAAACCTATTTTTCCTTTTAAATTTTTTTTCTTTAGTAAAATTACGAATTCGCTCGTGGGGATTTTTTTATTTTTTGTAATTGTATATTTTGGTGTGCAATAAAGTGTTATCTCTCTCTCTCTGGATTTGATATTAACAGAAGAGTAAATGTTACCTTGCAAAGCGGCTTCAAATCCTAGAACTGGGTTACAATTCCTCTCCCCGAGCAACTTTCGATAGTTCAAATCCCCTTTGAACAAAATCGCCACCGCATACTGCAATTTCCTGTACATGTTGTAGTCGATTCGTTTCATATCTTTGTACACATGAGGATACGTCCAGTAGTCTTCGCACTGTAATCAAATAATAAAACTACGTTAACGGTTTTGAGGGCGGTAATTTATTTGATTTTTATTATTCCGACGTTTCGGCCACTTTTCAGTAGCCGTGATCAGGGAAGACGAAAAGTAGTTTTATTATATATATATACTAGTAGCGAAAACAAACAAACCAAGACGCACAAAGAGCCTAAAAATTAATAACCTAGGCACATAAAGGAAAAACAACACACATGGCACTAGTTAAGATATATATAGGTATAGACATAAGGCACACTGCGCATGCACTTCCTCACAACACCAGCATGTAACAGATACACTCTACATTAGTATAAGTTTAGTATTATGGATAATAGGAGCGAAACACCAATGAAGAATGTTTTAAAATCGGGGCCTCAACCGCGAACCTATACTACAATAAAATTGTTTTTTATTAAATTTGAATGAATGATGAGGGTGAAAAGGGTGGTCTAACACATGCACCCACATGTGTTAGACTTAATTGTTTTTTTAAGGTGTGTAAATTAAAGCGTTTATTCGAAGATTTGTTTTAATTCAAACGAGCCAATTTCTAACAACGCCTCACATATATTTTTACGCGAGCGAAGTTTTGCTGGCACTAAATTGACTTACCAGTACAATAAATATGCCATTTTCGTATAACTTCTGCCATTGTTCTCCTAGTTGTTTTAGATTACCAGAGTTTATTATTCTGGGAGGGTCCGGCTCTGGAGGGGCTTCCCCTTCAGCGGGCTCTAAAACAGTAATTATATTGCTTCTTTAAAAGTTTATGCATTTTCATTTCTCATATTCTGAAAGGACGCTTGGAGTTGCCTGATCACAGGGATGAACAACGTCAGAATAATGAAAATAAAATAAAATAATACGCTTAAAACCGTTAAAACGTAGTTTTATTATGTGTATGTACTAGTCGCGAAACTTGAGAAAATATCGTAGGCGTCAATGCAGGACCTTGTAACTACATTTGTATTTCGTCAAAATTGTAACAATAATAATAAGTAGTGGTCGCCCAGTGGTCGAAATTAGACCATATTTAATTTAAATTATAAGTCTGTACATTATTAAAGTTCTGTTGTCAAAGACTATACTTTTATAATCACAGATTTCGCCAAGACTACACTGTTACTTTGACTTTAACAATAAACAAAATAGTATATATGCGTGTGTGTCAAATACATGGTAGTGTGTGTAATGTTTTTTTTATTGATTTAATGTATTTTTTATGCATAGTTTAAAAAAATATTAGCATACTGCACTGTTTCTCTATATAAACTATAAATGTACGAAATTTTATACTCCTTCGTCCGCACAATTTTCGTAAAAAGGGGTACAAAGTTTTTGCTTCACGTATCAATATAATGATAATAATCGGCATGATAACCACTCGTATTGTATATCTGCAAATTAAGCAAGTTACGCTTGTGTTACGTCTGATATACAATGGACCACTCTGGGGCCGTCCCAGACCGTAGTAAATAATAGAAAAAATTCGTTTCCGAAATTCACCATGTCAGGAATCGAACCCGGAGCCTTTGTGCAACACAAAATGAGGTAGGTCGACAAAAGTTTAGTAATATGTAACAATTGAATCGAAAAAAAATGTAGTGACAAGATCTTGCACTAGTGCCGACGATATAGCCTTTTAAATTAAAAAGTTTTTCGTCAATATAGGTCATACATGTAAGTTAAAATTTAATTTTACTTCCTAGTCTATGTACACCGCTGCGCAAAGTATTATTGCAACGATGGTGAAAATACATAATATACAGTGTAAACTCTATGTAACGACACTGAAGGAACTGTGCATTTTATGGCGTTATAGAGAGTTGTACTTAAATGGAGAGAAGTCTGTTATTTTTGTGTGACGTCTTTTGTTGCACCAGTCATTTTGTTGTATTTCTTTACTTATTTTATTTATATCTTGCGATATTGAGGCGTCTTTATGATAAAGGATGTGCTTAGAAATTTCGCTATGCATGATGCCGCCAGTCGAGTTTATTACGGGCTAGGATAATAAAGCGATAAAAGAACGTACACAGACAGCTGCGCAGCTTTTACTAATTTTGGCAACTTAAAAGGCACTTTTTATTACTTAATTGTTGTTGTTATTGAAAGTGGGTGTAATGCTGTATAGAGACAGGCAGGGAAATTCATTTCGTACACTACCGGTCCTTCGCTCCCCAGATGCTGGAGGACCCCTGCAGCGGTATTACGAGAGATTTTGCGCATTCGGGGCCACTTTTTTTTTTTTTTGATAACGCAGGGGGAATGTCTTCTCTTGTGACACTGCCTCGGGCCCGGGGGGTTGACCGAGGGGTGTGTGATTCTCCCAGCGGTCGGAATCTCTGCGCATGACTAGTAAAGACTAGTAGTCGTGAGATTCCGTCCGCCAGACTACCCACTAAACCTAACCTGCGCCCCTTCCCGCGCTTTTACGGGGCGTCACAGGATATAGACCATAGGTACACGACTGTGACGCCCCTACGCCTGGCTGCTCCCCAGGGTGGCCCTCGGGGAAGGCCACCCTCTTCACCGATAGGGGGGGAAGTCCGGCGGGTTCCCCCGGTCCCCGCGGGCCCCTATGATGGAATCTTAGGGCGGAAGGAGATGGGCATAGCGGCGCCTACGCCGGCCTGTACGCCGCCGGCGAATCGGGTCTGCTGCCACATCCTCCTCCCTTTCCCTCTCGGCCACCTCCTTCTGGAGTATTACCGCTTCACAGAAGGAGGCTACCGCCGCCCAACGGTCCTCGCTCCGCAGCATGGCAGTGACCATACTTTGGAGCGAGTCAACCGGTCCCGCCACGTTAATCAACTGGTGGCGCTGAGGTCCCCAGGCGGCGCACTCCACTAGCGTGTGGATCGCTGTGTCTTCGGGTGCGCCGCAGTGCTTACACTCCGGTGTCAGCTCTCGCCCCGCCGTACGATGCAGATACTTACCGAAACAACCGTGCCCGGTAAGTATCTGCACCATTCTATATGTCAGGGTCCCTCTTCTCCGAGGGACCCAACGCGACAGGTGGGGGCGGATCGCCTCCATCGTCGCAGCTCCAGCCACTGGGGACCTCAGGTCCTCCTCCCATTTTATCATCAGGGCCGCGGTCGCGTCGGCCCTGACTTTTGCCACCTCTGCCAGGCACGGCCTCAAACCTCTCCCTCGGGCATCTTGGCGGAAGCGGAACACACTGGCGAGCGTTTCCGCTTGGTACTCCCAAGGCGGGTCGCCCGCCAGGAGTGTTGCCGCCGTCCAAGACACCGTACGGTACCCCCGGATGGCCCTCACCGCAAGGACACGCTGACAGCGTCTCAGCAACGTCCTGTTCTTGCGGTGAAGGGCGTGACTCCACACGGGGGCACCGTACAGTGCCATACTCCGTAAGATACCCGAGTATAACCTCCTACAGGCCGCGCCTGGCCCTCCCACATTCGGCAGGAGTCTGGCCAGGGCAGCAGCGGTCCTTAAGAGTTTCGGGGTCAGCTGAGCGAAATGAACCCCGAAACTCCATTTACCATCCAGGACGAGGCCCAAGTATTTCATTTGGGCCTCTACCACCACTGCCGCTCCCTGGACGACGACGTGCGTGTCCCGGGGCGGTCGCCTACGACGCCCGTGGAACATCAGGGCCTCAGTTTTTTCCGGAGAGATTCTGAGGCCCAGACGCTTGATCCTCCTGACGACCAACGCAGAGGATGCGTTGGCCAACTCCACGGATTCCTCGTAGGTACCACCCCGGGCCGTGATGAGGGTATCGTCAGCATAACAAATGACCCCCATCCCGGGCAGGACTGGCTCTCGGAGGAGCCAGTCGTATCCGATGTTCCACAGGATCGGGCATTCGGGGCCACGACTGACCTAACCTAACCTAACCTTATTACTCGTCATATGTATTAAGAAATATAATTATTAAATTTAAAAATTGTGGAACACCTCCTAAAACCTATCGGGCCGCGAGTGGAACAAAGGCTTGTAAAAGTTGATTACCAATATATGCCTAAATCCTGAACCCAGTCTTTATTGAAGATCCCGGTCAGCTCGGAACCCGCTGGCCGTCACAGTACCCACGGGACACACGCGCACCTGGAAGACAAGCTTTTTTTCTTGGCGAGGGGAAATCCGTTTGAGGACTAAGCCGCGACAGACACAGAAGCCTGGGGGGATAATTCGCGACCCGTATGTGGGATTCGCCAGATCGGGGGAGGCACTAGCGTGCCCAGTTCACTCTCCAGTTAGGGGTACCCACTAAAACCCCTGGGTGTTCCGTCCTGCGCTATGCCAGGGCTACGGGTAAATGGGATTCCCGGTTAGCAGGCGTGGGCCTCCCTCACTACGCCTCTTTCATTGCCGGGAGACTAAACCCCTGGCGTTTACTTGAGTCGTTTCCGGGCGTGGGGCGGTCTGTAACGCGCCCCACGGGAAGAGAGATGAGCGCGCGCGGAACACTCGCGCTCTCATCTCGACGGCATGTGCGGGTGAGTGAGAACCCCTATACCCCAAGAAACACCACCCGCGCCGCCCGCTTACGGCGGCCGAAGGTCGAAATCTGCCCTCCGGCGCCGGCGCGTCCTCCTTTGGCAGGAGCGGAGCAAGGAGGTCCGCTCACGTTCCCGCTCCACCTCCTCCTTCGCAAACATGACGTGCTTGCAGGAGACGGCGTCCCATCCGGTGCGGCTCCCGACCATGGTGCGTACCACGGCCGGGAGCGAGGTGTCAAGTCCGGTGTGGACGACGAGCTCCCGGCGCTGCTCGGTCGAGGCTGGACATTCCTGGAGTGTGTGCAGCGCCGTGTCACAATGGTGGCTGACTTGGTACCTCCCGAAGCAACCATGCCCCGTGAGGATCTGTGTCAGCCTGAACGTCAGGGTGTCGTGACAACGTCCTATCCAATCTTGCAGGACGGGCCTCGCCGCCTCAATGGCGGGACGTTTTAGGCGATCTCCAGACCCCCACGGCTACCTGGCGGAGCTCCGACCGTCACGCCTCGATCTCGCGAGGCGCGGGTCTGGTGCCCCTAGCCAAGGCCTCTTTGCGCCACGTATACAGCGACGCTAGGACCCTGGCTTACCTGGAAGACAAGCTATACCAACCAAAGCCGAGTGATTTCGACGCTTAAGGGAGTTTGTCGTTAAATCGAGTGACGTTACATGGAGTTTACACTGTATTTGGTAACTTTACAAATCTAGGATCAACAAAAATGTCATTATCTTTTAAATAAAATAAATTAAGAATAGAAATACGAAAGAGTTCGTCACAATTAGTTTTTAGATCTTTGCAAGAATTACAGAAATGTAACACTTACCAGGTTTTGGTTCAGACGGTAGTTCCCTTCTGTAATTAGCCTTTATACATGTGTCTATTAATTGTCTGCAAAAAGAGATTCAAATTAACGGAAGTCGACTGTATATCCATGTCTTAAATAATACGACATTGAAAGAAGAAAAAAAAAGAAATACATTTATAATAAAACTACGTTTTAACGGTTTTCAGCGCGGTAATTTATTTTATTTTTATTATTCCCACGTTTCGGCCATTTTTCAGTAGCGGTGATCACGGAAGACGAGGGTGTTATTATTTCATCACCATCATGATTTTTTTTAAATTTTGTTGCTGGATCACAACAGACAGTGATGGAAAATGGTGACAGTATTTTGCTGTGCCTACCCCCTAAATCACATATGGCATGCGAACCGTGTTTAACATTAAAAAAACAAATAATTATTAAACAACGAATAAGTACCAAAGATTAAAATATAAAGCACAAGAAATATTTCCAAATTGGCTTCCTTCGGCCGGCTTCACTCCGAGAGCTGGGGGCTCGGTCTACCTGTTTTGCCCGTCTCAACAATCAACAAAACAATTCACTCACTTGAAATCTACAGGCGTCGCGTCAGAAACGAACCAAGGCATTTTCTTAACATGAAATCTGACCTGAAATTTGAAAACCACATTATGAGTTTCATCGGGCAATGCGTCCTACCCATCATGACATGGAGCCATGGAGCGGGCTATGTTGGGTGTTTCTCTTATAGATAAATCAGAAGTCAGGACATCCGTAAGTGGACGAAGGTAGACGACATAGCTCGCAAAATTAGCAAGTTCAAGTAGCAGTGCAAAGAGCAAACGAATCATGGAGTGGAGACCAGGTAGGACCACCAGCCTCGTGGACTGACGACCTGCGCAAGGTCGCCGGCAGGGGCTGGACGAGGAAGACGGGAGACCTGGATATGTGGCGCAGACTTGGGGAGGCCTACGTCGAGCAGTGGAGATTGGCAGAAGAAGAAGGTTATGAGTTTATTCAAACACAAAATTTATTCAGTCTTGCAAAGTTCTCAAATTTAAAAAAAAAAACAACTGGAGTACACTATATAAACGATGAAGAACACGATGCAATATTTTTAGATTTCTTGTCTGCCTGTTCGGGATTCACGTAAAAAACTACTGGGCCAATTTTGATGCGGTTTTCGCTGATCGACAGAAATTTTTCTTTTTTATCCTGGGAATCCCGCGGGAAATTTTCTGTGAATTATTTATAATGGCCAAATTAAAAATAAAACTCGAAATGCAGTTTGATTTTTTCACTGATCGATAGCAAATGTTATTAAATGAAATGTGTGATATTTTTTATCCCGGGAATCCCGAGCGGTTTGTAGTTTTTCGGGTGCGTAAAAACTAGCTTATTCCAACACAGTTTTCACTAAAACAATAGCTTACATTCTTTTTTAAATGCTGCAGTACTTTGTGTCCCGAGAATCCCGCGGGAATTTCAAGTCCTGACCTATCCTAGTATATAAGAAAACTTTAAAAAATTATAATAAAAATCAAACCAACTGCGATACTTGGTTTATTATCTTACAAAACGTCTTTAAAACTTAATACGACCATACAAACTTATGACGTCATACCATGTAAATATACCTATTAATATTGATGATTGATACGCGTGATGCTTTAATACACACAAAATTCTGAAAGTTGCAATTTCGAAATCTGCCAGTCCGAATAAAGCCCTTGATTTTTCATAATTTTGAATTTCATTGCACAAACTACAACCCAACAAATTTATTATTCAAAGGTTGAAACGCTACTTTCAAGTGCCATTTCGTTAAAACAGAAACGTTTAAAATTTCAAATGACCTAATAAAACATAATTACACTACGCGCAAAACTTAAATGCGCTTGACTGATGTTAATTCCGTGAGTGTGCATAGGTCCAGTCGATTGTTAACGTGTATTACGCTTACAGTATGTTGTGCGAAAGAGATGGCATGCGAGTTCGGAGAGCGGGCGAGCGGGAGCGCAACACCCTCCCCGCTTAGCGATGTCTATGAACCTTATAATTGTGTTCTGTGCAATGATGCGTACGAACTTCAAGGACGCATTAAAATTTTGTGCGTACTGTAACAAACTAGGCATCGTATACGAAAAAAGAGATTACAATTGGAAGCCAGGTTCTTGATATTTCCACAAAATTGAGCTAACAAAAAACCATTATGTTTGGCTTGTCATAAAATATCGCTTGTCACGTCTCGAATAGTGATAAAAACTTTGTGAACTCACCTTTTGTACGATCTCTTGTGACACTAAGAAATGGGCGAAACAGATGTCCGAGAACAATTCGTAACCGGCGTTGTCGCACACTATATCTGGAAGACAAAGGCAAACGGACATTCTAAAGCAACATCCATAAGTCGCTGGATCAGATCCAGCACGAAGGACCAAAAAGAACTTGTAAAACTTAGTTTTAATATTAATATTAAGTGGACTGAAAAATAATACAATGATTAAAAACGCATCATGTACATGGTGCCATCAATGTGCTGCCGCTCTCTAAAGGGAGACTGGAACCTGGCCACTAATGTCGAAACACAACTCAAGTTTGTTATGCCGGCTTACCCTAGACCAGCTATGGTAGCCATCCAGACGGACAACCTACCACCTGAATCTGGGTGATTTTGTCGCCTCTTACGACAAGCCGCCCCAACGCAGGAAATTGTATTCTTTCTCAGCACCTGCACCGATGAACTTTCCATCACTTAGGCCGTCAGCTTGTCTGCTGTTTTCCAGAAATAGAAGAAATCTTGGATATAAATTACTATATTGTATTTCAGTGACTTACCAAAAATAACTGCCTGTGGTATAGTCATCTTGGCCGGGCACGGGATTTGGGGGGCTTCAGTCTCCCCTTCCCCGGGGGGATCCTGGGGAAGGGACGCCGGCGCGGGGATCGGGGGAGGAGACCCCTTCAGAGACCCTTTGGACTCATAACCCACAGCTGTAGGAGGTGGAGCCTGTAATACACATCTCTACTCATGACCACTTCTTATATCATTTGCGGTACTATTGGGGCCCAATGCTGCTATTGCAATCACGTCAAAATCGCCTAACACTATCGTCTCAATCGTAGCTTTGTTTACGTCATTCTATATTTATAAAGGAAAACTCGCGAAATAAAAGTTTAAAATTTTGGTAGCTTTTTATTAAGATCTATTTCGGCTAACGCCATTTCGCGTATGTCTTTGAAGACCATGTGCCATAAAAATGGCCCGGACTTTTGGAAGGCTTGCGTGGGGCCATTGGAAGGCCAACACGTAGAGGCCTCCTAAGACAAATTTAATCTAAATGTAGCGTAACACTGACCGGCGGTTATCCCTGTCTACATCATATAAAAATGCACCCAAATCTCCACTCCGTGCCGGCTGGCGACGGCAAGCACGGAGGTAGGAGCCTTGCCTTGGCCCCCGGAGTCAGGTCCGAGGTGCCGCTACTCATCAAAGGCTTGGCCACAAAGCCGGCTGCGGGATTTTCCTACTATTATTACACCGCGACGATATCGAGAAGATAATGTATGTAGGTTTAGTCGAATACGAATTTTTGACAATCGCAATGGAATCATACTTTGAATATCTACAACGCCAACATATTGAAATAGCAGAATTAAGTCCTGGAATGGACGAATATTTATAATCTATCTACTTCTTCTTCTTCTTCAGCCAATCCCAGTCCACTGCTGGACGTAGGCCTCCCCAAGTACGCGCCACATATCCCGGTATCCCGTCTTCCTCATCCAGCTCATGCTGGCGATCTTGCGCAGGTCGTCAGTCCACCGGGCTGGCTGTCCTACGCTACGTCTGCCGAGACGCGGTCTCCACTCCAGGACCGGCTCACTGCCAATTCAACTTGCTAATTTTGCGAGCTATGTCGGTTACCTTCGTTTTCTTACGGATGTCCTCATTTCTGATTTTATCCATAAGAGAATCACCTAACATAGTTCGCTCCATAGCAAGTTGACTTTGAATTTGTGAACCAGTCCCATTGTCAGTGGCCATGTCTCGGCACCGACACTATCTATCTACTACTACTATCTAATCTATCAATACCTGCCAAGGGTTGCCTGAAAGAGATCGCTTCTGAGCGATAAGGCCCTCCGTTGTATTATCTCTTATCTTTTCCTATTTCTATTTGTCTAAGCTAAGGTGTACAATAAAAGCTACGTTCCATAAGAGACTCGCAACAACCACGGTCACGACCGCGAATTTTCCCGTTCCGTTTGCTTGCGGGCGTTACAATCAGAAACTCTAGTGGAACGGATTATGGGGCGTTGATGTCATAAACGACGAAACGCACAAATGTCATTGGTTGATTTGAAAATCGCGCCTTTTTCCATGTCAGCCGATAGAGAGAATTAAGGCTCTGTGGTCAACGCCCACTTCGACTCACCTCTTGACATGGGTCGTTGCGAGCACTGTGTGATCGAAAACGATGACGTCATTAGTGACGTTTTCGCAACGACCAAAACGACCGTGATCGCCTTGTGGAACAGCAGACGGAGCATTTTAGCCGTTGTGAGGTACTAAAGGAACGCGCTCAAATGGTTATCTATCAATCTACAATATTACAGCTATATATAAAACATAATATTTGTATAGCAACCTCTTTGAGTATAGGCGCACCAAATAGAGCAGCCAACCTATGACAACTGCATTTGAACTTAAACGTTGTATTCTGTAAAAGGTTGGGTAGATGACTTGAGATGTTTCATAATACTATTTTTCTATTGTATTTAATATAGCTAAGTATAGGCGGAGTTGACATAAAATGGCGTTTGAAAGATCATAAACTTTAGTAGAAGAAAACACAGTTCTTATAAACACGCTCAAATATACCATGTCCAAATCATAAAGTAGAAGATTGTAGTAATTTTTAAAACACGCAGTCGGCCGATATGAGATTCCTGTTCCGAATGTACACTTATAACGCCTCGATCGCACTTGAAACTCAACTAACTCTGACTCATCGGGCCGACCTTATATGGTCGCAAAATATACATGTGCCCTCTACCCCGTCAAAAAAAATAAAGGCACATAATATCTACTGGAATTCTCAAACTTGTTAAACTAAATGTAAAAAAAATGGCTTTAAGAACTTACAACGAAAATGACCAATACAACGATGTATAAAGACTTACTGCAATAAACACAAAGGAAAATTTTACACATTCGGCTACGAATTGTAGCTTCTCAGAATAAGACAGTCGTAACAGCATAGTAAAAGTATTATATACCCCATCGATAGCTTTCGCCATATTTTCCGCTTTCGTCACAACTTGGTCGGCCGCTTTCGCAGAATCATCCACTAATAACTGAAATCATTATAAATATATTTTATACGTAAAAAGAAATCTTTGTTTCGTATTTTAAGACTATAGCATGCACCAAGGAAGCTGAGATTTAGCAAACTCAAAGTTTGTACGAGAAGAAGTACAGAAAGCTAAATCTTAAATACATGTTACAGATGCATTAAATTAAACAAAACGTTCAAATGTCACCCAATTAATAATCTGTCAATGTCATTCATATAGTCTGTGGTCGAATAGTTGCGTAGAGAGACAGATTAATGTCAAAGGATTCACATACAAAAAAATGGTGGAATTTGTAAGGCATTCAAACTTGAAAAAAGAAGTACATTCGAATTTCAATCGATTTTAAATTAAAAAAAGATTCACATTTGAATTTCGAAAGAATTTATATTTGAAAAAAGATTTAGAATAGGGCTGTGCGAATAATTCGAACTTACGAATTATTCGTTCCGAATCGAACATTAGTATTCGATTCGAAACTCGAATCGAATAATTCGAAAATTTTAGAATAATTCGATTTTTTCCGAATTATTATATTATTCGCAAATTTTCGAGTACCTATTTTAAAACATTAAATGTGTATCCTTTTTCTTATAGTTTTTTTAAAAACGAAAATGAATAATTATAAAAACCAAAATGAATTGACAAGATCTCTTGTCAATTAGTATCTAGATTTTTTATGTTACTGACAGAAATGAACATATATTGAAATTGAGTAATTGTTTTCTCCAAGTAATTGATTTTTAATCAAAAACTATATTATTCGTAAGTAGAATATTTTGATACACGATGTAATAGAACTCAAATTGGAAAGAATAGACAATCCAGTGATATTTCAATAACTCTTGAATTGTTCGAATTAAACAAAAAATTTCGAATTATTCGTCGAATGTCGAATAATTCGAATTTCGAATCGAATATTAATATTCGATTCGAACGATATTCGCACACCCCTAGTTTAGAAAGAAGTCCCACCAAATATAATTTTATTCGTAAAGTAGCCAGGAAATAATTTTATAGATTTAATTATGAAATATTCTGTATTTATTATTCAGTAATTACCTACAAAACGTCGTGGTAGCGTAAGCAAGCGCACGCGGCCCAAACTCAAAGGGCGTGGATTCGAATCCTAGCCGGAACGTATGCTCCACTTGGGCAGTTTCTCACTTAATGTGCATACTGTTTCAATTACCACGTGCTAACAACGGTGAAGGAAAACATCGTGATGAAAGTTAAGCCGCCAAGCTGCCTTGGACAAGGGTGGCGGGTATACTGTCCGTTCCCCAATAGTGGGTGACCCCAGCCCAGCAGTGGGAGGTTATTATGATATAATTACCTACATATATTTAGATTAGTAAATAATTAATCTGACAGGATTAAGGAGGGTCTACTTTCGTGACATGGACTCTTAGTTCGAATTTCGAATACTTCTCAGCCACTAGTGTATAACCTACCTTATCTTTAAAATCGATAATCATTTGGAATGGATCGATTAATTCCTGTATCGATACTTGGCTGACTGTTGTTTTGCCCTTCGCATCAGTCACTGAAGTTACTTCGACCACATTCTCCTTCGATTTAAAAGAAACTTGCTCACCGGCCGAAAGTGATAAATCGCATTTATTTGCCCACAAGCAAATCTGAAAAATGTTATTTTCTTAATTAATAATAATAAAAGCATCTCTGGGGGCGATCGCAAACACTCAAACCTTTAGGAAGTTTTTGGCGGGAACTGAAAGGAGAAGTCGTGCTGTGCAATTTTATCTTTCTAAAAATGTGTAAAATTACTCTAAAATAATAATAATAATAATCGGCAGACAAACACACATATTGTATATCCCCAAATTAAGTAAGTTACGCTTGATTTATGGGTAATATACAACTTATCACTCTGGGGCCGATCCCAGACACCCAGACCATAGTAAATGACGGAGAAAATACGTTTCCTAAATTTACTATACCAGGAATCGAACCCGGAGCCTCTGCGTTGCAGTGAGGTAGGCCGGCAACGGCTTAGCCCGCTCAACCACAGAGGCCGTCGAAATGAACAATAGTTGTAAGATATTGAGTTTTTGAGTAGTAATTATGTGTTTTTGTGAGAAATGTGAACTGTTATAGTCCAATGTGGCCTTTTGAGTTGTCTCAAGAACTCCGTTGAATGGCTTCAGTTGATAACCTACAGCTCAGCTAAGCTATACATTGGCTTAAGAAAATGAAGAAACTATATTATAATCTAATATCTGGCTTAAAGGCCTGGCTGCCAAGCCATAAACCTAAATAAATAAAACGCAAACCTTTAGTAAACAATGGAAAGTTCATTTGCGATATTTACAATGTAAGAAATCAGACCTGAGAAGGGGGGATGGGTCGAAAAATCATCTCCTGTGACGTAATTCGTGGATGGACCCTAACATGAATGAATGAATGAATGAAAAGTCTTCATCGTTCACCATAAACTTAAATCTAGACAATTGATATTGTTACAATTTAAGTTCCGACAAAAACAAAATCCACCTACATATCTATAAAAACATATTCTTTTATGATCGTCTTCTTTTGTTCACTTATTGGTTCTTGTGGAGAACAGCCTCGTTTATGGCCGTTTGCAGGCATAATTAGCCAGGTGTGCGGATTACGATTTCTAGGAAATTACGTCGACGCTTGCCGGGCAGATACATTTGCATTTGTGCAGTATAAAACGATGGCTTGATGGAGAGAGGAGTCAGTCGAGCGATAACCACGAGCGAAGCAAGACGTGTGTTCCACCATAGTGAATCTTTTAGTGACGGTCTTTGCGCGTTTTATGGAATTACGACCTTCTGCATTACATTTGGACTGGTTGTGTTCGGTTATATTTGTACCTGTGTTATACGTGTTTGTATAGTTCTAATAAACTCTATAGTAATTTTAACGGCGTTTTAATTCGAGTTAACAATATGGATACATTTGCATTAGAACAATGGACGGCCTTGTCGCTTATAGCGATCTCTTCCAGGCCATCCAGTGTCTAAGGAGATTTTAAAGGAAATTTCAATATATGATTTGTGATAATATGGATTACGTTTTACCTTCAAAAGTGTAATAAAATCAGCTTTTCGTTTATCCTTCTCGCTCGGTGGTAGCATAGTTACCAATCTATCTGCCACTATGCACATTATCTCCAAACTATTGTTCAATGCCGTTGTCTTCTGTTGTTCAAAAGGATCGAAGTTTTCCAAACTTTTTCTGTAATTTTCAAATTTCACTAATTAATTAAATAATTATATTTACAACTAGCTGTTGTCCGCGACTTCGTCCGCGTGGATTTTAATTAATTTGTCTTCCGGTGCGGCGTGCATGTGGGTATTTCATTTTTTTTAAAATAAGTATCCCAATTTACTACTTATATAATCTATCTGCCAGTGTAAGTATAAGTCCCGTCAAAATCGGTCCAGCCGTTTCAGCGATTAGCCGGAACAGACAGACAAAAATTCAAAAAATTACATTTTCGGAAAATCTGGCAATCATCCGAATTATCCCCCCCCCCCCCTTTATTTTTTATATTTTTATTTTGGCACTAGAATACGCCCGCAACTTCGCTTGACTTGAAATTCCCGCGGGATTTCCGGCACACAAAGTATCGCAGTATTTAAAAAATAATGTAAGCTATCGTTTTAGTAAAACGAAAATGTTTTATTACATAAAATTTGTTATGGATCAGTGAAAAAATCACATTGCAAATCTTTTTTTTAGAATCTGGCCATTTTGAGTCACTCCCAGAAAAATTGTAGTGCAGAGTTTAAATCTAACAAATAGCTATCGATCACCGAAAACCAAATCGAAATCGGTCAAGTAGTTTTTACGTGAATCCCGAACAAACAGACAAGAAATCTAAAAAAAATTGCATCATGTTCTCTGTCGTTTACATAGTCTATTCCAGTTGTTTTTTCTTAAATAACTTGAATGCACAAACGGCATGTTTAGAATTTTATAATATTGTTACAATTTGGGCCATCTGCATATTTGTAAACAAAGCACATTTATTATTATTGAGCTAATAACATTGAAGCTCTTTTAAGACTGTCTTCTTTTGTTTACTTTGTGTTTAAAATTTGTGATTGGAGAAACAGCCCATTGTGTATTGTAATCTTTATGGTGGTCATTAGCCAGGTGTGATTCTTGGAAAATCCAGTCGACGCGGTCGAGCAGACATGTTGTACTTGGACAGTATAAAGCATGCCCCAACGGAGGGGTGAGGCAATCAAGCGATAATCACAAGCGAGGCAAGACGTGTGTACATTCGGTAATCTATATGGTGACGGACTTTGCACGTGTTATTGAATCGTGCATTACGTTTGGACTGGTGGTGTTCAGTTATATTTGTACCTATGTTATACGTGTTTGTATAGTTCTAATAAATTCTATAATAATTCCAACGGCATTTTAATTCGAGTCCTGCAACTCGTAACAATATTATAGATAGATTAAGCGGGTTAATGGTGAACGCACGCGCCAGATACCTCAATTCACATGCTTCTCTCAGCTTCCTATACACATAGCACTCGGTAAAGACCCAAGTATTGGTAAAGTAGTGCGAGTTATCCAGATTTTCCAACCAAGTGTTCCATTTCTTAGTTTCAGTCGATTCGAACGTGAACGGGTCGTACTTTTTGTTCGTCATCAAATCACTCTTTAGTTTATTCGTGAATCTTATGAAGAACTGTACGTCTTCGGCGTTCTGGAATATAAGAAAGGCAGTAAGAAAGAAAGAAAATATTTATTCCTAAAAATGCGACACTTAACAATAATTTATAATAATATACAAGTATTTATTTGCACTAAGCCCTCTAAGTCGTGGTAGCGTAATGGCTAGGGCACGCGTCCCAATCTCTAAAGGGAGTGGAGTCGACCTGGCCAGAAATCATGCACCACTTAGTCAGTTTTCTGACCTAATGTGCATATTGTTACAATTGCCACGTGCTAACAACGGTGAAGGAAAACATCGTGATGCAACCTGCACATCGAGGTAACCGATTTGTTGTTCCCCCTATAATGGGAGACCCGAGGCCAGCAGTGGGACATTTATGAGCTGATATTATTAAGCCCTCTAAGAGGGCTTAGTGCAAATAGTGGTGTGTAAAATCCCCTCTTCCACACCACGTTTCTATCAGGCGCCGTCGACGCGCGTCGCACACGACTGCTACGCGTTGCAAACGCGAAGTTATCGCAACCAATTTACCTAATAAAACAACGTTTCTCGCTACACAGATCTTCCACAAAGTGGACAAATACAGATAATTCAAACGAACATAGGAACTGATGCTTTTTCCCTGTAACTACATAGAATTTGTATTAGAAAAAAGAGACGATATAATTCTCTTGGTTTTGATATATAATAAACGTAACGCTTGACAACCGAACAAGCCCGATTTTGACATGGCATCTCCCTGCGGTGGTTTGAAATAAATACATTTTTAAAGTTTATATTAAATTACAGTAATAAAACTACTTATTTAGTATTGTTAACTACTTTTTTATAACTATGTAAAGGGCATAACATATTATTTCAAACTTGTTTGTCCATTTTTATGGTGCTTAAGTGAACATGTGTGAGTTTTCCTTATTTCTTATAACAATTTGAAACAAAGATACGTTATAGTCTAGTTAGATTTGTATCCAATATGCTTGCATAGATTATCACAGAATCGAATACTTTTTAATCAACGCGCGACAGCGAAATGCGCGTCGACGGCACCTTAAAGAAACATGGTGTGTAATAGCCCTAATATAGTACTCACATGTGAAATATAATAAAACTAGCTGTTGTCTGTGGCTTCACTCGCAAAAATAAGGAGCCGAATTATTGTCAAAATCGGCTCCGAAACTCCTAAATTTCATGTATGTATATAATATATGTCAACGCGGCAGCCCGGTTTTAGGAACTGAACGCGCATTCGAAATAGCGGTGGTAGAATTGCTGGTAACGGATGGAAGGGAGACTGCATATAACGTGCATGCCTCAGAGCTGCACTGACTATGCGTGCTGATCACCAAGTCGTGAGTCTTGCAGCAAATCTTCTGGCTTGTCTCCTTCTTGCGACTTTTGATAGTATATGTGGGTTCACACGCGGTGCGGTATAACTGCACTTGTAGGCAATATGTGGTGGAATTTTTGCGGGTTGTCGTACAAGGGTCGACAGCAGACTGACTCGTAAAAACGAGCAGTATTAGTACAGCGGTAAGTACGGCAAGGATAGTCGTACAGCACGTTCCATTAGTAGCTCACAACGACCACGATTTTCCCGTTCCATTTGCTTGCGGGCGTCACATTCGTAAACTCAAGTGGAACGGTTATTCGACCCACCTCTTGACATGGGTCGTTGTGAGCGTTGTGTGATCGAAAATGATGACGTCATTAGTGACGTTTTCGACACAACCGTAACGACGGCAGTCGCCTTGTGGAACGGCAGACGGAGGATTTTGGGCATTGTGAACTACTAAAGGAACGCGCTTATTATGGAACGGAAGATAGCGGCTGGGAAAGGGTGATTGGACGACGCGGTTACGAAAAGCGGGTACATATAGAAATAATTGCGATTTTAAACTAAGCGACGGAAACAATATGTATACCTAACAGTTTATATGAAACATTATTGCTACATAAACAATCGGATAGATATACGTATTATATCGCTATATTTAAAAAAAAATATCATTCTGCCCTCCATCTCTATATAAAGTTAAACTATAAGTGTGTGAAAATTCATACTCCTCCGTCCGCGCAATTTTCGTAAAAAGGGGTACAAAGTGTTTGCTTCACGTATTAATATTAGGTTGGGGAAAAAGTTTCTTCGCATTTTATATAAAAATTCAAATGTTTTTTTACAAAATTTATTTACATTTGACTAAAGTATGTAGGCGCCATTTTGTTGGATAACTTTTTGCCATCTTGTAGGTAGGGACGTGATCCCATTGCTATAAAAATTTTGGGGCTTCTGATCAAAAAACTGCGACAAGTGGTTTTGGCAGTCCTCTCGTGATGTTAACCTGACACTGCCTAAGGAATTCTGAAGAGACGGAAACAGGTGAAAATCTGAAGGTGCAAGGTCAGGACTATACGGCGGATGCATTAACACCTCCCAACCAAACTCTCGTAATTTTTGCTGAGTGGCTAAAGATGTGTGAGGTCTAGCGTTATCATGGTAAAAAACCACACTCCTTCTGTTGATTAATTCCGGCCGCTTTCTCTCAACTTTTTGCTTTAATCTCATCAGTTGTTCGCAATACAGTTCAGAAGCGACGGTCCTGCCTGGCGGTAACAGCTCATAATGAATAATGCCCTTCCAATCCCACCATACACACAGCATCACCTTGTTGCGAGTTAACCCGGGTTTCGCCACAGTCTGTGAAGCCTGACCGGCCTTTGACCATGATCTTTTTTGCATGTTCTTATCGTACGTGATCCACTTTCCATCACTAGTTATCAGCTTCTTCAAAAATGGTTCGGTTTCATTACGTCGTAATAAAGAATCACAAATGAGTACACGATTCAATAAGGTTTCTTTCAGTGAGCTCATGAAGCACCCAAATATCGAGCTTTTTTGTGTACCCAGCTTTTTTCAAATGCGCCAAAACTGTTTCGTGGTCAATTCCCAGTTCTCCAACTACATCGTAACTACTAATATGCCGATCTTGCTCCATTTTTTTAAAAATGGCATCAATTTTGTCCGTAACAGGGTGACCAGAGCGACGTGCATCTTTGATATCAAAATTTCCGGATTGAAAACGCTTAAACAAAATTTGCGCTACTCTCACAGATACTGTATTAAGTCCATAAACATCACAAAAAATTTTCGCGGCTTGTGTTTCATTTTTACGTTTTTTGTAATAAATTTTAAAATGTATCGAATTTCTTCATTAAATTCACTCATTTTAACAATAAGAAAAATAAATAAAAATCACACATATTCCTAATTTGAAGTTGGAATTGTCTTCTTTAAAATTAAAACTTTTTAATGATACCCAAACCAGCCAGATACAAATGTTATAGCCAAAGAGATCTTATTACAAATTTATACATACTATATGCGAAAAGACTTTTTCCCCAACCTATTATGAAGCACAATAGTAAACAAAATATACTTACAGCTTTTTTCGAGCCCTCCCTAGATAAATAATCTATGACTTTAGTTAGAATTACTGGCAACCTTTCCTTGAGAGAGTAGTAAGCAAAACTCCTGTAAAACAACATTTTTATTAAGTTAATTCCAACCTATAAATCACCAACCTTTGGGAGAAAAGACCAAAGACCGCTAAAACTTGTGTTTTAATAAATTCAGGTTTTCTAATAAAACTCACAATACTTTTTATCCGTGCAGGAACGGAGAAAGAGTACAAATTCCTGCGTTGCGGCCTGTCGTAAGAGGCGACAAAACAACCCACAGCCAGGCGGTAGGGGATTTGCCCAGATGCCTAACACCCCATAACAACCTTGAGTTGTGTACTGGTATTAGTGACCAGGTTCCAGTTTCTCCTTAAAGGCCGACAGCGCATTGGCGGCACCGCTGGTATTGCTAATATCCATAGGCGACGGTAACCACTTTCAATCACAGTTGGGCCGTTAGCCTGTCTGCTGAGCTTCAGCAATAAAAAAAATATAAAAAAACAGAGTTACTTTCGCATTTATAATATTAATAGGGAGTAAAAACATACTTTTACACCTCCAAATAAGGTTCGTTTCCCTTATAACGTATACAAGCCAAATTAAACAAAACCTTTCATATGTAAAATATTTATTGTAAATAAATTATATTTAAATAAGTAATAAATATTATATCATAAATATAATTTAAAAAATTAAATAAAAAAGCAATCGCCCGAACAGGGACTTGAACCCTGGACCCTTGGATTAAAAGTCCAATGCTCTACCGACTGAGCTATCCGGGCCTTGCTAGCGCTTACGAAATTATCGTTGATATCGCAAACAACATGGCTCTAATATACAACATAATACTACGTACAAAATAGCACTCTAGTGTATAAGGTTTAAGGTACATTTTTGTATGGTCTATTGTTAAAACAATTTTTACACATTCATCAATGTCGTTAAATCCATAACAGAATTTGTGTCTTATAGGTTAAGTAATAAAGTGCATTTTAGTTTAAAGAAAGTATTGTAATATATAAACAAGGGATGACCCTGGGTGTTATGAAAATTAAAGTGAAGGGCAAAAACTAAGAAGCTCATGGTAATGCGGACTGCTGGGTTTTTATATATCACTATCCATTCTTTTCATGGCAGAAAATTGACTCATGAATGTTTACAACATCAAAGGTGATACAAGTCTCAAAACTGAGATAGGAGGGGCAGTATAGACAACATTGGGTAAGCGGGATGGGATGGAGAAGATTGAATAGAGGATGGGTAGGAAGGAAGGTTTGAGATGGGAAGGAAAAAGTAGGCAATGGAAATAACTCACGGCCATTGGTACACTACTTTTTGTCTGTGCAGGAATGGAAAAAAACTCAATTTCCTGCGCCCAGGCAGCCTGTCTTAAGAGGCGACAAAACAACACAGCCACTTGGTTAGGGTGTTTGCCTGTCTGGGCAGCTACCATCCCTGGTATAGAGTGTGCTGCAATAACAACCTGGAGTTGTTTTCCGGCATCAGTGACCAATTTCCGGTCTCCCCTTAGAGAGTGGCAGCATATTGGTAGGACCTTTGGTCTTACAAATGTCTGTAGGCGATGGCAACTGCTTTCCATCAGGTAGGCCATCTGCTTATTTTTTTTATTGGATGAGTCCAGCAGGCAGGCATACTGCCTCGAGCCTTATAACCGAAGGTGATATAATTGTGCTGCCGTTCTCTAGACAGAGGCGGGAGCCTGGCCACTAATGTTGGAACAGAACTCAAGATTGTTATGGCAGCATACACTAGACCAGGGGTGTTAGCAATCCAGATGAGCAATTACCCTACCATTGGCTGTGGGTTATTTTGTCACCTCTTATTACAGGCTGCCTGGTCGCAGGAGCTGCAGGAAATTGTATTCTTTTTCTGTTTCTGCACTGATAATATTGAGTAATTGCTTGAGTGGCTTAAAGGCCTAGTTGCCAAATGATAAACATCAAAAAAAAAGTAATTGCTTGACAGTCTGTACACAATGAAGGGTAGCATAGAGGATTCTTAGTTTTATATATGGCAGCAACCACTAATCTTTATTTAATTTAATAATTTCACTTTATAACTTTAAAACACTGTAGAGACTACATCTTTCTGTCAAATTTCATTCAAGTAAACACAGTAATTTCTGAGAAAAATTTTGCTATATGTGATCTTTTCATAAAAGTTGTTTTTGCCAA
The DNA here is from genome assembly GCA_039645545.1 of Dendrolimus houi. Taxonomy (NCBI): domain Eukaryota; kingdom Metazoa; phylum Arthropoda; class Insecta; order Lepidoptera; family Lasiocampidae; genus Dendrolimus; species Dendrolimus houi. The sequence continues at coordinate 12,127,769 of CM077143.1, read as the reverse complement.
AATGCCTGTAGAACTGTATAAAGTATCAAGAATCTTCAGATGAGCATCTACAAATTGTTTTAGATTATTTCATCATTTTTTATGTGATAAAAAATTTAATAACATTATTTAATGTCCAAGTTCTCATATAAAAATTTCCATTTACAGTATACAGAAAGAAAACACAGATAAATTCAAATGTTTCAATGAATTAAGCCAAGAGCTTCTTTATGCATGTATGCAACTGTTCTCAAAAAACTTTATCTTGCATACTGGGGACTTGGTATGACCTCCCAACTGAGGTTTTCCTACAGCAAAGATCTCTATACTAAAGCTTGAGAGCCAATGACGGCCTGCAACAGATAATGGCTTATTGCTGTTGTGATAAACTGGATTTAAAAAAAACAAAGAGTCATGATAACTTAGCTTTATTTACTTGCTAGGTAACACATAATAACAAATATAACACACAGAAAACTTATCTAAAAACATAGTAACTAACAAACAATTGAGTTAATTCCACTAAGATTATAAAAAAAACTTAAAAAGATTTATGTAATTGTGAGTTTCCACTGATTTACTGTTTGTAGTAATAATAGTGGGGAAATTAACCAATATAGCCCTAAAGTTGGAAAGTTTGAATACCCCTGTCCAGCATTACAATAAGGGCTTTTCAAAACAGGTGTTACAAAATTCCTTTGAGGCTAGTGGCCTTGTTAACACATCTGGCAAATGTCCATAGGCAATTGTAACTCCTTTATCTACATAGGTGTTAATGCACATCACTAGCAATCATACAAACTAATTTAGCACATCACTATCATCTGTCAGAGACGTTGTCTGTCTCGTGAGAGACGCGCGCATGTAACATACAGTGCAAACAGTAATGAAAAATTAAGGTAAAAACAATCCCCAACAGTAGGACATCATCCTGTCTGCTGTGCTCAAACTATGAGATACCTTAAAAATTATATGCGAAGTTTATTTTCTTAAGTTCCTAATTATTTAGATACTTATTATGAATTGTTACTAAAGACATAAGAGGATCATCTTACCAATAAATTATCAATAAAAAAAATACGATACGTACTTTTTGAAAGTGCCTTGCAGTTGAAGGTTAATAGGTGTTATAGTATCCAAAAAAGGCTCAAGTTTCTCCACTTTGATGAAGGGTCCTCCATAAATGAAGTCAGAAGTACACCAATCATTTCCATCATTTTTAAAACTAGCTACAGACGCAATGGAAGGAGATTTTGTTTTAGGAGAATTAATAATCTCCTGTTTAGAACCCATTTTTTTGTATTTATTTTATAGACTATTGTAAAGCATGACCAATTATTAAACCAAAATATTTTTTGTACTATTTTTGAAAGTGTTTGACAACATTGAGTGACATTCTCAGTCGTCACGGTGACATTACGAATCAATGTTGCCATGGCCGATTACAAATATTTAGTCCATATTTTGTCAGTATATATAGTACCGTTCTTACTTCCTTTGTTATTGAGATTGAAGCATCTTTGCCATTTTTACAAAATACTCAAAAGAATATTTGTGCCCGTATTTACTCACACAATAGACAATCCACAACAGAAAACAAGAATTCTGTGATATTATATTCGTTAGGTATTATTTTATAAAACTAATTGACTTACATTCCATAAATACCGCACATAATAACATTTCGCGGTGTAACAATCCGCATTACGGGTAGATTTTCAGTGTCTATGGGCCAGTCGTATGGCGCCATATTTTATAGAAAATGTAAACAATTCTCTATATGAAAAATAAGAACACGCGTTGATTTTACTGCGCATGAAGAGAAACTAACATAAAGCTTTGACCATGAAAGCATTCTGAAAATAGATATCGACTCAACTAGTACGCACATTATATTATTGCACGGGAAAGATTAGACTTCGTGTACTATCCCGTTACATGGAAGAATAGTACTACAAATGACAACGGTCCCGTAAAAAATTAACTAATAAAAAAACCTGAGAATCAGACGCAGTGCCACCTACCGTGTGTAATTGTAAAATCAAATAATCCAAGGTCTAGCTCAAACAAAGTTCTTCGTTAATCGCTGAGGGAATGAACATTACGTAGTAATCTCTGACAGCACGTTCCACTAGTAGCTCACAATGCCCAAAATGCTCCGTTAGGCGTTCCATGAAGCGATTGCGGTTGTTGTGGTCGCGGCAAAAGCGTCGCTAACGACGTCATTTTTGATCACACAACGCTCACAATGACCCATGTCAAGAGGAGGGACGAATAACCGTTCCACTTGGGTTTACGATTGTAACGCCGGCAAGCAGGTGGAACGGGAAAAGTCGCGGTCGTGATCGTTGTGAGTTTCTGATGGAACGTAGCCTAAGTAGTCTGTGGAATGAACTTCATACTGCCAACGCAAGAACTCGTAATATACGAGTCAAATTCAAATATTAAGGCATGAGGGTATGTGGGTCATATGAGAAAATTTTAAAAATATATAAACCAAAAATCCGATTGCAGTGCCCCCTATGGGGTCCATTTGCGGATTTAAACCATCCAATACTAACCTAAACAAACACAAAAATACATCACAAACAATCCAACCTTTTATGAAGTTCAGTGACACACGTAGAGAAGAATTATATATAAAGACTAAAAAATAAAAATCTAGAACCCGATTTAGACTTATTTATATAGAAGAAAGAAAGAATATAGATTTCTTAAACATACAATAATATCGTCTATTTAACACAAAAATAAATGGAATATACAATGGTGAATGTAAAAATAAAAAAAGAAGCAAAACAGCTCGAAACCTAACGACGTTTGAGAATAAGTCCTGTGAACCATCCAAGGACTTTACTCCAACACACAAAAATTTCGTCAAAATCTAGGAAACCGATTTCAGCGCCAGCTACCGATTTCAATTGGGAATCCAAACCATTCCGGGACCCATTCAAACACACACACAATTTCATCAAAACAGGTAAAACCGTTTTTGAGTTTTAGCGAGACTAACGAACAGCAATTTATTTTATTTAAAAGAAGTTATCGTGTCTAAATCCTACATTTTAGAGGGCGCGTTTTTCCACTTGTCCGTTGAAGTTTCACTTCTACTATGTGTTGTTTTAAGGGTTCCACGAACGAAAAATTCCACGCGAACGAAGTCGTGGGCACAGCTAGTACTATATAAATCTACGGACACCACTTTATAAAAATACTTCATTTGAAGTTTTTGTACACGTAGGCTTCGTCTACACTTTTGTTTGATCTGAGAAAATAATGTAATAAGTCATCATCGTCCAAGCGTTAAATCCCGATTGCGTTCGGAGCGATCACTTCGACGCCCAGGGTCCGCTTTCCTACTTTTTCTTCTCCACTTCGCGCGATCATCTCTTGTATTGAGACCATTGGTACGCAAGTCATCCCTCATACCTAAAGCTCGCATTTCTTGAGTCTACCCCGTCGACAGAGACCTGACGGAGGCGGCATGGCTAGACCATTGAGATATCGTTTATATGATCTAAGGGCTAGACATTTGTTCCCCACGTAACTAGCCGGTTTCAGTAAAACGCGGCCGTACCAGCGTAAGCGACTCTCCTGCAGTTTGTTTGCTATGTGACGGACGTAAAGGCTGCCGCGGATGCGGGAGTTTCTGACGTGATCCTTTCGCGCGACGTTCACGCTTCACTGCCATATAAAAGATCAGGTCTAATAATGGATTTGTAGACCTGTTCTTTTAACTTAACCGGCGTTTTGGGGTCCCAAATGACACCTGTCACCTCACGCCACTTGGCCCAAGGTGCTGATATATCTACGGACTGACGTCATGGTCGATGTCCCTGGAGGCGCTAAGTACAGATCCCAGGTACTTACTGGTCCGTGCGCTCGGCCGTATCTTCGCCTATGCGCACGGATGTGGGATCTGTAATGTTGCAAGCCAAGTACTCAGTCTTCGCCACACTTATACTTGTATTTATGAAGAATTACTCATTACTAAGTAATTTCTTAGTTAAGTCATTACTTGGTGATAGAATTCCTGATTCAAAATTCTTATTCTATAGTCGAGTAAAATACATTACATAGTTAAGTAATTGCTAAAATGTAAGTCAGTGCTCGACGGTCGTTTCCTTCTGGCAACACTTACTTGCTGCTGCTTTAGTTTTAGTAAAATAATGTAATAGTAACAAGCGGGATATGTGCGGTTGCAAACTGAACTTTAGTATTTCGTCACGGTGTTAGGTAAACAATAAAATGAAATTTTATAGCATAATGAAACATAATAATTATTAATACTCTTAAAAAACCATGCAAATCACTTACATAATAAAATGGAGTACATAATGTACATTAAAATCAATCAATTTCTCTTTCAGAGAACAACTTAAAATCATTCTAGAATTATTATTAATGAGACCATTATTTCCTTTGTTTAATCATCCTTAAAATTATATCAAAAACTAGTAATAAAATATAAAAAGTTTCTCAGGAAGGTGGATGAGTGGGCAATGACCCGTCAGCGTGCTCGTATGCTCCTTTCTGATAATGACTGGTTTCAGGTTCAGGTGCAAACCTGAAATTACTGCATAGTGACGTTTATCTATCAAAATAAAGAGATTTTTTTCTTTCATACAAATCCTGTATAAACAGAGTGAGACAACAAGAATAAATTGTCTCGTTTTAAATTCGAGTACAAACTTGTGCTATATGGGGAGTGTATCAAATAAACATTTAAACAGTTGCCTAAATGGGGTTCTGTATATCGCTCGCAAATTACCACATTATCGAATATGAATTGAGTGTATTTACTTACGGTAAATCTTTATTACACAAATCTCAACAATGAAAATTGCGAATTTATTCAAAAGAGTTAAAAAAATAGTATTTGTGAAATTAGTTTTAATAATTTTAATTTCTCTAAATAAGAAGTCAATCACTGTTTCACCACCTGCCTGAGAAACAGAATATAATAATAAAATATTGATACGAACATGTCAATTATTTGGCTCTAGCATGGCTGATATAGCTGGCATAATTTATCTAAGTATTGCCATGTTTAACAATTAACACACAAAATTACACTCGACCACAAAAATAAAAAGTTGTCTGTACTTTTGACGTTAATCTAATCTTATATACAGTGGAAACTCCATGTAACGTCACTCGATTTAACGACAAACTCCCTTAAGCGTCGAAATCACTTGGCTTTGGTTGGTTTAGCTTGTCTTCCATACAATGATACACTCTATATAGCATTACACCCACTCTCAATAACGACAACAATTAAGTAATAAAAAAATCCCTTGTAAGTAGCCAAAATTAGTAAAAACTGTGCAGCTGGATAAAGAACTGGATAAAGCGATAAAAGATTATTGCTTTATCCATACCGAAATTTCTAAGTACTTTCTTTATCATAAGATGCTTCAATGTCGCAAGATATGCATAAAATAAGTAAAAAAATACAAAACAAAGTTACTGGTGCAGCAAAAGACGTCAGACAAAAATAACAGTCTGCTCTCCATTTAACGACAACTCTATATAACGCCATAAACTGTACAGTCCCTTCAGTGTCGTTATATAGAGTTTACACTGTATTTCGAAATACATAAAAATAGATGGATCTAGTCAAAAGTACAGACCGTTTAATTTTTTGTGGGTCGGTGTCTTATTAACATCCAATATCAAATATCTAAAACAAATAAAACATTAGGTACATATTTTCAAATCATTACATACTAATCATGAGATCATATCGAAGATTCGAGACATATTATTACATATTAATATTTGGGTATTTTTATGGTAATTTACTATTATAAATTATAATAGTAAATTACCATAAAATACTCATAGTATTAATAATATTATAATATTATTAATACTATGAGTTTAGAATAAAATTTTAAGGCACAATATGATGTCAAGGCCTCACAGATTACTGAAGGTTAGACAGCTGTTAACTATGTAGGGTAAACTATCCCATAGTTGGCACCCACCGAGTCAAATTATTTAAGATGTTAATATGGTCTATTTTGTACCCATATATACTAATAATAATATTCTTGGAGGCTATAGAATAAAAATATGAAGATTTCTTAATTTTATGTATAAATCAATGCAATTCATTGTACTGGGGTGCTAATAATGGTATAGTTTCCCCTACTATAAGTTTAGGATAAAAATTAAGGAACAATGTTATCAAGACCTCACAAATTACTATAATATATACAACAATTAAAGCATTATTCTACAACGATTATTTATTTTTAATCAATTAATATTAAAATTCGTTATCAATCAATATAATTAAATTAAATTTGTGAAAATAGTTACTGCTGTGATGAGCAGGCCTCATAAATGGCGACTACGCCAATGTTTTAATATTGGTTGTGTATAAATAATTGCGCTTGTGAACTTACGCACATAGCGACGCTGCAAATATTTGGGTCTTGGCAACATTTAAACAACAAGATTGTGATAAAAAGCACTTTGTAATTAATAGTCAGGGCCGGATCTAAGGGAAACTACACCATGGTTGTTGGCACCCCAATAAAATTTTTGGCACCCTATTATTTTAATCAAAACATTAGGAAATATGATTTTATTTTTATTTTTTAATAATGATATTATTGTATGGCTACAAAAAGGTTTTTTTAATACCTTGAATAAATTGACTGCGTGTCAATCATTGGTAAACTTTACCCTATATAATATACCTGCAGCACAGCATCCCTTTGAAGACAACGGATAATATTGTGTATTACATTTTTTTATAATATACAATCAAAGGCTCTTAAATAGTGTTAGCCCAAGGCCCCACAAATTCACAGTCGGACCCCGGTGATGATGTGGCGTCCTCACAAACGACGAACACATGAATATTCAGATTTTCACTACTAATAAAGTGAGATATGGCCCGTTTATATATTTTACCGACTATTCATTTGACTATCGGTTAAAATTCAACCGGTGGTACGGCAAGTGAATGAATAGTAAGATTTAGGTACCAGGCATTAGTAGATAAAGTCCACAGCACACCAATTTCAAAGCTATAAATATTGTAAAGACCCAAACATTCGAATTGTCGCAATATATACGTTTAATTTTCTTAAATATTTATTTCATATAATTTCATTTACTCCTATAAATCAAATTTTTAAATCTAACAATATTTGTTTAAAAATGTAATATGGTACAAAAGTTTTACTACTTTATAGTAGTTTTAAAATTTTAAATTGTGTACCATTTGTTTAAAAAGGCTATATTTTTATATATTGGTTGAATTTGTCGATCTGGCCTAAAGGGCCAAATCCTAAACTATATGAAATAGCGAAACTCATTCAATGGAGTCTCGAGATCGATTTTAACACAAATAAAGCAAAAACTTATAAGTCACGTAATTTGAAATGCTAGTTACGACCGACATAATTACCATAAATCACATAATTACAAATCCAACAAAAAATATTATTAAATTGGTCGTAAAAAAATAAAATAAACAAATGCTCATGATAATTACTACAATATCTAAAATTATAGTAGGTAGTTTCTTTTTGATTGTTCTAGTCCACTTATTCGTTAACTAATGAACATTTACGAGGAGGGATCAAAAAGTAGTGAGAACGACAAACTCCTTGGCAATAAAAAAAAATAATGGCAGGCATAGCTCAGATACATATTTGTAATATTAATAAAGAAAAAAATCTTCGATTCTCTTTTGTTTTTTTCTGAATGTAGTCATTTGTTTGCTTCGTGCCGGAACGTGTTCTCGAAAATGGAGAAAAACGAAGTGCGAGCCGTTATTGAATACCTCTGTTTAAAAAAGTTAACGACGCAAGAGATTCATTGCGATTTGGAGGCAACATTAGGAGAGTCTGCTCCGCCGTATTCCACTGTCGCAAGGTGGGCTTCTCAATTTCGAGTAGGGAGAACGAGCACGAAAGACGAACATCGTTGCGGCCGTCCATCGACGTCAGTCGCCCAAGAAAATTGTGTTGAGCGACCGAAGAGTTACCACCCGATACTTAATTCAAGAAACTGGCATTTCATATGGAAGTATTCAATCCATATTGAAACAATCTTTGAATATGAGAAAAGCCTTCGCAAGATGGGTGCCGAGAATGTTAAACGACAGTCAGAAACAAAATCGATGTGACATTTCGAAGATATTGTTGAACAAGTTTCAAGAAGAATCTGAAAACTTTTTGTCTCGTTTCGTAACAATGGACGAAACATGGGTCCATCGTTTTGATCCCGAGATATAAAACAGCAATCTTCGCAATGGAAACGGCCATCATCACCGACCCTGAAGAAGTTTCGTGCCGTGGCATCGGCTGGCAAGGTTATGGCCTCAATATTTTGGGACTCAGAAGGGATATTGTTGATTGATTACCTAGAGCATGGAACCACTATTACAGGCCAATATTATGCAGCTTTAATTCCCAAGTTGAGGAATGCCATCAAAGAGAAAAGGAGAGGAAAACTTCGAAGGGGCGTGCTGTTTCATCATGACAACGCACCCGCGCGCAGGTCGGCAGTTGCGATGGCTGCCATTCAGCAAGCTGGCTTCGAATTGGTTGACCACCCTCTTATTCACCAGATCTGGCGCCTGACGATTTTTATCTGTTCCCCAAATTGAAAGAATACTTAAGGGGAAACAGGTACGAAGCCGATAACGAGGTGATGGATGCCGTGGAGAGCTTTTTGCAGGACCAAGACAAAACGTTTTTTTTTTAAGGGATTGAAGCCTTGGAAAAGTACTGGACTCGGTGTGTAGAGAGACTCGGAGACTATGTAGAAAAATAAATTATTAAGTTATCAATCTATGCAACCCTCAGTGAGAGTTATATATTTGTGCAGTTTGCTGTCGAGACGCTTGGACCGTGGGGTCCTGAGGCCATGAGCCTCTACCAAAATTTATCGAAACGACTCATTGACTCTTCAGGTGATCAGAGGGCTGGTGCTTACCTCGGCCAACGGATCAGTATGGCGATCCAGCGAGGAAACATAGCCAGCCTTCTGGGCACCATAGAAGACGGTGATCTGGGCTCAGTGTTCTACTTACAGTATTGAGGGACTATGAGTAGAATATAATATGAATAAGTTAAGTTTTCTTGCATTGTGTTGTCCATTGATATATGTAATAAAATGTTAGTTATCAATAGTCATTATATTCTATCTCATGCTCACTACTTTTTGATCCCTCCTCGTATTCATTTGTTTTCATCAAAATATAGCAATGATAATTTGTACAATTTGGAGTTTTGTCTAATACCACATTATTGTCATTTTATATACCTACTCCTTATAAATAGCTATTACCTGTTATGTTCTAAAATGCCTTTTCTCAATTTATTACCTAATTTGTATTAACGAATACAAATTCAACGCCATCTATCGTGCAGGATTGCATGTTAGAAACATTCTGGCAAGTGTTAACATAACTTAGTGATATTGGCAGAATCAATGCTAGTTGCGTTGGAGCCCTAATCCTCCAGAAAGAATAACTTATAAAAAACTTCAACCTAATCGGATTTATGGTGCGTAAACACAGAGATCTGACACAAATATTAATTTATAATACAATAAATGCCAATTTGGCTTTAATTCAGAAAATAATGTTTTTATCATAAAAAATACTTATTTCTGTCTCTAATAATTAAATGCTGTTTATTATTTAGCTTACTGTCTTATGCAACAAAATTTAAAACCTTTCATCATTTTTTTATCAATTATTATTGCCAAAATTAATCTTATAGTCATAATTAATTATAATTAAAAATTGTCACAAGTGCATGCGGTCATCATTATTAAAACATAGTCGACATGATTTATGCAAATAATTTAATATATCAAATATTTGTATTAATTACTATTTATATTACAGATTGCTCACAAAATGTAAAAATTCATAGAAAACCAAAAATCAATGAGGCAATAATCATATAGAAGTTAGTCAAGGTTATAATGATTATTTTTGTCATATCAAATAAACGTCATGATTTTTTATAATTAGAGATGGTCATGATAATTAAAATTTGTCATAGAAAATAAAAGTATAACATCTGTTCCATCAAATTTTCAAATCGGTCTAAATAGCTTTAGTTAGTTGCAGTGCAACTGTACTATTTAAAAAAACCCGTACTACAAATATCTGATAGTTTCAAATTGTGTTGGAACAGAACTATTGATTAATAAAAAAAACAATAATCTTATCAAAGATAGTCAATAATAATTGAAAATTAAAAAATCCTATAAAATTCTCATAGTCATGATTAATTCAAATAAAATATTAATACAAATGTTTTGAAAACTAATAATAAATATTTAAAAACAGTAAAACATGTTAAGTTCGTGTACACCTTACTTAGAAAACAACTATGATAAGATTTATAAAGTGATAAACAGAAAATATTGCTCTCTTGCTTGATTACTATCAGAACTTACATGCTGTCATTTTCACTGTACAGTCAGGTGTAAAAACATTAACACTTGAATAGAGGCACAAACTAGTACAGCTATAGTTGTGTCAAACTTATCACTTACACTTATCGATACCCATACCTTATTATTATATTAATATCGACACTGCACTGGTGCGTCACTACGCCTCCCATTATGCTTGTAAGTGCGACAGAGAGAGACGCACGCGCCGTCCTATTCCCACCTTTTATGGTCCGACGGGCAGCAAGTGTTTGATAGGAGTATGACCTCTCAAAGTGCATTTAAATCTTGCTCATAATATACAAGCAAATATTATTAACTATAAAAATCCAGGAAAGTCTAGCTCTAGGAGCTAAATTTAGTTAATCATCCGTGTCATCTATCTTAAAATACAGATCATGTTCTGTTTACATATGGCTGGTTCCTATATTTTACTATTTATTCACTTGCCCTAGCATCAGTTGAATTTTGATTGTACGGAGCTCATGTAATTTTAATGGATAGTAACTTAGTAAGGCAAATGAACAATCAGTAAGATACAGGAACTAGCCATTAGTCATAATAAATCTGACCAAACACGTAAATAATCCTCAGTAGTCAAATATTAATTAATATTAAATGTTAACAATTAAATATGAGTTGTACAATTACAAAACCTAGCAAGTGCTTCGCAAGGAATTTTATAGGAATACAAAAATGTTATGCACTTCAGTGCCATTTCATAACCATTTATTAAGCTTTAAGGGAATGGTACCATATTTTGATTGCGTTCACATGATTTTGGCAAACACAATGCATCAAGAACTACCTAGTAAAACAATGAACGCACAAACATTGATTTAATAACATCTGTTGCTAGGTTTTGAAAGTAACAAGTAAGTAAGCTTTTAACATATAGCAAATGAAGTGCCAATAATTAATAACAATTTTACGAAAACCATGTTAATGAAAAATACTTAAATTGCTAAAAACTATCAAATTTTAGACCTGAGATTTTTCAGTATACTTGTATTCTGATATTTTTGTATACATCTAATCTCTTGCATTTTTTTAAAAAAATATTTCCGCGAAATATCTATTATATGACAAACAATAATTTTTTTATTCTAAAATTTGAAATAAGTTCATAAACTTTTTTTTATAAAACAAATTGGATAAAGATTTTAGAATTGTTGGTTTCTAAGTTTTGAAATAAGCTGTAAGATACAGCAGGATTAGTATCTCCTCTTACCGTTACTTTGGATGCGAGTGTTTTTTAATGTTATTGTCGTTGAAGGCAATGGTTGGCCATTGTTAGAGCTGCGCAGGACTGGGCAATATGTTCTGTTGGATAGAAAAAAAATATTTAAATGACTTACTATAGTTTGAAAATAATCTACTATACACATTGTTATGTACTGTAATGAAGGTAGTTTGGAGAGAAGTTAAGTCTGTAATGGCTATTGCGCGCAAGCTACATTCGTGAGTATTTAACAGTGGCAACGAGAAAAATCATTAAAACTAAAGTGAAACTGTAAAAAGTGAATAAAAAGTTGCCACATATATTGTCCGGTAGATTCTGAAATGAATAGAACAATTATCATGAAAGTTGCCACATGTAAGAAATTTTTATGGTGTGGGTATTTAAAGATTTTATATTGCTGGAGTATACCTTCAATCAGCACCTGATTGAATGTGGGTTCGCCTATGGATATTTACAACACTAGAAGTGCTGCTAATGTGTTGTATCAAAAATAGGACTGGAAGCTAGTCCAACCAAAAAGTTATTACAGGCCCAGTTCCTATATCTTACCGACAATTTATTTGAGTTATTATCTGTTAAAATTTGACATAAGCTCCATTAAGTAATTTCAAAATTAGTCCTTACTCTATAAAAAATAGCCACTCAGACAGGTAAATATCCTACCACATAGTTGTAGGTTGTTTTGTCACCTCTTATGACAGACCTGGCTGCAGGAATTTGTGTTTTTTCTCTCTTCCTGCATGATTCAAATATTATAACTCACCAATGTTTGTGTATACTAATACAACAAAAATTGGTTTGGCGTAATTGTAGATCCAGTAACACGGTCAGTGCTAAACGAGGTCTAAGTGGCCCAATACGCGACTTACTTGCAGTGCGACTAAGAAAAATATAGATTCAGTGTAGAAAAAGATGAATTTATATCTAAGATGTGCTATTAAACCAGAGTTCCATGGTATACCTATCTTAATATGAGGTTACTTTGACCAAGTACTGCACAACAAAGCTCCATAAACTGTTTTACATATAAGCCAAGAAAGGATTTTAGTTTTTAAAACATTACAGGGTTCAACACTCCTCATGCCATCACAATTGTAGTTTTTAATACAAGGGCTAAAATGCCCCATACCGCAGGAATGGAAAGTATAGACAAACCAGTGCTGCTGTGAACATGTTAGGAAGTAAAAAAGTATGACTTACATAGTATGAGCCATGTCTCCAGATACACCGCATGTAGAACAGACATGTGACCGCAATATTGGGCAAGTCACAATATGCTTATTTTTCACTTTCTCTTTAACATTATGAGTCAGATATACTGATGGAGTCTCCCCATTTTTACGGCAAAAAGTGCACAGCTTCTCCCCAGAAATTGGCAGTGATGTTGATATCAGAGGCGTAGAATATCTTGGTACAATACTTTTTTCTGTATAACCAATGTTGGTTATTGGCGACACATTAGACACATTTGAGATTGGTGAAACACTTGATGCATTAGATTGTACACTTCTTACGTCAAAGCCTGCATGTTCAGGAAATAGTTCATATTTAGCATTATTTATATAATTTCTTTGTTCTACATAAAAATTATTCAATTTTGGAGGAGTTTCATTGCACCATATTGCAGGATCAAACTTTATTGTGTCAGGTTGTTTGTAGTCGTTGGTCATGAGTCTACGACCAATGATTGGCCGTTGACGCCTGGTAGGAGATCCATGTTCTTGCCATCTCTGAGTTGTCACAGGAGTGTTGAAATCACTCCACTGCCGTAGACTTTCAGTAGATTTACCATGCCAGTTCTGTCTTGTAATGGGATATTCTCTATCAAGCAACTTCTGTGCATTAGCTGGAAATTCTTGGCAATTTATCTTTTGTGATAAAATAGGAAGATTATGTTCATCATGCCTTTGGGACATTGATGCTAAAGGAGTGGTTGACCTTTCAGACTGGTAATGCTGGTTTCTGTTGGAACTGCTTCTGATCGGAGACTCATATAGCTCATGATGGTAACCAAATGTAGATGGAAGATCTCTGCCTTGATGGCGAAATTCAAGAGATTCTTGATCTCGGTGTGGATGATAGACAGGAGAATGTGGACCAAGAAAGAATTGGTGTATTGAAGTATCCGATAAAGACTCTGGAGAAGTAGAATTTGTTGAGCTTGACATGTTGGTTGCAAATTGGTTGAACAATGTGAAGTTACTGGTATTAGCTTGTTGGTTGATATCTGGAAGGAATAAAATTTTATTCTATTTATTGCAATTGATAACCATTTGAACTGGTACTATAAACAAAAGAAAAATGAAGTGTAATGTGCTAGTTATTAATAAAGAACACATATATAAAGTGTCGTCGCCTTAATAGAGACAATAAGAAAAGTGTTAACGGACACTTTCTTAGTATGAATACTCTTAGTTAATTTAAGTTATATTTAAATTACTTATTAGTCTTTTTAGATTAGATGGTAATATTAATGAGGTATTTCTTCTTAATCCTCCATTAAAAAAAAATATATATTGCCATGCTGGAAAACATAGAAATAAATAAGTAGTCCAGCTCATGGAAAGTGGCTACCATTGCCTATAGACATTTTCTACACTAATAAGGAAGCCAATGCCTTTCCAGCCTTTAGGATAGCACAGGAGGGAAGAAATGGGGGGATGTGGGCAATCAGATCTCTTACTTATAACACAATTAGCTGAAGGCTAGTCTTACATCATATTCTATGTTTGCTGGTATCACAGATTGAGCTGGCCCTGTAATGAAGATAATGATTCCAGCATGGCTTTGTTATATTTGAAAACAATTGTGGATAAGTCACAGTAGCTTTTGACATGGTAGTCATGCTGGAATCATTATCTTGATTTTTTTTTATATTGCCATCCTCCAGCATAGTAGAAGGCAGAGCTCTTTTTTATTTCTGCTTCTTTCTTTTTATTATCTTTTGAGGAAAATAATTGTGGTCGTTTTTTTTATTTTATTGTCATTCTTTTGTCTTGTATCTGACTATTTATTATACATTTAATGTTACGAACCATTACATTCTAGTTATTTTTAGAGTTTTACATTATTTTATTGCCAATTTATCTATTTACAAATTTTCGGAAAGTATAGAAAATAATCTAATAATTATTATCTAAATTGTTTTTTTGCTCATTTGTCTTATTTTTCATCATTATCTTGATTTTTTTCGCCATCCTCCGCCATGTGTCAGTGCAGAGATCTTTTTATTCTTTTGTTTTGCAAACACAAAATATTTGAAAGTTTTCCGTTAGATAATCTGTGTTTCATATCAGTGAGAATTCCAATGGTCCACTTTGTCTTCTTCATTTATCTTTTCTTCTCTATCTTATCCCCCTATTCCCTGTATCACATTCCTCTTGTCTAATTTATCTACCCAATCCTAAAGGCATGCAATGTATCAGCATCACCTCCATGTGCAAATAGGTGTACTGTAACAACTTTCCACCAAGTGAGCTGTCTAAAACTTTTTAACAGGTTTTTTTACCCCATAAATCAACTCTCTTTTTGAAATCCTGTAAAGGTTTCAAAATATTGTTCTATGAACAATGTCAAACTGCCCCCGGTTCAATATGAACTCTGAAGTGCATGAACATTCAAATAGCTTGTTCAGAGTACTGCTCAACAGAAACAATGTTATCCATTGACTAAAGAGATGGTGTATATTAAACCTAAGTTTTAATATATACCATCTCTTTAGGCGATATTTTTTTTTTTTATTTGGTCTAAACCAAAGGCTATAAAGCCAACTGATTTATTGGAATGGTTAAGTACTCACTGGAGTACAGATCAACAAAGTCATGCATTAAACATCGGATAATGGCTCTCCAACCAGTTGCAGATTGCATTATACATTCAAATAGCATGGTATGAAAGAATGCCTACATTGTCATTTTTTACCAATGTGCAATAATCGGATTGATTGCTACAATTGCTTAGTGATGGTGCAATTTCTCAGATGCTCAGGACCTAAGCCCATTTTCTTCTCCTCCTATCCCACCCTCTCTATCTGATCTCATCTCATACCCCTATCCCACTGTAAAGGCTGGTAACACATTGGCTTCACCCCTGGTGTTGCAAACATCTATATTTACTCCATACATCTCTTGTTATTTCTGTATTTGAATAGCTACAAAGACAACAGATTGATCTGTAAAGCTCAGACACCATTTAACTCTATGTTTGAATTGGAGTTGGCATTAAATTCCATTTGAAAAAAGTAAAAAACAAGAGGTGTATGAACTTACCCCACTGCCAGATTTCCTCACCTGGACTATATAGGCGATGGTAACCACTTTACAATAGCTGGGCTTTGCCCATTTGTTAATTAGTGTCTCAAATACTTATTATAGAGAAACAATATGAGAAAAATACTGAGAAGCTTCTAAGTACTCTATAACTAGATGGCGCCACACGCCATACGTCTTGTTTATTGAGTTTTACTATATAAGATTCACAAAATTTTTAGTTTCGTTTATTATTGGGTGATTATATGTCCTATTTATCTCATTCTTCATACTAAAGCTAAAAACTGAGAAAAATGGTTACGATTTACAGACAAAATAGTGCATTTAAATTACGTAGTTTTATGTTGCGAAAACTTTCGATGTCTGAAGATTTACACTGATTAATAATTTAAAATTTTTAAAAACTTGTCTCATATAAATTATAGCTTGGTCTTAAAAGTTTACTGACATAAGCTTTGGATTTTATTACGAAAGAAATAGCATGCTTACCATTTTCTCCATTATTAGAAAACAGTCTGTTTATTTCGGACATGTAATCAGTCATACTTTTGGATGGATACATATCGTATCTGAAAAACCACAATAAATACGTATTAACATAATTTTAATGCACCAAACCAAATATTTTTGTAAAAATAAAACTAACACAACATCATTCTCTCATCTTCAAAAACTTTTACGAGTTTCGACGAAATTAATAAGTACGAATCAGAAATCAAAGGCAAGCTTTATTTTCTTAGTTTCCGATGTAATATATATTTTGAACTCCCAAATTCATTATATTAAATTATTTACAAATTTATTGTAAATATTATGATTTCAAAAACGCAATAAAAAGAGTTATAACTTCAATAAAGGAAAGATAACCGATTTGAAACGTAAAGGGACGCGGGGTTTCAAAATGAGAATAGAATTAAACAAAATGGAGAATAATTTGTAAACAAAACTACATATTATTATGAATAATACCTATACAAGATATTTAATAATTTTATACTAGTACAATAAAAGAAAAGTAAGTAAAATTGTATTCGACCTATAATCCCTCAAGACTATAAGTAGAATACTGATAAGGCTGGCTACGTTTCCTTGCTGGATCGCCATACTGATCCCTTGTCCAAGGTAGGCATCAGCCTTCTGATCCCCTGAAGAATTGAGTCTTTTGATAGCGTTTTGAAAACGTTCTCAACTGACGGCGATTTGGGACTCGTATATTGTTTGTAATTTTCATTATCTTAATTTATTTAAAAGTTACTTTAATATTTATTTATATTTTTGTGTTTGTCTTGTGTAATGGCATACAGTAATGAACACAGATAACAAGTTATAAGAGTCCATAAATATTTTTTATATACATGTTTAATTTTGTAAAAAATAATACATCCAGAGTACTTAGTATATAAGTTTATTTATTTATAAAGTAGCAGGCCCGACAGACTGTTATGTTCTGGACATGCTAAAACCCGATTCCAGCGCCACCTACCGGGTTCAGTTGTGAATCTAAAGCATCCGGGACCCACTTGAACACACAAAAAATTTCATCAAAACCGGTCCAGCCGTGTTTTATTTTATTTTTTTATTCTTCTTAAAGGCTTAGCCACAACTTGGCTATATCGCCTTAATAATTAACAATCAACAATTATTTAAATTAGGTGGGGTGTGCAAGATTTTGAGCGAGTTCTGTGACATATACACAGGAATAGAATTTTATATTTTTAATTAAAGATAACTACAAAATTCATAGTATACTTACCAAAGATAACTTCGTATTATTCGATATTAACTTATAATCACAATATTTAATAATTGAACACGTTTTTTCATAAATTGAAAACTATTACACAACACATCCGATCTATGCGATGACCGATATCATAATAATTTCATTTTTTATTATCTTTTAGCTTCCCCTGGGTCGGGCCTCCTTCGCTTTTCGGCGACATCAAAAGAGAATTTCCGTAGTCAAAGGAAAGCCGACTCGGCGTACAAAGGGAGCCGACTTGCAATATGTAGTTAATTCTATTCGACAGTAGATAGAGCGATTGATTCACGCGATGAAACTTCATTTATAATGTCTAAAAAGCACATATATCAAGAATATTATACTTTATTCTGTTATTGTCAATAATTTGTTCATGTCCATACTAATTACATCATTTATATTACAGAAATTAGTTAGGAAACTTGAGAAATTGATATATTTAAATAGGGACGTGGTCGGTAGAACAGTAGTTTTTTCTACTCGACAACAGATGTCGCAATAATGTCATTTTAAAAACAAATATTAAGACGATACAACGCTTATGTATAACTTATTCTATTCGATAACAGATGAAGCTCATAACTATAGCAACTTCATTCTCTTCTCAGTGTTTAAATATCACAATGATTCAATGTCTATTCATATCTGTACTAATTATATATTTTACATTAAAAGGGTTGGGAATTAGTAAGTTATAAAACTAAATTTTAATAAATAATAATATGAATGCCAGGCAGGACAGTAGTTTCTTCTAGTTGATAAGAGATGTCGCAATAGATCTCATTCTAAAATTAAATATTAAGCCTGATATACATTAGGTCAATAACTAGCGTCAGTGCTGGCGCCGACAACTGACTTAGACTGTTTACATACAGTCAGTTGTCTTGGCTATTTATTTATGGTGTTATTGAAGTCAGTAGGAAAAAATGTATTTTCAAAGAAGGCAGAATTTGATGCGATCGAGTTATGTATTGAGAAAATTTTCCTAGCTGTTGACGGAAATGTTAGAAGATGTATGTAGATAAAAAATTCTCATATAAGAAACTGGATAGATGACAAAGAATGAAACTGAAAAATCTGGTGCTTTGTTGACAAAATAATTGAGATTGTTTTAAAAAACAGAATCTCAAATCTCAATTACTTTTGTTTCTGATACGATGCAACGTCAGCCTACAACAGTGTCAGTGATTGAACTACTGCTGATTGCGTCGTTTACACGAGATCAGTATTGATAGATAGCGCGCGTGCCGCGGGAATTGGTGCGGGTGCCGAGGGAATATTTAAATTAACACTGACTCGATAGCGCTATAATGACTGCAAACTAATTTACACGATGCTAGTATTAAGTCAGCACTGATATACTTCGAATTTGAAGTCGAAGTAGGTGACTATGTACATCAGCTTTAAAACTTAGTGCAATGATTAAATCTTTTGATCAATAGATGTCACTACAAGTTTCTACAATCGGATAATGAATAATTTCGGACCAGCAGATTTCAAATGCTATTGGAACGTTTGTATAGCTGTTAGAGAATCACATAACTACTGAATGGATTTAAATGAAACACGTTACAGAGGTAGCCTAATACCCTCAGGGCTTAATTCTGCTATTTCAAATTTCAATATGTTGGCGATGTGAAGATATTCAAAGTGGGATTCCATTGCGATAGTGGTAAAAAATCGTATTCTACTAAATCCACAATAACTTCTCTTCTTCGTAAATAGTAGAAAAAAAATGGTATTACCGTTAGGAATAATAGCTTTAGCGGAAATGGATATTGATAGGTTACCAAAAATTTTAAACGTTTATTTAGCGAGTTTATAAAAGATTTAACAAAGATCAATCAGCACATTATAAGTCGGTTTTTAATTTAACTGAATTTTAAATTAAACTAAATACTTAAAACTAAATTATAAATAAATGAATACAAAGTATGTAACAAATCGCTGCCAGAGGGAAGCGTGCCTAGAAGGCTAGCTGCATTGCCACGCTGCATGGCAATGCTGATTCGTTGAGCGAAATACGAACCAGCCAGATCATGGGTGGTATCAAAGAGTTTCTTACAAATTTCTTTGAAGAAACCCTTTGCCAATGGACACCACGGACCTGAAGTTTCAACTCCAAACGATACAAATATGTAACCCCTCCTAGGGTTCCATATTTGCGCCGTTTGAGATCGTCATTGCAATTAATAGAAGTGTCCGGCGATTTTGACGAGATAGTAATAGTAGAATTGGGCCGCTGTTTTGTTAATGAGGGGACACCCGATTGACGACTACGTGTAGGATTCGCCACTTTTGGGTGGCACTAGTAAGGAGTACTATTGCCAAATCAGTTGGGGATAGCCACTAGAACTCGTCGGTTCCTTTCTTCGCCTTATGCCAGGGCTACGGGAAGGCGGAAGCTCGATCAAGTCATTGAATTAGCGACGAAAATATAGTACATTTCGTAGGTACTATATAATCTTACTAATCTACTAATATTATAAACGCGAAAGTTTGTATGTATGGATGTATGTTTGTTACTCTTTCACGCAAAAACTACTGAATGGATTTTGATGAAACTTTACAATAATATAGCTTACACATCAGAATAATACATAGGCTATAATTTATAAAGATATAGTATGAATTACTCATAATACAGCGTAAACTCTATATAACGACACTGAAGGGACTGTGCATTTTATGGCATTATAGAGAGTTGTCGTTAAATGGAAAGAAGTCTGTTCTTTTTGTCTGACGTCTTTTGCTGCACCAGTAATTTTGTTGTATTTTTTTACTTATTTTATTCACATCTTGCGATACTGAGGCATCTTTATGATAAAGGAAGTACTAGAAATTTCGCTATTTCGGAATTTGTTAGAAATTTCGGTATGCATGATGCCGACAGTCGAGTTTATTACGAGCTAAGATAATAAAGCGATAAAAGAACGCACACAGTTGCGCAGCTTTTACTAATTTTGGCAACCTAAAAGGTACTTTTTATTACTTAATTGTTGTCTACTGTCGTTATTGAGAGTGGGTGTAATGCTATATATAGTGTATCATTGTATGGAAGACAAGCTAAACCAACCAAAGTCAAGTGATTTCGACGCTTAAGGGAGTTTGTCGTTAAATCGAGTGACGTTATATGGAGTTTACACTGTATAACGATTTTCCATCACCACGCGGGTGAAATCGCGGGGCACAGCTAGTTTTTTTTATAATATATAGTACAATTGGCTAAAATATAGTTCGATACTACAAATTATAGTACGGCTGGCAACCCGGAGCCTTCCCAGGGACCTACCCCCGCTGTGGTTTATACCCATTTTCAACACCAGGGATGGACATCCTTTTTGTTCTTTCCGTTTCCTTGGTATAAATAAATTTATCCAAAAAGATAGCGCTGCAGTCGCTTTTTTTCAAAGACATTTGAATGTATTTTAGTCCAAGGTTGTACAGCGAACATCAGCCAACGAAGTTTTGCTGGCACTGTTGGTATCTATATTTTTGTACTGCGCAGCTGGCAAATGGCTAGCCGGTTCAGCTCATGGAAAGTGGCACAAGTAGGTGGAGTGGGAATTGGGCAACGGAATGCTCACACGTTGCACGAAACATTTCAATGTTTCACGCCGAAATTCTGCTAGGGCGTGGTATTACTGATCGAGGCGGCCCTATGGTAGGGTTATCAAGCGTACTATTATAGTATCCTACTATATTTTAACTTTTTAACCAATCGTACTATATATTATAGAACGATCATATAGTACGAAAGGTACTACATTTTCATCGCTAATTCAATTATCGCGCTTTTTGTTCAGATTCTTATGATGATTTAAAAAAAAATAGTATTTTGCTGGCGAAAACAAAAATTAGTAATAAATACACATGGATTTTTTTAATGATGATATACATGAAATATAAAATAATCAATGAAGAATAAATGTGTACTATTTTTCACCTAACTTCCCAAAAGTATACTATTCCTTTACGGTTAAATAACAAATACACTTTTTTTCTTCAAAAATAGGTGGCAATTCTGATTAAATCAAACTATTAAGGAAAGGGTAGAAATTGCACCACGAGAGATATTTAATTAATATATTAAATTTACACCATTACATGTTGAAGGAAAATTATTGTGTGACAAAGTCAAAAATCAATTGTTTGCTGGTGTTGCCAACAATCCTACCCTAAGGACTGTAATCAAGATAATTCCAGCATGGCTCTACCGCGTACAAAATCGTCTTACCAAAAATATTCGCGTGGAAACCAATTGTGTAAGCATTACAAAAGCACGTGCGATCTATTTTAGGCGATCTCCTCGCGTTATCTTCGGTCGGCATCTCGAAAGAGCCTATTTGTGGTTCAAGTGACATCATTTAGCATTTGATTGTTTCAAAATTGCTGCCGTTGTTTGTTTTAAATATCGCAACGGTTTATGTGCCTATGGTATTGTGGCGACCGACCCAGGTTGGAGTAAATACTAAAAACCCAGAAATAGCAAAAAAAAATTGCCCTGTATTTTGTATGAAAATTTTACACTTTTTTTTGTCAATAGGTTTCTAAATTCTAATACTGATCAAACCCTTACTTTTGAGAGTAAGCCCTCTACTTGTCAATGGATCCATAGATCTCATTGCATTAATAAACCGTTTTAAAAAATCGGCTACTTTTATAGGTCGTTATTCAAATTTCGAAATTCCGTTCTCGGACGAGCTTTGTTCGATTTTCAAACGTGATCAACTCGTCCTTGAGAGAGAGTTGTTACAATAATGTTCCTTTGTCTAACCACATGTGGGATTACAGGCCTTTTGGCCGAAAATGGATCGATTTTAATCTTTTTTCTGTTGGACAATTAAATTAATTCGTCCGTGTATTAGTTGGTTCCGTTGATTTTAAAGATAAGAAATATTCAACGAAAACATTCCTTATTCTTACATAGTATAATAAAATAAAGTCGCATACTGCGTCTGTCTGTATATCCGCTAACCCTCTTAAACCACGCAATCGATTGTTAAGCGTTATCACCAGTTTCAAGAAAGCTTTATATATTTACTAGCATTTGCCTGCGTTTTCACTCACTATATATCTATAATATTATAAAAATGCCGTGTCTGTACATTGAAGCTATTTAAAAATAACAATAGATGGAGAACACGTTGCAAATTTTTTTTAGATTTCTTATCTGTCTGTTTGTTCGGGATTCACGTAAAAAACTACTGGGTCGATTTCCATGCGGTTTTCGCTAATCGACAGCAAATTCTTAGACTTAAAATCTGCTGTACTTTTTATCCCGGGAATCCCGGAAAAAAATTCTGGGAATAATTTAAAATGGCCAGATTAAAAAAAATTATTCCAATGTGATTTTGTCACTGATCGATAGCAAATTTTATGTGCATTAGAGAAGGAGGAGTCTTTCGTGTATTAAAGAGGGAGCCAGCTGTAATAAGTAAAGTGGAGGGGTCAAAACATCATGAAATTCATGTGACGTAAATTGTGGCGGACCCCAAAGTAAAGTAAACGCTTGGAGCGGTTATAGTTTTACCAACGAAGTAGCAGGCAGAAGTTAGTATAGTCAAGGTGGCGAAGTCCGTCCGTCGGTGAACTCCATACACCTCTCATTATTACCGTCTTAGAAAATTTACGAGGGCAACTAATCAGTCAGTGAAGCAAAGACTGCAATGAAGTCTGTCTTCGAATTGTAGTTGGCGTTAAATTCCGTTTAAAAAAGTTAAAAAACGAGCGGTGTACGAACTTATCCCATTGACGGACTTCGCCTCCTTGACTATATATAACATTTATTAATTATATTATAAATATAATATTTATTTATTATATTTATTTGACGGCCTCTGTGATTGAGCGGGCTAAGTCTTAGCCGGCCGAACTCGCTGGAACCCAGAGACTGCGGGTTCAATTCCTGGCATGATAAATTTCGGAAACGAACTTTCTGTTATTTACTATGGTCTGGGTGTCTGGGATCAGCCTCAGAGTGGTCTTTGTATATCACCCATAACACAATCGTAACTTGCTTAGCTTGGCGATATACAATGTGTGTGTTTGTCTGCCGATTATTAAAAAAAAATATTCGCCATACCTATTATCTATAACTTAATTTGTAATAAAAATATACATAATTCATAATAATTTTCTAATTAAATGATGTTTCTTAAGCTCAATAAAAGCTAACTAATACTTAAGGTTCCCCAGGTTAATGTACTGTTACACAACCACCGCGGTTCGGTACTATCGGCGTTTTGATTGATTGTGAGAACATGAACGGTGTTCGCAACATTTGGGTCATAATAATATTTCGAGCCACTCATATTTAAAACAATGCTTTATCGAATATGAATCTTAAGTTTCTAATTAAAAGTGGCCGAAGTTACTAAATATCCATTTTAAACACATATAATAAGTATGTAATATCATAAATGCGAAAGCTGTACGGGTCAACGTACAGCGTTTTGGCTGACGCTGCGGTCTATTTTAAATATTGCTATAGATAACACACACAAATATTCTGTGATCTGTGCTTCAAGTTACTACTACTAAGTTGATCCAAGGGATCAGCATCCAAATTCTGCAACTTCAAGAATAAACCCTTAAAAACAACAAGGTGTATTTCTTCACTAAACATCAACACTCCAACAACAAACTACTGCCAGCATCCACCATTACAAACAAGAGCAAGTGTACAAACTGTACAAAAGTAAACCTGCTTATATTACCTTTTCACGTAATAACTACGAGAATAGAAATTTATCAATCACTAACTCTTTATTGTACACCAATACAAAAAAAGAAGTTACAGACTTAAACTATGTCTCATTATGCACAAAGGGCGGTCTTATCGCTAAAACGCGATCACTTCCAGACATGTAGTAGACTTCCAGAAATTTATTAATAGGTAAATGTAATTTCAATATAGAGAATGAACATAGAACACTTTTATCCCGGAAAATAGTATAGTTTATTTATTGGACTAGTTTTTTTTATTGCAAAGCTGACAAACGAGTAGAGGACCCAGCTCATAGAAAGTGGGGCGAAAACATCGCGTTGCCAGCCTTTAGGGTAAGATAGGAGAATGAGATAGAGGGATGAAATAGGGGGAGGGGGAAGTGGGCAGTATTTTGTATGACTGTGGTATCAAACCGATCGAGAGGGTTCTAAAAGCTATAATCAAGATAATATTTGCAGGCTCTACCACGTAAATATCGGAAATCAGAATTTTCAGACAACGACTCACTGTAATATAACCTGTGTGAATGTTATTATAAAAAAAGAGTTGGGTAGTTAGGTTAGGCTATGTTACCTCAGCAGTGGATGTGACCTTTGGCGCCCACCTGCCAAGGCACGTGGGGTTGGTAGAGCTTCCATATTTCCCGGAGCCCTGATAAGGAGAAGGTAGGAACACCGAGGGGTTTTAGTTGAGTATTCCCGACTCAGGTGGTAATAGTACTTCTGCAGGGGTACTAGCGCCACCGCAACGTGGCGAGTTCCATACTCCTTCGCCGCGTTTCTCCTGGGATGGTTTGTCATCAATTGCATTTCCTCTCGTTGAAAAAAATGGGAAATACAGAATAATTGTGTTTAATAACCGTTAAAGAATAGTTTTAATGATGTCAGATACTTACGAAAATATTTAAACAAATATGTATAATTTAGCAACTGGTTAGTCAGTACGTTTTCAAGTCGTACAGCAGTCCATATGACTTGGAAATATGGACAACATTTTGGAATCGCTCTTTATTGAGAACGATAGGAATCAACGTTCTATATACTTTTTTGGAAAACGTCTTATATACGACATCTTTCAGATCGTGGGAATACGCAAGATTTTCACCAGTTGAAACAGAACGATCGAAGCAGAAAGACGGATATCTGTTGTATTCCTTAAAGGGAACACCTCTGTATGAATGGAAAAAGCAGATGACAGCAAAATATAGCGCAGATTGGGAAGGTTTACGTCTTAGTTTCTTTTTGTTACATTTTTATTGTATCTATGTATAATTTTCATGGTACACAGATATACTACAATCAGTTAAAATTATACAAAATGTACAGAAAAGGATATTTATACAACAAACTCATCTTAAACTAACAGTTAAATAATTGTACGTAAAATATTTGTTGTAATTCCCTGTGATATACTGAGTTCAGCAGACAGGCAGATGGCCCACACCATCGCCTATAGACATTTGCAACACCAAAGGTGCTACAAATGCGCTGCTGCTCTCTTAAGGGAGACTGGAACCTGGTTACTAATGCCGGAACACAACTCAAGGTTGTTATGGCGACGTACTTTATACCAGGGGTGATAGCCATCCAGTCGGGCAAATGCCCTACCACCTGGCTGTGGATTGTTTTGTCGCCTCTTGCGACAGGCCGCCCGGCCGTAGGAAATTGTATTCTTTCTCCGTTCCTGCAGAGATAATTTTTTTATTATTATTATTATTTATTTAAAATTGCATTGTATGTTAATAGGTTTTAATTAAAAAATCTTTTAAACTAATATATAGAGCCGTTTTATCCATGCATGTCGCCATAACAACATTGAGTTGTGATCCGGCATTAGTGACCAGGTTCCAGTCTCCTTTAAGAGAGCAGCAGCGCATTTGTAGCACCTTTGGTGTTGCAAATGTCCATAGCCGATGGTAACCGCTTTCCATCAAGTGGGCCGTCTGCTTGTCTGCTGAAGTCCTGTAATAAAAAAAGAACCAAATGTTATGAATCCCTGCACCATAATTTCGTCGATTCAAGGTTGCATGTAATTATGGTACTCTGGAACTATATCGTTGTTAAAGTTATAGTAATTTCATTGCTTTTTTCAAACGGCCGTGATCAATATAGTTTCACGTCAAGTAATTAGAGATATACAGCCTGACCATAATGTTTAGAACTTGAATTAATTTCTTGCCTTCGGGCAATATTCTAACTTATCTGTATACTCTGATTTTTAATTTAATTACCGGAGTTTTTGGCGGAAAGTGTAAGGAGATATTGTACTGTGCAGTTTTATTTTCTAAAAATGTGTAAAATTACTCTAAAATTAACAGTAGTTGTACGATACTGATCGTTTTTGAGTAGTAATTATGTGTTTTTGTGAGAAA
The DNA here is from genome assembly GCA_039645545.1 of Dendrolimus houi. Lineage (NCBI taxonomy): Eukaryota > Metazoa > Arthropoda > Insecta > Lepidoptera > Lasiocampidae > Dendrolimus > Dendrolimus houi. The sequence continues at coordinate 12,100,979 of CM077143.1, read as the reverse complement.
TGTTAACTGTATAGTCAAATGTGACCTTTCGAGCTATCACAAGAACTCCGTTGAATGGCAGTTGATTACCTACAGTTCAGCTGAGTTATACATAGGCTTAAGTAAATGAAGAAACTATATTGTAATCTAAGATCTGGCTTAAAGGCCTAGCTGCCAAGGCATAAACTTAAATAAATTTAAAAAAAACTACCTCGACTAAAATGACAGCTGCGATCTACCTTCTTTGATTCATAAGTGAGTTATACGTAGTATCAACGTGAATCAACAACTCACCACTGTAACCGAGTTGAATCCTAGAGATTTTTTGTAGAAATTCTATTGGATTTGTAGGACAACCTTTTTATACGTTTATTTTTCTATACATTTGTACATACTATTGACATTGTCATTCCTATATTAGCTACTCGAAATTATTTTCTGTATTAGGTATATTGTAAAACCAGAAATTAAATAATTCAACTTGAAACAAAGCCTATCTTCTCCATTGCGCCAATCCGCCACATATTCAATTTGCATTAATGAGTTGCTCTAAGCCTGCAACATAAAAGCTACATTCCATTAGAGACTCACAACGACCACCTCCATGACCGTGATTTTTCCCGTTCCACTTGCTTGTCGGCGTTACAATAGTACAGCCAAGTGGAACGGTTATTCGACCCACCTCTTGACTTCTTGTAAGCTACTAGTGGAACGCCCTGAAAAATGATCAATTACAGCTGTCTGTCATTTTAGTTCAGGTAATTAAAAATCAGTATAGTCAATATCTTCTTTTTTCCTATCTATATCACCTGCCTTTTCTATACATGACATTGGCAAAATCAATGCGTTGGCATTGCAGCCTTTATTAAAAAAAACAAACTGAATTTATCCATGCTTTTATAATTTTAAAATTGACTTAAGAGTCTAGTATCCGTTAAAAACAACTAAATACGGATAACACGTATCTAGATCGTTTCACAAGGGCAATTATTTTTAAAGGTTACCAAGGATGTCTAGGATGCGTTGGTTTAAGTATTGTAGAACGCCTAAAATGCTCCATCTGTTGTTCCACAAGGCGACCGCGGTCGTTTTGATCGTGACGAAGACGTCACTAATGACGTCATCATTTTCGATCACACAGCGCTCACAACGACCCATGTCAAGAGGTGGGTCGAAGTGGCCGTTGACCACAAAGCATTAATTCACTTTATCTCTTGACATTGAAAAAGGCGCGATTTTCAAATTAACCAATGACATGTGTATTACGTCGTTTATGACGTTCGCAATAAAGTGGAACAGGAAAAATCGCGGTGTGAACGTAGTCGTTGTGAGTTCCCTCTAGAACGTAGCCTTTGTAGAATTTGAAGCAAAAATGTTCAAAAGAACCGCCGACATGACAGGTTTGTAAATGATAGTTTCGCTTCTTTTAATCGAATGATTTCTTTATTAATTATTACAAGGAAAGCTCTTGTTTACAAAATTATATTCATTATTATTAAAGTAAATGACAACGTACGAAAAGTAAAGACAAAATGCGCATGTCGTAAATAAAACAACTTAATACTTGCACAATTTTTTAAATACTTTTTATTGCAAAGGGGCCAAACGGCCCAGCTAGTGGAGAGTGGTTACCATTGCCTATAGACGATTGCAACACCGGGGGCGAAGCCAACGCGTTGGCAACCTTTCAGATGGAATAAAGAGAGATCAGGCAAGAGGTACGGGATAGGAATAGAAGAATAAGATAGGGGAGGCAGAAGTGGGCCATCCAAACTCACTCATCGCACGAAGCACAAGGTTAACGGTTTCACAACGCTATTCTGTAACATCGTGGTATCACAACGATCGACGTGCCGACGTTTGACGTAATACTAAAAATGATTAGGAAATATCCAAATTACGCGTGTACTAATACTGGGATTGCTAGAGCTTAAACAAAGCGAAAGAGGCGCCTCTACTATTTTCCATCCTCTCTAATACTAGGGCTACGTTCCACTAGGGACTCAGAACGACCATGTTCACGACCGCGATTTTTCCCGTTCCACTTGCTTGCCGGCGTTACAATAGTAAACCCAAGTAGAACGGCTATTCGACCCACCTCTTGACATGGGTCGTTGTGAGCGTTGTGTGATCGAAAATGATGACGTCATTAGTGACGTTTTCGCCACGACCACAACAACCGTGGTCGCCTTGTGGAACAACTAACGGAGCATTTTGGGCGTTGTGAGCTACTAGTGGAACGGCCTGTAGGAAATGTTTACTTATATAAAAACTTCCTTTTTTCTGTTATATATACCTTCAGTGAAAAATGATCTAATTGGTGGTGAAAATCGCTTAAAAAGCCCTTGCGAAGTTTAAGAGGAGTTAGCAGATATACAGAGAGACAGACGCAAAAAGCAATTTTGTTTTATACTATGTAAAGTATATATAATTCATGGTAGCGTAATGGCTAGCTCACGCGTCCCAAAACTCAAAGGGCGCGGATTCTAATCTTGGCCGGAACGCATGCGCCGCTTAGGCAGTTTTCTGACCTAATGTGCATATTGATACAATTACCACGTGCTAACAACGGTGAAGGAAAACATCGAGGTGACCGATGTGTCAAACCTGCCAAGCCGCCTTGGCCAAGCGTGGCGGGTATACTGTCCGTTCCCCTATAATGGGAGGCCTGAGCCCAGCAGTGGCACATTTATGGGCTGTTATTATTATACTAGGTGAAGATAGAAATATACATAGATTATTAAAAATATAATTCCTTATGGCTTAGCAGTAGTCTGGTAAAAAAGTGGTTATTCATCGTAACGGAACTCTTCATGCATGAGCCTCTACGCACTTGGCTGTTTTTTAATCACGTAACATAAAATATACTGCTGATATTGATTTTTTGAGAATTATAAGATTTTGTATGAATATTGACCTTAGAAGGAAGGAATGTAGGTTTCTTTGTCACGTATGAACTTGAAGTAGGCGTCTTAGTTCCGCGTTCCAGAACAATCATATCTGATAGAAAATCATTAACCCCGGCTTCACTTTGCACATCTCAATCTTGGAATATCGACCAAACCAATTTATGTTTAAACTATTTTTTAAGCTCAATTTTTTTCCGACAGAAAGGATATGAAGCCATTCTGAACAGATTTTTAACTATACGTATAAACTCAGTACTTTCCGAGAAAAAATACTAACATACCTAACAGACGGACGGACATATGACGTTTGACGACTTCATAAGAGTTCCGTTGTTCCCTGAATGGTAAATCGACCTTAAAAAACAGCGAATACCATTTCTAATGTAATCAAATATAGAGATCAGCTGAATTCAGCTCAATAAAAAGAAAAAAGTAACTAACGTACAAAAACAAACGGACGGAAACAACGATTTCATAGGAGTTCCGTTGTTCCCTGAATGGTAATGCAACCTTAAAAAAACAGTGTAAGACCATTTCTATTGTAATCAAATATAGAGAACAACTGCAACGTATCCTAATGTTAAGCAATTCAAAATGTACATTTGTTATGCCGAAATTAAAGAAGGATACGCTCGTCAAAAATCACTTTTTATCCATCTCCCATTGACTTAGCCTGATATATCAATACAAAAGGGTTACGAAATAAGGCCATTTAACCACGGAGTAACAGATAAACAATCAAAGATGGACACTATAAACACAATGAGGTATAAAACGTACCTACATTCAGAAATGTAACACATTCATTTGTTACCATTGTAAGTAGAGCAACCGGTGTAGCGTACCACGTGGAACGGGAACTAATTTCCCGCGCGAATAGTTTGACGTTTGGTTTTTTTTAAGTGCATTTAAAAAGTTCATAGTTTTTTTTCTACGAATAAAGACGAGGTATTTATGTTTTATACTTTATTTTAGAGTCCGCGCCACAAAAACTCCCACGGATAATAAAGGATCTACAAGTGGCAGCTCCGTTGATAGAATTTTGTTCGTAAAGTAGCCTGAAAATAAATTCACAGCTTTAATTATGGAATATTTTGTATTTATTATTTAGTAATTACCTACATTGATTTACGGATTAGCAAATAATTACTCTGGCAGGATTAAGTACGGCGATTGCAGCGCCGTGTCTGTGGGACTTCTTTTGTGTCGCGGATTAAACTTTATTTGAAGTTATTATCTTTTGTTAAATAACGATTTTGGAGCTGAAAACTTGGAACTTGAAAACATAACTATGTTTTGTTGTGCAGTTTCATTTTCAAAAATGTTTAGTATTGGTTAAAATAAACAATATTGACCAAAAAGCTGGCCTGTACTTAGGGCAACGTATTGGGTTGCCATCGCGAGCGGAAATGCGACCAGCGTTTTGGGCATGTCCCCAGCCGGCAGTGCTTTGGCACCCACAGAGTATTTATAATTTCTTTTTGGGAAATTGTATAGAATTTCGTGGTATATACTTCGCACAAAAATTAAGGGAACAAAAATAAAATTCAAATTTGTGGTTGATTTTCAACAGGCTGTAACTTGAAGAAAAATGGTCGTACATTAAATTTAAAAAAAAGTAAATTATAGTTTCAACTGTCAAGTTTTTGGATAAGAACTTCAAAATATTTTTTGGAAAGTATTTTCCTTGATTTTTGTTTCTTTTAATTGTTGTAATTCAGTTACAATTTTATTTAAAATTTACATACATAAATTATAAGCTAGTACAATGAAGAAATTTATAAATAATCTAATACAATAAAAGAAAATTTTACTTTTTCGTGTTGTATTCTACCCATGGTCTCTCAAGACTATGGGTAGGAAGGAGGAGGATTTAATCAGGGAATATTTCTTGATTAAATAAATGTGGTTATTTTGCTACATCACAATACAAAAAGGAAAATAAAAGAAACATTGCATAGTTTTTCAAAGGTATCTAAATTTACTAACAGTAATTGTACGATATTTATTGTTTTTAATTATTATTAATAAATATTGATTGTTTGTAAGCATTTCGAGTTGCCATAAAAACTCTGTTATTTGGCGTTCAGTCAAAGACTTACAACTTGTCTGGCTGATAATGATAATCATTAAAATATAAATGATGAGGCTCTATGGTCTACGATCTTTGTCTATTCTTCAAATATTGAAGAACGAAATGCTACAACGGTGAGGGAGTTATTGGCGGGGACTGAAAGGCAACGTTGTGGTGTGTAGTTATATTTTCTAAAAATGTGTAAAATTACTTTAAAATGAAAAATAGTTGTAGGATATTGATAGTCTTTGAGAAGTAATTATGTGTTTTTGTGAAAAATGTGAACTCCTCTAAATGGCTTCCGTTGTAGCCTACAATTCAACTGCGCTACCTATACGAAGACTTATAAATCATAATTGGTTGTATGGATTAAGATTCACTTGCCTGCCTTTGTGGTGAATTCTACTACTAGTCTCATATGAGTTTTTGGCGGGAATTTAAGGGTTATATTGTGCTGTGCAGTTTTATTTTCTAAAATGTGTAATATTAATGTAAAATGAATAATAGTGGGATATGTATAATTTTTGAGTAATAACAGTGTTTTTGTGAAAAATGTGAACTGTGTGTAGTCAAATGTGGTCTTTTGAGCTGTCACAAGAGTTCCGTCGTTTGGCTTCAGTTAAAGATCTACAATTTTGAACTTATACTGCCGTGCAGGAATGGAAAGAATACTAATTCCTGCGTTGGGGAGGCTTGTCGTAAGAGGCGATAAAACAACACATAGCCAGGTAGAAGGGCATTTGCCCATCTAGATGGCTACCACCTCTGGTCTAAAGTATGTCGCCATTACAATTTCGAGTTGTGTTCCAGCATCAGTGGTCAAGATCCAGTTTCTCCTTCAAGGCCGGCAGCATATTGGCAGCACCTCTGGTATTGCTAATATCCATAGGCGACGGTAACCACTTTCCATCACAGTTGGGCTGTCAGCCTGTCGGTTGTGCTTCAGCAATAAAAAACAATGCTGAAAACTTAATACATAAGACAGGGCTGTGTGGACTAAGATCATTTACCCGCTATTGTAGAAAATACAACTCCTACTGTCTATGCCAGGTTTCGAGCCCACGTCTTTTGAATTAGATATTTGGTGTAGCCACTGAACCTCCACGATTAGATATTCCTAATGTTCCTGCCCCATCTGGGATAATGGTAGTTTTAGAGACCGTTTCGCGCAGATATAGCGATGGGTTTAATGTGTTATTTGAGATGCGACATTGTTATTAATTGTTAATGACGTTAAACATTCACCCGTCCAGAAACGGAGAAAGAATACAATTTCCTGGTGTCGGGCGGCCTGTCGTAAGAGGTGACAAAACAAACCACAGCCAGGTAGGATATTTGCCCGTCTGGATGGATAGCTACCACTCCTGCTGTAGAGTATGCCGCCATAACAACCTTGAATTGTGTTCCGGCATTAGTGGCAAGGTTCCAGTCTCCCTTTAGACAGAGGCAGCACATTGGTAGCACCTTTGATATTACAAATGTCAAATAGGCGATGGTAATCGCTTTCCATCAGGTGGGCCGTCTGCCTGTTTGCTAGACTCATCCAAAAAAGGCCAATGTATGTTTATACACTAATGTAGCATATCATTAACGGCATTGTTTTTAACGCTATATAAAAGACGCATTTGGCCATAGTCATTAACATTAACGTTATCCCTGATGGATCATGGACATTATGCGGATAACTTTCTAGGAATTTTGCAACTTTATTCCGATTGTATCGCGTCCACTCTCATGAGACTTAACTATTGTGAACTGATTCGCCATCTTTAAATCTTAATTATATGTTAATCTTTAAACGCTCTAGACTTATCTATGTAATATATGTGAGAATCTTTGAATACTACTAATTTCAACAGCACATCATCTGAAAAACAAGTCTCGGATCTTACTGTTTCATTCAGTTGCAAATCCCGCGGAATCGTACAAAGTGATGGATTTCGAGAAAAAAAAATGTTTCTGCGATTTGGCTGACAGCAGTTGCAAGGGAATAGTTGCGCGGGGCATTGTGTAATGTTCTTAAACAGAATACCAACAAATATACAAGAGCTTTCAGTAAACATATTTAGGAAATATTAGTAAAGCAACCTTTGTGCGAGAACGCTTATTTATACGACGAAACATTTTCCAAACGACCGCACCGAATGGGAATAGTGCGATCGCTACCAACCTCTTTCAGAATATATATATAAAAACTACTTTGCTAACCCACGCATTAGTTCATAATATAGATAGATAACTCTTTATTGTACACCATTACAGAAAACTTACGAACTAGTATTATTCTAATTGTGCACAAAGGGCGGTCTTATCACTAAAAAGCGATCTTTTCCAGACAATCCGTGGCAGGAATATTGCTGATTAGGAATGGCGATGGTGGTATATATAATTATCGTACGATTACTTACATTTTAATAATAAATATATAACTATACTATATATACAAATATACACATAAGTTATATACATATTCAAGATATAGTGATAAAATGCAACTATTTAAACATAATAAATATATAGGTATATGCAATATAATACTAATTATATAAAATTACATATCATTATATTGCAGATAGAATTTCCTGACCGTCTTCTTAAATGTTATTAAAGATTTTGCTTGTCTGACAGCAACAGGCAATGTATTCCAAAGTTGGATAGCCTTGACCGTGAAAGAGTTATTGAAAAACGTTGTATTATGAATAGAAGTAATAAGTCTATGTTCACTGGAAGGGCATAAATTGTGAGAGCAAGAAATAAATATATTCAATCATGTATACATTATACTAGTGTAGTAGTGGTGGAGATGTTTAAAATTGAAACAACCACTTACTCTATACTTTATGGATATTAAATGCGTGTACAATACTCAAAGGTATAATGGAATGTTTAGCGTTACAACTATACACTAAAAATGCTCTAATTAGCTTGGCGTATTATGGCGGCCATTATGTGCGACTCCTTTTTTTACGCCCGACCGGGCACCGCTCGCAGGATCGTGGTCCTGTGCGAGTCACGGTCAAGGGTGAGTCGCTTTTAAGCGCGATTGCGCCCACATTAGTTTAGTTTAAAGTATATATATTTAAGTTATTTATTTTCTAATGCTACACCACTTACATGGCCAGATTAGTTTAAAATATTCTTTAAGTTGCCTGGAAGATATTGCTTTGAGCGATAACGCCGACAATTTTTTTAGCATGACAATATTGTATGCGTACATTTTTTATAATTGTTTATTTGGTGAGCAATAAAGTGTATATATAAGAAATAAATTCTACTCTACAATAGTAGATACAAAATATAAAGTAAATTGTTGGGAAGTTTGTTTTGTCGCTTTTTCCTTTAACAGTAACTAAAATTGTTTTGGAAGCGGCAATCGACTCATGGCTCTGAAAGTAATCTCTAACGGTCTTATTCATAGAGAGTTAAATTTTGAACGCTTCTTTAAGGACTATAAAGAAGCGTTCAAACTTACTCTAACTCTTTATGAATAAGACCGCAATTCTATAAGGTTTTCATTTTCATATCTAAAACATATTTAACCGAAGATAATATTTCAATATTAAAATATAATCTACTTGTAGCAGCTTTCACTTAAATATAGGGAATTACTTGATTATCATAGAGATATAGGTACTAAAATTTTATATTTACTTATAAATATTAAAAACTCTTGTAGTGAAATATTATTTATTCTTGAGTTTTCGCGACTTGTATTCATAATAAAACTACGTTTTAACGCTTTTTAAGTTTTAAGGCTCCCATAGAGTAACTAAAAACCATAAACAAAATTAAAACTAAATAATTAAAATGAAAAAGTTGGCGGTAGGCTAAACAAAACTTTAATAATACTCGTTGACACTTGGAAGTCTTTGTCTTCCGTGATCACGGCCACTGAAAAGTGGCCGAAACGTCGGAATAACAATAATCAAATAAATTACCGCGCTTAAAACCGTTAAAACGTAGTTTTATTATTATTAATTCTATCAAATATTTGTTTTAGATTACCAGATCACCAATGAAGACTGAAATGAAAGTAAGTACGCTTTTTTATTTGATACCAATAGCTGGCGCGGCATTATTAATAAAATGTGTGATATTTTTTATCCCGGGAATCCCGCGGGAATTTTCCCGGGAGCAGTTTGAAGTTGTTTCCACTAAAACGATAGCTTACATTTTTTAAAATTATGCAATACTTTGTGTCCCGGGAATATCGCGGGAACTTGAAGTCAAGCGTGGACGAAGTCGCGGGCAAAACCAAGTGTATATATGAAATAGTTTGGATTCCTTGAATATTTCTAGAGATCTGAAGTCAAATGACGAAAACATTGAAAGATTATATTACCTTTACGGAGCTCTTCACACTTCGTGGAGAGCCACGCACTTGCAAGCTTTTCGACTATATTCTTATGATGGAATATCTCTTTTCCTTATTTAATCCATACACTCCATACACCTCTCTTTATTTCTGTATTTGAATAGCCACGAAGCCAACAAATCGGTCAGTACAGCTAAGACACGGAGTCTTACAGCTAACTCAATGTTCGAATTGTAGTTGGCGTTAAATTTCGTATAAAAAAGGTAAAATATGAGAGGTGTACGAACTTACCCCATTGACGGAGTTGCCCACCTTGACTATCTTATACTAATATATAAAGTTGAAGAATTTGTTTGTTTACTTGAACGCGATAATCTCAAGAACTACTGGTCTGATTTGAAAAATTCTTTCAGTGTTAGATAGCCCATTTAATCGAGGAAGGCTATAGACTATATATCATCACGCTAAGACCAATAGGAACGGAGCACCAATGAAGAATGTTTCAAAATCGGGGTTATTTTTAACTTACTTTTTTAAAACTATTCCACGAAGTCGCGGGTAGAATCTAGTAACATATGATTTCCATGGCCGGAAGGTCTGTCGTGTTAGGCGACGAAGCAACCTACAGCCAGGTGGTAGGTCATTTGCCTGTCTGGATTGCTACCACGTCAGGGACCCAATTCTGCTATTACTATCTCGTCAAAATCGCTGGACACTATCGTCTCAGTCGTAGGTTTGTCTGATTTCGGTAGTCTGTTAATTTCAATGGCGCGCCCGTGGCACGCCACTTTATCTTTATTAATATTTTTAAGCGAAAACTTGCGAAATAAATGTTCAAAATTTTGGTAGTTTGTACCCAACCGCCAAGGAAGGCGCGTATCTTGTATGTTTCTAAATATGTTATCTCGTATCTCCCAAACGGCTTGATGGATTTCCATAATTAGAGTATCTTTATATTCGTCTTAAAATCCCGATGTGATAGAGATAGGTGTTTAAAAAAACAAAATGGCGAATTTTTGTCGCGAATTAGTAATAGGTACGCTATCGGCTAACACGGTAGCTGATGGTACTTACAATTTTTTCTGCTATTTTTCTGTTGCGGCAATATCGAGAAAATATTGTGGATTTAGTGGAATAGGAATTTTTGCACTATCGCAATGGCATCGTATTTTGAATATCTTCGCAACACCAAGATATTCTTAAATAGTAGAATTGGGCCCCTGGTTTAGTCATGCCGTCACAATAGCCTCACGTTGTGTTTCCTTCAGTAGTCAGACAATCTCGTTAGAGGCTGGCAACTCGTTGGGGACGCTCCTAGAGTTGCGAATGTCAATAGATGACTGTTACCATTTTCTATCAGCTGGGTCGTCTGCCTATTTATCGGCTTCAGGCAATATACGTATATATATATATATATATATATATATATATATATACTTTTTTCAAATGCGCCAAAATCGTTTTGTGGTCAATTCCCAGTTCTCCAGCTACACCGTAACTACTAATATGCCGATCTTGCTCCACTTTTTCAAAAATGGCATCAATTTTGTCCGTAACAGGACGACCAGAGCGACGTGCATCTTTGATATCAAAATTTCTGGATTGAAAACGCTTAAACCAAATTTGCGCTACTCTCACAGATACTCCATTAGGTCCATAAACATCACAAATTTTTTTCGTGGCTTGTGTTGCATTTTTACCTTTTTTGTAGTAAAATTTTAAAATGTATCGATTTTCTTCATTAGATTCATTCATTTTAACAATAAGAAAAACAAATGAAAATCGCTCATTTTCCTAATTTGAATTTGGGGTTGCCTTTTTTAAAATTAAAACTTTTTAATGATACCAAAACCAGCCAGATACAAATGGTATAGCCAAAGAGATCTTATTACAAGTTCATACATACTATATGCGAAAAGACTTTTTCCCCAACCTATTATATATATATATATATATATACATATACATACATATATGTATATATATGTATATATACATACATACATGTATATATATATATACATATACTAGCTGCACCCGGCAGACGTTGTCCTGCTTTTAAAAAATAAAAATCTAGAACCCGATTGCAGCGTCACCTACCGGGACCAAATGTTAATCTAAACTATTGTCGAATCCGCTTAAAGAAACAAAAAAATTCATCAAAATCTGACCCAAAGTTTAGGAGTTCAGCGGCGCCAACTACCGGGTCCAATCGGGAATATAAAACTATTCCGGGACTCACTGGAACACGCACACAAAAAATAAATATACCTAAATTCTGGTACCCGATTGCAGCGCCATCTACCTGGCTCAAATTTGAATCTAAACCATCCCGGGACCCACATAAACACACACAAAAATAATTCACCTAAATCCTGACACCTAATTGCAGCGCCACCTACCTGGTTCAAATTTGAATCTAAGCCATCCCGGGTCCCACTTGAACACACAAAAAAAATCACCTAAATCTTGACACCTAATATATATATATACAAACATACATAAACGTTCCAATATGAATTAGAGCATACATAATTTGATGATTGTTGTTGCAATATTACATAAATCCTACCTTTTCATAATATTATGTTATTTGATATCGAAACACCATGGTTCCTCATGTATTATATTCTCATTATGCCATTAGGAAAGTATATTGTAGTAGTCACATAATAGAGAAAGAATTCTAAGATCGCTCAGACAAACAAAACAGGTAGACAGAGCGCCGAGCTCTCAGAGTGAAGCCGTAAGCGGGGGGCGCGGGTGGGGCCCCTTGGGGTATAGGGGTTCTCACTCACCCGCACATGCCGTCGAGATGAGAGCGCGAGTGTTCCGCGCGCGCTCATTTCTCCTCCCGTGGGGCGCGTTACAAACCGCCCTACGCTGGACTAGACCACGACGTCGCCGAGGGGGTAGTCCCCCGGCATTGAAAGAGGCCAAGTGAGCATGGCCCATGCCTGCCAGGGCACAGCGGAGCTGGGAATCCCATTCCCGTAGCCCTGGCATAAGGCGCAGGACGGAACAACCAGGGGTTTTAGTGAGTATCCCTAACTGGGGAGTGGCAATAGCGCGGCACCGGATCTGACCGGGCACGCTAGTGCCACCCCCGATCTGGCGAATCCCACACTCTCACATCGGGTCGCGAACATTCCCCCAGGCTTCTGTGCCTGTCGCGGCTTAAGTCCTCAAACGGATTTCCACTGGCCAAAAAAAAGAAATGCTTGCTCTGGAAACGTCTAAATGCGCCTCAGTTTATCTGTAGACTCTGTATTATTGGACAGATTTTGGTTGCTTCGAGGAACACCTTGTAAATTCTCCCTTCTCACCTAGCCATCAAGAAAAAAAATCGAATGAAAAATGCGCCAAGAAACAAGAAACTCTTACATCATCGCAAGTATCACCGTAAATATACGTCCCACTGCTGGGCTCAGGCCTCTCGCAGTTGCTGAATGGACAATATACCCGCCACGCTTGTCCAAGGCGGTGCCAAGTTTGACAAATCGGTTATCTTGATTTTGTGGTAATTGTAACTACATACACATTAGGTCACAAAACTGTCTAAGTAGTAGTACGCGCTAGCCATTACGCTACCATTTTTTTAACCAGGGGAAATCCGTTTGAGGACTAAGCCGCGACAAGGGTAGAACCTTGGGGGGATTGTTCGCGACCTAGTGTGGGACTCGCCAGATCGGGGGTGGCACTAGCATGCCCAGTCAGAAATGGTGGCATGCTATTGCCACTCCCCAGTTAGGGATACCCACTAAAACCCCTGAGTGTTCCGTCCTGCGCCTTATACCAGGGCTACGGGTATATGACCTAGCCTCTCCGCAGCCCTGGTAGGCGTAGGCCTCGCAAGGCCACTTCCACTGCCGGGGGACTACTTTTATCCACCGACATCTTCAAGCTCTAAGCCATTACGCTACCATGACTTAACTAAGACTCAATATATAGTCAAGGTGGCAAAGTTCGTCATTAGGGTAAGTTCATACACCGCTCGTTTTTTAACTTTTTTAAACGGAATTTAACGCCAACTACAATTCGAAGACAGAATTCATTTGAGTCTTATCTTCACTGACTGATTAGTTGCCGTCGTAAATTTTCAAACACGGAAATAATGACAGGTGTATGGAGTTCACTGACGGACTTCGCCACCTTGACTATAATTAAAATAATTCAATTTCTCGTAATGAAAAATTCTAGTGGTGTTAGTGTGGCTATGTACTCTACCCTTGCTTCTTGTTCCACGTCCCTTGGCAACTTCCAGCAATCGCACCGCGCCCTCAGATTTGTTTGACAGATTAACAGACCTCAAAAACGCGACGTCTTTGCGCTGGAATGTTCCAGAATGATATCGGATACGGTTTGTGATGTACTAACGCCACACAGAGCGTATGTGCACGGCGTCAGACTCTATTGCATTTTCATAATAAGCATCGTCGATTGAGTAGAGCGTCACGCCATAGGTAGCCTACGGTATTTTTGTTTAAAAATAGGAAACATTAAGTAATTATCAAGGATGGGCCGAAATTCGTTTTACATTCGGTTTGACCGAATTTCGGCAGGTTGAGCCGAACTTCGGAATTCGCCTGAAAATCGTTTTAAATGCCGAAAATTCGGAGCAAGGAAAAGTAAAATACCTACTTGCACTATTTTGACTGAAATTAATGGAAATGTTTATTATAAACGTAAAATAAAATTAGGCCATTATATATATTTTAGTTAGGAAAATGTAAAACCTTATAAATCTCTCACTAGTTAAATAGATATCAAATTAATACAAAAATGAAATAAACATAGTATTCTTCTAATTCTTCTGTAAATCTCATTTGTGAGGAGTGTAACTGCTTAATTATAACACGTAACTTAAATATTAAAAAAAAATGTCTAACAGACATCAGCAATTATAACTGTAATTTTGACTGAAATAACTTTTTTACAAACTAAACAATAACGGTCTTATTAATAGAAACCTACAAAAACGCCAAAAATTCGGCATTATCAAGTCACGACGTGTTGCTTTCAAGAAAACGCGGCGAAATTTAACTGAAGTTCAGCCGAATTTAGGCCGATTTTTTTATTTTAACCAAATTCGTATTCGTTTCAAACCACATTCGGCCCATCCCTAGTAATTATGTTATATATAATTTCACGCTCGTACAAACCATAAGAAAAATTGCTAAGCAATATAAGATTCAAGCATGAAGGTGAAGTTAATAATGGCTTGATACAATTACTTAATTGATTTGCGTAAGACTACTCCATTTTTTAAGTCACGCAAGTCCAATATCCAGAGGTATAATTGTCATAATAACAATAATAAGTTTCGTAAATGCATTTCAATCTTTAAGGTGTAGATTAGATTTAGATTAGACGTATATACATTGCATTTTGCAAGTGGATTTCCATGGTCAAATGTAAGTGATAGCGAAAATTACATAGAAGAGTGTCGTGGCTGATTTCGACGAAGACTAAAATGGTGTGGCAGATTTGACGAAGACTAAAATGGTGTGGCCGGTTTCGATCAAGACTAAGATGGTGTGGCCGATTTCGACGAAGACTAAAATGGTATGGTCGATTTTACTGGACCACGATGGACTCTTCGTTAGTATACACATGTATAACGTGGTGGTTAAATGCTGTGACATCAAAAATAAGTCGGTCAAAGAGGCTAAAAATTGATGAATGGATGGATGATTCTAACTAACGACGATACTGAAAATGTGTTAAAAATCACTGTCTATGGTACCGCCATATAAACCTCTTTTCGACCTATACGATCTTTTCTTCTAACATATTTAAATTCTTCCTTCAAATCTGACGGCGCGTCCCTCTTCCGCACGCATGTCAGTCGTTCATTGTCATTTTTAACAAATAAATTAAACATAATCGCTCCGCACATTGTAAATATATAAAATAACATAACATAACATAAAATATACCGCGCCCGCAACACATAAATGTATATAATTTATAAGTAACGCACCATAAATATAAAATAAATGAACATAATAAATACATACATATCAAATAAAATACTACAGATATAAACCTATAATAAACTGAAGTGAAGTGACGTGGACTGACGAGCAAAGGAGCAGCTACATTTCATGCCCATTAACCAGGTACATGTGTGCTCATTCTCAAATTCCCATCAACATTGTATTCTTCTTCTTTCTCATTTTGATACAGATTGCTTATCGCTAAACCCCGCCGCAACAATCTGAATAGTGTGGTGAAAAATTCGCACACACACACACACACACACACACACACACACACGCCTGCGCGCTGTGGCTAGAAACACCATCATCTACAAAATACAGCTTTGCTTAGTTTGGGACCATTATTATATTATTTCGACGAAAACTAAAGTGAGTGAGAGAGAGAGAGAGAGAGAGATAACACTTTATTGCACACCAAAATATACAATTACAACATAAATAATGTCAATTTGACTTTTTGACAATAAAGATCATTATTATTATATTATTTCGACGAAAACTAAAGTGAGAGAGAGAGAGAGAGAGAGAGATAACAAAAATACCGCGGCTCAGTGCGCACACGACGGTCACGTTATAGTTAAATAAATCAAGTGAACATATCAGCTCTCATCATCATCAGAACATCAGAACAACACTATCAATCAATAAGTCCCTCCTATATTCCTAGCGATACCATGATTCATGTCAGTCCTATGCCGAGTGAAGTGCGTACGCACGTCATTATGCTTGCCTTAGGTATGAACATTCAGTTGTAAGTATACCGCAACATACGAGTATAAATATACTGGGTGAGTATACACAGTTTGTTAAAATGCGCTCTTGCTGACTCGCATCTACGCACCCGCGCTATTGCGCGTACGGCCCTTTTTTGCATGCTGAAGACACGCTGCCAGTCGGCAGCGCGCGCCCACAGCACCGTACCGTACTGCAGAAGCGAGTGGACAGTAGCGAAATAACATGCTCGAGCGCCATCCACCGACACTATACGTGCAACTCTACTCAATGCATAACACGGTCTTCCTAGTTGAGAGCAGAGCCCGTCAATGTGATTTGTCCACTGTAGCCCCCAGTCTACCTGAAACCGAGAAACGTTGTATATTCGATGGCTGATCGTGCTGTTAGCAACGCTAACAGACAATGGTCTAGGTGCAGTTCCTGAGAGCCAGAAAGAATATGAAGTGTGTTTTCGACAAATTGATAAATATTTATTTTCATTTTATTTTATTTGGGGGGCTAACAGCTGTAGTCTTACAAACCAAAGTTACAGAGATAGCTAAAGAACAGCTAGCTATTCATAAACCTTCACAGATGACAAAAGAAATAATAAAGTATAAAATACATTAATTTTAGGAAAAAAAATATTGTTACTAGTTGCGGGAATCGAATTAAAATGCCGTTGGAATTATTATAGAGTTTATTAGAACTATACAAACACGTATAACACAGGTACAAATATAACCGAACACAACAAATCCAAACGTAATGCAGAAGGTCGTAATTCAATAAAACGCGCAAAGTCCGTCAATATTAGATTCTCGAATGTACTCACGTCACGTCTTGATCGTAGTTGTCGCTCAACTGACCCCTCTCTCAATCAGGCCGTCGTTTTATACTTCACAAATACAAATGTGCCCGCCCGGCAACGGCGACACAATTACCTAGAATCAGCTTGTAATTGTAATCCGCAACACCTGGCTAATGATACAGCCTGCAAGCAGCCGTAAACGAGTACAATAGAACAATAGGCTGTTCTCCATAATAACTAGAAACGTATGCCAATAAATAAGTAAACAAAAGAAGAGATCATAAAAGGATTACAATTAGTTCAAATGCCGACAGTTAATAAAATGTGCTTTTACAGATTTGTACGTGGAATTTGTCTTTGTCGGAGCCTAAGTTGTAACAATATGAAAAATTTGTGACCGGGAAACTAATTATTATTAAAATAGGCTTTGATTAAATTCGCATTTACAGATGCTAGACTATCCACGAACAAGTCAATGTCCACATAATCCGACTTGTTGAGTTCGTTGAATTCATTGACAGTTCTAACAATAAATTAGTGGTGTCTGAAGGCTGTACGTGTCAAGGGCGAATGAAGTAATTTTCTAGGGCGTACAAGGCTAGGGGGAACATATAAATGTAGTTTCTCAATGAGACTAGCACAGTCAATTTTGGACTGAGTAATTTTCACTAAGAAACGTATATCGTATTTATAACATAGCTGGGCATGGCAACTCGTTAATTCGTTAACCGTTAATTGACGAAGTTAACATTACGAGTAACGGATTAACTTCTTAGTTAACTTAAAAATATGTTAACGGACTCGTTAATTTCCGTTAAATTTCCCAAAGTCCGTTAATCGTTAATCCATCATAGATACCGCACGCACCGCGAAAAACACTTTCTGACATGTAGGTTCGAGCCGGTTTGGACCACGTTTGGACGATGCACAGTGGCAACTTGGCGCAACTTTTCACCCGAAGTTCCGGTTGATATGGATGGAAACGTATGACATCAGTCGCGTAGATGCAGTAAAAAATGCATGGAAAAAAAGGTAGACGAGGCGTTATAATAAGAAGAAAGTTCGAAGGACAGAGATAGTTTAAGTGGCGGAGGCAGCAACGCGAGTAACGATGAGGATGACTTTTTCAATTCTGTCACTCAGTCTAAAGAAAAACCTAAGAGCTACAAATCTTTTAAGAGCAAATCTCAAAGTCTTGTCAAAATGTGGATAGACATAAAGTCGAAAGACTCGTTAAATGATGCGGCATTCCTCGGTGGAACAGATATTCGCAAATCTGTTTGTTAAATATAATACTGCTATCCCTCAAGCGCTGCAGTTGAACGTCTTTTCTTCACGGGCAAGGATATAACTACAGCCGAGACGAGCCTCGCTTTCAGACGAGAACTTCAACATAATAGGTTGGGGAAAAAGTCTTTTCGCATATAGTATGTATGAACTTGTAATAAGATCTCTTTGGCTATACCATTTATATCTGGCTGGTTTTGGTATCATTAAAAAGTTTTAATTTTAAAGAAGACAATTCCAAATTCAAATTAGGAAAATGTGTGATTTTCATTTGTTTTCTTATTGTTAAAATGAGTGAATCTAATGAAGAAATTCGATACATTTTAAAATTTTACAACAAATAAGGTAAAAATGCAACACAAGCCGCGAAAAAAATTTGTGATGTTTATGGACCTAATGGAGTATCTGTGAGAGTAGCGCAAATTTGGTTTAAGAGTTTTCAATCGGGAAATTTTGATATCAAAGATGCACGTCGCTCTGGTCGCTCTGTTACGGACAAAATTGATGTCATTTTTGAAAAAGTGGAGCGAGATCGGCATATTAGTTGTTACGATGTAGCTGGAGAACTGGGAACTGACCACCAAACGGTTTTGGCGCATTTGAAAAAAGCTGTGTACACACAAAAAACCTCGATATTTGGGTGCCTCATGAGCTCACTGAAAGAAACCTAATGAACCGTGTACTCATTTGTGATTCTTTATTACGACGTAATGAAACCGAACCATTTTTGAAAAAGCTGATAACTGGTGATGAAATGTGGATCACGTATGACAAGAACGTGCGAAAAAGATCGTGGTCAAAGGCCGACCAGGCTTCAGACTGTGGCGAAACCCGGGTTAACTCGCAACAAGGTGATGCTGTGTGCATGGTGGGATTGGAAGGGCATTGTTCATTATGAGCTGTTACCGCCAGGCAGGACCGTCGCTTCTGAGCTGTACTGCGAACAACTGATGAGATTAAAGCAAAAAGTTGAGAGAAAGCGGCCGGAATTAATCAACAGAAGGGGTGTGGTTTTTCACCGTGATGACGCTAGACCTCACACATCTTTAGCCACTCAGCAAAAATTACGAGAGTTTGGCTGAGAAGCGTTAATGCATCCGCCGTATAGTCCTGACCTTGCACCTACAGATTTTCAGCTGTTTCGGACTCTGTAGAATTCCTTAGGCAGTGTCAGGTTAACATCACGAGAGGACTGTCAAAACCACTTGTCGCAGTTTTTTGATCAGAAGCCCCAAAATTTTTATAGCAATGGGATCACGTCCTACCTACAAGATGGCAAAAAGTTATCTAAGAAAATGGCACCTACATACTTTAGTCAAATGTAAATAAACTCTATAAAAAAACCTTTTGAATTTTTATTTAAAATGCGAAGAAACTTTTTCCCCAACCTAATATTAATGTTCATGAAGGGAAATATTCATATTATGCCAAATGACTAAATTGACAGATAAATTGGACGGGTTAGTATTAGGGTTGCCAACTGAATTTGAAGAAAATAACGTATTACATTTTTAAGTAGGGAAAATATAAAGTATTTGGAAGAGAAAAAAAAAGGATTTTTTTAAAATTGTATTATTTATTCTCTTGGAGACACTATTTTTGTGTGCTTCTAGGACACACTAATAAGTTTTCGTTATCCTTTAATTGTTGGAAGCTATCTTTATATTCCCAATTTAATTTTAAATAAACAAATAATTCATCTTTTATTAAATTTATAGATGTCCTGTTCCTTTCTTCTCACCATATTAGATCCATTACTCAATAAACTCTTTAAGTGAAAGCTGGATCGATAATAGTTCAGTAATTATGCATATAAGTATTTCATTTTATGCATCAGAGTAAAGATTGGAATTAGAGTATTTTCACATACTTTATTTTTATGCAAAAGTATAAAGTATATTTACCAAAAATAAAATAGGATACTTTATTATAAAGTACGGTTGGCGACCCTAGGTAGTATCGTTTCGTCTAAGATGTAAGTTGTCTATGTAGCAATTCGTCTAAATAGCAATTTGTCATTATGTTACTATCAAATCGTCTTAAAATTAGTTCGTCTAATTAGTGTTTCGTCCAGAACGCACCCAGTCTATCTTAATAAAATAAATTCTCAACCTTAATTCAATTGAATGAAAAAACATTATTTGTCAACATGCCTATATTAAACACTCTAATAATTATACCTGTCTTTTGTTTTGTTTCTAACCTGTTAACTTCCAGAACCCACAGTTTTTATAAGAAGATGCAATTTTTATCACGTTTTAACGGATTAATGTTAATTTGCGATAAATTTTATAAAAAGTAGCGCTTTAACATTTATCGAAGTTAACTATTTCAGTGACGGATTAGCGATTAACGAAGTTAACTATTGATAGAGTTAGAAGATAGAGTGGCGTACCACGGGTACGCCATTAGAATTAACAGAATACCACAAGTATGTGAGTACCACAATACCATGTAACAACAGGTTCTACTTACTGTTTTTTTGTGCATTATTTTGCGACAGTAAATATTTTTCTTTCTTTCTTTAATACGGAAATCAGCCAAGTCTACAATTGAGGTGCTAGTATCCGGCGATTTTGACGAGATAGTAATAACAGAATTGGACCCCAGGTCATGGCAAAGCTGGGCTTAAACAATGATTGCATTCTTTTCCAACTTTCACCTTTGTTATGTTCGAATAACATAAACAAAGATAAATTAATCAATGCGCATAGCTATTGTTTGTTTTATACATCGTTTTATCCGTCGAAAACAGTTTAACTGTTTTTGGAAATTAGTATTTTTGTAACCTGACCTAGATTTCAAAACAATCCTTTTTTACTACAATACTTTTGCTTATTTTTAGAATTGCGAAAACTGAAGAAATATTAGCCCTAGGAAATCGGCGAAGTGCGTGTCGGTTAACGAAAATATATGACTTTTTATCCGTGCAGGAACTAAACAACCCACAGCCAGGTGGTAGTGTATTTGCCGGTCTGGATGGCTGCCACCCCTGGTCTAGAGTATGCCACCGTAACAACCTTGAGTTGTGTTCCGGCATTAGAGGCCAGGTTCTAGTCTCCCTTTAGAGAGCGGCAGCACATTGGTAGCACCTTTGGTGTTACAAATGTCAATGGTGGGACGTCTGCCTGTCTGCTGAACTCATGCAAATACGAATTCAATCATCTTATTATCCGTCCATGTCACGACCAATGAGTGTGTTTAATTTGTATATTTATAGCTTCTCATTGCGTGTCTCCTGGTGGTTGGAGTGAGATCTGAACCACCATCAGTTGGATACGACTATCAACTACCCAGAACTGATTTGCACAGAAACTTCAGGACGCCTTCGAGGAACTATTTGCCTCCTAGCACAGGTATCGTATTTTATTCATATCTTATACAATCGTCCGTTTTAATTTTGCCAAAAATGTCACGAATTTATGGATATATGTTGCAGTACAAACTTTTAGTACGTCTCGTCATTATTATAACAATAATAATATTCTTCTTTTCTCTTAATAATAATAATAGTCTTATGCACGGCCTATATAGTATATAGAGTGGGAAAATAAAATATATTAAACATTTCATATCTTTACAGTAAAATAACACATTCAATATTTTATAGGTTATGAAGTAAAATGTCATTTGTTGCCTCCTGTCAGTGATGTGGCATACAGAATTTGGTAATACTCGGCAAGCAGTCTATCGAATTGTATTCGAATAAATGATTCGATACAAGTTTGTTACATGATGATTTAATTTAATTTTAATTTAGAAGTAACGTATTTATTGTTGGTTTTATTCAAATGTATTTATTTATTTTTACTAATTAAATATTATATAAATAGACTTAGTTTTATAAATTATTATTATTATTAGTTATTTAATTAACAAATTTGGGTCGTTTTGGTTTTACGCTTAAAGGAAGGTTTGCACTGAAAATCAGCGTTGTGTCGGATATAATTCCGACACAGCAATATGTTGAGTGCAAACCTTGTTCGTTGAAAATGCGGCGTACAAATTCTCAAAATATGCTCTGTGTATAATAATGTATAACGCATGTAATTACGTCGCTATTTCTTCGAATAAAGTTTTTCTTTCTTTCTTTTTTTCTTTCTTTCTTTCTTACTGTCTTCGTCTTATTATTCCGACGTTACGGCCACTTTTCAGTAGTCGTGATCACGGGAGACAAACTACCTACTGCCAACAATCATTTAATCAAGTTGGTTTGTGTTTCGGTGCCAATTTTAATATTATATAAAATATTAGAGCTAGGCATGTTTGCTGAAGAGTTCCTTGCGTCGCTTCTTCTCTTCAAGCCACAACGTGTTGCGAAGCGGTTGTAAATTAGATTAGGCTCCCATAGAGTAAATAATAACCATAAACAAAATTAAAACTATGACATCCGTGATCACGGCTACTGAAAAGTGGCCGAAACGTCGGAATAATAAAAATCAAATAAACTACCGCGCTTAAAACCTTTAAAACGTATTTTTACTATGTATACTATAGTCGACGCATTTTAAACTGAGTCGTCGGGCAATAAATGTCACTGACAGTAGGAATGTGCACGCAATGCAACCCGTTATCGATACTTAGCTTCCTACGCACGCGGGATCGATGCGTCATCGTGACCTTCATTAGCACTCTGACTCCTGATTGGTCGTTGCGAGTAAGGGTTGTTGTTTATCTATAAATATAATATTTTTTGTTATGCCACTCATTATATTACTTACGCTTCGTTACGCAATACGCACGCACAATGGAGAATTTATTTTCTAACGAACGAAGAACTAAGAAATATCCCCAGAAAAGATAAAAACGGCCCTTTTCAGGGCCACATTACGATCTATACAGTTTCTCTATGATTACGTCGAAACAAATATTATATCATACAAATTAAAAACTTTTATTTTCGCATAATAATATTCCTATTAATACTTAATATAATTTAGCATATCGATCGTACCTATCCCGTTATCGATATGCACCTCTACAATTCTTACGCACATCACTACACCTCTCTATAAGACCTGTAAGTGCGAGCGAGAAAGACAGATAAATATGATTTATGACCCGACGCCTCAGTTCATAATGCGTCGACTATAGTGGCGAAAACTTAAAAAATATTATTTTGAATTTGAATTTGACAATGCTAGTCTTCAATTTATCTAAAACTCCAGGATACTCTGCACCGAGCAGCAATTATTTGCCTCCCACATTCAATTCGAACTCCAGACGCGAGTCTCACAATCAAGATCACGAATTCACCGACAGTCATGGACACGAGAACCAAGTGGTGAGTTGTTTTTACCTTTTTGTTTCTTCATTAGGATGTGTTTAAGTAATAAACATACTTAAGTACAATCCGGTGAAGGTATTCTCAATGTTTCATCATTTTTAAAACTGCACAGCGGCAATGAAACCGACGCAAGAGAAAAAAATAGATTTCTGGTAGGTAAGTATATATATACATATATATATATATATATATATATATATATATATATATATATATATATATATATATATATATATATATATATATATATATATATATATATATATATGTAATAATAGCAGCCCATAAATGTCCCACAGCTGCGCTCGGGTCTTCCACTATAGGGGAACGGACAGTATACCCGCCACGCTTGTCCAAGGCGGCTTGGCAGATTTGACACATCGGTTATCTCGATGTGCAGGTTGCATCACGATGTTTTCCTTCACCGTTATTAGCACGTGGTAATTGTAACAATATGCACATTAGGTCAGAACACTGCTTAAGTGGTGCATGCGTTCCGGCCAGGATCGAACCCGCGCCCTTTGAGTTTGGGATGCGTGCGCTAGCCATTACGCTACCACGACTTAAGTATGTAGTATATATATAATCTCAAACTCAAGTGGTGCGGGTTCCATCCTGGTCGGACCGCATGCACCACTTCAGTTTTCTGATCTAATGTGCATATTGTTACAATTACCACGTGCTAACAACGGTGAAGGAAAACCTCGTGATGCAACCTGCACATCGAGATGACCGATGTGTTAAACCTGCCAAGCCGCCTTGGACAAGCGTGGCGGATATACTGTCCAACCCCCCATAATGGGAAAATAAATAAGTGAAAAAAATCAGGGGAGATGATTCGGACCATGAGATACCGAAAATGCAATTTTTAGAATTTTTGTCTGTTTGGATGTTCCGGCTAATCTAGATAGCTGATGTTATAAGGGGTACCGGAGCCTATTTATTTTTTTGGGTTACGCGAAAAAGAAATCTACGCGGGCGAAGTCGCGGGCACAGCTAGTAATAGTATAAAGTTGTAAAAAACGTCGGTCTATGCATTGAAGCTATTTAAAAACAAACAACTGGGATACTATATGAATGATGAAGAACAGGAAGCAATTTTTTAACCCACTTCCAAAAGGAGGAGGTTCGATATTGTTACGCGTTACTGTGATAAGCAGATGTAGTCAAGGGATTAATGCGTTATTTGGGATGCGACTTTATTAGTGACGTTAAACATTAACAAGTGAGAAAAAATTCCTAACATGTTATCCACAACCTTTTGTAGATTAATAACATTTTTTAGAACAACTGCTGGGCCAGCAACAACGGCTATCAGACTTGTCGTTATTATCTATAGAGGCAGAAAATATAGAAAAACTGAAATCGTCTTCAACTATAGATGATTTGATAAATAAGTTTCCCGATAAAAAGGCGAGAAAAATGTATCTTTGATTTGAATTGTTTGTCTCACTTAGCTCATAGGAGCAGTAAGTATAAGTAATAACTTATGTTCAATATATCATTATTTTAATTCAATTCGAGTATTTGTTGTTTCCTGTATAACAAAACTTTACCTTTCCT
Source organism: Dendrolimus houi (assembly GCA_039645545.1). NCBI lineage: Eukaryota > Metazoa > Arthropoda > Insecta > Lepidoptera > Lasiocampidae > Dendrolimus > Dendrolimus houi. The sequence continues at coordinate 12,076,038 of CM077143.1, read as the reverse complement.
TTGGGCCCCCAACACATTTTAACACAGGGCCTGTTAAGGCAAGCTACGCCTATGGCATTGGGATTATGAGATATAACATGTCTAAAGAGAGCATTGCTAACAAACGACACCGCCAGAAACTGCATCAAAAACGCGAAGCGTTGCTATATTCACTCTATAAAAACTATCAACGTGTGCGTGTTTTCGGGATATCAGCTAAAAAATATTACCCCATTTTTTATAATTAAATATTTTTTTATGTAAGTGAAAAGTTTAAATGTTCGTTATTATTTTATCGCTTTATGTGTTATAATTTAATATTACTCAGAAATTTTAGTTTTTTTTTAAATAAAGTATTAGCAAAAAATGTTGTGTCTTGGAACGAACCATAAAAAAATACCTGCTCAAATGAATTCATAACATATTTTAGTATATGTAGTAATTTTAATTCGCAATAAAATGTCTCTACAGATATTAGTACACATTTATAAGTCCGTTAATTACGAATATTAATGTAATAATTCTAAAAAAACAATTCATTATAGCAAATTATTTTTGTGTTACACAATATGTTCACGAAGGTTATTAGACAACTATATATGCCCCAAAGATTATCCTGCGCTAAAAGTCATTGAAATCATTTGTAATAGTGGATTTGGAACGATTCGATGGTTTCATAAATTATTCAATTTTCAATTATTCTATGTCGATCCAGTAGTTTTTGAGTTTATTAATTACAAACATACAAATCTTTCCTCTTTATAATATTAATATACATGAAAAAACGTAGCAATTTTACAACTGCAACTGGAGGCTGTTGTTGCGTACAGGTTTTAATAACACACACTTATTTTTAGTATTAAATATGAATTTATTTAAAGAGCGCACTGTATAATACAATGTATGTAGTAATGAGAAGGAAGTAAGGATTGAATAGGTGGCGTTGCTGTTGGACGCTCTAGTGATGTAATAGCTAATAGCAATCTTTGCTTCGTTGGAGTATTTTTTTATTGCATAAGTTCAGCAGACATACGGCCCACCTGATGGAAAGCAGTGTTACCATCGCCTATGGACATTTGCAACACCAATACCAATGCGCTGCCGCTCTCTAAAGGGAGATTGGAACCTGGCCACTAATATCGGAACACATCTGAACATTGAAATAATTACACATAAAATAATAAATTATCTTATTTATTCATAATAATTTAACGTGGACTCAATTATAAAACGTGACAATACAAAATATATTAACTATATTACGTCTTTATATGTATATTATAAATGAGATAAGAATGTATCGGCTTTAACTTGTAAATACTGCTATTAAGAGTATAGTATATATCACCATAATCGCCATATATAATACTCTTTGAAAAGAAATCCAAATCAGCAATCTTATTCGCTGTACCATTCTCGCATTTTATTTCATATAGTGCATTCTCCGTAACCCCTATAGTTTTGTCATCATCTACTATAAAGCTGTATACAACATTTAAATCTTTATTCTTTATCACTTCATGCTCATTAAATATACAATAAACACCACACAACGTCACTATGTGTAAATTCTTCTGATTATCAATTTGAAACTCCAGGACAGCTTTTAAACTGCTAGCCTTTACGACAGTTTTACCACCGTTAAATACTTTGTAAATCATATGATTGTTGGCGTCTAGTAAGTACATTTCGTTATTACGTACGACTAGTTTAGCTATGTTCATATTGTAAAGTCCAATCTTGATAGCACTATTTAGAATAGGGTCATATTTGTATAGCCCGTCGTCACTACCGAAATATACTTCACCGGTCTCTTGATCGACAGCTACAGCTCTGTTTCTTTCTATACCATGTATCTTCACTGCTTCTTTATCTATCACATTAATAACAGCACGCCCTGAGTTTTGTATCTTATCATCCATATACATGAAAAATAGATTTCTGCTCGAAGAGTCATAGTTTAATTCTTTTGGATCCTTAAATTTATTAGTTAACAATTCTTTCTTGTATATCCTGTCTCCGATCCTCTGTAGTGGTAAGTCTGATAGTATTATTAAAGTCTTCGCTTCCACACTCATAAAGAATAGTAGTAACAAGTATATCATGTTTATTATGTGTGATTACTACAGCTTCACGTGTCACACTGACTGAATCCATGTTTTGATGAATTATCTCATTGCGTGCAATGACAATTGTTTTTTTGCTGATAATATCATTAGTGTTTTTCGATTTTGGACCTTATGCTCTGATCTAAGGGATAACATGAATGCCTGTGGACGTGTCTCGTGGAGTACTAATGAATAAGTGGAATGAGTGTAGGTAAAATTAATTAAACTGTAACAAACAAGTTTTGAGGTCATTGGTATCGTTTTATTAATTGTATCCCCTTTTATTATTTAGAAAATGTATACTTTTAATTCATTAGCAACTTTAGACGACTTTACTCACTATTATCTATACATATAATAAAACTGTAGAGGTTGAATTTCTGTACAATGAAAAAAAATGCTAAAATCCGAGTCAGGGAGATGTAAGAAGTGAAATAGAAATAATTTAGATTTTTTTCAAATTTTATGTTTCTCTGTTTGTCTGTCTGTTTATACCGGCTAATCTCCGAAACGACTGGACCGATTTAAATTAAATTTTGTATGGTGGTAGCTTATATCCCTGGTCAACATATAGGATACTTTTGATCCCAAAAATTAAAGAGTTCCCGTGGAATAGTTTTCGAGATATGGGATATTTTAGAATATACGCTTTTTTCACCGACTTTAAATGTGGAGGAGGGTTTCAATTCGTCGTGTTTTTTTATTTATGTATGTTCAGCCATGACTTTGTTGTTTCTTAACCGATTTTGATGATTCTTTTTGCGTTCGATGTAGCAAAGCATCAATACAACATATACACTGTTACAACAATAAAATATTGCAAAATGTAGTCATTTTTATGTTTTACTTGGCATTAACTTCAAGATGTAGAAAATTTTATGTTTTGCTTTTTGGTTTACTGTTGAAGTCGGTTTCTTTATTGTTAGAATTTTTTTTAAGTTAGAGAACTATAAAGCCGCGTACTCACATGCGAGCCGTAACCGTTGTACTACTATAAGCCAGGGGTTATAGGTTTAGTACATTATCTCAGGCCCTAGCTAGTTGAAATAGGGTACAATGATACTAAGTAGATAAGCTCAAAAATTTAAAAATCCACAATATGAAGCTTAGTTTTTATATTTATATACAAGAAAACATTTATTATTTAAGAGAAATAGGAAATAAAATATAAAGCAACTTAGTCAATGTGACGTGTGAGCTTGGTGATCTCCACACATTTGGTAACGCCTAAGTTCAGTTTCTGGAGAATGGTATACAGGAGTGCCTCACGGCGCCCCTCTTTACACTCCATGGCCCACCAGGCCACCGCGGCGCACACTTTGGGAACCCCTGCTATAGTGGCGTAGCTTGCCTTAGAGGGGTCCCGTATCAAAATGTGTTAAGGGGCCCAAAGGAAGGGTAAAGGCTAAGGTTTTTTTAAAAAAGAAATAAAATAATTATATATAGATTATGAGTTATTACTTATACTTGATGTTCCTAGGAGTTAAGATAGACAAACAATTCAAATCAAAAATTCACTTTTCTCGCCTTTTTTCGGCAAACTTACTTGTCAATATGGATTTCGGTTTTTCTAAATTTTATGTCTATACCGGACAATAATGACAAGTCTAATAGCCGTTTCTGTCGGCCCTTCAGTTATTCTCAAAAATGTTATTAATCTATGAAAGATTGTGGATAATATTTTAAGAATTTTTGCTTACACACTTTCAGGGCCCCTATAGCCTAGGGGCCCCGTGTCACTGGTACGGCGGTAGCCACGCCCCTGTCCCGCTATAAGCTATAACCAAAAATCATAGTGGACGTGGTTCGCGAGCTCGAAGCGTGCCGGCAAAGGACAGATCAGTGTCGGCGTAAACATTAAGAGCACGTTATCTGCTTGGTTACAGTTACGGCTCGCAGATGAGTACGCGTCTTTATAGTTCCGTAAACAAATATCGAATTTTCACAGCGATCTACCCAAAACATTATTAAAAATAATATTTAGTTCAGACATTTGCTTAAGATAAGCGTACACGAGTGTGTAGAAAAAATATTTACTATTTAATTTTACTTGTAGATAAGAAGAGTAAAGTTCAATTAATTAAAGAAAAATCAGAATATTCAGAGCTTCGAAAAGAAGCTATTAGAGCTTGATGTCAGATGCGAAGAAGATGAAAGTTTTCTAGCAAAAAGACCGATTTCAATAACAACTATATATATATTGTTACGAGTTACGGGACTCCAATTAAAATGCCGTTGGAATTACTATAGAATTTATTAGAACTATACAAACACGTATAACACAGGTACAAATATAACTGAACACAAACCACTGCAAACGTAATTCACGATTCCATAACACGCGTAAAGTACGTCACTAACGTCTTGCCTCGCTTGTGACTATTGCTAGACTGCCGATCTCTCCATTGGGCTATAGCCTTATACTGCACCCATACAATATGGCTGCCCGCCCGCGTAGATCGAATTTCTCAGAATCAGTTCGACACACCTGTCTAATGAGTGCCATAAAAGATTACAATACACAATGGGCTATTTTTCCAATCACAAATTTTAAACATAAAGTAAACAAAAGAAGACGATCATAAAAGCGCTTCAATGTTATTAGCCGACGGGTAATAAATCCTTAAAAAAATTCTCACCAAATATGAGCTCTTTCTTAATTTCAATCGGAAGGTCCTCCGCATTATAGTTCTCGATTTTTTCCTTAGTCCAATAGAAAAAAATCATATCTCCGTTAGTTGCATGTATGCATGATTTAGCAGCAAAATTCAAAAATATACATTTTTGTAGGAAATCGAACGCTCTACAAAAAAGATTTCTTACATTTTTATCGTGAATGTCACCATTTAACTAATATTGAAGATTAAAAGTTTGATTATTTTCAGAAAATTTCTTTTGCTTATGAATTGTGTAATTCATGAACAAATAAAGTTTATAAAAAGAGCCATGTATATTTTTGTAGGAAATTGAACGCTCTACAAAAATGGTCTCTATTGCTTAGTCGATTAAATTGAGTATTTCAAAGACATCCATTATCAAACTTTGATGCGTACTCATTTTTACAGTTTTTGACAATTCATTCAGAAAATTCCGTTTTATTTAACGATTTAAAAAAAAAACTTTCCTATATCACATAGCAAGTTAAGGAGCTCTCAATAATCATAACGTCCACGAGGTTCCAAAAATCTTTCAGAATTTGGTTATGGCCGCTTCCTACGTCTTACTATTCATTCACTTGTCTTGTCATCGGTTGAATTTTGACATTACTTGTATGGAGCTTGTTATTGAAAGAAAATCATTTGTCCAACATCTTTATTTTCACTTATTACGTTATATTTATGTTATTTGATACAATTTGAATGTGCTATTACACTAGACATGTAGAGATTAATTTTAGTACGTATTGTTGTATTAGATGCACAAACGGAAAGGAAGTGACAATTTAGTGAGCTTATGGCAAATTTGAAACGATAGTAAAGCAAATGAACGGTCGGTAAGGAGGTATAGATCTATAATAAATTACGCCAAACGTTAAAAAACGTGAAAATCTAATATACTTAAGCTTTAAAACGCGATATTTGAACTATTAACGAAAATTATTAAGAAATAATTTAAATGGAAATAAAACTAATTACGGAACTACTGTTTTAATTTAATAATTTATTGATTTAAAATTGCAAAATATGTGACGTCACAATAGGGAGGAAGGAGTCTCACGCATGTGACCAGCTGTGACAAGAACGGGGGAGTTTATGGCATTTACGCCGCCCTACGATGGACCGTATCCAGTACTTCAGCGACACGAGAAGTACTTTAAGATCCAAATTTCAACCCGAGTCACAGTAGTCTCTTTAGACCGACTCAAACCAGCATACATCTGCCCAGATGAGCAAGACGAAGAAGCATCGAGCCAACCACCGCTACAGCCAGTCACCCCATCTCGCCAGATGAACAATACATCCGTGCAACCGACTTCGACATCATGCATCGGAGAAACTTACGTCACAAGACCTAGCAGAAACATCAAACCAAGTGTGCATTTCACATGAAGGGGGGTACTATGGGAGCTGCATACGTCTAGTCATCGCAGCGGATAACGAACTACTGACTAGCGCAGTGCGGGAACGCACATATTAATAGTTGCTCTATCTCGCTCGCACATCGTCTGTCCCGCTTACACACTGTGCTGCATTGCACTAGCAGTACGATATGTTAATATTTGTACTTAAAGTTACCGTTACCATAATAAATCAGTTCACACCAGCACTCGACAGTGAATATTACTCTCTGCCATCTGAAGTATTATTTAACCTCTACCTTTCGCTGCTACAGCATAAACATAAAAAACATACGATAATTAATATTTTATTAACATACTAACATTTTTTATCTGGATCTGGCAAAAGTCTTACAAGTTTAGTAGCGTCTGAATAAACTATATTATTATCTTGATCAAAAGCAAGTCCAAAAGCATCGTCTATTTCAACTATTTTTTCAATAGTCAAAGTTTCTTTCTTAACAACGTAAACACCATCTTGCATACATACGTGGACCGTCCCTTTAGTGTCTACAGCAAGTCCTCTAATTCCAACATGAGGACAATTGTATAAAACAGCGTCTTTAGTGCCTTTTTTCTGACTGTATAAACCTGTGTCATTAGTGAAGTAAATAAAATCATTATCTATAAGAAAATGGTCAACTTTAGTATCTTCTAAGTCTGGGAATCTTTTCGATACCCCATTTTCGAATGTGTAGAAGAATTGTGTTGGGAATAGAGAATAGTATAACACATCTTTATAATAAACTGTCCATATATTAGCACCTTTCTCTCCAATAAACGTTGCTTTGTCATTTACAGCGTCGTATTTGTACAAACCATCGCTGCCTCCTATATAAACATTATGGGAATTTCTGTCTGCTGCTTGAGCAAACCCATTAGTTATTCCTTCTATATTCTTAAACTCTTTAGTATTTAAGTTCAGTCTGGCAGTTCTGAATTCGTCATCTGTGACTTGTATGCTGTAGCTGAAGTATAGCACGTTGGATTTTAGATCAACAGTTAATAAATATGGTCTATCGAGACTGTAGTGTAGAATTTCTTGGTTATGGTAAACTCCATTAACAGTTACACCATCACAGATCTCTCTTTTGATGACTCCTGCTTGGATTGTAAGGAGACCAGATAGGATCAATATGAGCTTCATTTCGGCCTGTAAAATAAAAATATGTTTTTAATAAGGATAAAGTGTATTTGAAGATATTATCAAAATAATGATTAAGTAACCTAAATGATCATTATATAGTTTATCTAGTTAAAACTACTAAGTTTTAAGCTCGGCATTTAATTTAATTTAAAGATATTGAATATCCACGAGTAATGTTAAAGTTATTATTTAGCCTACCCCCAATTTGTTAATTATAATTTTTAGTGTTTGTTTATTGTTATTATTTACTCTATGGGAAAATAATTTAATTATTCAATACTAAGTTCTTTCTGGTAAGGTACTGCGGGGCGATTGGCTTTCTATTCCAAAACCGATTTTCTTTAGTCGGCTTCACTTAAAGAGTTTCAGACTCTGTCTTTCTATTAATAGTCTAAGGGGGTTGACATTTTTTTTTCAGTGTACTTACATCGTTAGTCAGATTTTGAAAAAACAATGTTTCTTATTTCTTAATTATTCATTATTATTCAGTTTAATATTCCACTTGTCACATGATTTTCATTACTCCTCACTACCCAATTTCTTTATTACAATTATTACAATTACTCAATCATGGATGCAACTTTCAAAATATTTGTACTATGGTCGACATTATAATACTGAAATTTGGCTAGTTACGTGTCTAGTCATGCCGTCTCCGCCAGGTTCCGGTAGGTTTTCTAGTGTTAATTAAGTTAAAGAAAAATAAAATAGCAGAAATTTGATTTCTAAATAAATTTTTAACTTGAGAAATTTCCATCTCAGTATGTTTGAACGCCGGCTAAAGCAAACTATGGCCAATTTAGGGCAACTTTTTTTGCATTATTATGAAAGTTTACACATTGCACAGTTTCTAGAGACACTTCGGAACTATGGAGATGCCCATTTTATTTTTTAATTTAAGATTAAAAATTGGAATTGGATTCGCTCGAAATAATTATTTCACTAATAAAAAGGTCCCATAGGAGGGGTAGGAGATGCTGGCTTAAAGTCGTGAAGGATGACATGCGTACCAATAGTTTCAAAATGAAGGATGCTGAAGATTGAAGTGGATGTGAAAAAATAAGAAAAAGGGGACCCAAGAATCCGAAGCGAACGCTACGAACGCAACTGGGATTTAACGCTGGGATGATTATTATTGTAATAATGAAATCTGTCGTAATAATAACCGACACTTACCATGTTTTGAACAAGCCAAACGATAACTAAATTGTCAAGTGAACTGATGCTCTCGATCGCACATGTAAAATCGCGCCTAGGAAAAATCGTAGAGACTACAATTAAAATGAACCTTTTAAAGGCTTTTAATACCGGTTCTGTATATATCTTGTTTATCTTATAATTCATTCATTTACCTTGCTAGTGTTTAAAGTTTGACATATACAACAGACTCCATGTCTTTTTTTGTGTTTTACCGTCTGTATAATGGGAAGTGTTCCGGGGGACTGGCCCTGTAGATAAATGGCATATGCGCCATACGAATATAATGAAAATGTATGGGTATGACATAATATTTAGCGCATCGATATGTCATGCTCACAATTTTTTATTCTAGTCGTTTAATTATAATGCCACTTTTCTACAGGGCTTGCCCCCCAGACAAAGGGCATTAGCGCTAAGCAAACAGAATAAAAAATCTATGAGAATGATACATCGGTACGCTAAATATTATGTCATTCCCATATATTTTCATTTTATTCGTATAGTACTAAAGGGTCTATCCAGAATGATGTCTTCATCATCTTTCTACCACCGCACCGCTCGCCATCGGTTGGGCGTTCATCTCCGCTTCCTGGAGCCACTTTACTTATGTACGCAACGGTTCTGTAGAACGTGTCTTTTGCGCATAGTAGGCATACGGAATGTGTTTCCAGCTGAGGTTTTCACACAGCCTTACAATATGCGGTTTTTTGGTTTTATAAAACTTCTTCGAAGCTGGTAGCGCATTGATAAAACACAATTTGCGTTGGTGGTGCAAATGTCCATAGGCAACAGTAACCCGCTTTTCATCAGATGGCCATCGTCCTGTCTGTTGTAATTACGCAATATAATACAAGCAGTGTCAATTTACTACCAAGACGCCATGTCTGCTGTTATAATAGTGTCAGAATGGTCAATTAAATTGGCGCCATAATGCTTCTACCATCATTACGCCAGTAAACGATCATTTCAACATGACTGTAAGGCAAGACTTGGGGCCCAATAATATGCAAATAAATGGACAATAAGGCAAAGAATTCCGGCATAAAACACTTTAAGTAGTAATAATTAAATATTTTACATGTATGATTATTACTTTCCACAATATTATATAACTAAAGTAGTTTTAAATTAAATCATAAACTATCTTAAAAATGCGGAATACTTACCAAAAGTATAAAGCGTTTCTAATTTGATTTTCAATTTTTAGTCTCGCGTGTTGAGTTAAATTCATTTGTTATGATCAGAACAACCGAAAAAATATTTATTTAATTTATAATTTAATATTTTTTAGGGTTCCTTGAAAAAAATTAAAACCGTTTGTTCCAGCTAATCTCTGAAATGGCTTGTCCAATTTTGACGGAACTTTCACTGACAGATCACTGATGTTATAAGTGGTAACTTAGACTACGTTTTTAGGGTTCCGCGAATAAAATTAAAACCGTTGTTCCAGCAAATCTCTGTAACGGCTGGATCGATTTTGACTGTACTTTTACTGGTAGATAGCTGATGTTACGAGGGTTCTACGAAAAAAATCCGGATAAAGTCACGGGCACAGCTAGTTAATGATATAAAAAGACCAACTTCTTTATAGTCCACGTAAAATTAAAAGTTTTATAAAGTTAATAAATATCTATTGTTTACTTCACCCTAAAATATATGTAATCGAAAATAACTCGTATCTTAAAAAAGTACTGATCGGATATTGTTTTAAACAATTTTGATTCAAACTATTTTTGAAGCTGTATAACAGGAGTGGCGACCCTTTATGTATCAACATTACATTTCTTCAAAATAAATGTTTCACGAAGCTATAGATTTAGACCTAACACTAAATACTAATGACGCCAATACATTCTACGCAATTTTGTTAGAAATCTTTTATTGCGCAGGCAGTAAGGTTGTGTAATGCATTACCAATGAGCATCAGAAGTGCATAGTCACTCATCTTTTAATAAACTCCTCAAAGATTACTATCTAAATTTGTAAACAGTAATTTATGTATGTGTATATATGAACATATATTTTTATATTAATATGTATGTGTAATTTTTTTATTTACTAATAATATATGTATATATTTTAAACTATGCGCACTGAATACCGACCCACTATAAAAATATGAAATTATCTCCAGAAGGTTGTCTGGATGAAATCGCTGTTAGCGATAAGACCGCCGATTGTACTGGTTAAATGATTGTTAACTCATGTGTATTATATTATACAAAGAATATTCTATTATATTCTTTTAGAATAGTATTTATACTATAACAACTCAAAACTATTTAGTACAAATAATAACCATTTTCAATGCACAATCTATAATATAAAATTCTACACAGACCGTGTCTGTATATTGACGATATCAATAAAAAAAAAACAAATGGAATGGACCATATAAACGACTTAGAACACGATGCAATTTTTTTATATTTCTTGTCCGTTTGTCGTTTGCTCGGGATTCACGTAAAAACTACTGGGTTTCGATTCGATATCGATGCGGTTTTCGCTGATCAACAGCAAATTCTTAGACTTAAAATCTGCGCTACTATTTATACTGGGAATCTCGCGAGAATATTTCTGGTAATTATTTAAAATGGCCAGTTTAAAAAAAACCGATCCTGTGTGATTTTTTCACTGATCGATAGCTAATAAAATGTGTGATATTTTTTATACCCGGAATCCCGCGGGAATTTTCCCGGAAGTGGTTTGAAATTATTCGGATGCATAAAAATTAGCTTAATTCGACACATTTTTCATTAAAACGATAGTTTACATTCTATTTTAAATGCTGCGGTACTTTTTGTCCCAGGAATCCCTCGGGAAATTCAAGTGAAGCGTTGGACGAAGTCGCGGGCAGAGCAAAAATATTTTAGTTATACCGGTATTCAAATTAAAGTAACATTAATAATTCGTGTTAGGATTGTAAGATGTTACGTTTAGCAGAACGCATGCTAAGCCTGGAGTCATCTGACAAACGGTTTCTTCAGCCTTCGTTCGTAATATACTTCATAATGAACTTTGTGATCAGTGGCGTGCCCAAAATATGGTGTCACTTTTACGTGTACTAAATGGCACACGTGCTATTGGACATTGGTTTGCCATCCCTGCTCTATAGTAATACAGTCCGTTCTTGTTTCTTTTTTGTTGCGAAGGTGGCAAGCAGGCAGACGGCCCACCTGATGGAAAGTGGTTATCGTCGCCTATAGACGCTTGCAACACCAGGGGTCATGTCAATCCGTTGCACACATTTAGAGTGGGATAGAAGAGATCGGACTGGAGAAATGTAATAGAAGGGATGGAATAAGGGAGGGGGAAGTGGGTCATCGTAACTCTCACTCATCGCATGAAACACGACTAGCTCGAGACTAACCGTTTCACTCCGATATTCTGTGAGTGCGTGTTATCACACCGATCGAGCAAAGAGCAGTAATCAAGATAACTCCAGCATGGCTTTATATAATATATAATAATAGCCCATAAATGTCCCACTGCTGGGCTTGGGCCTCCCGTTATAGGGGAAGGTATGGAGCCCATGCAGGGAGTGGTGAGTCACCGTCTGCTCATTTTTTTCCATGTTCCCCGAACATTGCGACGGGCAGACGCCATAGTCCCTATAGCCCAGACCCCTATTTCTAATTGTTCTGATTTCCTACAACAGTCCTACACTGGCCCGAGCTTGTCCTTGGATGCATTTTTATATGTATATACAGGGACAGTCGACGGTCAATGTTACGCTATATTTACATTAAATTTTGGCGAGCGGCCTTTACGTGTTGGCCTTTGCCATGGCCCCACGCAAGCCCTTCAAAAGTTCGGGCCATTTTTATGGCCCGTAATCTTGAGAGACATACATATAATAGTTTTTAAGTTAAATTCATAAAATATTCGGGTCGTTTTAGTATATATGTATAAGGTTTGCACTGAAAATTAGCGTTGTTTCGGATATTATGCCGGCACAGCAGTAAGCTGAGTGCCAACCTTGTTTGCTAAAAATACGGCGTACAAATTCTCAAAATATGTTTTTATTTTTAAGATACATGTCAGCAATGTAAGTATGTCGATATTTCTTCAATTTTTTTTTCTAACTTTTTAATAAGAGTAATAAGGCCTTATTTCCGGCAATAAATACCCATATAAAATTACAAACCGAAACTGTTAAATTAAAACGTGTATTATGCATTTGCGTTGCCAAGCACAAAATGCCATCTCCTCAAACTAGGGTTGTCAAGGCCATCTGGTTGATATAAGCTTAAAACTTTCAATCGACGGAATTTATTTATTAGTATAAATCCACTCGATACATTTCTTTGTTCCACATGTGTCAGAGATGAGATAATTGGGTGTCAGGTTATCGTTGTTTTATTATTAAAATAATAATTAATTATAATTCTGGATTCTGGAAATAACGGATCTATTATTATTTCAATATTTAGTTACTTGAAAGAGATTCCAATGTGTTGCTTTTTTGGGATCCGGAGTCGGTACGCAAGAACGCTCCACCCGTGTTGTTGTAGCATGTTCTTCTGTGAAGATCTTAGCGGAACGCCTCGTTAAGCATCTCGATACTGTGGAGCCGGGGCTAGCACAGACGCAGTTCGGGTTTCGGCGGAGGCGCTCCACCTTGGACGCCTTCGAGACACTGCGATCTGTAACGGACGACGCAGTCCAAGCAAGGGATACTGTCCTGGCGGTTTCGCTAGACATAGCGAACGCCTTTAACAGCCTCCCTCACGAGACGATCAGGGAGGGGCTTCGTGCACACGGAGTCTCCCCGTACCTCACGAGGCTGTTGGGCGCGTACCTCCAGGACAGGTACATCCTTTGGGAGGGCGGCGAGTCCGAGAATCGCGCGATAGGTCGGCGACGCGTCGCGTGCGGCGTCCCACAGGGATCGGTCCTCGGGCCGGTTCTTTGGAACGTCGGTTATGACTAGATCCTTCGGGTTCCGGTCCTGCCCGGAATAGGGCTAATCTGCTTCGCGGATGACACCCTCTCACGGCACGCGCTGCGTCATTCGCGGAATCCGTGGACCTCGCCAACGGCGGGTTGGCGATCGTGGTCCGAAGAATAGGTAGGCTGGGCTTGAAGGTTTGCCCCGCGAAAACGGAGGCCATCATGTTCCATAGGTGGTTTCGTAATCCCCCCGCGCACTTGTCCGTTACAGTCCAAGGGGTGGACATTCGTGTAGGCCCCCAGATGAAATATCTGGGGCTAATTCTCGATGGGAAATGGCTGTTTAAAGCGCACTTTGAGCAGCTAGTTCCCAAGCTCGTGAGGTCCGCAGGCGCCCTCTCTCGGCTTCTTCCCAACTTGGGGGGACCGGGGACGACGACTAGGAAACTCTACATGGGCATCCTTAGGAGTATGGCCCTGTACGGTGCACCCGTGTGGTCCACTGCATTTCACCGCCACAAGAGGACTTTGTTGTGCCGCGCACAACCGGTCCTGGCGGTGAGGACCATCCGAGGATACCGTACAGTGTCGTGGACGGCGTCGACACTCTTGGCAGGCGATCCGCCCTGGCCTCTCCAGGCGGACGTGATAGCCAAAGTACGGCGCTCCCGACAGGATGCCCTCGCCCGTGGCCTAGTCTATGGCCAGGCCGAACTCCAGGTGATCAGGACGCGGGAAACCGCGGCCATGGGTTTTAGTGGGGTATTGATTGGTTGAGTCTCCACACAAGCCGGTTGATTATTGTTTGGATTGCCTCAGTGGAAAGCCTCCATGATCAACAACGGTCTAATCCCTAGCAAAGGACTCGGTATGTGCGAAATGCATTTCCCCCGCCTTAAAAAAAAAAAAGCATGTTCTTCTGTCAGCGTGGGCGTAATTCTAAGTCTCACGCTCTTCCCGCCATAAGCGCGGGGCACATGGGAGGAGGGTGGTTTTAGTGGAGTATCGAGTAGTCGAGTCTCCACACAAGCCGGCGCTTTGACTATGGTGCCCATTCGTGGTGTCACCTCTCGTCGCTTTGGTCTAATCCCTAGTAAAGTACCCGGTAGTGCGCGAAATGTATTTAACCCGCCTCAATAAAAAAAATAGGATGTTCTTCTGTCTCTATCTCTTTGTATGGCAGAGTCAAAAATGACTGAATCTTTAATCAATCTATACTTAATATAATAAATCTGTTGAGGGCGTAGTTTATATAATGAAATTAAAATGAGAAAAACGCCAGGGGGGACTTAGACTAATGTATAGAGGGAGTCTACATAAACAAAAATTTCAAATGAAGTGAAGCATTTTGTACAAACTTTTGTAGCGCGTTTACGTACTCGTAACGCACTACAGCGCGATCGGCATGCCATTTCAAAATCGGCATCTTTTAGTCGGCCTCACTTTTAGAGTCCGAGAGTCCGCCTATCTATTAATGATTTAGGGGGGGGGGGGGGGGCTAATTCGGCAAGATTCACTACCAAATAAGTCGCCATAGCAACGCGAACGTAGTTCTAGATTCTGTTCTTATAATAAAATTATGCTTCTACATTTTTACTGGGCAGGGTGACGTTTGTCGGCGCCGCTAGTATAAAGGCTCGTTTACACAGCGCTGCTTAACCAGTCGACAGCTACTTGGTCTGTGTACTCGCACGCTAGTAGCTCCGCTCGCCTTAGCTGTCTACACAATACATATTAGCTGCTCCCCAGTCTTGCTAGTTGTCTCGATATCAAGTGAATGTGTTTTAATTAAAAAGAAAAACGGTGATAAGATCTATGACAACAATACTATGCCAAAAATTGGAAAATGTCTATAAAAAAATTCAAAAAAAGAGAGAAAGAAAAGGATTTACATTAGAGATTGGATGAGAGATGCCGAACGCGTCCAAACGGTGCGAGTTCCTGCCGGGCGAGCAGTTGGAGGCTTTTCCGTAGCCCTGGCATAAGGTGTAGGACTGAACGCCCAGGGGTTTTGGTGGGTATCCCTAACTGGGGAGTGGCAATGGCATGTTTAATTCTGTCTAGAGGTGCTACTGCCACGCCCGATTTGGCGAATCCACACACGGGCTGCGAATTATCCCCCCAAGGTTCTGTCCTTGTCGCAGCCTATGGTCCGCAATCGGATTTCCCCTGGCTAAAAATTAAAAGAAAAACGTGCGAGCCGGCGAGTGAAAACAAAAAATGCTCGCCATTACGAGTTACTGGTAAGTTACGTCCAAACAGTGCAAGTTACTCCAGTGCAGCTACTCGGCGGGCTGACTCGTACGCTAGCTCGCACTGTGTAAATTAGCCTTAAATTATATATACACATGAGATAAGATATGTTTGAGATATTTTGCCACCTCTATGGAACACTTCGTACTTGGACCGACATCCATCGCTTTTTATTTACGTATACACAAAGAAATCTAGCACAAAATTTGTCAGAAATCATTTGGAAGTATTTTCATTTTCCAGCCAAAGTCCTACGAATTCGGGTATTCGGTGAAAGACGCTCATTCCGGGAACGACTACAACCGCCGGGAGAGTTCCGATGGGAACGTTGTCAGAGGAGAGTACAGAGTACAGCTGCCCGATGGAAGAACACAGATCGGTAAGAGATATAAGAAGAAATCAATTTATTTGTATCATAGGTTTCTTTTTATTGCGACGCTGGCAGACGATCCAGCTCATGGAAAGTGGCAAGCCTTTAGGTTGTCACCTTTTATTAAAGAATATATAGCATTTTTGTTTTTAAACTGTAAAATTATAATACTTTTGGGAAAGTTAAATGAGAAGAAGAGTTATTTATTTAGATTTATATTAGATTATTTTTCATTATTTATTATATTTTTTATTTATTTCATTTAGACCACCAAAGACCTATTATTTAAAATAATCAAGAATGTGAACAAAAAGCACGACAAATGAATTAGCGATGAAAATATAGTATATTTCGTGCTACAGTCGACTCTCGATAATTTGAAACTCAAGGGACCAGAGATAAATTTCAAATTGTCAAGAGTTCAAAATAACAAGCGTTTACTCATGGAACTTATGGAAAGACATTTGTTCTTTCTTGGATTCATTTTAATAGCACAAATCAAACATTAACATGACTCATTAACGTTTGAAAGAAGACTGGAATGCGAACTTACTCATATGGTCATATCTCATTTATGTAAACAATTGACAGGTCTCTACATGTATGTAAACAAACGACAGGTATGTGTATGATAAACGCTTCAAATTATAGAGAGTAGGAAAGCGGACTTCAATTTATCGCATGTTTGCGAGCAAGATAATATTCCCTCAACTTCAAATTACCGAAGGGACCAATTAACATTGATTTTATTCAATTTATCGAGTATTTTTCAGAGATTCAAATTAACGAGTGTCAAATTATCGAGAGTAGACTGATATTATTTTTCTATAATATATAGTTCACGCACGCACATACACGCACGCGCACACAAACACCCACACACAGACACACATACACACATACACACACACTCACACACACGCAAGCGCGCCCGCACGTACGCATACATAATTTAAAAAAATGAATGTAACTCTAATCAATAATTTCACAATCAGAATTGTACCAATTAGGAAGGGGGTCCCCAAGATACAGGTCGATCTAGTCCAATGAGTTTTAAAAATTTTAAAAATTTACTCAATAAATGATTTTTGTTTTGTTGTTCATAGTAAAAGTGACTAAAATATAATACGATACTATATATTATAGTACGGTTGGCAGCTCTGGATAGGGGACTAGAATAAGGTGTAAAGAGGGACAGTCGCTCTCTTTATGATATCAGGAGCTCTTTGTGCCTTGTGATGGAACATAGGGGTGGTTAATTGGTAGGTACGAGCATGGCATCGGTAGTCCAATACTATCCTACTACTATCCCCGAGCGATGCGGTTGCCATTATGGATTACACTTTCTAAATAAATAATAATAAACAAATAAGCCTTCATTTTTGCTTTTATTTTTATGTAGAGAAATAACTTATAAATCCATAAGGTCGTTAGAGCCCTATAAACTCAGAGAGGCCTTATTCATCAGAATTCATCATGGCATGGCATCATGTATGTGGGTTAGTGGCGTAGCATAGTGGGGGCGGCCCGCCCCGGGCGGCACTTTTTAGGGGGCGGCAAAATTTCACAATAAATAATGTAAATATTTAAACTATTTCATATTTTTATCGGAATTACATATTCGGACCGATTGAAAAGAGCATGGAATTTTTCTTACTTATTTGCCCGGCTCAATACGGGAAGATTTTTCATTACCACTCCGCTCCTATTGGTCCTAGCGTGATATTATATAGCCTATAACATTCCTCAATAAATGGGCTTTCCAACCCAAAAAGAATTTTCGAAATTGGTTAAGTAGATTCAGAGATTACCCCCTACAACGTCACAAACACACAAACTTTACCTCTTTATAATATTAATTATTAGAAATCATCTCTTTTTGTATTAACACACAAACGTTATAAATCACTTTGATTGAGGAAATGGTTCGCAGTTCGTCGAATACTTGGTGCGCATTCTATTAGTTCTGTATAAGAGATTATTTATTTCCCTTCTTACGGCCACCTCGCTTCCTTAGTCACGACGCTCCGCGAGAGTGACATTGACAACATACCACTCTTGACAGTGTGACAGTATATGTAACTTATATAGATATGTCACTTATTTATATATTGATTTTTTTATATACATTGTTTTTCTTACACGATGATTCCTTTTTTCTTTCTTTCTTCAATAAACTATAAAATAGCTTTTAAATGTTGTAGTCGAGTCAGCTTAAGGAACATAATTTTTAAAACTCAAATCAAATCAAATAATTGATTGCATAAAAACATGGTCATACAAATAGGTCGTTATTTTATACTGGTCACACATATTTTTTTTCGGTTGGGCGTACAACTTTGTGAAACTTATATTATATAGGTACATACCTATTTCAATATTTATTTGGTTTTATTTATGAAGATCGAGCTGAATCAGCGAATATCTCAACTACTTTAATATACATACTTCAGGTATAATTATAACAAGCAGTATGTTTTGCTGCACTATCGTTGTACTAGAGAATCCGTACATGATGCCTACCACTGTTTAATTTTTGATTTCTAACTTTCATTCATGATTTAGATGTTAAGTAGTAAATATTTTATATTAACTATCTAATAATTAATTAATTGTATTATAAAATTATCTTGGAAGAAAAAGCAGGTTATAATTTAGCAGTCGCCTCAACGCAGTAGGCCTTCCTCTAAGATCTTCCTATTTATTAATATTGTATAGCTATTGTTGTTGCTATACACATATTAATAATGTATATATTTGGATATATATAATATTAATATGTGTGATTGTCTATTTTCTTTTTATGTTTCTTAATTATATGTATTGTAGAATATCTATGTATCCTATTAATTACATGTATTTGATTTGCACACCACCGTCGTACACTCTCGATTCCTTTCACACAATCCACAGCCCGGGTTGTCTGGAAGAGATCGCTCTAAAGCGATAAGGCCGCCCTTTGTTCCTGCCTTGACACGAAATGACTGTAAATGATTTACTTTATGTGTATGCGGTGGACCATAAAGTATTTTCTATCTATCTATCTATCTATCTACCTTCCACGCTTCTCTATCTCCAGCTACTGTCATCCAAGACGGTCCACGCTTGTCTGTAAATATATCCCTACACCTATACATCCTAAAAGGGGGAATAATATAGGGGGAGCGGGAAGTAGGCCATTGGAACTCCCACCCATCACATGAAATACCATTAGATCAAGGCTAGCCGTTAGCGCACCTCATGGAAAGTGGTTACCGTCGCCTATAGACGCTTGCAACACCAGGGGTCATGTCAATCCATTGGACACATTTAGAGTGGGATAGAAGAGATCAGACTGGAGGAATGTAAGAGAGGATGGAATAAGGGAGGGTGAAGTGGTTCATTGAAACTCTCACTTATCACACACTCGCATTAATGTACAGTATTAAATTCAAATACTATTAAATAGTAATATTACAACTGCCTGTCCTGTGAGGCGACAAAACAACCCACAGCCAGGTAGTAGGACATATGCATCATTTGACATCTAGATGGCTACCACCCCTGGTCTAGAGTATGCCTCCATAACAACCTTGGATTCTGTTCCATCAACGATCAGGTTCCAGGCCCCTCTTCAAGGCCGGCGCTACATTGGTAACACCTTTGGTGTTGCAAATGTCCATAGGCGATGGACACCGCTTTCCACCAGGTGGGCCGTGTGCCTGTCTGCTGAACTCGTGCAATTAATTTCTAAAAATAGTACACGTTCCTCGCTGCTTTGGGACCCTCCATTATTCGTGGGCAACACGCACTTGGCTATTTATTTTTGTATTTTTCTTTTTAGTCACTTACCACGCTGACTGGCAAACAGGCTTCCACGCTGAGGTCAGATATGAGGGTGATGCGAAGTATCCAGATTTAAATACTAATCAACATGGTACAGTATCGATTTATATTTCCATAAATGACATACAATATATTAAAAATGCTAAAATTCATAATCTTATCTCATTAAAATTTAAAGAGATTAGCGATGTGAGAAACCCGCTAATCTGCCTTAGAAAAGCAGTAACTGTTTGTTAACGTCATACAAAACCAACGACCTTGTAACGTTTTACAATAAAAATTTGTCTTTTTTATTATGGTTCAACAGGTTTTTTTCAAATATCATTTGTCTGTTTGGCTGTTTATGGCTCAGACTAATTTTTTTTTTTTTTTTTTTTTTTTTTTTTTTTTTAAGGCGGGGGAAATGCATTTCGCACATACCGGGTCATTTTTTATTTTATTAAAACTCTTTTCTTTGTTTTTATTTTTTTTTAACAAAAATTTAATATTCATTTAACTCATGTCCAACAGGTTACAACTATGACCCTCTGAGGTGCCCATGCTGCGCACTCGACTAGCGTGTGTAAGCGCGCCACACTGGCGGCATTGGGGTGAAGGCAAGCAGCCCTACACCGGTTCATTGACCGGTTTCAACCAGCAAACTCGTTATAAACCATCCACTGTGTACGGCCCAACCGGTTTCCACTGACGATTATAACCTGGCAAAATCCTCGACGACTTAAATGTTACCATATATCTAAGTAGATGATTCGAGAAGAATATTAAGGGGCTACAATATCTAAATGGAAGTTGTGAGATTTTTGAAAGAAAAAATAGAAGAAGAGACAAAAAGAAACCAGAAACCTGCCTTGCATCGTGACGAAAAAAATACATAAATGTATATCGCTTGTTTTATTTTATAGTGTTTCCAAGCATTTATTTTACTTTTGACAGCTCGATGACGGACCAATTAGTAATGCCCTAACGCGTTACTGACTCGATTTGTTACAAAAATCGATTTCAATTATAATCAATTTAACTTATCTATATCTATACATTTTTGCTAAAAATATCGTGTAATAAATATACCCACATTTCAATGAACATATTTTACATATATTAAATAAATAATATATATCACTGTCAAGAGATATGTAACTTGATAAACGTGCAAACGTCAAAAGTAAAGTAAACGCTTGGAAACAGTATAATTTACAATAAACATTGATAGATAACGTATGTATATACAATACTATTAATATAACAATATTTTTTTAATATATATATATATATATATATATATATATATATATATAAATAAGAGCCCATAAAAATCCCACTGCTGAGCTCGGGCCTCCCACTATAGGGGAAACGGAAACCCGCCACGCTTATCCAAGGCGGCTTGGTTTGTCATATCGGTTATCTCGATATGTAGGTTTCATCACGATGTTTTCCTTCACCGCTGTTAGCACCTGGTAATTGTAACAATATGCACATTAGGTCAGAAAACTACCTGAGTGGAACATGCGCTCCGGCCAGGATCGAACCCGCGCCCTTTGAGTGTGGGACGCGTGCGCTAGCTATTACAATACCACGATTTACACTTATTAATATTGCAGATATATTATTAGTGTATGTTATACACTAACCATTAACGAACGCTATAAACAAGACCCATTTGACCATGGATCTGAGTTACAAACTATAACATTATTTCAAATGAAGTAGAGGCATATTTGAGAGTGGTTAAAAAAATAAAAAGCAACATAGTTTTAAGTAAGTCTTTTTTACCTAACAGTATTGTTTTATTGGAATATAAATAAATTTTGTAAAGAAAAATATTTTGATTTTTATTGTGTCTTACATAAGCAATATTCATTCAAATGCGGGTAGCCTTCATTAATGCAATTGGGTTCCTCGCCATATCTGAAATTTTACGAAAAAGTTAGCTCTGACCTTCAGTTCGTTTGTGCGAGTGGGGCTTCACATGCTTGAGACTTGTATATTTTCCTTTATATCGGTATGGAAATTGGGTAAAACTCGACCCGGTTACAGCCTAAGCAGGGGCGTAGCTATCGCCGTATCAATGATACGGGGCCCACAGGCTACAGGGAGTAGTGTGTAAGCAAAAATTCCTAAAATGTTATCTATAATCTTTTATAGATTAACATTTTGAGAATATATACTGGGCCAACAGAAACGGCCATCAAACTTGTCATTGTAGAGGCAGAAAATCTAGAAAAACTGAAATCCTCTTCAGCTATGGATGATTTGATAAATAAGCTTGCCGAAACAAAGGCGAGAAAAGTGTATCTTTGATTTGAATTGTTTGTCTAACTTAGCTCTTAGGAGCATTAAGTATAATTAATAACTTATAATCAATATATAATTATTTTAATTCAATTCAAGCACTTTGTTGTTTCTTTTATAAAAAAAACTTTACCCTTCCTTTGGGCCCCCCTAAGCACATTTTATACAGGGCCCGTCCGTCTAAGGCAAGCTACGCCACTGAGCCTAACTACAGACGAGATTTTCTTTTCGGTTTTGCTCTAAATTTTACCCAATCTAAACCGGTTGTTAGCCAACTACTAATAACCGGTTTAGATAATGGCGAAGCTGGATCAAAAAACGACCATACGATCGTTTTTTGATACAGCTTCGCCATTATCAACTACTGTTGTTAGAAACAAAAGTTCGTTACATAGGTTTTGTCGAGTAACCCGGCTTCAAATGGTTTTTGCGGCATATTTTCAAAGACAGCCATGTGGTGTAGCAAGTTTCGAGTCACAGACACATATACTAGGACTAGAAACAGCCATCATAGAGTGGAAGATTTGTATTGTTAATTTCAGGGTATCGCGAGGTGAATAGAAAACCCTCATTAATAATTTCCGTATATTGGGATCTTCAACGATATAAACCTTAGGTCAAATAGACAAAATAATAAATTGTAAAGATTATCACGTTTCATTATAGAACAGCGACATCTAGTGGGCGATCTAACAAAACAAATTCTCTATTAAGCTAATGTGGAGCGTTTAACATATAGAGAAAGTAATTCTCACGTAATAAACCGGATAATGCAGATTTATATATCACTCTTTTTCATATTTACATTCAGAACGAGATAGTGTTACATTTATTTAATTGTATAGTTGTTCTTCTCGTGTTTCTTTTTAAGGTTATTAATTAATTTTTTAATTTTGTTATGTTTACCCTCTTATTTCTAAACGATACAATCGGCCATTTCCTTAATTGAATTGTAATAATAATAATTTATTGTAAAAAGCCAGATACAATGACAAAGAATGTTTAAATTAATTTAAATCTCTGTACATATGTTGACATGTAATTTCCCTAACCCCCAAACTAGGTTTGCACCTGTGTCTTGAGGGTTAGTTGTTGGTCCTCGTGGGTGTATATTACAAAATATTATTAGGTTAACTTGTGAGCAGATAAATGTACAATTTAGATTTTACTCAGCAGATATTCGATTTCATTAAATGTTAATTTTTGTAAATACTCAGCAAGTTTCTTTTTAATTTTGAATAAATTAAGGGAGTAAATAGATATTTATAATGTTATAATTTTATTTATTCTGTGATTAGCGCCTGTTTTGTATAGAATAGTTTTCTATAATTTTATGTAACAATGTTTATCCCTAATATGATGTGGTAATTGTGTAGATTATAATTCAAAATCTCTCAATTCTATATAGACGGTATTCACTACATTTTATTTTCATGTTGGCAGAAGCGATGAGATTTTTACTGTTCTATTTATTTTATTACATGTAGAACTTTAAATATAATATTTTATGTAATATCTTATATAAAATATTATCTAAAATTCCCAAACAATAATGCAATAAATTTTGTCATTCATAACCTATTTAATTAAAATGGTTTATCAATGACTTCAATCCGCTATCGGTTGTCCCAATTGCGAAGTTTCTTATACTGTAAAATTGTTGGAGGGACGGCGAGGTGTTCTAAAAATGTTTGTCGAACGTATAGAGTCAACAATGATCTGGAGAGAACTTCCCGCCGAGGTTTTCCCTCTGCGCTACGACATGGGGCCGGTTAAGAAGGGCGTTATAAAATTTCTTAGATGCCGGTAACGCGTTGGCAACGCCCCTGGTGTTGCAAACGTCCATAGGCGACGGTAACCACCTTCCATCAAGTGGGCCGTCCGCCTGTTTGCCTGCTTCATCTTAGGAATCTTGCAGCCTGTACCCTTTTCATCCTCTATCGGTAATTCAGAGATTCTTCCATTACTAAGAAAAAAAATCTACACCAATACCAATAAAATTGAAGTTAATCTGACTCGCCGAGTATTTCTGACGATCGATTTCTTTTACTACTCTGATGGGCTGCCCTGGACGTATGAACCTATATGAAAGGGCTTATATATGGTGGAGGTACTCTACATGATGCAAGGAATCCCCCTTATATTCATCTGCCACGATTGAGTAAATCCCAAAATTCCTTCTTGGCCTCCCCTACAGTTAAACTGAAACTGAATTGAAAACGAACACTCTACTTTTCACCATACTTGGTCCGACACGCACTTGGCGGGGTATTACCAAACGCATAAAGACTTACCGTTGTTCTAGTTTCCTATTATATGCTGCATTCAATATAAACAAGCCTATGAAAATAGCAATGACTATACGTTTGGAGAATACGCATTGACATTTTGTACAATATTTCTGAAATCAAAACATAATAAGTGTAATGAAATACCTGCCGAAACTACGTTTTATCTATGGCCGAGACTTGGCGACTGAATGATCGGTGTTTGTATTGGCTTGGCATGACACACCAAACGCAATGAACAATCGGAATTACGCGGCTGATAGTTTAGCGCGTTACGCGATGGAAAATAGTACGGTACGAAACTTTTCTGCAAACATCTTAATGTGTTAAGTAAATAAACCTACCTATTCGTTTAAAATATGTATTTTTCGATAATATTGACTAAACTAACAATACAATTAACTATTCAAAATAAACTAAGTTCTAAATAAATTTATACTTACAAAATGACATAATCTATAAGAAAAAAATAGACTTCAGATTGCTGTCGGCAGGGAGCGTGCCCAAAATCCTGGCCGCCTTATATGTTGGACGGCTACGCTGATGCGTTGTCCTAGCTGCAAGCCAGCCTTTTGGTCACGCGAGACCTCAAATTAGACGCGTTAAGTGATCTCGACCGAGGTGATGAGCTCCAGGCCCCCACAATCACAACAATACTAAGTTTCATACAACCTATTTTTCAAAGCTTATTAAGATTGTCTAGTGGAGTTTAAAGCAAACATAGGTATTAATTTTATCAATGTAGGCAATATGAAAAAGTGAAGTTATGTACTTACTTTTAGATTTATAAAAGTATCGGAGCCTATATGTACATAACTATGTTCGCTGAACTTTCGGTCGCGTAGCATGTTACATGATGTATTGCTCTATGCAAAATCCATATATTGAATGCGTTTTCACGGAAACAGCTGCTAGACGAAAAATTCGGCTTTGCGCCGAACGCTACGTAATTTCGGTTGTGTCATAGATTATTTAAAAAACACTGCGAGCGTATTTACTCTTTTAGCGTCGTATTTTCGACAGGTGTGTCGTTAGCCTAAAGAATACTATAAGTATAAAAGAAACATGTCCCCTTCATCTATTCAAGTCTGATATTTCATGTTTTTTTGAGCAAATTGTGTGTCCCATGCCCACAAAGATAAAAACACTAAATTACCTTCCATTTTGTCAATTTAAAAAGACTTTTCATCAATTTTCGCTTCGATATCATGATTATTGGCTCTTTAAATTATAATATAAAAGTATTCTGTGACTATAATCAATAGAAATAAGCGTTTTAAATCGAAATGGCATATCATATGTCAATTTTTTTTAAATTATGGCTCCAACGCCTTTGGCATTGATTTTCCCAATTTCGAAGTTAAAAGGTCTGGTACTATTCTAAGTGCAATTTTAGCCACTGAAATTTGGTAGGTAAAAAAATAACTACACTGAGACTTTTTGAAGTTACGTTTCATATTATTGATGTCATAAATCATTTAATTTTATTTATGATTATAACTTGGTCATTATGTCGTAGAACATGAACGAATATTTTTACCTTCTGGCAATATTTTGTCTTATTTATATTTAATGTTAATAAATTATGAACAAAACGAATATATACATGTTTTTTTTTAATAGGTTTCGTTTCAGTTAATAGACCGGTTTCGAACGGTTTTTGCCGCACACCTTCAAAGCGTAGCCATGTAGTACAGCAAGTTTTCAGTCCCACACAAACACACGACGAGCGAGATAGAATGCTACTTCTCGCGGAATATACCGGTTAATCCAGGTTTATATAACACTCTCTTTAAGGTGTACACTCCAAACGAAATACTTGCCTAAAACTGGTTCCAAGCCTTGTTTCTAATAGATTATTATAAATGCGTCCTGGAAGTCTGGAAGTTTACAGACGGAGCTGAGAGGAGTATTACGCTCTCGCTTACCCGTTGTTCGGAATCGCATGCCGTCTCTTTCGCACACCACACAATAAGGTGTAATAAACGTTAACATACGACTGGCCCTGCGCGAACTTACGGAACTAACTTCACTCGCGCATTTAAGGTTTGAGCGTACACAAAGAAATAAGAATTCAATCAAAAAATATGTTTTGAACTATAATTTATTAAAGTAATCAATTTCAGCTTAAGGGGCTACTTAAATGGAGTTCGCTGTCTCGCTCACGCATTACCACATTTTTGAAAATATAAATTGACGGGATTTACTTCTGAGAAATCCGTAAAACACCAATCTTAACATTCAAATTATCAAAAGTATTTTCGGTGAATCTGTGCTCACCTCTCCTACACCCCTTAGCCCACCCATGCCCATGTTGTCCTTGAACATTGCAACGGGCTGACTCCAAAGTCCCCGATCTGTATCCACTAGCAGTTCATCCCAATAGCCCGGTACCTTTTGCTCTCATCTCCTACAATAGTCCTACACTAGCCGGGGCTTGTCCTTGGGTGCACTTTTATATGGTGTACACAGGGATAGTCGCCGGCCAGTGTCACGCCACATTTACATTAAATATATAAATAAAATAAATAAGTAAATGTTAAGAAGGGGCCTCTACGAGTTGGCCTCCCCATGGCTCCACGCAAGCCCTCCAAAAGTCTGGGCCATTTTTATGGCCAGTGGTTATCAAGGACATAATTTATATAAATTACGAATGTTTCATAAAAAATCAAGGATGTTTTTTTTGTGCTTCATTTGTATCGTTAAGAATTATATAATACAGTTTTGTCGCAAGTAAATTGCGTCAATTTGTCTTCAAAAATGTAATGCCAAAGGGAGATAGCGCCTTAATATAAAGCGAACTTTAATATCACATTCTCCTCATTAAATACATCTACTATCTAGCGAGAACATTATTTACAATTAATCAGAAATTTAAAATATTTGACTAAATTGAAGGAAACAGAATTGACGTCGGTTTGATCGTGTAACAAATCAAGATTATTTTCGAATCGCCTTCATATAATATAAATACCACCTTCATTACATTGTATTTTCTTATGCCCCTACTACACCCAGGATGATGTTAGCCACTGCGTCACCAAGAGTTTAATGCGTTATTTGAGATACGACATTATTAATGACGTTAAAAAATGATTTGTATTTTCTTAAAAGATAAATTTTTGGATAAACTTTTAGTTAAATTGTATCTTTAGACGATTAATATAAAACATTTTAGACACTTAGAAAGCAACGCAATCATCTGGGCTCCACATGAAGTTAAATAGTCTCATGTTGGAGCGCATACAAAATAAATTTACTAAATTTTTATACTTAAGACTTTATGGTGTTTACCCATATTATCCTTTGATGTATCCCACATTGTTTGTCTTAGGCATAGTTGGGTATAATAATTTGGAATCCAGACAAAAGTGTGAATTGGTCACCTACTTATTGAAACTGTTAAGAGGTAAATTGTTGAACCCAGGTGTATTAGCTGAAATCACATTGAACATTCTAACGAATTTTGTGATGAGACGTAGGCAGCCACCAATGTCCGTAGTACCATACGGCAGAACCAACTTACTTAATAAGGCGCCGATGACGCAGGTCTTACGAACATTGAACAAGATATGTCAACAAATTGACATTTTTATCTGTACTTTGACTGAATTCACAAGAACTGCATATTATATTATATATTATGACGATTGAATATGTACTATATATAATGTATTATGTGTACCACGCTATCGTATTGGTAACAACTGTATTGATAGCGATGTTTGTAAGTTAATAAATAAATAAATTTTCTATCATAATATCTAACATTAATTTTCGGTTATAGTTTTAAACAATCAATCCAACATCAATACTTCAATTGTTTCCAATATTTTTCACTACTTAAGTATATCACATTAAAAACAAAAAGCATTTTTCAAATAAATATACATAAAATTAATTACCTTCAAACATTTACTAAATAGTTTTAAGTATCTAAAAGATTCTAATAATACTGTTGAAAATAAAATTTGAGAATTAAAATAGTAGTATACTTACAAATCTCTACATTTGCATATAAAAATAGGTATACAAATGAAATTCACATCTCCATTAAAGCATTCAAGACTACATTAACCGTTTGACGGCTATGTAGCGCTGTCGCGCTTCCAGATTTCAAATCCAAACAAGCTAAGCGGCGCTGTCGCGCTGTCATTTCGGTGCGAGTCTGTATCTCTGCGCGTGAGCAAATTTTTTGCCGCTCTTCCGTTTTTCGTAACGAAAGTATCTTTGAAAGTACGTTCAAATACGTTTACATATTGAAAATACCTAACCATGTTGAGTGATGATGATGACGTTAAAAGAAATATGTAAATCGATGTATAACTGCAAAAATGATAAAATTTTCAGTAAAAACAAATTTTTTTATTTTGAAATATCCAAATTATCTATAGCACTTTTTGAATGTATGAGGAATTTGATGGATAGCTGTCAAACGGTTAAAATGAAAATGCATGTAAATTTAAATATATTTTAACAATCCGTCGTTTTTTGTATGCGAAAGTGCGTTCTAATATAGACGTATTATTAAATTAATCTAAGGCTTGTCTACATTATTGAGCTTGATTGGTATTTGACGCATGCTTATAATGCAATAATAGGACGCATGCTTATAATAGAGGACGCCGTAACACGCCACCAAGGCGCTGCTTTCTTGTGCATTTCTAAAGTGGGCGAAAGTGCGGCGGCGTCGCGCTCGTACCTAGTCTACCCAGTTTGGCAGCGCAGCGGCGGCGCGGTAGCTGTGTCATGTACACAAGTGCAGTGCAAGTTAACTGACACGATAAAGTACGCATAGACCGAGTGCACTTGTATGGAATAACTTTATAAAAGTACAGTCGGGCAATAATTTACACACATCCGACCTTACATGTATCAGCGTGTACATTTTGAAGCAGATTTTCAAGGTTAGAGATATCAGACCAGTTGACGCTATGTAATTTCTACAAAGTCATCCGAGTAGACTCGTATAAGTAGAACACGGATCAGACGCAGATGTCCGAGTGCACTCTGATACACGTAGCTATCCAAGTGCGCTCGGATTACCAGTTTCTTCCATACGAGTAGTTGTCCGAGTGCACTCGGTCCGAGCGTACTCGGACTGCGATGACGCATCGTATTTTGACAGCGCTTTCCGCTGAACGTCCAGACACCCAATATAACAAACATTTGCTTGACACCAGAAGAGTTGAATACGCAAAATAAATATGTGTGGACATAGCCTTATTTTATGTATATAATACAAGTTGTACCTAAATCGATTAAATATATTCTTTGAAGGATATATATTTTGAAATCAAGTATATTTCCTTACTCTATACACTCCGCTACGCAACGTGGTGGTATCTTTGCTTGCTTGCTCTTTTAAGGAGAAGAAGCATAAGTGCTCCCTCCCTCACCACGAGCATTCGCCTGTAATGAGACATTTACGATTCGATTTTGAGCATTTAGTTGAACAATAATAAAACTACGTTTCAACGGTTTTCAGCGCGGTAATTTATTTGATTTTTATTATTCCGACGCTTCGGCCAATATTAAGAAGCCGTGATCACGGAAGACAAAGATGTCCAGTGCCAATGAGTATTTGTTAGTGTTATTTAGACTACCGCCTACTTGTTCATTTTAGTTATTTAGTTTTAATTTTGTTTATGGTTATTATTTACTATATGGGAGCTTAATCTAATTTAAATTAAATCTTGAAACCGTTAAAACGTAGTTTTATTATGTATACTAGTCGCGAAACTTCAGAAGATATGATTCCACAATGTCAGACAAAGCGGTCGTTGTGTTACAAGTTGTCTCAAAGTATTACAGACTGTATAATTTTTATCATCACAGCTTTGATTATATATATTTCTCTAAATTTGGCACGATGGAGCAAAGACGTAGATAAAAATACCAGGTAACTGTTACCTCATAAGCGCCTCACGGTCCCGCAGTGTCAATTGTGTTGCCACGGTGAACGGTCGTGTTATGTGTCAACTTTCTGTGACCTAAAATGTCGTTTTGCGCGATAACAGTGTGCAGAAATTACAAAAGACGAACAAAGTCACCTACCATCGGTAAGTAATTATTCAGAACTCAGTATTTCGTAAAAATCAATTAAATTAGTAGATATAATCAATACTTGACCTTTTTGGTCGGTGTTGCCGGTTTTACAAAAGCAAAATTCCCTAAGTTAGATTTAAAATAAATTGTAACTTTGCGTTATCATTATTTATGACAGATATTTAAAGTCCATTTTATATTTTTTTACTTTCTTAAGCATCAAGTAGACCTTGGCACGATCAGTTTTCCCATAAATATTGTGAGTTTGTCTTTAGCTGGCATCTCTATGTACGCTCACAGAGACGAATGAAATGACGGAGCGCGAGTGTAAGACAACGCTGTCACGCACACAAGCATGCATTAGCTGGCCAGTTTTTATAAGAATTATAGAGCGACGCCAAATCTAGAGGTTATATAATCAAAGCATCACAGGTTACGCACTGTAATGTTCGGTTGTGTTCCTTCACTGATGTAATGCTCGGATCTGTAACGTGACATTACAGACGAATGCTCGGGGTGAGGGAGCACCTTTGGCAATACGCTTGGTTAGCGCATTCAATATTGACATTTTCAATTAGAAATAAATAAATAAAAACTTATTTCATAGTCGCTTATTACACAAGCCGATATTAGACGATTCATTTTGTCTTTCAGAACGGCTGAATCAACCAAAGTGAGCCATGTCGTGTCCGTCCAGTTCTATGTCTCAACAAATCGATTGAGTTGTCTAATATCAGCGTTACAAACAAAATATATCTTTAAGCGATGCTTTGTTGTGCGATTTTGTCAAATAATAAATAGTTAACAAACGGCCTTGTAGAGTCGGACTTATACTTAGAAGGCCCCTGTGTAAAATACATTACCCGATATCAACTCTTCTTGATTTTTTTTAAATAGATACGATTCGACGACTTTGACCCTCGCCGGCCGCTATATGATCACAGGCGCCGGTGCTTTAATACTATCGCCCTGCGCTTAAAATAATATTGGCGTATTTATTTTATGATCTTATATATCACACGAGTCCGACTCCCACACGGACACTAATTTTAAAAACTAATAGAATTAATATTAATTTTATTAATGAAAATATTCGATGAGATTTTTTCATCATTGAGAAAATATAAAAAGGAAATTGCATTTCGAATAAATCGAGATTTTCAAAATGCCTACATCCGTAGCATTGACTAAAACAATAAAAAAAAACTACTTACAATTACTTAGTGGTAACATTTGGTATCAAGTTTAGCTCGGTTCCTATATCTTAAGCAGACATTAGACGGTTCACTTCTATCTTTCAATTTGGACGAATTAACCAAAGTGATCCGTATAGACATACAATTGAATCAATCCATGACATTGAATAGCATCGTGTCTTTTGAGTCCTGTACGTTTCTACGAAATTGATTCAACGCGATTGAACCTTCTAATAACAACATTATCTTACCGTTGGTAGAAACTTGACACGACTCATGTGGATATGTCAAATTTTGACCAGTAGTAAGTCGAATGATGGCCGGTTTCTATATCTCACTAGCCGGCCTTAATATCGGTTGAAATTTGACATAAGCTCCATACGAGTAATGTCAAAATTCAATAGATGGTAACGCCGGCATTAGACGGATCAACCAAATTGAATCAATTCTGTTGAAAGACACAGTACTGAGAAGACACCACGCTATCCAATGACATTGAATAATTCAAGTTTACGCTTATATGAATCACTTTGGTTGATTCATCCAAATTGTAAGACAGAAATGCACCGTCCGATATCGGCTCAAGGCAAGTGAATGAATAGTGAGATACAGGAACCGGCCATCGTGTTAATAATGATTTTAATACAGGAAAATGTAATCGGTGGCGTAAACTAAGCCTAAGAAGGCAGTGTATGATAGTTATTTAGGTGAGGGAAAGAGGGAAATGGAAATAGGGAAGGGGAGTGATGGAAATATAGATATACACTCTTGTCGCCCCTATCCGAAACAAGAAACATGTAAAAGGCTATCCACATTCTCGCGGAAACTGAGAAATAAACGTTCTTGGGAAGATCGTGCACTGCAAAGAAGGAAGTGGCTTAGTTCTATTGACAAAGCTAGTGCTGTCTATCAAAAATTTCCTACACAAATATAACTCATCAGGACGACTGTATTGCGCTCTTTGCAACAGAAATAAAACCAAATTTGGTTTCGCTAGCCACCTGCGCTCGCACAGTCGGACTTTACAACTTTCGCCGTTGACGGATACGTCAAGAAGGACTATAAGCCGTTCCGAATTCTCGTTTCTCGCGAGGATGCGGACTACTTAAACGCTATGATCCCTTACATTTTGTGATTTTTGATACCTTTTTCAATCTTTTTATCGCGAAGCTGGCATACAGGACGTATGGCCCAACTAATTGCAAGCGTTCACCGTCCCCTATTGCGAAGTTTGCATTTGGCTGGAATAGGATAGGGATTAGAGATACCAGGAATAGTGGTTTGGCCGAATATCGAATATTCGGCCACGATCTCGGCCGAAGTGCCGCATATACTGCTAACGAATGTTCGGTGTGAAATATGTGCAATTCGCGAGTAGCAGGTTAGTATTATAGTAGTTCTCGCGAATGATAGGCACGCATAATTAAAACTATGTTTTAACAGTATTGCGCGCTATTTTATATTTGATTCTGACATTTTGAAAGTACTGCCGAAGTGTAATATTAAAATAATATTTTTATTAAAATTGCATTTAACACCGTTAAAACGTATTTTACATGTCAATTTTTGATGGAAATATCTAAAATTTTGAGCAATATGTGACGTTTTTTTCAGTTTGGTATTCAGTATTCGGCCGAATACCAAATATTCATGGCATCTCTAATAGGGATACTACATGTATTAGCATAGCTTACTATAAGTCTAACTTAAAAACCAAATAAAAGGTATAACTGGAACTGAAATTTTATTCCCACAGGGAGAAGGGAAGGGAGAGACGGAAAAGGAGGAGATGGGAAAAGGGGAAGGGAGAGACGGAAAAGGAGGAGATGGGAGAGGGGAAAGGGAGAGAGGTAAAGGGGTAAAGGAAGAGAGAGAAAAGGGTAAAACGGAGATGTGTGTGAATAGGACTAATAACCGGGTTCTATATTTATATCTATTCATTCATTTCCCTTACCATCGGTTGAATTTTGACAATACTTGTATGGAGCTTATGGTTAAAATTTAACCCATAGTAAAGCAAATGAACGGTCCGTAAGATGTAGGAAATTGCCATAAAAGGAGATATGGGCATTTCATCAGCCATCCGCGGAATGCTATGAAAGCATACATGGCATATTTCTTACTACAAAATTAAAGTTACTAATATTATAAATACAAAAGTATTTGTCTGTTACCCTTTTACGGAAAAACTATTGGACATATTTTGCTGAAATTTGGTATACATGTAGTTTCAATATAGAGAATGGACATAAGACACTTTTTACCACATAACTCGTCATCCCGTTTTGCATAAAAGAGTAACAAGCAACCATCCATACTTTCTGGTTTATAATATTTAATTATAATTATAAGATAAGTGTTAAACTATAACTATGAGTACGGTTTCAGTATATTACAGGTCATATAAATTAATTTGTGTCTTTAATCGAGTATTTCTAAACACTATAAAAATAGCCCGGTATTTGGACAACAATTACACAGGGCCGCAAAAAAAATCGAGCATTATTTTCAGACGTGTTCTTTCACCCTGAACACAAATCTGAAGTCAGAAATTGGGGTCAAATAGCAAATAAAAATAGAGAAAAAATTCTTTCTCCATTTCTGCATGGATAAAAGTGCAGATATGAAACTTAAAAAAAAAATTAAGATCGTTTCATAATAAAGCTACGTTTAAACGGTTTTAAGCGCGGTAATTCATTTGATTTTTGTTATTCCGACGTTTCGGCCACTTTTCAGTGGGCGTGTTCACGGAAGACGAACATGTCAGGTGTCAAAGAGTTTTGTTAAAGTTTTATTTAGCCTACCGCCAACTTGTTAATTTTAATTATATATTTAGTTTTAATTTTGTTTATGGTTATTATTTACTTATCTTCCACCCATTTTAATATTATATAAAGCTGATGCCCGCGACTTGGTCCGCGTGGTGTGGTTGTTTAACTATCCCACGGGAACTCTCTAATATTTCGGGATCAAAAGTATCCTATATGTTGGCCAGGGATATAAGCTACCACCATACAAAATTTCATTTAAATCGGTCCAGTCGTTTCGGAGATTAGCCGGTACAAACAGAAATACATGAAAATAAAAAAAATCTAATATAGTTCTATTTCACTTCTTACATCCCCCTGACTCGGTTTTTAGATTTTTTTTTCATTGTACAGAAATTCCACCTCTACAGTTTTATTATTATATACAAAATTATTAGAGCTAGGCATGTTTGCTGAAGAGTTTCTTGCGCCGCTTCTTCTCTTCAAGCCACAACATGTTGCGAAGCGGTGGTAAATTAGATTAGGCTCCCATAGAGTAATTAATAACCATAAACAAAATTAAAATGAACAAGTTGGCGGTAGGCTAAATAAAACCTAAACAATACTCGTTGACACTTGACATCTTTGTCTCCCGTGATCACGGCCACTTGCCAAAACGTCGGAATAACAAAAATCAAATAAATTACCGCGCTTTAAACCGTTAAAACGTAGGTTTATTATGTATACAAGTCGCGAAAACTTAAGAAAGCATTACAAGTTCGTTTCATTTTATCTTTCGTCTCTTTTCTATACCAATTGTAAAACAGAAATGTATTGGCAGCCTCGTTGACTGAAATAACTCGACGTACAAGCCTTATTTATTATGCACATTTATGTGTTTTGTGTAAAAATTATTGTGAATGTATTATGCGTGTTTTTTAAAATTATATTTTCCTAATTATGTATAGAATCGTTTTTAAGTCAATAAATCTTTTTCTTTCTTTCTTTATGTATGTCTGATTTCGACTTAACGCCACACTTTGTGTTACGTGTTGCATTTATGCCTCACAAGTTTTTACAATAACAGAACATATTCAGATGAGGATGTGTTACGCTTATGCAGGAAGGCTCGTTGTTATATCTGAAAAGGAACACATACCTTTTATACTGTTGCCAAGCGTTTATGTTACTTTTGCACGTCTATCAAGTTACATATCTCTTGACAGTAAAGCCCACATGAAACAAATGCCATAATTGTCGTACTCTATTGTTGTGGGTGACGTAACAGCGATGTTCTGTTTTTTTATGTTTATGGCTTGGCTACTAGGCCTTTAAGCCAGCCATCGACGCCATCCAACGGAGTTCTTGTGAAAACTCAAAAGGCCACATTCGAATATACAGTTCACATTTCTCACAAAACACATAATTATTACTCAAAAACTGTCAATATCCTACAACTATTGTTGATTTTAGAGTAATTTTATACATTTTTAGAAAATAAAACTGCACAGCACAACATCTCCTTTCAGTTCCCGCCAAAAACTCCCGCTGACAGTTGATTTTTTATGTTTATGGCTTGGCAACTAGGCCTTTAAGCCAGGCACAGTTGTATTGTAGGCTACAATCGACGCCATCCAACGGAGTTCTGATGAAAACTCAAAAGGCCCCATTTGACTATACAGTTCACATTTCACCACCACCACTCAAAAACTATCAAGCTCAGTTTAGAGTAATTTTACACATTTCCAGTTTTTTTATGGCTGGATGGATTACAGCAGATAGACAGACGGCCCACTTGAAGGAAAGTGGTTACCCTCGCCTATGGACATTTGCAACACCGAAGGTGCCACAAATGCGCTGCTGTTCTCTTAAAGGAGACTGGTCACTGATGCCGGAACACAACACAAGGTTGTTATGGCGGCATACTCTAGACCAGAGGTGGTCGCCATCCAGTCGAGCAAATACCCTACCACCCGGCTGTGGGTTGTTTAGTCGCCTCTTACGATAGGTCGCCTGGCCGCAGGAAATTGTATTCTTTCTCAGTTCCTGCACGGATATATGTAGTACATGTAGAGAGAATGAATGAAAGCAGAGTCACAAAACAAGTATATGCCAGCAATGTGAGCGGCAGAGTCGGAGTCGGTCGATTCTAAATAAAGGTCATGTGAAAACATATTTAAATAAGCCCTGTATGTATGAAGAGATTAATGAGAGTTGATGAAGCGAAAAGTGTTTGTCAGGATCGTAGCAGGCGGAGATCCATCGTCTCTGCCTACCTCAATGGGAAACAGGCGTAAATAAATGAAAAGTAATCGATTTGAAAATAATTAAATGATTTAGATACTTTTAATGAGGGCTTCTTTAACAGTATTCTGGCCTCACCGCTATCCGATGAAGCCAGAATGCTATTTAAAATTATTTGTTTAAATTCAAGTAGTAGAAATTAATTATTGATGTTCCTTTTATATATTTTTGTGAGCAATAACGGGGTGACATTTAAAAAAACCCCTAATAAATAAATAAATAGATAAAAAAATGATTAAAGAAAATTAATAGATAAATAGATGGATCACACTTTATGGCTCACCAAATATACTGGTTACGCGAATTGGTAATTGATTAATTATATACCCCTTTGATGTAAAACCACAATGATGAAAAATATAGGTACATACGAGTAGAATACAGGGAAATACAGGCAGTTATATAAAGGAAGTATTGCACAATAGTTATTTTATCGATATATCCCCCCCCCCCCCACCCCCTACAATATTTGTTTCTAATTTGTTAAGTATTAATTATTATTATGTTTATATTAATCGTATGTATATCTATGTATATAATTTATTATTATTCACACTCTATATATATTTTTTTTTTGGACTTGTGTTCGGTTATATTTGTACCTGTGTTGTACGTGTTTGTATAGTTCTAATAAACTCTATAATAATTCCAACGGCATTTTAATCCGAGTCTCGCGACTCGTAACAATATTTTACATACCTATATTAAATAACCCATTTAAATTAGCACTTATAATATTGGCGATATTATTTTTCTTTAAAGTAAATATTTTTTTATTTTCAAATCGATTGCCTTCGATTTATTTATGCATACTGTCGATGGTTTAATAGTCTGTGCGTTATATGACTCATAGAACATTACTATTACGTCACCCACAACAAAAACAATAAAGTACGACAATTATGCAATTTGTTTCATGTGGGCTTTACTGCCAAGAAATATATAACTTGATACACGTGCAAAAGTCAAAATGAAAATAAACGCTTGGAAACAATATAAAGACATTTTACAAAATTATCTATACAGTTACATAAAATTGAAGTGTCTGTTTGTAATGTCAAAAAAATTCGAAATAAATCAGGGGGATAATTCGGACTAGGAGATTCCGAAAATGCAATTATTAGAATTTTGGTCTGTCCGTTTGTTCCGGTTGATCTCTGAAACGGCTGGACCGATTTTGACGTGACCTTCACTGGCAGATAGCTGATGTTATAAGGAGTAACTTGGGCTAGTTTTTTTATGGGGTTCCTCGAAGAAAATTTTCCTAATCGTGAAAACATTCGCTCTACCAGCATGTCGCACTGTATACTGTCACCACTCGCCACTCTACCGTCTTTGTACTGCCTACAATAATATCTGCCACGAGCTCGATATTTTCAATGCATCTTATTTAACTTAATTATTTCTTTTCTTTTTTCTAATGTACTCATGTCTATACATAATGCAACAAGGCCAATAAATTAAAAAAAAAATATCACGCGGTCGAAATCGCGGGCAGAGCTAGTAAAAAATATATATACTTACGCGTTAGTCCTGGATATGTCCCGGGTGTCGATTGAGAATTTGTTCTCTTTCATTAAGTATGTTAGGGACGCTTCGTAAACCCCTTCGCCCGGGCCGACGACAAACTAAAAAAAGTGTACTAACATAATAAAATATATATATAATATTACTATGCTTTATGTACTTAAGTGTATATAAATTCGCAAAGTCCGTCGTCTATATCGCTAATGGAGAGTACTACAAACGTCTTACTCGTATCGTAGTCGTCGCTTGACTGCCCTTCTCTCCGTTCGGACACCCCTTTATACGCAGCTTAGGAGGGTGTAAACAATGATTTCCACGAATTAAACCTGTGCCACCATCGACGCTATTCCCAGAAAACATAATTCTGCACACCTGCAGGACTATGCCTGCGAACGGCCATAAACAAGTACAATAACAATAGGCTATTGTCTAAACAAAAGAACTCCGAATAGAGGAAGGGCAATAAACCAGGTTTTATGGCAGGCAGATGTGCATCCCTTGGCCTAACTTGTAATACTATATTTATAAAATAATATTAACATATAAAATATGTAACATTTTTAAAAATACTGTGCAGCAAACCCTGCCCTAGCTTTAGTGACGCATTTCTCTCTCCATCACAAGGTTGTCTAGAGGAGATCACTGTCAGTGATAAAACCAGTTGAACTAGTGATATAAACAAAACAAATGTGTAGTGTAATATGCTAGCTATGAATAAAGAACACATGAACAATATGTCTTCGCCTTAATAGAGCCAATAAGACAAGTGTCAATGGACACTTTTTTAGTATGAATACTCTTAGTTAATTTAGGTTAGATGGTAATATTAATAAGGTATTTCTTTCTAAATACCTTATTTATAGGAAAAAAAAGTTATAAGAGCGTCATTTTAAACTGTTTTTTTGTGTATTATTTTATTGATTTTCGTGTACAATAAATCTACGCACACACACACGCCCCCCCGCTTGTGGAAAAAAATATGTTAAATTTAGTCCTTATAGAAGGTGGCCAGATTATACCTTTATTTGATAGTTCTCGTTGTGCTTGACCTCTTTGTCAACGAACTTGCCGACATAGCCGTCGGCGTCCTTGGCGGCGACGAACGTCAACATACGCCTGTTGGGCACCTGGCGCATCACCCACACGACCGAAGTCAGGGTGCGAGCTATACATTTTGATCTGAAAATGAAACACAAATGCAAAAGTTCTCTAGCTTATACTAAAAAAAAAAAAATATATGTGTGCGCAGTTCACACGCAGTAGGAGTGAAACAAGTGTGACAGGGGGTGGGAGGGATTCTAAATTTCGTGACGTCACTTTTCATATCGTTATAACATATCCCGAACAAACGGACGAGAGGTTTAAAAAATATTCCAACCTGTTCTCCATCGTTTATATTGTTACATGCCGTCAAAGATAAGCCGCAAAGTCTATTGTAAACGCAGCTTATTGTCCTCCCGGATTACGGAATCCTTTGTGTTTTGAATTTGTAACATGCTATTGTTTTTCTACTTGTTTTATAACCATCATTAGCGTCGAACTAATCCCTATTGTTATTGTTTTCGACTTTGTAGCCGTTCGCAGGTGTGCAAATTACTATTTCTCGGAAGCTCAGTGCGCGGTCAATCTTTTTTGTACTGTGTAGTTAGTATAAGACGATGCCCGGATAGAGGGGCAGCCAGTCAAGCGACAGCTACGAAACGAGTAAGACGTTCTCTAGTACTCTCGATTAGCGATATAGACGACGGACTTTACGCGTGTCGAATTGCATCGAATCGTGCAGTGTGAACTGGTTGCATTCAGTTTTATTTGTGTTTGTTTTATACGTGTTTGTAGCTCGTAACAATATAGTGGCCCGCCCCGGTTTCGCACGGGTATTTAATAAAAAAAAATATAGCACATATCACCCGGGGATTGTGTAGCTTGCCAACAGTGAAAGAATTCATCAAATCGGTTCAGTAGTTTCGGAGCCTATTCAATGCAAACAAACAATTCTTTCCTCCTTATAGTATTAGTATAGATTCCAGTTCGTTTCTTTAACAGCTTCAATGTGCAGACACGGCATGTTTAGAATTTTATAGATTGTATGAATATATAAATTTAAAAAAAAAACCCGTTTTTCAACTGACCTGACCGGCTGGGTTAACTTGTTAACGAAGTTGACCATCGCATCGGCAACCTTTCCGTGCATGGGATCCGAACTCGAGACGTTCAACCACCTGAGACAAGCGCACCAGTGCGGCTCAATACCAGCCTCACTGCACGATCTATTCCGGGGTATCTAAAAAAAAAACCTAATATCTACAGACTTCTTCACTAATGACAACTTCCTCGTGGAAGATAACATTAGTAATCGACAACCATAGTACTATAAACACTAGTCTCCTTAGTCGTTATCTATACATATAATAAAACTGTAGAGGTCGAATTTCTGTACATTGAAAAAAAATGCTAAAAACCGAGTCAAGGGGATGTAACAAGTGAAATAGAACTAGTTTAGATTTTTTTAATTTTATATTTTTGTCTGTTTGTACCGGCTAAACGACTGGACCGATTTAAATGAAATTTTGTATGGTGGTAGCTTATATCCCTGGTCAGCATATAGGATACTTTTGATCCCGAAAAATTAAAGAGTTCCCGTGGGATAGTTAAAAATCCGCACCACGCGGATGAAGTCGCGGGCATCAGCTAGTAAGTAATATAAATAGATAGATAGATAAGTATCTTGAGAATGTTAAGTTGGATGTGTGGTGTCACAAGAATGGATAAGGTGAGAAATGAGTAGTACACAAGGGGATCTTTGAAAGTTGCACCCGTGAATGAAAAATTGAGAGGTAGAAGATTAAGTTGGTATGGGCGTATAATGAGGAGGGATGAAAGTCACGTGACAAAAAGAATGTTAAACTTCAAGATAGATGGGTACAAATGTAAAGGTAGACCAAAAAAAAGATGGATGGTTTGTGTGAAGGATGATACGATGATATGTGGTGTGACAGAAGACGTATGGCAGAGTAGAGGAGTGTGGAAGGAAAAGACATATTATGCCGACACGAAATAATTGGGATATGGTGAAAGAAAAGAAAGAGAGCTTATATCCCTGGTCAACATATAGGATACTTTTGATCCCGAAAAATTAAAGAGATAGTTAAAAAACCGCACCACGTGGATGAAGTCGCGGGCATCAGCTAGTAATATAAATAGATAGATATATAGATAAGTACAAGCACAAGTAGTAACACGTAATCGCAGAGATCAGGGGTGGGGTATAGTTATAGGGCGCACATTTATATGTTATGAACAGATCCAAACTTATTTAATATAGGTTAGGAGGCTAAGGCCTTAGCCTTCGTGGTTATTTTTTTTTATAACCACCCAAAGTTAATTTTATATCTCAAATCTATATACATATAATAAAACTGTAGAGGTCGAATTTCTGTAAATTGAAAAAAAAAAGCTAAAAACCGAGTCAGGGGGATGTAAGAAGTTAAATAGAACTAATTTAGATTTGTTTTAAATTTTATATGTTTGTCTGTCTGTTTGTACCGGCTAATCTCCGCAACGACTGGACCGATTTAAATGAAAATCGGTCCAATGTTTTCTGAGTTTATTCGTTACAAACGTACAAACATACAAATCTTTCCTCTTTATTATTATTGTATAGATGATAACTACAAAGTTGCCTAATAAGTAACACTTGTTTTTGTTTAATGTGTTGCTTAGAATAACATTAACTTTACAACATCTGGCAACCCCATGACGTCGAGTAGCGTCGCGTAAATATAGTGGAGTGTTGTCCGCGAGTATGGCCACAAGTTCGCGAGGAGCGATCAACGCGAGCGTGCTAAAAAGAAGGAGACGAGCAAATATATTAAAAGCAACCGTATTGACAGACATACAATATTTGGAGACCCCAAAGGCGTCGAGTAACGTCGCGTGGAAATCGTATGGTGTTGTTAGCACGCTTTAAATTCGCGAGGAGCGATCGACGTGAGCGTGCTAAAGAGGACGGGATGAGCAAACACATTAAACATGAAAATATTGAAGGTTAACTTTTTTACCATATCTCTACTGAATGCTAAAAATACTCACCGGTTCAAACAAGCTCATTCCTCTCCGTAAATCAGCACCTGGCACCTTATAATTAAGATTATCTGGCAACCCCATGGCGTCGAGGAGCGTCGCGTGGATATCGTGCGGTGTTGTCAGCACGCGGCTGTTCGCTTTTAAGTTCTCGAGGAGCGATCGACGGGAGCGTGCCAACGAGGGTGGGACGAGCACGCACATTAGAGGGAGCCGCTCTTCTAGCTTGCCTTGCAGCGTGCTGCGTACGTTTGCATATCTGTAACAATAATAAAACACGTAACATATTTCATTACTATAAAAGTCAAAGGAATTAAACATCGTAAGAAAAATAAGTACGAACTACTACTACACAAGCTTTAGCCCCTTTATATGGCAAAATATAGAACAACGGCCGCCATGTTGAAATCTCATACGAATTAGGGCTGCCAGTTCTAAAAAGTAGTTTATTCATTAACGGCGTTATTTTTAACGCATTTGGTCACAGTAAATAAATAACCATAAAATTATCTCATTTGCAGATCGAGTATTCTAATATACTAGTGGTCTCTGCAGACATTGTCCTGCTCTGAATAACCCAATAGGGATCCCTAATTTTTATAGTCTATATTAATCTGGGATAATAGAGCATTCGAATGGTGAAAGAATTGTTTGAGATCGGTCCAGTAGTTTTTGAGTTTATTCGTTACAAACATACAAAAATACAAATCTTTTCTCTCTATAATATTAGCCTTTTAAGACGGAACCACCACAAAGTTGCCGAACTGTCACACGCGGCTAATTCGGAAGCACCACAAAGTGGTCAAATACAGCGTTGAACTGATGCTTTCTCCCTCTAACTACATAGAATTTGTATTAGAGTAAAAGAGACGATATAATTCTCTTGGTTTTGGCGCGGCAATTTGTACGCTTGGCCTTAGGACAGACTTCGCTTCTCTCT
The DNA here is from genome assembly GCA_039645545.1 of Dendrolimus houi. NCBI lineage: Eukaryota > Metazoa > Arthropoda > Insecta > Lepidoptera > Lasiocampidae > Dendrolimus > Dendrolimus houi. Next base: position 12,032,787 of record CM077143.1, on the reverse strand, counting down.
GCGTATTCCACCGGCTGTATAACGGGGAGTGTTTCGAGGAACTGTTTAGAATGGTGCCTTCGTCCTCTTTCCACCATCGAACCGCTCGCTATGGGTTGGGAGTTCATCCCCACTTCCTCGAGCCGCTTCGCTCATGTACGCAACTGATCTTGTAGAACCAGCCAGGGTTTGCCCACAACGCTAAGTTATGGAGTTTTTCAAAAAGGGCGTCATAAAATTTCTTCGAGGCCGGCAAACGTCCATAAGCGACGGTAACCTCTGCCCACCAGGTGGGCCGTCAGCCTGTCTGCTGTACTACAGCTATAAAAAAAATCAAATCTTTTTGATGAGTATTCATAGGTTGGCAACACTGGAAGCGAACACAGCGACGCTCTTCATGCCACAGATAAGTCGGGAGCACTATAATCAATGAATTATGTTGAAGCATATTTTCATTGTTCATCAACGTTTCGGAAGCTCCTACAATCTCAAGTTTTTGAGATATTTTCAAAGATATTTTGAAAGTTACGAAATTGAATAGGAGCTAATTAGTATCTACATTTTATTTTGGGTAGTAAAGTGTTATCTATCTACATGCCTCGGTCCATGATCTCCCATAACGAAGACTAGTGTATTATCCAGTCTTCCCTTTTCTTTAAAGCTTCTCAAGAAGTTCAGTGTCTCGTCATCAGCCGTTGCGATCATGTTGAAGTCATCGTGTGTTATGTCAGCAATGAAGGTGAAACCAAACTTTTTACCGTCCAACTCGAAAAACTGGAAAGTTACAAAAATACATAACATACATAAATACAATAATAATATAGCCATGAATATCACTGACACACACACACACACACGCACACTGAGAGGCGGGGGGGTTGTCACTTAACATCAGGTGGGACAGCAGCAAAATGCGAACCTTAGATACATAACTCGTTATTTTACACAGAAACGTATTTACAAATAAAAGAAAAAGAACCATATATATCACAATGGGCAGCCTTATAGATGAAGAGCGTTATGTATCTCTTTGACAGTATCATTGAATAGATATCATCATATCTTAAGACTGTATCATAGAAAAGACGTCATCATATCTTTGATGTTATCATAAACAAAAATACTAATTAAATAATCACCCAGTAAAATTGGATCATACATTTACAGGGTCAATACTATACTAGTCATTCTTCAATTGCGTTTTAATATAAAAAATATATGCCATCTGTATCACAACTAGAATAAACTTAAATAATAAGGAAAAATAATCTTAACTTATTTTAATATATTATTATTAGTTATATTGTATTCTATCTATAATCCCTAATGACAAGTAACCACAATACAGTTACGGATGTAATGAAATCGTTTCAATGATAAAGTTATGGCCTGTTCTTACAGACTCTTCGTTTGCCTTACTGTCGGTTACAATTTGAGATGAGATCCATATATACAAGTAATATCAAGCTTCAACTGATGGTAAGACAATGAATAGTAAGACATAGGAACTGGCCATTAAATATATAATACATGTTTTCCATGATATAGTCAAAGATACAATGATATATCTTCTATGATACAGCCAAAGATATAATGACATCTTTTCCACAATACAGTCAAAGATACAATAACATCACTTCCACGATATTATCAAAGATACAATGACATTTCTTCCATTATATAGTCAAAGATACAATGACATTTCTTCCATGATATTATCAAAGATACAATGACATCTCTTCCACGATATTATAAAAGACAGAATGACATTTCTCACCTGCTCAGTAATGTTCATCATCAGTTTATATTGCGGTGTGTCACCGACGCAGTATCGCGCTTTGGCGCCTTTCCACCATTTCTTGCCGCTGTTGGACTCCTCCAGGTAAAACGCACGCAGATAATGATCGGCTGGCATACGTTTGAATCCGTTGAAACGGTACTGAAACGTGCCTATCCACGGCATATCTTCGAAGTACGCTGTGCGATACCTGAAACAAGTTATTTCTTACTATTTATACACTACTCAAAAAATTTGAAGGATATTTAAAGAAAATATACATTTTCGGGTGATTTACAAAATGGCCGTACAGAAAAAACAAGGCAATCGTAGCCTTAAGTGTCTTGTTATCGGATCATGAAAAATTTTAAGATACATGGTTCAAGAGTAATCCTAAGAATACCATCAGAATGTCTTATTTCCAAATTTTTGCTCATCTTAAAAACGTTTACGGCTTTTTGTTTGCTTCATTATTTAGGAAGCCTGCTTCGGCGATTAATTTGTTTTAGAAAAGTTAGAGTTAGAAAAATGTGAATTCCGATGCGTTTTGAACAAGTTTTTATTTTAGTGTTACCACTCTATGAAAACATAAATTGCACAAGCTTTTAGCGTTGCCATTTGAATAATGGTTAAGTGCCATCCCGGGACACCTTGTCGTAGACACTTTTTTGGGCATTGTAATGGCCTTTAATTTGAATTGCTTAACAAGCCTGTACATTGATTCGGTGCACAGCTATCAACGATCATAGCAAAAATTGACAAGTCAATAACTTGTGGAATAATGACTTTCAGTGAATTTTGCTTCGTTTTGCTTCAATGCTGATTGAAAACTAAATAGAAATTCGTATATTTAGAGATATTTGGATAAACTTTGGATACCACTGATCAAAGAAGTGTCCCAAAGAAACACAGAAAATTTGAAAGAAAGAAAAATATTTTATTTAGGACAAAAACTAAGTTAGCACAAATAGAAATAGAAGTGTTGCCGCCTACAAAAATTACAACAAAAATTTCGTGAGAACAACATTTATTGCTCCACACGTTGTGTCAGGGGCTGGTCAAATATACTAAAAATATTACGTTGTACGTTCATTCTCTTCTCTCTCCGCCATTGCACAAGTTAAAGCAACCCAAGCATTTTTATTTAAAAAATGTCCTTATGTTATATGCTAACCGTGGCGGTAACAGAAAGACAATAGAAACAAATTAAGTCCTAAATTGGACCCAGTCTCAGCATAATGTTAGCCAACAAGGACTAGCGCTGTTCTTCCGTCTGGGACCATAAAGTGAAGTCACGGTGGACAATACAACGCACAACAACAATATTGTTACGAGTTGCAGGACTCGAATTAAAATGCCGTTGAAATTATTATAGAGTTTATTAGAACCATACAAACAGGTATAACACAGATACAAATATAACCGAACGCAATAAATCCAAACGTAATGCAGGAGATCGTAATTCAAATACACGCGCAAAGTCCGTCACTAAATAGATTACCGAATGTACACAAGTCTTGCTTCGCTCGTGGTTATCGCTCGACCGCCTCTTCCTCAATCGGGCCATTGCTTTATACTTCACAAATGCAAATATGTCTGCCCGGCAAGCGACGACGCAATTTCCTAGAAATCGTAATCCGCACACCTGGCCAATGACTGCCATAAAAGATTACAATACACAATGAGCTGTTTCTAATTACAAATTTGAAACACAAAGAAAACAAAGAAAGTCCAAATGCCGAAAGGTAATAAAATGTGTTTCTAAAGGTATGCAGGTGTGAATTTGTCTTTGTCGGTGTCTAGGTCGTAACAATATATACAGTATAATGCAGTTTGATAATTTCCAAGCCCTGTGATTTTTCCTCTTAGTGCTTCGAAGCTTCAAATTTATTGTTTGAGAATACAACTTTTATGTTTGTTTGTAGGCTAACTGGCAAACTGTTCCACTTGATGGCAAGTGGCTACCGTCGCCCTTGGACATCTGCGACAGCAGTTGAGCTCTGGGAAAAAACCTTTCTTGAACACTGATTGTTAATTTTTTTAGAAGCAGTAACAGTATCACAGAATTTAATGTTGTATAAAATATAAACTTTTTGCTTTTCTTGATGTCGGTTTCTTTTAGCTAGATTTTTTTAATCCAAATGTAATATTAAAATTGTTAAATGCTACGGATGTAGGTATCCATAGCACTAATATAAACCCCCAGAGGTTTTCAATGCTATATATAATTCAACAAGTTGTAATCATTGTGTTGTCTTGTTGAATAAATAAATAAATAAAAAAAATTGAAGTGAAACTTCATTTCGTCGTGATTTGAAACTCGATGGAACGAAAAGAAGCAAGACTAAAAAGAGATAAACACATAAAATTCAACTTTATTTAATTCGAAATAAAACATTTCTCTTTACCCGTTATTATTAATATTCACTTTAAATGCAATTTAAAAGATTTCAAACGAATTTTAGCTGTATCAGTATATAATTAAACCAGATATTCTTTTATACGTAGATCAAAGGGAATTGTGCGTAATAGCGCATTGAATTTTACCTTCATGCTAGTTTTATTTACCTCCAAAATTTGATATTGTGAGGGTAGTTTTTAAAACTTCGATGTTTTATGGATTGCGGTGAAAAAATATTTCAACTTACCCGTCATCCTTTAACCTATAAAACAGAAACGGCATATCGTCCAAGGTGCGGTTGTTTTTCATTCTTTTTCTCACGTCGGGTAGTTCCAATTCAGTTTTACCCGTCAGTATGGGAAATAAAGCCGCTGGGGTACCGTCGCCTACTATATTGTACCTGTAATTATATTCATTTTTTTATTTTATTTAAATACGGTTGTATAATAATTATTTTTGTTTCACAATCAACTGTGTTTTAATTTATTTAATAAAAAAGAAGATACCAAGTACAACGCAGCACAAAAATAAAATCACAGACACTATTTTAGTGCCAGAGAACCGTGCGTGTGCGAGAGAGACAGCAATATTCTTTATTTGAGTAATTGTATTTATGGCAAAAAGGGACGGGCAACTCAACAAAGTGTCATAATTTTCAAGAACAGTCTGCTCGAAACCTAGACCTTTTTAATTTTGTTTTCTGAATGATTTTCATAAAACAAAATTTTAAAAATCTAGTTTTTCTGCAAGATTATACTTTTACATAATTTTTTGGTGAATATCGCCATTTCCTAAAATTAATCAATTTAGTAAAAGACAAAATAGTACAAAAAAATTTTTTTTTATAAAATTTTTAACTTTGATAATTTTAGTCGTTTGAAGGACGATTAAAGCACAAAATGCCAGATTAAAGAAATTTTTATTTGTATTATTATGAAAGGTTAGACTTTTGCGCAGTCTTTAAATACACTTCGAAACTATGGGATTGGCATTTTCAATTTACGATTGAAAATTCCCAGGTCTGATACATTCAAAATATTTTTTTCACTTTCAAGTCTAATTTTTGTAACTTGTATAGATGTTTGGGTGCTGATTATTTTACGTGTAAAAGTAAAATTCATAAGGACTTATTTACATTAAAAAAAATCTCACAAATAAACATACAAAAAAAAAAAAAAAAAATTTAACGCCGATGCGACAAAATTTCCCAAAAATCTCCTTGTTATTACTATCCTAAAAATAAAAAAAATTAATTACTCTTATTATTAATGGGTAGTAAATAGTAAGAGTACTTTATTAGTCCTTTTCTTACTATCCCAAAAATCACAAAAAAATATTACTATTAATTACTAAGGGGGTCAAAAAGGTTGCTTAAACTCTATTTTTAATCTACTCGGGCGTAGTCGCAAGCAAAAGCTAGTTTAGTAAAAAATCGATATTCGTCCCTAAAACTCACCCTTCCAAAACAATCCCCCCCAACTCGTTCACGAGGTAATCGTAGCTTTTCGGCATACGTCGTATGAAACCATTCTTGGACGTGGAGTCGAAGCCGAATATTAGAATATCAAGGGTATCCTCCCTGCCCGGTGGAGGGCGCTTCCGTTCCACAGAAATACGGTATCCAATGGAGTGGCCTGTCCATTTCATTGGCAAAACGCTGCGAGTACATAAAATGGCACCAAGTACATAAAATGGCACCAAGTACACAGAATGGCACCAAGTACATAAAATGGCACCAAGTACACAGAATGGCACCAAGTACATAAAATGGCACCTTTGAGAACAGGGCCGTCTTTACCGGGGGTACAAGGGTGCATGCCGTGCGGGCGCAGAAACCTATGGGACGCAAGCCGACGTCATGGAAATGATAATCCGATATGGAAAGCATATTGAAACTTATTTACTATATTATTATTTTTTTTTGTTACTGGAAGGGGGAGGAGGGGCAGGCTGATTTTCGCACCCCGCCGTCTAATATGGTTAAGACGGTCCTGCCTTTCAAGAGGGAGAAGAAATGCAAAAATATATCGCACGCTTAATCCAATATTGAACCTTGCAGGAGTCAAAAACGTTTTTTTAAGCATGAATATCGGTATTATTACAATGCCTTCTAGTGGATATTTGTGTTACTTTTAAACTAGGTTTAGCGGTACTACACGTATTTCTATATTTTACATTGGCATTAAAGTTGATTTGGTAAATTTTTGGATAGTGTCAGTATTGGATTAAGCATGCGATGTATCACTAGCAATGCATCTAAATATGTATAGGAGTCAAATTTAAAAAAGGAAATAAAAACAGAGGGGCCAATTAGAATCAGCAGATCCCAAAAAATTTACTTAAGAGTTTTTGTCCGTCTGCTTGCTAGAGCATCATGTGAAAACTACTTAATGGATTTAAATGAAACTCGACACAGAGCTAGCTTACATTCTGGGTCAACACTTAGGATAATTTTTATCCCGATAAACGAAGTCGTTTACTTGGGATAGATGAATATAGTTGAATAGACGGCCCTGCGATCGCAACGCCGCCGATCTGCGGTTACAATACACTAACAAAACGTAATTCGATGGTACTGCAAGTATCATATTTATATCTACAGTAGAATCCGTTTATTATGACTCTACTTATGTTGGCCAACCGCTTAATAGAAAGTTATTAAACAACTTAGTTTGGTTTTCATATTCATTCAAATTCTCTATAACAAAGTCGGATATGATGACCTCGCTTATAGTGACATTTCGCTTATTATGACCCATTTGTATAAACTATGTCGGGTTGTAGTTGCAATGATAACAATTTTAGAAATAATCTTGTGCTTAAAATGATCAATTGCCTTGATTCTAAACGAAACAACTCTTCTACAAAAATAACAGTGCTAAAATCAATTCTTATGGTTAGCGATGCCTGGAACATAATGTATTCTATAATAATATTTTTTAAAGTATGTATATGTTTTGTATGACGTCCACTTAGTATCACTTGTTTGTCATCGATATCATTATAAATGGATGGTACTGTATTTAATACTTACCTTTTATAGTTTTTGCCGACACATTTAACTTTCACATGATCACTTTTATTCAAGACATACGTGTTTGCCCCCTCTACATCAACAGGCGGTCCTATTACATATTTGCTGTCACTTTCATACAATATATCCCGATACGTACAAACAATATTTTCCGTCTCATCTAGTATCTCTTGCACCACTTTACATTGTGATAACTGTAATAAAACAAATTGAAATGTTAGTACGATATTGGGCACTAAGTATTAAATGTTAGTACGGTACTCGGCACCAAGGTTAAAATGTTAGAGCACTACTTGGCACTAAAAATTTAAATGTTAGTACAATAGTCTGCACCAAATTACAATTATACATATACAATGATTCCTGCATGGCTCTAACACGTCAAATATGTATGTAATTGTCAATGGTTAAACACACAAATCGTACTTTAGCATATAGCTCAGTAGGCATCTGGTCACAGAAGATTACATACAGATTATTTATGATATTCTGCGTAAAATTTTGTATTTTCTGGCTATCAATATATATATTGTATTGCAATGGGTTCCAGCACATACAGGCTTATCAGGGAACGAGGAAGCAGACCACTTAGCAAAGGCATCTATCGTATTTTTTTTTTGACGTGAATACGTCTTTAAAATTGCTTCCACAGGGACGCAATTCAAAAAAACGAATGATAACAAAGTCGGGGGATAGAGTTTAGTGTTGTAGCCAGAGGCGGATTTAGACATTTGCCGACAGTAGGCTAATCAAATTTTGTCGCCCCTACCGCCCTCTATACCATTGAAATCGACACATTACAGTTCACAGTCCTATTAATTACATTTTTTGTCAATGAAATTGTAACTTTATGATTTGTGCACTATCGTCTTAGTTACAAGACCTTTTTTCCATTAGTAAATTGTGAAACAGGGCATCGATTGGTTTGTTTCGGCCGTAGCAAAAGCAACTACTCAAACTATAGACAATGTATCTAATTGGTAAAAGATATTACATGATCAATATTTTGTGTAGACTTAATAAGAATTATCTTATTAAAAGTCTTAGAATTTAAGTAAGAAATAATTTCCGTAAGACATAAAAATTATTGGCCTCAAATTTGCCAGCCCTTCAAAATCGGCCGCCCTAGGCTCCAGCCTACTCAGCCTATTGGTAAATCCTCCGCTGGTTGTAGCTTCATATCTATCACCCCCATCCAAATTTCAATTACACCACTGGATAGCTAAAGAATCAACGAATTTATTACGCTCAGTAAGGACTTGTAACACATGGCAGGAGGTGTAGGGGGCCCCGCCATTTTGAAGGCCATTCTGCTGCGTATCAAGATTTCGTTTTAGTATAACTTTCGACTCGGTGAATCTACGACGTTCATTGAAGTTTCAATCGTCAGCTCTCGTCAAAATCTATCGATTATATACATATAACATTAGTGTAAAATTGTGACTGTGAATACAATAAATTATAACACCACACAAACACAACTAAAAACAAAACTTATACACATACTCACACCAACGCGATCTACCACCGTATTGCATTAAACGGACACTTCACAAACAAACCAAGACACACAAAGAGCCTAAAAATTAATAACCCAGACACAGAAAGGTAAAAAACATCACAAATGGCACTAGTTAGGATAATATATATTGTTACGAGTGTGGGACTCGAATAAAAATGCCATTTGGAATTACTATAGAATTTATTAGAACTATACAAACACGTATAACATATGTACAAATATAACCGGACGCAATAAGTCCAAATGTAATGCACAATTAAATAACACGCGCAAAGTCCGACACTATATCGCTTATCGAATGTACACGTCTTGCTTTGATCGCGGTTCTCGCTAGACTGCCTTACCCCTCCGTTTTGGCTTTGTTTTTATACTAAACTTGTTTTATACAATATGTCTCGTAAACACTGCGTAAACCATGATTTCCACGAATCACACCTGGCTACGACCATCATAAAGGATTACAATACACAATAGGCGGCTTTTCTAATTACAAATTTTTAACACAAAGAAAACAAAAGAAGTCCCAATGCGGGCAGGTAATAAATCTGTAATAAACTGTGCTTTATGGCCGGCAGGTGTGCATTCACTTTTGTCGGCTTGCTTCGTGGAATTTTGGCTAAGTTGTAACAATATATTGGTATAGACATAAGGCACACACGACACATGCACTTCCTCACAACACCAGTATGTAACAGATACACTCTAGATTAGTATAAGTTTAGTATTAAAATTAGAATAAATTAATATAATAAGTTATTCGTAAGGTACATCACAACAAAAACATACATACAATAAATGTCACACACAAGAACAAAAATAACCAATAAGCGTGTATAAATCTTAAAAACTTTCTTAGAAATTAAATTGTAAAAGGGTACGGAACTCGAGTCCGTAGAGTTGTTAGATATATATATATATATATATATATATATATAAATATATAATGTCGGCCTATACGCATGGAAAGGGCATCTCAAAAGCAATCGAATGGTACCAATAAAACACCATGTTTTTTAATTGCTTGAAGCACAGTAGACAGGCTGACCGCCCAACTGTGATGGAAAGTGGTTACCGTTGCCTATGGACATTAGCAATACCAGAGGTGCTGCCAATACGCTGCCGGCCTTGAACGAGAAACTGGCACCTGGCCACTGATGCCGGAACACAACTCAAAGTTGTTATGGCGGCATACTCTAGACCAGGGGTGGTAGCCATCCAGACGGGCGGACAACAGGCCGCCCCAACGCAGAAAATTGTATTTTTTCTACGTTCCTGCACGGATAAGAAAGAAATGTGGGGTAAACTTTGATCTAAATTTTGTGAAATTGTATGAATTTTTTAAAAATATTTTATTGACAAGAACTACCTGTGAGGGTGTTATTATCTTTTATATACACACATATATATTAAGATAAGGGTAAGATGGGGCTGACATGGTGACGTCATCACTAAAAGCCAGTGTCACTTACATGACATTTGACCCAGTCAACGCCTTGACATTCAACTTTTTCTATCGGCTTATCAAACTGGGTGACTTCTCGGGCGAAGGGGTCCAAATGCGGTATCTCGCATCCTGTGCCCTTATCTTCTTTTAGCGCTTCCTGGAGCTTGTTTTCTATGTATCTACGAGATAAAAAAACATATTACACGTCATATTCATATAGAGTTAGACGAAGTTTTTAGGTTTACTTAAAACTAGATGACCCGTGCCAACTTCGCTAGGAGTCATTAAAAAAAAAACACAATCAATTATAGCCTACGTCACTCAGGAATAATGTGGCTTTCTACTGGCGAAAGAATTTTCAAAATCGGTTCAGCAGTTCGCGAGATTACTTCCTACAAACAAACTCACAAACTTTACCCTTCTATAATATTAATATAGATAAAACAAATATTAGCTTTAAATCTCGCTAAAAATGTACCATAAGTAGGGGAAAGCATACAATTGTTGGCACCCTATTATTTTATTCAAAACACTAAGGAAACTTTTTTTGTAGTCATACAATGATGATAATATTATTATATGGGTACAAAATAAAAAATAACAACAATACTCTTTATTGTAGACCACCATAAAAATAGTAACAAATTTTCTTGTCATAAGATTGGAAGGTGGATGGCCAATTGCTTAAAGCAATCTGTCAAAGCAACCTCTTTGCTAAAATGGCTAATGTACTTCACTACGATGCAGTAGAATCTCTTACAAATTCCCGATTGAGTATATATACGCGTACATACATATACGAAGACACACACACATTCTTATTTTCTTTTATTAAATATTATTTTAATTTTCTGTTCTATACTTAACGAAAATATTTAATTACAATAACTATTTTTCTAATAATTCAATATAATAGTTATGATTAGTATGTTTTGTTGTACATAATGAAAATTAAGTAAGTACAATACATATGTATAATGCAATATTTTTAATATCAGTGTTGTGTCCTTTATGTAGTGTTCCGCAAACTTTTTGTGTTCAAGATACATCTAGGAAAACGAAAAATTTTGGAGATACACCACAAACAAAAATATTTTTTTAGTAAGCCAAAGGAAACAAAACGCCTCGCTCGTGTGTCGCGTGATTTAACTACATATTTTATGTGTAACTAAGTATATTTCTTACCCTTACGTTCTTTATTAAAAATAAGTTTATAACATAAGCTTATTTTTTGAGGCACACCAATCAATGACCACGGTACACCAGTGTGCCGCGGTACATACTTTGCGGAACACTGCTCTATAGCATGAAAATATTTTAGAAACTTATTACTTCTAAATACTATACAATGTAATATTTAAAGTATGGATGAGCGGGATCTTCTGATACATGAAAAATTTGTTTATAACAAGATCCCAACAACAGCCTACAAATTAATTGTTAAAAAATCAATATTATTATTTTTTTAATATTTTCAATCTCTTCCAGACAATAAAAATATATAGGTTTGTTTTTTTAATATCTTGAATGAATTGATTTTGACTAGGTGACAATTATCTGGTGGGGTGCCAACAATGGTATAATTTACCCTTTGATTAAGTTACTCATAACATGGTATTTAGAACTTTTGGCTCGATAGTCAGTTACTATTCATAATGCTAGTTTAAAAGGACTCATAATATATACTTAACTTTTTATTGTATTGATTACTTCTAAGCCTTTATTACCCACCTAGGTGATTGCAACGCAAAGGTCCACGTTCGTTCCTACATGGTGAAATCGTAAACCAGCTTTCCGTTATCTACTCTGGTCTGAGTGTCTGGGATCAGGCCTTAGAACTGACCTTTACGTATTAATCAATTCATAACACAAACTTAACTTGCAGGACCTTGTAACCACATTTTTTGGTGATTTTTTTTTGTCAAATTATTATTAACAAGTATTAATTACCACATGTAATCATTTTGACGAAAAACGCCGACGATATGTATGTTTGTTTGTAGATTGTTTACTAATTGTAATAGTACAAAATAAAACACATTACCTGTAGTTTTCAAAGTAGGTTGTCATACCTTTGAAAGATTTCTTAGCATGGGCTCCAATGTTATGAGCATTGATTATGTCAATACTTTCGTGTTAGTAAAATGTTAGTACTAGTTAGTTTTAGTAATAAACAAATATTATTTTAGTAGTATTTAAAAATTGAGTACTTTAGTATGCATTTAAAAAATAAACTATATGTTAATTGGCTGAATTATAATTGTAAAAAAACTTTAGAATTTATAGCAGTTACTTAATAGACAGGAAGGATCTTTGATCAATATTTTTGGTCGAAGGGAAGGTTACAGAGTATAGCAATCCCTTCATAAATAGGTAAATTTACAAAGCTTTTAAATACTATATATTATTATGTATATGGCATCTTCTTCCATGATATGAGTAAATCTTATCTATATATATATATATATATATATATATATATATATATATATATATATATATATATATATATATATATATATATATATATATATATAATTCTTCTGTACGTGTGTTGACAGTGAACTCCTCCTAAACGGCTGGACCGATTTTGATGATATTTGTTTTGTGTTTGAATGGGTCCCCGGATGGTTTAGATTCACAATTGGAACCGATAGGTGGCGCTGAGATCGGGTTCTAGAATCCTCCTAATCACCTTTTGACCGATTTTGGTGATTTTATTTTATGTCATGAAATAAAGTCTTTTAGGAATTTAGAAAATATGCCGGTCACGAAGTTCGCCGGGTCAGCTAGTCTATTATATATAAACCAAAGTCATGTTAGTTACACCATTTAAAATCAAGAACGGCTGGAGCAATTTTTATGACTTTTTGTGTTTTCAGAATTGTCTTCGTCCGGAATAGGATAATAAGTATTAAAATAGGATATTCATCAATAAAAAAACAACATCATCTTTCCCGGCTGATTTTGGCAATGGTGACTGCATTTAAACTCATTTTCATTTGTCTGATTTAGGTGAATTATTTTTGTGTGTGTTCTAGTGGATCCCGGAATGGTTTAGATTCACGATTGGACCCGGTAGGTGGCGCCGCTGAACACCTCTTTAATGGTGGGACCGATTTTGATAATATTTTGCGTTATTTCAAGTAGTTTCGAAAATGGTTTAGATTAACAATTGGTTCCGGTTGATGGTGCTGCAATCGGTTTCTAGATTTTTATTATTTAAGGCAAGACAACGTCTGCTGGGTACAGCTAGTTTTAAATATTTAAAAAATTTAAAGAAAAAATGGGTCAAGAAGGACGGTAGTAGGGGAAGCCAAGCGGGGATTTTGGGATTAACTCGAGCGTGGCAGAATAACATAAGGGGAGAAACCTTGCACCCTATTATGTACCCCCACCATATATTAACCCTTCATATAGGGTGGGGGTATTTTTAGTAGGGGCTAGTATTTCAGTCCGACTCTTTTTTTTGAAAACCTGTTCACGCGCCTCTCACCAGTCAAAGGGCATACATTCTTTTTAGCATCTAATTAATCTTCACAATTCAAAAGGTCCCCGCGACGCTCGAGTAACTCCACATTTAGCATCTTGGGCTCCCCTACTACGGGTACGTTCCCCTATGTACTGTTATTTATCTATTAACAATATAAGAAAATTAACTTATACATACAAAGCTTGATAAATAAAAAAAATACTACATGCAAAATAGAAAACTAAAACTTTTACTTACTCAATCACGGAACCTCTGAAAAATCGAAAAAATACAACGATAATATAATAAAATACATATTTCAAAATACCATTCAAATATTTAAATTATACTAAACACTACCTATCATGCATGGGTACAAATGAACAGGTAGACCAAAAGATGATAAATAAATTGTGTTAAGGATGACGATTTGTGGTGTGCGAGAGGATGACGTATGTCAGAACAGAGGAGTATGGAAGGAAGAAGGAAAAGACATGTTGTGCCGACCCAAATAATTGAACAAGGTGAAAGAAGAGAAAGAAAGAGATATACATGCATAACTATCCATCCATACATACACAAATAAAATTGTAGTGTCAAAATAATTGCTTTTTACTAAATGCATATAAGAGTATATATGGCACTTGTATCAAAAAATCAATTTTTGATACAAGTGCCGTAATATTTTTTTATTTTCATTGCATGAGTTCAGCAGACAGGTAGACGGCCCACTTGATGGAAAGCGGTTACCATCGCCTATGGACATTTGCAACACCAAAGGTGCTACAAATGCGCTGCTGTTCTCTTAATGGAGACTGGAACCTGGCCACTAATGCCGGAATACAACTCAAGGTTGTTATGGCGACGTACTCTAGACCAGGGGTGGTAGCCATCCAGTCGGGCAAAAGCCCTACCACCTGGCTGTGGGTTGTTTTGTCGCCTCTTACGACAGTTCCTGCACGGATAAATATAATTATCCTGATATTTCAAACAACGATAATATGGTATTTCATCGTCCGTTCTTTTATATATATATACAACTTTATAATTTATTGTAACAATATGTATCTAGATAAATCGCGGTTGGGAGTTTTTTTTTCTAATTGCGAAGCTGGCAAACAGGCAGACGGCCCCAGCTCATGGAAAGTGGTTACTATCGCCTACAGTCATCTGCAACAGTAGGGATGAAGCCAACACGTTGCCAGCCTTTAGGACAAGAGGGGTCAGACAGGAGAAACGGAATAGAGGGGATGAGATAGCAGGGAGCAGTGGGCCATCGGGTCTCCAACTCATATCCCGAAACAGGAATAGCTCAAGTCCAGAGGCGTAGCTAGTGCCGTGTCAATGATACGAGGCCTCCAGGTTACAGGGGTTAAATAAATTTGGCGGAAAGAAGGCCAAAAAAACGTATCTTTGTTTTGAATTGTTTGTCTGACTTAGCTGCTAGGAACATCAAGCATAAGTAATAACTTATAATCAATATATCATTATTTTAGTTCATATCGAGCATTTTTTGTATCATTTATAAAAAAAATGCCCGTCTAAGGCAAGCTACGCCACTGCTCAAGACTAACCGTTTTACGGCGATATTCGGTGAGCGTGGTATCACACCGAACGAGCCGTTCCAAGAGCCATAATGAAGATAATTCCAGCATAGTTCTACCACATCAAAACGTATTATGCTGCTTAGGATTTTTAGTGTTTTTCTGTCTTGGATTAGAACCTACATTACTGGAGCTTTTTTTTATACAGGGTAAATCCGATTGAGGACCATAAGCTCATAAGGTGCGCGTGTGCGGGATTCGCCAGGTGGGGGTGGCACTAGCATGTCCGAACTGGTGCCATGTTCTTGCCATCCTCCAGTTAGGGATACTCACTAAAACCTCTGGGTGTTTCGTCCGGTGCCTTATGCCAGGGCTACAGGTATAGGACCCATGCTCTCCGCTAGCCCTGGCAGGCGTGGGCCTCGCAAGCCCACTTCCACTGCCGGGGTACTTTTGCATTACATTAGACATTGACATTCATTATTATGGTCTAATTTCGAGCAGGTGGTGTATCTCAGTGTGAAATATATACCACTAGTAATGTAATTTCGCATACTTATAGTTTATATAGAGAGGAAGTGACAAATGCATAAATTATGGATAAAAGTACTCAATAAACGCCCCAATGGTGAGCTCACGGATATATTAGTCTTTGAGATTCATTAGAACGAACTGCATACTTGCTCATGTTTGAGCTCGGGCCTCCCGCTATAGAACGAACTGCATACTTGCCATGCTTATCCAAGGCGACTTGGCAGGTTTGGCACATCGGTTGTAACGATGCGCATGCTTCATCGCGATGTTTTCCTTCATTGTTGTTAGCACGTGGTATTTGTAACGATATGCACATTAGATCAGAAAACTGCTTATGTGGTGCATGCGTTCCAGCCAGGATTCCAACCCGCGTCCTTTAAGTTATCAGCGCGTGAGCTAGTCATTACGCTATCACGACTTAATATAATGTTTTATCCTTAATTAAATAGTACTGTAACGTAGTCCGTATTATTGTTTTAAGATAAGAAATATTCTACATTAAATTTCCTCATGTAATTCATTTAGTATTACAGCTGATTCTTTTTATTGGTTAAGTTCAGCAGACAAGCAGATGGCCCAGCTGATGGAAAGTGGTTACCACCACCTACGGACATTTGTTACAGCAAAGGCGCTAACAATGTGCTGCCGCTTTCTAAAGGGAATCTGGAACCTGGCCACTAATGCCGGAACACAACTCGAGGTCGTTATGGTGGCATACTCTAGACCAGGGGTGTCGCCTCTTACGACAGGCCGCCTAACGCAGTAAATTCTTTCTCCATTTCTGCACGGATAAAATTATAATATATTGGCAGGCTGGCGGCTTACGTACTGGCAAACGGTTACCATCGCCTATGGACTAGGGATGGGCCGAGCGAATGTGGTTTGAACCGAATACGAACTTCGGCCGAATATTCGGTTAAGGCAAAATATTCGGCCGAACTTCGGTTTAATTTCGTCACGCTTTCGCGAAAGCGACACTTCGTTATTTGTTAATATCTTGACTTGATAAAACCGAATTTTAAGTACGGGTAGGTGAATAAATGAATAGATTTTTTGACCTTTGATTGGAAGAAAAATAATTTTATAATTCTAAATTCTTAATGTTTAAGTTCGTAAAAAAGTGATTTTAATCAAAATTCAAGTTTTAAGCGCTGATGTCTCTTAGAAGTGTTTTTTATTTTATTCAAGTTACGCATTATAACTAAGCAGTTATACAACTTACTTATAGTGTTTACAGGAATAATAAGTTTATTTCATTTTTGTTTTAATTTGATGTCTATTTAATTAGACAAAGAGTCTTCAATTGAGCAGAACTAATTTTGTTTAATGTTTATCACACTGCAAGTTAGGTTTACATATTCCTAATTAAAATAAATGACCGTGAGTATATAAAGGCTTAATTATATTTTACGATTATGATAGGATATGATTTATTTTAATTTCAGTCAAAATAGTGCAAGTGGGTATTTTACTTTTTTCTTGCACCGAATGTTCGGCACTTAAACCGAATTTCGGCCGAATGCCGAAGTTCGGCTCGAGCTGCCGAAATTCGGTCAAACCGAATGTAAAACGAATTTCGGCCCATCTCTGCTATGGACATTCGCAACACCACAGATGCCACCATCACTACTGGGCGTCGGAAGAAATTTTATGACACGCTCTTTGAAACACCCCATATCGTATGTAACGATAACCCAGTCGATGGCGAGCGGTGCGGTTGCAGAAAGAAGACGAAGGCACAATTCTGAGCAGTTCCGTAATTATTTTTATTTCTATTTAAATTATTTTTTAATAATTTAAACACAATGCTAATACAGATAGAGTCGGAAATATACTAAAGTTTTTCGTTGCTAGTTCAAATTTCGTGTTTCAAAGCTTAACGGTCTTATTCATAGAGAGAGAAAGTTTAAACGCTTCTTTAAGAAACATAAAGAAGCGTTAAAACTTACTCGAACTCTCTATGTATAAGGCCGTAAATATATTAGATTTTGAAATGTGAGATTACGAAATTCAGGACCCCTCCCACCCCTTGTTACACTTTGTCGCACTTAGTGTTGGGCAGACATTGATTTTTAAATGAGTTTGTAAGATTAACATGACATTTTGTACTGAACCAGTACAATGTACAGCGGCAGTACATTTGAAGCGATGAGACCGCTGAGGCGGTGAGGGCGTCATTCCCTCATTTGTCCCGTTCAAAACTAGTTCGGAAATGTTCGTTTAGAATCGGATGTGCTCGGCCTCCGTCACCCATTTTACTAACAGTCGTACTATGACATCGTCATGTTGTCCCTCTTTGTCATGTCATTATCTGTAGAGGCGTTATTGTACTGTTGTAGCATAAGCCTCGTTTCGTCCTTCCTCTTACTTTTGAGTAGTAGCGCGACAAAAATTTTGATTTACATTTCAAATTTTGAGCTGTATCAATACACATGTATTTTGTACGGGACAAATGTACTGGCTCACACGTGTACTGCTCATCGCTAGTCGTACTCCTCCCCTTGGGGGGTACGACGTGTTACGTAATTTATGGATGGACCCTTTAAGTAGATAATCCACTGGAGGATAGGATGGGTTTGACATATCCATGAGGATATAAACGTCTATCATATATAAACACACAAACATTTCTTTCAAAATGGGTACAATACCCTAACAAGAAGGAAGCACAATGGCAAGTTATAATGTATATATTATATAGAAGATTATCTTACCTATTACTAAAGTCTGTAAGTTCATGAATAGTTTTTGATGTTGGAGTGTTGTGTAAACTTTCGTGCATAGCCTGTGTTGGGTGCGAAGTGAAACTAAAACGACAGAGAAAGCAAACACAAAGAAGCCACTACCACCAAAGATAGAAAGAGATAGATAAACAAAAGTAATATATTTTATAATAGCAAAAATATAACTATCATAACAAAATTATGATTTCAAAACTGTGTATCACAATGTGCACAAAAACACTATATCGAGGGCTTCATAACAAATGGGCGTATACGCAAAAATGCATTTTTTTGTTGTTTACTAAAATCTATGAATGTTACAATTTAGACAGTCTTACCGGTATACAAGTGTACCTAAATAGAAGGGTATTCCAAATTTCAGCCTTATACAATCAACTAGTTTTGTTTTATTCACAATTTTGCCCCTTGTATAAAACTGCGCTTTTGTCTATACGCCCATTTGTTATGAAGCCCTCGATATAGTCTCCGTCATGGCAAAACCAAGTAACTGTCATTTTTGTAAAATCGAGTTTGTCGGATTTTCTTTAAGATGAAAATTGTTACCTGTTTTATAAGTAACTCTAAGGTATTATATTAAGGTATATGTACCAAGAATTAGATTAAGTTATAAATAAGAAAAAAATAAACTAGTGTTAAAAATAATATCATTGTTGAAGACAGAGAGCACCCCCCTAACCCACCCGCCGGAGCACACCTCTCCGCGCACCGCATACCACCGACGCCCATAGCTCGGACAATTAGCAGCTAGGCGTCGGACGGGACGCGGGATATATAAGCGGCCTTGGAATCGGGAAAAATGCCATTAAACCATTCTTACTCAACTCTCGTGCAATTACTTGGTCATTCGTAATAGCACCAATACTTACTTCTTTTATGTATAATTTAATTTAAGTAAATAGTTTAATAATAATCATACAGTCCAGTCTATATCGAGTTTCATTTTTAAAAGAAGCAACTGCCACCAGTAATTATAATGGAAGGCTTTATTATATGTTATGTATGTGCATATGTATTATAAAAAAAAAGAAACTAACTCTGACGGACTAGTTAATACGAGAGAATGACAATATTAATTTAAAAAACTTTTATTCTATTTATCGTTTGAAAATTTCGAATATGGTGCCTCCATAAAAGCAGCTGCTTAGGAGAATTGCATAGTTTGACAACTGTTTAGATATATTGGTAGATGTAAGATATTGTATAAAGTTTCACTTTATTTGGATACTTGTCATATTAGTAATAGGAATTTACAAAAACGGCCGCTTTAGGCCCCGTAACTTGAAGTCAATGAAATATTTTATTGGAAAACATCAATACGTGAAAATTAGTTATTATAAGTATGGAAATAATAAACAATTATAACTTTCATTCCATAATATATAACAAGATCTACAGTAAATTTGTTTACGGTTAAAAAATTATCGCCATTTACTTCACAAAAATACAACACGGGTAGTTAATTTTTTTTTAATTTTGACATGTGACTGTATTTTCGTGACATGTTTCAATATTGACTTTATTTAAATAGACATTTTATGTAATTTTCTTATAATTGTATTTTTTTGTAATAGTTTGAGCCAAATTGTTTATTATATAAATTATTTTCTAGTAGAAACTTGGTTGATATTTGTATTAATTTTGTGTTTTATATTTAAGAATATTAATTATTGTGTTTCCCAGATATTTAATTTTTTTCAAAATATTGAATTTGTCAGTTACGTAATTTTACCATGACGGAGACGATGTCCGAAAAACATGCTAATATGTATGACAAAACTATGCATTACAAAACGTACACGACCTCGTGTAACTGTAAGAAACTACGTTACTGTTTGTTTGTCATTTTTGAGTGGTTTGCAATGCGTCCAAGGTTCCCCAGATTGGTTCATATGTAAAGAAAGTCTTGATAACCAGACTCAAATTTCTTTCGCAAATGTCAATATTTTAATATTGTTGCCTTGATGGTATATTCCACTTTTTCACACCACGACACCATTGTCGATTTTTCGTATTTTTACGTACGTAAAATTACTTAGAAATCGCTGGCATAAAATTAAGTAAAATCCACTGGCATATTACGTAAGTAAATATTAGGTTGGGGAAAAAGTTTCTTCGCATTTTATATAAAAATCCAAAGGGTTTTTTTATAAAGTTTATTTACATTTGACTAAAGTATGTAGGTGCCATTTTGTTGGATAACTTTTTGCCATCTTGTAGGCAGGGACGTGATCCCATTGCTATAAAAATTTTGGGGCTTCTGATCAAAAAACTGCGACAAGTGATTTTGGCAGTCTTCTCGTGATTTTAACCTGACACTACCTAAGGAATTCTGAAGAGACCGAAACAGGTGAAAATCTGAAGGTGCAAGGTCTGGACTATACGGCGGATGCATTAACACCTCCCAGTCAAACTCTCGTAATTTTTGCTGAGTGGCTAAAGATGTGTGAGGTCTAGCGTTATCATGGTGAAAAACCACACCCCTTCTGTTGATTAATTCCGGCCGCTTTCTCTCAACTTTTTGCTTTAATCTCATCAGTTGTTCGCAGTACAGTTCAGAATCGATGGTCCTGCCTGGCGGTAACAGCTCATAATGAATACAGCCCTTCCAATCCCACCATACACACAGCATCACCTTGTTGCGAGTTAACCCGGGTTTCGCCACAGTCTGTGAAGCCTGACCGGCCTTTGACCACAATCTTTTTCGCACGTTCTTGTCGTACGTGATACACTTTTCATCACCAGTTATCAGCTTCTTCAAAAATGGTTCGGTTTCATTACGTCGTAATAAAGAATCACAAATGAGTACACGGTTCATTAGGTTTCTTTCAGTGAGCTCATGAGGCACCCAAATATCGAGCTTTTTTGTGTACCCAGCTTTTTTCAAATGCGCCAAAACCGTTTTGTGGTCAATTCCCAGTTCTCCAGCTACATCGTAACTACTAATATGCCGATCTTGCTCCACTTTTTCAAAAATGGCATCAATTTTGTCCGTAACATGTCGACCAGAGCGACGTGCATCTTTGATATCAAAATTTTCGGATTGAAAACGCTTAAACCAAATTTGCGCCACACTCACAGATACTGCATTAGGTCCATAAACATCACAATTTTTTTTCCGGCTTGTGTTGCATTTTTACCTTTTTTGTAGTAAAATTTTAAAATGTATCGAATTTCTTTATTAGATTCACTCATTTTAACAATAAGAAAAACAAATGAAAATCACACATTTTCCTAATTTGAATTTGGAATTGTCTTCTTTAAAATAAAAACTTTTTAATGATAACAAAAGCAGCCAGATACAAATGGTATAGCCAAAAAGATCTTATTACAAGTTCATACATACTATATGCGAAAAGACTTTTTCCCCAACCTATTACGTCATATTACGTAGAAAACAAGAACAGTTTTATAAACTAATAATAATTCCTCCCGATGTAGGTACCTCCGCATTTAACTAATTTTAGTAGCGCGGCAACAATGTACGTACGAATCGTGTAAGCGGAACAGAGCTAAGAATGCACAGCAAGCAATATTCCGTCATTTCCGGTTGCGAATAAAGTTTTGTAGTTGTAAGTTTAGTAGTAGTATATATTATTTACATGTCGGAAACTGGTCTGTGCTTTTCTGCGCAAATGAAAATTGCTGATCGGAATTAGAAGTTTTGTAAAACTGTGAGTAAATTTACGTAAAACACGCATACGTATATTTACGTATATTTTTAAAGATTTGTTTTTACTGGCCAACTGTGACTCCTTAATATTTTACTTAAAATTAATACACAAATGACAAACCAACAACTAAACAAATCATTGTGACTAAATAGACACCCCACACAAAGAAGTACTTTAATTTTTTACGGTCTACTGATATTAAGTTTGAATGCTGCTTTAATAACTTTAAAGAAGCGTTCAAATTGATTAATAAGACCGTAACACACTACTAAAGCATCTTACATACTATAATGATTGACAATTGACAATACACAGTCTTAAGCAGTCAATAATAATCATGTTTGTAGTTTGATACAATGTTGATATGCATACAAAAATATCATAACAAATGTTCAGTGGTAACAAAAAAATATAGTTAAGCATTATTATTTTGCTAACTTATTATAAATATTTATTATATAGTACAAAAGACACTTTAGCAATTTGTTTAATAAACATAACACGAGGAGCAAAATAAAACCCAATAATTAAAAACATAAATGCAATTCAGCTGTGCAATTTCAAAACACAGCAAGTGCATTCCAAGACATTCTACACCACAGCATAAAATACATATATCATAAACGTAAAAAATATGCAATTTCAAAAGTATTTATTAAGCTTATTGGGAGTGATATCATATTTTGATAGGCTTTATATATTTCAGCAAATACAACACTTCAACAAATGCCTAGTAAGTAGACGTGTGAGCCGCATTGAAAAACAGCGGCTGCGACGCGGCGCCAGTGGCGTGACAATTTCAGACTTTTAAACCGACTTCAAAAAAGGAAGAGGTTCTCAATTCATCGAGTAACAATTTTTTTTAAGTTGCTGTATTTATATCTATATTTGCCTCAAAAATAGTTACAAACAAGATTCATGCACCTAAGTGTGAGCTGGAAACCAGGAATAAATAGGCAGAATTCAAAGACACGAACACTACCTTTGTTAATTTCAGATTATCCTCCATCTGTCCTATATCATGTTAACAATTTAACTAACGTTTTTAGAGAGCTCAGCCACTTTTAAATACTTAAATTGCCTATGAATATAAAAATGGCATGGAAATTGTTTAAAACTCGACCAAATTCTAACTAGGGTACGCGCCGCGAGTAAGTGCTAGCAGCGGCATCGGCGCGTCAGCTGCACGTCGCGGCACCGCGCCGGCGCAGTGTACATGTCTATTAGTAAGATAATAAATGCAGAATAATTTAGAAAACAATGTCAGCTGCTAGGTTTTGAAATAGCACAGTTGAGTGATGAAATGTAATTGTTTATGTTGTAAACTGAGGTTTGAATAAGAATATCAAATTGAAATATTAACAGGAGATTGATGATATTTTTTCAATTTGAATTAATATATTTGTTGTACACTGATCTGCGTTTGAATATGAATGTTAAAAATAATGAAATATTGACCGATGATTGATGATATTTTTTCAGTATAACTAATATATTGTGTTGTAAACTGATATCTGTTTGTATACGAGTGTCAAAAATAATGCTATAATGACTGAAGGTTGATAAACTTTTTATTCTCAACTAATCTATACTTTAATTATATTATAAATTGAAGTATTTTTATTTTAAATCACCATGGCTACTCATTACACATACGGCTAATCAGTTTCGTATATCAAACCATCAATACATCTTGAGGTTGTAATATTAATTACCTTCTAGTGATGTCCAGGCTAGGTCTGGTCTCACTTAACGACAGATAATATAGAAGTGAAAATACTGTCACACAGATTAACAAAAGTAGATTCCGTCTTGAACGGTACCATTTTTTTACCATCGCTGTCATCTGAAATCATATATGAAATTGATATGTACATTATATTTTCAATGGGGTCTTGAAGGATGATGCTTTGTTCTGCAGATATAATAATATTATAATAACAGCCCACACCTGTCCCACTGCTGGGCTCGTGCTTCCCACTGTAGGGGAACGGGCAGTATACCCGCCACGCTTGTCCAAGGAGGCTTGGCAGGTTCAACACATCGGTTATCTCGATGTGCAGGTTGCGTCACGATGTTTTCCTTCACCGTTCTTAGCACGTGGTAATTGTAACAATATATAATATATATAATACATTTTCAAAAATAATTAAAACTGAACAATTCATTACTAACATTATATTAATATGTATGTACTCAACATGTTCAATAATTTTGGTTAAGTGAAGGAAGTGCTTTCTGTAAGAAGCAATTTTCTAGACAACTTTGAGAGACATGTTACCACAGCAAAATATGCGTCCACAAACACATTTTAGATCACCAGGTATGACAGCATGGCAGCTATCAGTGTGGCCACTATGTATCGAAACATTTCGACCATCCGCTGCATCCTAGCTAACCTTCAAGCGTGCCACTTGCAGTAAGACCCAAGCCTTAGGTGGGCTGTAAGCCTGTTTGCCAGCTAGGCAAAACAAAAGTAGTTCAAACTAAACAATAGTTATAGAATATAGTTTTAAAGTATTGTGCGTTTCAAAAAAATGTAAATAGTTTAGTGATATGTGCCTTTTCGGTTTGCCTCAAATACTCAATTGTATCGTCAGTCAGTGACCTTAAACTGGGTTGACCTATACTACAAATTAAAACTAATTAAATTTTGGCAAGACTGTATAGACTGAGTTCCTTTGCTTGCCATTGCAGGAACTTTATTAATAACAGCAGCCTGGTCTCTCTTCAACTATCATTTATTATTAATTAAACAATATTACAAGAAATTCACAGTTTACGGAACGTACCCTTACCATGTGAACCCCTTTATTTTTTCAAAAATTTAGAACCTCTCCCCCCGCGATAACCACCCATAATCTATGCGAAAGCCGTCCCTCCCTCCTCTAGTTTCACGTAGTAATTCATAAATATGGTTTTAAAATATTTTTGCATTAAGAAAGTTAAAAAACATAATTTGGCTCATTAGCCCTTTAAGTGTCTCCGCCTTAATAGAGACAGTAAAAAAAGTGTTAGCGGACACTTTCTTAGTATTAATACTGTTACATGCCGACAATAAAAGTAAATGCACACCTGCCTGCCATAAATCCGGTTTATTACCTTCCCCGAATTTGTACTTCTTTTGTTTACTTTGTGTTTACAATTAGTAATTAAGAAAAACATTCTATTGTTATTGTACTTTTTTTATGGCCGTCATTAGGCAGGTCGAACTAATCCTTGTTGTTATTGTTTTGCGTCGAGGCATATTGTATTTGTACAAAATAAAAGGGATGCCCGAAGGGAGGGGTGAGGCAGTCAAGCGACGATTACAATACGAGCAAAACGTGTGTACATTCGATGAGCTATATAGTGACGGACTTTGCGCGTGTTATTAAATCGTGCATCAAGTTTGTACTGGTTGTATCCAGTTATATTTGTACCTGTGTTATACGTGTTTGTATAGTTCTAATAAATTCTATAGTAATTCCAACGGCATTTTAATTCGAGTTCCGTAACTCGTAACAATACTTTTATTTAATTTAGGTTATATTTAAATTACTTATTATTATCTTTAGATTAGATTGATGACGTATTTTTTGTTTAATTTTTTTTAAATTGCTAAACAATGCGCGCCATACTTGAATACAGCTCGAAAAAACGCGCGATTTCCCCCACGCCCCTGTGACCAAGTGTGGTATTTTGAAGACCGCCCCAAAAATGGGCACGGTACAATCTCTATGCTTATAAATTAACTATAGTCAAGGCGAAGTCCGTCAGTGGAGGAACTCCATACTCTCGTTATTTCCGTATTTCAAGAGAAACGACTGCAACAAATCGGCCAGTAAAGCTAAGACACCATTTAATTCTATGGTTAAATTGTAGTTGACGTTGAATTCCGTTTAAAACAGGTAAATAACTAGAGGTATACGAACTTACCCCACTAACGAACTTCCCCATCTTGACTATATAGTTATTTTTTATTTCATATCACTAATAGGTATTTGCAAGAGGATAATGAATGAAGTTTTTTTATCACATTTGTTAATTGGAATAATTAAATTTTAACAGTTTTTGCTACTGTTAGATATGATTAAAAATTGTTATTATACTATTTCCATTTCTTTATTTTCTCGATGACAGTTCTAATTTGATAGTTGTAGTGTTGTGACCAAATAAGTAATGATAAGGAACTTATAATAAATATTGGGAAGAGCTCATCGAGTGACAGTGACGATTCGTCAGATTTTGATTAAAATAAATAAATAAAGAATCAACATAATATAATTATCCATGCAGGAACGGAGAAAGAATACAATTTCCTGCGGCCGGGCGAGCTGTCGTAAGAGGCGACTAAACAACCCACAGCCAGGTGGTAGGGCATTTGCCCGACTGGATGGCTACCACCCCTGGTCTAGAGTATTCCGACATAACAACCTTGACTTGTGTTCCGGCATTAGTGGCCAGGTTCCAGTCTCCCTTAAGAGAGCAGCAGCGCATTTGTAGCACCTTTGGTGTTGCAAATGTCCATAGGCGATGGTAACCGCTTTCCATCAAGTGGGCCGTCTGCCTGTCTGCTGAACTCATGCAATAAAAATAAAAAAGATTCACCTTGTAATGAAATGTAATATCAGTTACTAAATTTGTACAATATTTCCGGCAATAGTTTAGTTTCTTACACTTTGTAAAAAAATATCAGGCTTGTTATCGTGTTACGTTTATCGATAGCTCCATCCCTATCAGTTTCTACGACTCTACTATGACCTTGTACGTGCGTAAGCGTCATATTTTTATTAAATAATGTATACATAATGTAAAAAAGACGCTCGTTCAAGTTTCCACAGGAGCTGTCATCGAGAAAATAAAGAAATGGAAATAGTATAGCTATACATATTTTCTGAAGAATTTCTTTTACGATTTCTTGTCTCGAATTCACAGTCTGTTGTCAAAGTGTAGTAAATTAAACTCCCATAGAGTAAATCTATATACAGATGAACTCTTTAATTGGGCCTTCACGGCCAAATCCTAGACTATGCTAAATAGCGAAAAACTCCCAAAGGTGTCTCGAGGTTAATATCATTAGATTTTTGAAAAATTAAACTGCTTCGCTCATGTACGCAACGGTTCTGTAGAACGTTTCTCTTGCGTACCGTGAGGATTTGGAATGAGCTCCCAGCCAAGGTTTTCCCACAGCGCTACGATATGGAGTTTTTCAAAAAGGGTGTCATAAAACTTCTTCGAGGCCGGCAGCGCGTTGGAGCCATATCTGGTGTTGCAAACGTCCACAGGCGACGGTAACCGCTTTCCATCAAGTGGGCCGTCAGCCTGTCTGCTGTACTCCAACAAAAAAAAAACAATCGGTTGCTTTAGGAAAAATAAACACACCTGTATTATTATACCAAATCATAGTGGCATATAAGAATCAAATTTAGGGACAAGGTGATTCATTTTTCAAAAATCTAATGATACTACCTTAGGTTTTTCTCAAAATCAGCCTCGAGGCTCCTTTGAGTGTTTTTCACTATCTATATATATATAATTCTTCTGGACGTGTGTTGACAGTAAACTCCTCCTAAACGGCTGGACCGATTTTGATGATATTTGTTTTGTGTGTTTGAATGGGTCCCCGGATGGTTTAGATTCACTATTGGAACCGGTAGGTGGCGCTGAGATCGGGTTCTAGAATCCTCCTAATCACCTAGACCGATTTTGGTGATTTTGTTTTTATGTCATGAAACAAAGTCTTTTAGGAATTAAGAAAATATGGCGGTACGAAGTTCGCCGGGTCAGTTAGTTTCATATAGTTTAGGATTTGGCTCTTAAGGCCTATTTAAAAAATTCAGCCTATACATAAAACAAAGTTTTTTTATTTATTTTTTATTGCACCATTTCAGCAGACAGGCAGACGGCACACCTGATGGAAAGCGGTTACCATCGCCTATAGACACTTGCAACACCAAAAGTGATACAAATGCATTGCTGCTCTCTTAAGGGAGACTGGAACCTGGACACTAATGCCGGAACACAACTGAAGGTTGTTCTGGTGGCACACTTTAGACCAGGGGTGGTAGCCATCCAGACGGGCAAATATTACCACCTGGGTGTGGGTTGTTTTATCGCTCCTTACGACAGGCTATCTGGCCACAGGAAATTGTATTCTTTCTATGTTCCTGCACTGATAGAAAGTTGGGTAAGTTACACAATTAGAACTCAAGAACGATTGGACTGGTTTTTATTATCTTTGATTTGTTGGATTTTCTCCAGCCCAGATAACAGAATAAGTATATTTGAAAAATTTGCAAAAAATTATATAAAAAATGATTTATAATTAATTAGTTTTGGAACTCCGCCTTCTTCCGCATTTGACAGTTTCACATCATACGTATAGCTTATCTAATATATAAAATTCTCCTGTCGCGGTGTTTGTTACCAAAGTCCTCCGAAACGGCTGAACTGATTTGTATGAAATTTTGTGTGCTATTGGGTAGGTCTGAGAATCGGCCAACATCTATTTTTCATACCCCTAAATATTTTTTTAATTTTTTTGTCAAAATTTCTTATTTATATTATATTATGATTTAGCATTGAAAAATACATACAACTTCAAATTTCCACCCTTCTATGATCAACCCCATTTTTTAATAGCGATATGAGTACTTTAATAATTTGACTTACTTAAAATTACTAGAAATAATTTAAATGGGAAAACAATGTTTGCCAGGTCAGCTAGTTTATTTCTAATAATTGATGTCCACTGCATCTGCATCATGCAAATCAGTGACACACTAGAATTAGATTCATAATTAGGCCCAGTAGGTGGCGCTGGAATCAGGTTCTGGATTTTCAGTTTTTCAGGGCAGGACAATGTCTGCTGGAATCTTTGACAAAGGTTGAAGGTTCCGGCAACCTAGAAAAGTGGGATAGGTGGAAACTAAGCAAAGTGCAAAGGTTAGGAAGAAAAGAAGGATAAGCCAGACATTTACTAGTTACTGTAACACTTACTTGGAGGAAAATTGAAGTATTAAAGAATAATAAACTTCTCTCTGAGAGAATATATGCTACTGAAGATTATCCGAGAGAGGTTCTGAGCAAAAGGAAGGAACTCAAGGCAAAGTTGAATGAGGAAAGAGAGAAAGGGAAAATAGCATTTATTAGATATGATAAATTAATTTTAAAAGAGGCACATAATGAAAAAAGGAGGCGCTCATGAGGAAAGAGAGAAAGGGAAAATAGCATTTATTAGATATGATAAATTAATTTAAAAAAAGGCACATAATGAAAAAAGGAGGCGCTCACCCACAAAATCTCCACCTCAACAAGAAAAACCACTAGGAAATGTTAACCAACCAAATAAAAAGAATAAAACGGATGCTTTTACATTAATGAGACCGAGATTTGCAATTCTTAAGGCAAGATACAGCGAAAGCCAATAACAATGATCCCATCTTGGTCTGCCGGAACCACTAGTAAATAAATGAATAAACAAAGTAGCCATAACATCACCAATTTTTGGTTTTATTCCACAACCATCAGCCAGCTGGCTAGTTGATGGACAACTTAGCCATGGTTATTTTGTGAACAATCATTATTAAGCTAGTTTTTAGGATAGTTACCCATCTCTATAGGTTATTAAGGACAAATGAGTGACATAGTTAAAGTCTATTTCAAATAGGACATAAGGCTGACACATCCATAAAACAATTTGTAGGGTTATCTAAACTATCCGTGCAGGAACGGAGAAAAAATACAATTTCTTGCGGCCTGTCGTAAGAGGCGACAAAACAACCCACAGCCTGGTGGGAGGGCATTTGCCTGACAAATACATAACAAACTTGAGTCGTGTTCCGGCATTAGTGACCAGGTTCCAGTCCCCCTTAAGAGAGCAGCAGCGCATTTGTAGCACCTTTGGTGTTGCAAATGTCGATAGGCGATGGTAACAGCTTTCCATCAAGTGGGCCCTCTGCCTGTTTGCTGAACTCTTCCAATAAATACAAAGAACTTTCCTAGGAAATAAATATTCATTTTAATTATATAAAATGTATTTACAATGATCACAAAATAAAGTGTGATTTGACAGCTCTCATTAAAATATATATTTATACACTATTAATTTATTGAAATTTTTATGATTTCACCCATAGGCTATCCTACTAATATTATAAATGCGAAAGTTTATAAGAATATATGTTTGTACTCTTTCATGCGAAAACTACTGAATGGATTTTGATGAAACTTTACAATAACATAGCTTACACAGATATAGTGTGAATTATCCAAAATATAACGATTTTCCATCACCACCCAGGTAAAACCGCAGGGTGCAGCTAGTAATATATATTTAGTCAATCATTTTTGTTAATATATATATTTACAATTATGTAGTATTGTTTTAGTATAAATACATAAATAATGTCAGTTTTGGAATAAATTTGTATATATATTTTTCCTGAATTACATTTGAGTTGATGAACTGCAATACCTTTTGGTAGCAACACTAAAATTAAAAATAAGACACCTTAGAAAGTAACTGTTTTTGGGACTTTGTCATAGATTAATATGACATAACAGAATCAATGAAAATTGCACATTATTTCATTATTTAGAGGAAAATAATAATTGAAATATATATATATATAACATTATATTTTGCACCAGAAAAAATTATGTAAATTATCAACTAAAGAAATTAATTGCTATTGGCTTTCAGTTATGATCATATCATTCAAATTTACGTTCTATAGACATTCTTAAGTGTCAAATAGGGCATAAAAACTTTTTATTTTGTGATTATTACAATACTGTTATTATTTAATAAAGAATCAGATTGTTTATTTCTCTATTTACATAATTTCTTCCATATAGTCCTATTTCAAAACAGACTTTATAAGAGAATGTTCTAGAAAGTTTAAAGTGTATTCAAACAATTATCAGAATGTATAGAGTTGGGGACTCATCTGGGATAATGTTACAGTCATAGGCCATTTCACTCAGATGTAGCAATGGGTATAATGCATTATGATGACATATTGTTTTCAATGGCTGCGCTTTTACACAGAGTGGCTTGAGTTTAAGGGAAATTGAGTTTAGGGGTATATACCTTATATAAAGGGACTAGACCTGTTATTTGGGAATCACATTATTAGGGTGCATAAATAAGTTTAGAGTAAATAATAGGAAAAACCAAAATATGTTCGATAAACAAGGTTATGCCACTTTTGTTGATAACAAAGTGTGATTTGTGTTTAGGAATACACTTATGCTTAATATATATAGACACTAAAACTGTTTTTGAATTTAGTAAACAAGTTTTGAATTAGTTTGTTGATTTTTAAATAGGAAAATAGTTTTTTTTTTTGCTTATATATTGTGACAATGGTTACAAATCGGTTGTGACACTCTCTGACCGTTGACATGACACACTTGCTTGGCTTGTGGGCTTTAGTCGAAAGTCACGACCAGTGACTAGAATGGTGACTTAGGTTAGGTTATGTTAGACTTTAAACCAAAACACATGAGCCGAGCGAGCATAGCGAGCGTGTTGTGTAGTGGCTGGCAAGTGCCAGAACATACTGGTCACCATCTTCACAATATAACCAAACAAATGAATAAAAAAATTTATATCTCAAGAGCTACATGTCTCTTAAGCATGGGGGTTGCAGAAGGGAGAGGTATTACTCCCCCCCCCCCCACTACTTAAAATTCAGTGACCACTAATCTAAAGTTTAACCTTTTTAATTATTAAAGATGTTACATATTGACACATAATAACAAAAACTGCATATATACACTAATATGACTATTTGTTAACGGCATTATTTTAAACTTTTATAAATAACATTAAACATTTCGCCACAGTCAATATCTTAAATATCATCGAAGGGGTGTGAGCATAAAAGGATTATAATTTAAGAACTAACCCGTTGCACATAATTGCCCATTATTTCTTAAATTTGTCATGCAAGAATTTAAATCACTATGGCTCCAATGACATTGGTACAGGATATTAAGATAATCATAAATTTAAAAGCTAAATGACCATAAACTTTTTAATTTCATATGTAATACATACATAACATAAAAAATAATTCAGTCTGCATTATTTTTAAAACATTTTAGTAATACTATGTATTATAATGTCTTATTGACATATATGCAAAAATTAATAACAGAAGAGAAAATTGATAAGTATGTATACTTTATAAATGAAATTCATTTAATGCAGCCTTTTTTTACATAATACATTATTAAAAAATAATACTCACTTGCGGCAAAACAGGAAAAATAAAATGTGATATCACCGCATTTATTGCGTTTTCCTTAACATTTGATATCACTACAAATTTTTCTCGTAAACCAAATCGAATACAGAAAATATGCGAAACGTATTCAAATCCGCCCACTTCTAGACACAACTGAGATAGGTAGTACCCATAAGCTTTTGATAATAAATGTAATTGTTAAAATAAACAAACCAAATTCATTCGGCTCGATTCGCCGTAGATCGTATCTTACAGGGTTTCCAGATTGAATTTTAAAAAGTAACTAAGCTCACGAAAATCCCAAAGTTATTACTAAATTTCGATAAATTTCCTATTGCAATAAAATTTGAAGGGTTCCGTAGAGATTAAAAATCGAATAAGTACTATTCTTGTTACTCTGAAACTCCAAAAGCATAGTCGAATATATACATAGTCATGGATAATCCTCAATAAATGCATGTATACTGTAGTGTTGCTACAATAAAAATATGTTGTGACGGCTGTAATTTAACACGCGACCTATGCATTATTTACTCGTTACATTCGACACGAAAATTAAATACTAAATTAAATATTTGCTCACCATAATAGAAGCGTTAGATTTGCAACTGAGAGTTGTTTAGTGAAATTGGTAACTAGATGACACTAAAAAGCGATAGATCTATCTCCAAATGTGCTAAAATAGTAGCCCTAAAATACTTTTTAGGGCTACTATTTTAGCACATATAGTGTGTTAGTTCTACTTAGTACTAACTTAGTAGTAATATTTAATTTAGTTGGTAGCATAGTAGTACATTAAGTTACATTACATTAAGGTTACGTTCCATTAGAGACTCACAACGACTACGTTCACGACAGCGATTTTCCCGTTCCACTTGCTTGCCGGCCGGCCTTACAATCTATAAATCCAAGTGGAACGGTTATTCGACCCACCTCTTGACATGGGTTGTTGTGAGCGTTGTGTGATCGAAAATGATGACATCATTAGTGACGTTTTCGCCACAACCACGACCGCGGTCGCCTTGTGGAAAGGCTAACGGAGCATTTTGTCGTTGAGAGCTGCAGATGGAACGCGCTGTAAAAGAGTTAGTAGACTGTCACAAGCGGCTTATACAAAATTCAGTCATATAAATGACTGAATTTACCTATAAAGGTAACAAAGAGTTCAATGTTAACAACAGAAGCTGTGATTTGAGTGGTAGACTCGAGTTTGTTATATTCTAGTGACAAAATATTATTCAGCACGAACCCCTAAGATTTAAAAAAAAAAACATTATTTCCTAAATATAATATTTTGTCCTAAAGTTGTGAACTTTATTTACCCCCGTTAGGACATGTCACTTCACTTCACTTTTTGTTTTTTTTGCAAGAGGCTTGTTCTTGGTCGAACTACCATTACTGCCAACGTCAGATGTGGAAAAGGCAAGGTTTATGGCGATGACCAGGTAAATAAGAAAACACAAAAAAAGGGGGGAAAACAAATAAAAACTTGTTCTAGAATTAGTTCACCTTCACCGATTGAAACAATGTCAATATATACACATATAGGACAACATTCATTTTTTTAAATGTAGATATATAAAATTTGATAAAGGATTATAATTTTATATTATTAACGCAAATATATTTGGTTAAAGCATTAAATATAAAACGATTACATATGTGGGAAAGGAGAGTTTTAATGTTAGTGGGTCTTGGAATTTTAGCTGGTAGGACATCATATAGGGATTTACCCCACTAAAGGGGACAATTAAAAAATATATGGTCGATAGAGCCTTCCTCTGTATTGCATTCACACATTGGAGACGAACGAACTCCAATCCTATAAAGATGGACAGGGGTACACGAATGGCCCAGTCGCAACCTGCAAATCACTGAGGTGAGTTTTTTGTCAGCATTGCGGAATTTATAGAACCATGGTTTGATGGGTATCTCTGGAGAAATATCTTTATAAAACTTCCCTTTGACCAGACTGGAATTTGCCCAACTAATAAGCCATTCCTTTTTAAGGTCTTGCAGAGCTTTAGAGCAGAGATCCTGAGGGTGTAGTCTGGAGTGGTCTAGGCATTCTGAAACTATTGCACTTTTCGCTAACTAATCAGCGGTCTAATTACCGATTATACCTGAGTGACCAGGAATCCAAGCTAGGACAACATCTATACTGTTAGACTGGCACAGAACGAGATTTTCCTTGATTTCAAAAATCAAAGGGAAACGCAGGCCAATTGTTATATCCTCTGAAAGGATAGCTTGGAGGCAGCTTAGAGAGTCTGAAAAGACTATACATTTATGTATCCTATCTTTGTTAGCAACAACAAACTTTATTGCCTCCAAAATTCCTATGGTTTCACCAGTAAAAGTAGATGTAAATATGGGACATTTATAGATCAATGCTAGCCTGTAGATAGGGCACCACACAGCAGCACCAACACAGCCTTCTAGAGATAGTTTAGAAGCATCAGTATAAATTGGGCACCAGTCTGACCATTCCGATGAAAGCCGTAGGTTAAAAAAATCATTTGCTCTAGGATCCTCTTTGGAGATGCCAAAATGTAGTAAAACTTTAGGGTAGAAATTTAAGACTTCATAGGAGGTACTAAATGTAGCTAGTTTATGGGATTGGTAAAGCGGAGTATTTAATCTGTCTAATTTTCTAAAAGATTTTATGAGACATGGAAGATCTTTATGGTACCAGTAAGGGTTGTTTGTGATAAGGGAAGAGAGGGACTTGATTTTAGAAATTAAAAGGTGAGAAGAAATGTGACAAGTTTTATAAAAGAAACGATCACATAAATATTGGCGTCGAATTTGAAGAGGAGGGTCTAGCGCCTCTGTCTGTAGTGCATTGGTCGGAGATGATCGCATGGCACCCAGGATCACCCTGAGGCATCTATACTGTAGCTTGTCTAGTTTAACAAGAGCTGTTTTTGAACAGGGCTGAAGAACAAAAGAACCATAATCTAAAATACTACGGATTATAGCATTATATATTAATTTTTGGGAATATGGGTGGGCGCCCCACCAGACTCCTGACAAACATCTAAGAAGATTTAAATTAAATTCCGTTTTTTTTATGATAAAATTTAAATGCTGTAGACCTGTCATTTTTGATTCTAAAAATACACCCAAAAATTTAATACTATCGCAGACTGGAATCACTAGATCGTTACACACCATTCTGATCGATAAGGGGTTTCGTTTACGTGTAAAAACAACTACTTTACTCTTGTCTGGTGACAAATCTAGTCCATGTTCTGTTAGCCAGTTAAATAAATAGTACAATGTGCGGTTTAACATAGATTCAGCTTGCTCTGTTGTATCAGCTGATGTATAGAGTACTATATCATCAGCGTACTGTAATATGTTACAAAAGGAGGTAACAGTGTGATCTAATTCTAAGGTATAGAGATTGTATAGCAATGGGCTCAAAACAGAGCCCTGAGGGAGGCCTTTCCGTGTCCAACGAATAGAGTGAATAGAGCCTTCTAGTCTAGTTACAACCAAACGATCCATTAGAAAATTACATATGTAGTGCGCTAACCTCACGGGAACACTCAGCTTATGCATTTTCTGCCTGAGGTGGTGAAGAAGAACGCTATCGTACGCGGCAATTATGTCGAGAAACACGGCCGCCAGGATTTGTCGTTTGGATAGAGCAATCCTAATGTCGGTGGTAAGAATCGAGAGACTGCATGGTACTTGAGCCTTTGCGAAACCCGTATTGGGTGCTGGAGAGCATGCTATTCTATTCTAAGTACCATTCCAAGCGATTTTTCAGAAGGTGCTCCATTACCTTAGCAAGGATAGACGATAATGCGATAGGACTGTAGGAAGAGGGCATGGAAGGGTTTTTACCTGGTTTGAGAATGGGAATAATAAGTTGGGATTTCCAAGAGTCTGGTATTATACCTAATTCATAGGATTTATTAAGAAATAGGGTCTTAGTCGAGGAGCCAGCTTTGGTAAGGAAGGAATATGGAATACCGTCCAAGCCAGGGGAAGAGTCTTTAAGTAGATTGAAAACACAGGATAATTCAGACATATTAAAAGGTTCGTTAAATTTGTGGGGGGGAAAGATAGGGTGTAAGGAGATGAGAGAGAATCACAATTAGGAACAGAAGGAGGGGCCAATTGACTAACAAAGTCAGAAATCCAGACCGAATTATCATTACACGAGGGATTAGATGAAAGCCAGGAACCACGAAATCGTTTTAGGGTCCTGCATACTAGGCAAGAAGGAGTTTGTGGATTTAGGGTCTCTGTAAATCTAAACAATGACCTTTTTTTTTTGAAAAATCTTTTAGAAGCTGCCATAGCCTTTTTATATTTTATATAATTAGTTATTGACATATCTGAATTATATAGGGATTCAGCTGCCTTACGGTTTTGAAACATGGAGGTGCACTTATCATCCCACCATGGTGGAGAATAACGTTTCTTGATTCCAATTTTTTTAAGGGGGATGCATAGATGAGCAGCCGTATGCAAATCATTAATTAGTTGGTCATAGGTATGGAGGAAGTTCGATTCAGAAATCTCTGGGATTGATTTAGTGTGGCGATCACTTTCTATGACATATGTATCCCAATTCGCCTTATTAGTGTTGTATTTTAGGAGAGGTGAGAACTGGCAAACGGGAACACTGAGGTGAGGAAAAGAAATGAGGAAAGGTAAATGATCGCTGCCATGAGAATCTTCAAGAACAGACCATGATGCAACAGAACAAAGATCTGGAGAGC
The DNA here is from genome assembly GCA_039645545.1 of Dendrolimus houi. Lineage (NCBI taxonomy): Eukaryota > Metazoa > Arthropoda > Insecta > Lepidoptera > Lasiocampidae > Dendrolimus > Dendrolimus houi. The sequence goes on along the minus strand of CM077143.1, from coordinate 11,995,688 downwards.
AAAGACAGAGATCGGGCGAGCTTGATTGATTGTTTGGAGCGACTCTGCGAGTTGGAGAGCCATCATTTAAGATGCATATGTCAAGATGATGCAAAATTTCCACAAGATCACACCCAAAGGAATCATAATAAGGGCTGCCCCACAACAAATGAGCGCAGTTGAAGTCCCCCAAAATAAGGTAAGGAGGAGTGAGAGTCGTGAAGATGGATTCAAGCACAGGAATTAAATTGTAAGAAGGATGAGGAATATATATAGACAATATAGTTAAATTATAATTGTGAATTTTCACAGCAACAGCATTAAGAGAATTTGGTAGGGGTGGGAGAGGGAAAAGAGAATATGTAAGTGATGATTTTAACAATATAGCTGAGCCAGCATACCCATCGTCTCTGTCATCACGGAAACAAGCGTACCCAGGTATTCGAAACTGGGAACCAGGAACAAGCCATGTGTCTGAAATGGCAAAAACGATGGTATCATGGGCATGTATCATTTGAGAAATTTCAAGTTTTTTGGGGGCTATGCTACGACTATTCCACTGGATGAGGTTGAATTTTGTTGTGTGACTGGAATTGAGGTGTAGCAACAATAAATGTGTTTAGGGAGGATCTGTCCGGTAAATGTAAGAACTACTGTTGTTGTTGGTGTCCAATCTATGGAGCCATCTGGCTGGCGTACCTTCCTACTGAACCTTCTAGCCTTAATAATTTGTCCGCAGTAATTCGGGAGTTCAACCTGTTCTACGAACTCTTCCATGGACCAGTCCTTGGGGACTTCTTGAACCACTCCCATACGGGAGACATTAACCGTTGGGATAATAGCCTTATATTGAGCAGCTGATAAAGTTGGATTAACCACAAAGTTATATGCATCTTGTGCAGAAAGAAACTCTACAAATATTCTGTTTCTACCCACACTTTTGATTCCCTGTTGAACTATTTTGCCAACATTTGTGTTAATCATCATTTTGCCAAATAATATTTTATTTATAGTAGCTCCAGAGGTAGGGTTGTTTTCTATTCTATGCACGTGGACCAAAAAAGGACCTTTATCGTCACTCGAGTACTTGTAAGGAACATTAACAGAATGATGGACCCAAAAAGATTTGTCTGTGTTAAGGTTCGACGACAACGGTGCTTTTTTCGAAGGAATGTTCGATACTTCGTCAACCGCAGAACGTTTTCTCATTTCTGCAGGTCACGACCGAGAGCCACACGGCTCCTGATCCATTTCTTCATTACATGTTAAAGAGCCCGGGGGAGGGTCTGGTGGAGCGGGAGGGATCTTCGACATAGTCGAAGACCCCTAAAATGAGTATTTAAATAAATTAATAAAAACTTACCTAATGAGGGTAGATTAGAAAATCACCAAGGAAGAATAAATATTATTAAAGGAGTGGAATCACACATATAAAAGGTTGACTACATATAGATAAAACACATAGAACAAATTTAAATAAGAAAATTATCAATGAAAGCAGGATAAACAAATATTTAAGAGAGTCAAAATCGCCAACGCGTGCGTTAACCACGGCCTAAGTTTTGACAGTCCTAATTCGTTAGGACATGTCATAAAAATTTGAGTGTTTTTAATTCACCAATATAACAGGCAAAGGATTCACTCCATACAATCTCATTTGTGATGACAGAATACTTTTACAAAATTGATATAAGCAAACACACGACCGTATTTATAATAAAATCAATTTTCTTTATTTTTACAAAACACAAAAGCAAAAATATCTACTGCAATATAGGTATTTCAGTAGAGTTCGTGCCACAAACGAAGTCCCATATACGCGGCGCTGCAATGGCCATTCTTAATCCTGCCAGAGTAACTATTTGGTAATCCGTAAATCAATGTAGGTAATTAATGTTATATACAAAATATTCCAGAAATAAACCGTAAATTTGTTTCCTGCCTACTTTACGAACAAAATTCTATTAAATGGCAAAGCTGCCACTGGTAGTTCCTTTATTTTACGTGGGATTTCTTTTGTGGCGTGGACTCTACTGGGGTATGTAAAAGGTTCAACAAAGAGAAATAAATTCTCATGATCAATGAAAAAGTTACAGAATAACTGTCTTATTCATATTGAGTTAAAGTAAGTTTGGAGGCTTCTTTAAGAATCATAAAGAAGCCTTCAAACTTACTCTAACTTAGTATGAATAAGACTGTAATGATATAATAACTATAACACAAAATCAAAGAGGATTTAACATGCATAAAATGACGTGAACAAATATTTGGACACAGTCCAGATATATAGTTCCTACTGCAAATTTTATTTATATAATAGCTATTTTCACATTAATTCTATTTCGGCAATCAGCGTGCATGTTTGAAGGGGCCCAATCACGTTCCTGCATTGCAGTCTGCCACGCAATGCAGGGCCGTGAATGTTGTTGCAGCCTGCATTGTGTCCGGCAGCACGGAACAGAATGCTTCTTGAGTCCTCCAATCTCCACCCACTGCATGGCTGCAATGCAGGATCGTGTATGGGCCCCTTAAGGTCATTGTTATTTTTGTTTCAGCTACAAATGCGCTTGCGCCGCCGGTCGTGATATTAGTTACGCTTACGATAGATTATTATTCACATAATTATGATCAGTTGTGTTAGTAAATAGTTTAATTGAAAAGGGATTCCTATCAATGTAAGTAAGATATCGATTTCTTGAAATCTATCTATAATATTAAAAAAGTGCCGTATCTGTACATTTAAACAATTAAAAATGAATTGGAAAACGCGAAACGTCGTCTACGTTGGGCAGGTAGATAACAAAAAATTACAGTTATTATATTTTGCAAATATTTAAAATCAACGAGTAATTATTTTTAGCAGGGCAAAGGATTTTTTAATATGAAAATACCTGAATCCCGAAGATTCCCGTAAAAACCCGCGATAAGTAAAGTTAATAAAGGCATACATAACAACAACTGTTTCACTAAAGATGTATAATAAACATATAAACTGTCATGACAAGCAAGACATATTCTCCCACAGGAATATTCCCGGGATTGGTTTAAAGTGGTTAGGATGTACAATTAATATTATCTGATTTCGATATGACTTTACTAAAACAATAGTTTACGTTATTTTTTAAATGCTGCGGTACTTTATGTCCCGGGAATCTTACGGGATTTTTCCCGGGAATTACATACTTTAATAACTTAAGATGCATACAAGTTGGCTGATTCCGATACGATTTTTACTAGAACGGCATTTTATATTAATTTTAAATGGTTATTTAAATTATTTAGTTCATATTTTCAAATTCAGATGAGTCATAAAATGTTATTTTCAAGCCTCTTCTTTTATATGTTTTTTTAAATACTGTGGTAGATGTCTGTTCTGGCAATCCTAGATCTTTTTTTGAGAATGGATCATACGGCTACAAATAACATGAAAATTGTGGAGTGCAACCGAGTGGTGGGTCAAATTGTGTAGGATATTATTTCTATTATTGAAAACCAGCTTGATTCAAAGACAATTTGTTTATTTTACAAGCTTGACAGATGTACACCGATATGACAATGACATATAGAGAATATATAATAATGACTAACCAGGGATGTGACACAGCTTAAGTATAGACACTTAAAAAAAAATGGCCGTGTTACTTTTATTACGGCATAGCTTGGTACTAAATAACAATTTACATATCTGACTAAACAGATATTTCCCAGGGTTTCCTAACTTCAAAACCGCGTGATTTTAATTGCTTGATATAACAGTTTCTATATTTATTGAAGTAAAAACTTAATTGGGGACATTATCACTTCTTATATGCAGTCCTAAGACTGACTTTCCGATACGAATTTTGGTAGCAATATAGCTTAAGTCCTTTAAATGCTGGTGTACTTTATATCCCAAGAATCCCCCAAAAGTTTCTCTTGGCAGAAGTTTATAGACTTAATATAAGTCTTTACTAAGACTTGTAGAATCATTTTGTCTTTCCGTCTTTTACAGAATATGATTTTGATATTACGCTTGATTAAAGTAAAATTATTTTTTTACAGATGTCCGTCTTACCAATAACTCTTACTGGAGACACTTTAGGCCAACGACATAAAAATTTGAACGCATTAGTCGATCATACATTTAATAGTGATGTGACTTTGCAATCGATACCGGAACAATCGCCCATTGATCGACTGTTTAAAATCGCTCTAGCATCCAAATTAAGAGACGTCGATTACATTATTAAGAATTTAAAAGACGATGATATGCTTTATGTGTCCAAAGCTTTAAAGTGCAAATGGCTTCTAGAAAACGAATATCAAAATATTATGAATCCGAAGAACTTGGAGCAAGATTTATATCCGTATATGATAACAACAGCTGTCAGTAAGATGAAGTGTTGGATAAGTGTTCATTTAAAGGATCAAAAAAGGTGTCAGTATTTTTATGTATATTATTACGAAAGAAATTCCTGTTTGGCGATACGATTTCTTGCGCAATGCCAAGTTTCGTACATAATAGATGAAATTCCAAACATATTATACAGTTTAGACCCATTTTATTTCAAAGTTTTCTGTGAAAAGAGCCCTCTGGTAGCAAAAATATTTTTCGATTCACTTTCGACTAATGAAAAACTTATAAATCAATACCTGGGGAAAGAAGCAGAATATTTTGAGAGCTTAAAAGTGGTACTAAAAGCTGATGGGAATATATTTTTAGATATAATAGAAAAATATTTTAATAATGATCGGTTTAAACATCTTAGTCCTGTTGCTACTAAATATATATTGAGAAATTATAAATACAGATTTACAAAGAAGATTGAACTTTATGGAGCATGGTTACTTGATATGAAATCAATGGCTCATTGCTTGACTGTTGACGAGTGCAAAGATCTCACTTTAGTATTAGCCCGCGCAGAATACTTGAGTCAATGGTTTACGTATAAGACTGTAGAACCTTTAATAAAGCGGCTACCACCAGAACAAAGACATGAGTTTAAGAAAAAGGTTTTTGTTGAATACAATGTTGGTGATAAAGTAAGTGAATGGCAATATGAGACACCATTCCGCCCTATTTCAAAAGATGATACTTGTCTTTTCGACGATATAACACACTCACCGTGTGAATACATTTATAGTGCAACGGTAAAGAAAAAGAAATTTTGTAAACGGGTAATTAAAAAAAAAAATTGTGTAACGAAAGAACGAACACTTCTAGATGAGTTATTCGACGAATTTAGGTTCATGAGTTTTGAAAAAACACTTTATGAACTACGGAGGAGGATATTTGTAGAAAGTTCACCCCAAAACCGTCAATTTATGATGCTCGTGTTAGTTAGCAAAACAGGAGGTCGAGATGAAAGCGTTGCTTCTCTTTTGCAGTTGTTAGCACGACATCAGAACGAACCTCCGCATGTGAGAGCTACAATAGTTCGAAGCCTTACGAAGCGCGCTTGTGTATGGCGACTTCCTCAAGAATCTTGGGAATCATTGATAACGTTCGCTGTAGGCCTGGGATTTGACGGGAAAGAAGCAGAGGCAGACTGCCGTGAAGGTCTACATGCGGTAGTATTAAGAAAGTTGTTAGGCAGTGGTTGTATCGAGGACTGTATATTTTCTGCTTTCATGGAACAATTTTCTACACTAAAAGAGTATTCGCTCACTGCTGTCGAACAAAAAGCTGTTACTGAGCGATTACCAGCACTTTTGCTTGCATCAATCGTGAATGAGAATAATTCAGAAAAACAAGCAAATCTGTTTCATCTTTTACTTCAAACGTTGGATGATTACAAACTTCCTATCGATACTTGTCCAGTAGTACCTGCTTTAGCGGCTCTGGCAAATACAGATATATCCGCCGCGCAAGATCTGCTTCTCCGATTGTTTAATGATAAAAAGGCTCGTCGCGATTTATTTGAACAGAATTTCGCATGTGTGTCAAGTGATGCTTCATATTTAAATGCTTTACGACATAACACCGAACTGCTTAAAAGGAAGGAGTATACTAAAAGAGCACTGGATGATAATTCACGGAGAGAACAGTTTTTCCGCAAATTAGCTATATATTTTACAGAAACAAATGGACTCGCGGATCTTTACTTGTCGGCTTTAAAAGAAAGTTTGTCTAATAAGCAAGATGTGAAACTTGCAAGACCTCTTGCTTTTCTTATTGGGTCAAATTTGGAGCTTTATTTAAAGCAACTTGATGATAATGAGAATACAGATATGAAACGTTTCGCTGCGGCATTGAAAGCAAACGCACACCTTACTAAGCCAAAATTAAATATTGAAACTTTTGGGTACCACGCGATAGGTCCTAAAGCTGTAGCTAATGTAGTGTTCGTTAGTCGCAAAGTTGATATCGAAGCCCATGTAGTCACTTTGATAAAATGGCCTCGAACTTTAAGACTAGCATTATTATTATCAGAGCGATTAAAGATGGAGGCACAGACGTTTGCAATGATCGCTAATATACGTCCAAACGTGGCTTTGAAATCTGGATTAAAATACTTATATCGTACTACAGGTACTTCAAATCAAGACATTTGGGAGGTTATTAAACCTATAATGAAAAAGTTTGATTTTGAATCTTCGAAAACATTTTACTTCAGCAAATACCTCTGGGAAGTCCATAAAATTCCTGAGACCATTCGACCCGACTATTGCACAGTTCTTTATTCAGCTGGCAAAAAGAACTCTAAGGCTGCTTCTATTTTGTGTCACATAGAAAACCTTTTACCCAAAGTAAGTTACGAATTCGTAGAAGACTTTCTATCCCAGTTGCTACAGAACAATTTTTCTATAGAAGCGATTTTAAAAGAAAGAAAATACCTTAAAATATCTCATACATGTTTATTTTTGAGAATTTTTGTCAAATTCGTGTTACTATCAACATCGGAAGAAATACAAAAGAAACGATTTCAAGAATATGGCGAACCTATTTTGAAATTGATCAGTACTAGAAATAAAGGATTGACTGAATACATTGAAGAGATTCTCAACACTTTACGGTATAATACTGTATTTTTCAATCAGCAGTATGTTTCGTGTTTGCCCGTTTTTGAGAGAATCGTATCATGGATGCACACATTTTGTCCCATGGAAAAATGTTTTAAATACTACGCCGAAATTCACTTGACTATGTTGTTTTTTAAAAGTGTTAGGCAATGCCTGAAGCATCAGCCGAATTTATTCGATGATAAAAAGAAATGTAAAAATGGCGCCGTCATTTTAGGCAATACATTCGGCACTTACATTGCTAAAGAAGTAGACGAATTGAAATCGAGTTATTTCGAATCGATAGTCGAGTTGTATCGAAATGTTCTTGTAAATTATTTGAATGTTTATTTCCCCCATGATGTATTGAAAGAAACTTTTATTATTAATATTTTAAAAGGTATTGTTGATTATGGACATAAAACAACTCCATTGTTAGGTGTTTATTTATGTGAAGAGATTTTTTATTTGAAGGACATTGAGTATGTAAATGAAATAAAGGAGAATTTATATAAAAAAGATAATCAAGAGATACAATTCTTTTTGGAAAGCGGAGAGTTTCTTTAAAAAATAATTGTTTTGACTCATGTTACGGAAGAAAATACTAGAAATGATAAGCGCTAGTAAAAAATATGAATATAAAAAACTTAGTAACTACTACATGACTATATGGCGCCACAGGTTACTTAACTGAAAAATATCTGTTCAAACGACGATAAAGACTTATCTCGGCAGTTTCGCAAATATTTTTATTTCTAGCATTTAACTTTAATATTAAGCCTGATTTGTGTTTTCATTAGTTAAGGAGTAAGTTTACTTGCTAAAATGATGACTTAAGTTCTTATCTTTGATTGGGCAAAAACTTGCTAGTCATGTAATCAATTGACAGTTTATATCAGTAATAATTCGTTCAGGAGGTTGAAGAATTTCCTACCTACTGCTACTAAGGTTATGCTTGCACAATCCTTGCTTCTCCCCCTACTTATTATGCAGATGCCTGCTATCTAAACATAATCCAGGTACAACTAGATAAGCTAGAACGCCTTCAAAATGTTTGTATCCGGTTCATATTTGGTTTGCGTAAATATGACCATGTCTCAGAATTTCGCGATAAGCTTAAATGGTTACTTATTCGCTTTCGCCGGAATGTTCACTTACTCTCACTTTTGCACAATATCCTTTACAATCCCTGTACCCATATTTAAAAGAACTTTTTAGTTTTCTCTATCACTCTCATTCCTGTAATTTGCGCTCAAATGCAAATCTTTTGTTAACAATACCTGCACACACTTCTTCCTACGTAGGGAATTCTTTTGCCGTACAGGCTGTTCGACTGTGGAATTCCCTCCCCTTACCAATCAAACAAGCTAAATCAATGATTACATTTAAACGTATGGCCACTGACCATTATTGATCTATTAAATAAAATTGTTGCATTACATGAATGTATCTATTGTTCGAATATATATCTAATTTATAATATCATCTTTATCTAATTATATATGTATATATAGTAGTATATTTATATTGTATTTTATTTTTAACAAAAATTTAATTGTGATTTTATTACTTTTATTTTAGTTTAGTACACCACCAAAAATGTTTTGAGATTTCGTTTAAAATCTCTTTAGACACCGGGTTGCCCGGAAGAGATCGCTATAAGCGATAAGGTCGCCCATTGTTCTAATGCAAATGTATCCATATCAATTGTCTAGAATTAAGTTTATGGTGAACAATAAAGAGTTTTCATTCATTCATTCATTCATTCACTTGCCTTACCATCGGTTGAATTTTGATATTATTTGTATGGAGCTTATGTCAAATTTTAACCGATAGTAAGGCAAGTGAACTGTTGGTAAGATATAGGAACGGGCTACAAATGAGATAAATGTAAAAATATACATAATTAAAGTAATCTATGAAGAAGTGAAGAAAAAGCGTACTTGGGGCGACCAGTCAGTCAGCGACCGGTTGGTTGTTCTAAGTATCGCTGGAAAGAGAGACTGGAAGCTGACCTACCCGTACTTCAAGACCATAACTGACAAGACACTGCGCAGGACAGAGGAAAGTAGCATGCTCTCGGTTCGGAGGCCAAGACTCAATTTGGATCACTGAGCCAACGGAATTAGTTAAACTAATTTCTACGTAATGTCATTATTTATTGTGTACGATGTTAACTAATATAGTTTAAGATGTTATTACTAGTAATTACTAACAAAGGGCCTTTGTAGCCTTGAATAAATCACAATGATTATATTACTATTGTAGCCGAATAAAATATTAACTAATATATCAATATTTTTTACACATATTTAAAAATTGAAATTATATATATTTATAATAACAGCCCACGAATATCCCATTGCTGGGCTCGAGCCTCCCACTATAGGGGGACGACGACGACACAGTATTACCCGTCACGCTTGTCCAAGGCGGCTTGGCAGGTTAACTAGTAAACTACTACTACCTAGAGAAGTCGTAGGTACCAAGAAGTAGGTGGAGAAGAGCCAGAATTACTGTTGCGATCGCACGAATTGTGAAGAGGTTCTTGTCACTGGAGCTCTAAACGTAGTTTGGACTCCAAGCTCCGCCACTGTTATTCGCTTGGCTTCAGTAAATAACATAAAATTAGGTTGAGACTTTTCTTTGAAGATTATTCTAAATCATAAATATTAATGGATGACACTGATTAGTCTAAAACAAGAATATTTATGATTTACTTGAGACAAATCGGGTAGAGCCATGTCTAAATAGAAAAAAGTCTATGCCTTTCATAATAACTTTAAACAACCAAAGGATGTGTGGTCTGGGATCTTCGCCTGTTCTTCAAATAATGAAGAACAAAAATAGTAATACTTTAAATAAAGGAACCTTATAATCCAGTTCACAATTCGACTGAAAAAATGTAAACAAAGAAATGTCACCGTTATTTATATACATTCATAATTGTCGCCGGACTTATCAACTCAAATTCAACATGAAAGAAATTTTAAACATTAATATTCATCATTTCACTGAAATATAATTATAATTTAAGCTTATAGATATTTACTTTTTATTACAAGATTATCACGGAAAAGATGAATCCTCAGGGGGTGCCTCCTATTAAATGCCTGTCCGGTATTTAATAGTGGAGGACGCGTTGTCCTCCACGCGGCCACTGTCACTTTCCCTTTGCTCCGTGTCAGTGGTGTCCCTTCTCCTCCTCCTAATATCCTTCCCTCAGACCCCGCCTTTTCCCTATTCCTACCCAATCCTGGTTTCCCTTTATGGGTTGTGGAGATCGGGCGGCCGCCGTTCCATCTAAAATCGTCTAAAGCCGCATCAAATATGGTTCGTAATAGGAATGTTCTGGGTATGGCTAGGGCGTCGCCGCCAAACGACGCGCAGGCACATCGCCCTACACCTGCGACAAGTGGGCAAGGGCTACCGTGTCATGGACGGGCAAGGCTAAAGACGCGAGTCCACACGCAGAGTAGGAAAATCCACTTCGCGTCGTGGAATATTGGTACGCTGACCGGACGTGGTAGGAAACTTACCAAAGTACTCTCCAGGCGGAGGGTGGCAGTGGCATTCCTGCAGGAGACTCCGTGGAAAGGCAGTAGATCCCGGTTAATTGGGAATGGCTACAAACTGATCTACACCGGTGCTCCTGGTGGGGAGAACGGAGTTGCGGTAGTGCTCTCCAAGCAGTTCCAAAATAACATTCTGGAGGTGAAACGCTTCAGCGACCGACTTATGGTCGTATCGGTGCTTATCGAAGGGGTCGTTACCCATTTGATAAAGGCATACGCGCCACACGCTGGTTGTAGCGACACTGATAGAATGAGGTTTTGGAACCAAATCGGTGATGTGCTTCCTAACATCCCACTATCACAGGGGGTCGTTTTGGGTGGTATCTGAACGGTCATGTAAGTGAGACGTGGGACGAGTTCGAGCGCGTTCATGGTGGTTTTGGATACGGCAGCCACAATACAGAAGGGGAGGATATCCTTAGGAAGTGTGCAGCTACGGATCTCGCCATCGTGAACACGTATTTCAAAAAGAAGCCGGAACATCTAATCACCTAGAAGAGCGGGAGGCACGCCATCCAAATCGACTACCTACTTACCAGGAGACACCACATCGGCAAAGTAGCCAACTGCAAAGTCATACCCGGAGAGAGTCTCACTACACAACACTGTCTACTTGTCATGGACCTCTGCGTGAAGCCTAAAGACAAACCCGTTGAGCATTGCTAACGTCAAATTAAATGGTGGGTGCTTGATGAAGGCAAATCCCAGGAGTTCTCCTCATCCTCCGTGGAGATGTGTGGCGGACATGATGGTGAACCAGTCCAGAGTCACTGAGACAAGATTTAGGCAGCCATTACTAGCGTGGCGAAGGTAGCGCTGGGTGTGTCTAAGGATGGACACAATTGTGACAAGGAGATTTGGGGGTGGAACGACACAGTCCAGAGGGAGGCTAGGGTGAAGATAGCCCTCTTTAAGAAGTGACAAGCGTCCAGATCTCCTGAAGACCGCGACGCGTACAGGGCCGCGAAACATGCCACTAAAAAAGGTCTAGCCAGGGCCAGACGAGACCACTTACGACCGTTGTACGATAAGTTGGAATCGTCTGAGGGGCAGAAGCTAATTTACAAGTTGGCACGTTCCAGGGTCAAAGCAGCACAGGATATTTCTAAGTGCCGCTGTGTTAAAGACCCTGGCGGCAACCTGCTATGCGAGGACCTCGCGGTGAAGGAGAGATGGCGCTCTTATTTCCACGAGCTGCTAAATAAGCAGCATAAAGAGGTGCAGCCACCGGACCTCCCACCGAAACAAGGACTTGTGCCACCGGTAACGCCTGAAGAAGTCCAAGAAGCTCTTTGCCGCATGAGGAATCGGAAAGCTGACGGAGCCGATAGAGTCCCCATCGGAGCCTGGAAGGCGATGGGTCCTCGTGGTGTGGGCATTTTAACAAACCTTTTTAACCGCATACTCCTCACCGGAAACATCCCGAGCCAATGGAGACTGAGTGTTATCACCCCAGTCTTCAGAGGTAAGGGATCAGTGCAGGAGTGCGAAAACTACCGCGGAATAAAGTTAATGTTCCACACCATGAAGCTCTTTGAGCGCATAATCGACTCTCGGATCCGACAGGAGTGCACTGTCTCGGGATGTCAATATGGGTTTCACCCCGGGCATGGTACCATGGACCGTGTCTTTGCCCAAAGGATCATCATACAGAAATACAGGACGAAGAATACGCCTCTGCATTTCCTGTTTTTGGGTCTGCAGAAGGCCTTCGACTGTGTTCCTCGCGTGATGATCTGGTGGGCACTTAGGTCCAAAGGGGTGCCAGAAACCTATATTGACATTATTCGGGACATGTACCGTGATTCCGATTCCATAGTTCGGACCGCTGTTGGCGACACCACACCCTTCCCCATAACCGTAGGAGTGCACCAGGGATCTGTCCTTAGCCCGTTTCTGTTCAGCGTGATATTAGACAAAGTGTCTTACAGCATCAGAGATGCGCATGAGCAACCTCCATGGTTGCTCATGTATGCTGACGATATCGCGCTGGTAGATTCGGACAGGGGGCGCCTGGTGCGACGTGTAAATGCGTGGAATTGGTCGCTAGAGAACGGTGGTCTGAAGCTAAATGTGGCGAAGACTGAGTACTTGGCCCGCAATACTACAGATCCCACATCCGTACGCATAGGCGAAGATACGGTCGAGCGTACGGATCAATTTAAGTACTTGGGATCTGTACTTAGTGCATCCGGGGATATCGACCACGACGTCAAGGCCCGTATCACAGCAGCTTGGGCCAAGTGGCGTAAGGTAACATGTGTCATTTGTGACCCCAAAATGCCGGTTAAATTAAAAGGACAGGTCTATAAATCCATCATTAGACCTGTCCTTTTGTATGGCAGTGAATCGTGGACTGTACTTGAGCGACACAAGCAAGAACTGCGTGTCACGGAGATGAATATGCTGCGATGGATATGTGGAGTGACGCAGAAAGACCGGGTCAAGAACTCCCGCATCCGTGGCAGTCTTCATCTCCGTGACATAGCAGACAAACTGCAAGAGTGTCGCTTACGCTGGTACGGCCACGTTTTACGGAGACCGGCTAACTATGTGGGGAACTAATGTCTAGCCATGCCGCCTCTGCCAGGTCCCGGTTGAAGGGGTAGGCCCAAGAAATGTTGGCTTGACGTTGTGAAGGATGACATGCGTACCAATCATATGACATGGTCTCAAAACGGGGGATGCTGAAGACCGCGCGAAGTGAAGTAGAAAAAGTAGGAAAGCGGACCCTGGGCATCGGAGTGAGGGCTCCGAACGCTACCGGGATTTAACGCTTGGATGATGATGATGATGACAATTCAATACATAGAAATATAGGTACAGTCACTGATATTGCCAACTGGCAATGTCATCTAAATTTAAGTGTTTTTAACTCATCAGTATAGCAGGCAAAGGATTCACTTCAAATAATCTCATTTGTGATTACAAAATATTTTTATATATTTAATTTTGTAACACACGAACGTGAATAAAATAAAAATATTTTTTTACGCAAAACATTTAAAAACAAAAATATCTATATATTGTAGTGTACGCATTTAAGTACAATAGGTATGCAAGAGGTTTAACAAAGAGAATAGTTTAAGAGACGCGTGAAGATCGACCTTCACGCATCTGATAACCAGATGAGACATAGGTTTTATATATATAGTATTACCTATGGACATAGGCATTTTTTTATCAAATTATTTGGATTTGACGCCTGGTGGTAAGGCATTTACCGACTGGATGGTTACCACCCCTGGTCTATGGTATGTCGCCATAACAACCTTGAGTTGTGTCCCAGCATTACTGACCAGGTTCCAGTCTCCCTTAAGAGAGCAGCACCGCATTTGTACCACATTTGGTGTTGCAAATGTCCATAGGCGATGGTAACCGCTTTCCATCAAGTGGGTCGTCTGCCTGTCTTCTGAACTCCTGCAATTAAAAAAAAATTATAAACACCCCTATGAAATAACATTGTTCGTAGCAAATAATATTATCAATATATACATACAAAATTAAACCTACAAATTGGAGTATTTAGCTGTATAACTTGCCAATAAAAAAGTGAGTAAAAAAATATTAACATTCATTTATTTAAAAAGGGTACTGTTAGGATTTATTATGTACTTTAAAAAAATACATGGTGAAATATACCTATAGTTTAATTTTTTAAACATCAGAATCTCACATAGATACATTGTTTTATTAATTTTAGTAGACGGTGCAATCTAAGATTCAATCCTACTGTTTCGTAACATAGTTAGTACTGGCAACATTAATGAGCGACACTACTCTAGTACGTTCCTTTCATTTGCACGTTTTTTTCCAAATTGGTTACGTCAAGGAAATTCATACTTTATTCGTATTTCAATAAAGTTCCAAGTTCCTATGAAACATCTTGGGAGTACCCAGTCCAGTTTGAATTAGGGATTCAACATCGCTCATAAAAAAACATCGATGTTACGATATAGATATTTTCAAAAGTGAAACATCGATGTTAAAAATATCGATGTTTTTTTATCACCATTTACATAAACTTTTGACGCTTGATTCTGCGATACAAATGAAACATTGTTTTTTTTAACATCAATGTATCGCCCAAACCACTTTAGCAAAACTTTCTTAATTATTGCTTTCACTAACATCATCCTTTTACACCACTGTCACTCCATCATTCAAAGAAATACCACACACACTTCTCAATGCTCTCATTCCTACTAAATACTATGTGTTTTCTATTTATATGTCTTGCCTTACCCAACATTCACTACCGTACTTACTGTTCAACAGCGTGGGCACATACTAATACATCCCTATCACCATTTTAAATCAATGTACATCTAAGAAAAATAGTCATTTTTAATAGATATAATAGAAATAGGTATAACAATCATTTTTTACGTTATAAATTATTATTGCCAATAAGAAAATTTATGAAAAAAATAATATAATGGAAAACTGTGTAGATCACAGACAGAGCGCAATATGGCGCGATTTGTCTATGTACGATAAAACATCGTTCTTGAACAACGATGTATAGTCGATGTTTTGGTTTCGACAACAATGTTAAAACATTGATTTTTATGAACGACACATCGATGTTTGGAAACATCTATGTTTTGTTTGCATCCCTAGTTTGAATTGTACGTCAATGCTTTGTTGACTATCCTAGTAGTCTGTCTGTGGTCAATCACAGTTTTCTTTCATAGACTTCATAGTACTCGGTCCAGTTTCAATAGTATGTCCATGAAGCATAATAAACACAAAATGACGTGAACATTTAGTAATAATTAAAATCCATTTCCTACAGAATTTTTATTTATGTAGTAACTCTTTTCACGCAAATTCAGTTTCGACTATTGGTATGCAAATATGTCAAGGTCATGTTATTTTTGTTTGAGCTACAAACGCTCTTGCGCCGCGGCCGACCGCAGTATACACAGATGCGCTTACGATAAATTGTGCACATTATTATGATCGGTTGTGTTAGTAGTTTAACTGAAGAAGGATTCATATAAAGGTAAGTAACATAATAATATCGATTTCCAGAACTCTATGTATTTTAATATTACGAAAAATGTAAAAGTTCCGTGTCTCTACATTTAATTTTAAGCCATTTAAAAATAAAAACAACTGATATACCTTTTCTGCTTTAACAATCAACTGTAATTTATATCTCGGGTTTCCCGCGAAATTTGAGTCACGAGTGTTATTAATCGGTATAAATGCATAAATTGGGTGATTCCGATACAAATTTGTAATTCATCGGGATTTTTTTTCGGGAGTAGGTAGTTTATATATATAATAAGACTTATAGAATCATTTTGTCTTTCCATTTGCCGTAATATATCATTTTTATATGACGTTTGATTAAAATGACATTAAATTTTTTACAGATGTCCGCCTTACCAATAACTCTAACTGGAAACACTTTAGGCCAACGACATAAGGTTTTGAACGCCTTAGTCGATCATGCCTTTAGTAGTGACGTGACTTTGCAACCAATACAATTGATACCGGAACAATCGCCCATTGATCGACTGTTTAAAATCGCTCTAGCATCCAAATTAAGAGACGTCGATTACATTATTAAGAATTTAAAAGACGATGATATGCTTTATGTGTCCAAAGCTTTAAAGTGCAAATGGCTTCTAGAAAACGAATATCAAAATATTATGAATCCGAAGAACTTGGAGCAAGATTTATATCCGTATATGATAACAACAGCTGTCAGTAAGATGAAATGTTGGATAAGTGTTCAT
Source organism: Dendrolimus houi (assembly GCA_039645545.1). Classification (NCBI taxonomy): domain Eukaryota; kingdom Metazoa; phylum Arthropoda; class Insecta; order Lepidoptera; family Lasiocampidae; genus Dendrolimus; species Dendrolimus houi. The sequence continues at coordinate 11,979,403 of CM077143.1, read as the reverse complement.
TTAAAGGATCAAAAAAGGTGTCAGTATTTTTATGTATATTATTACGAAAGAAATTCCTGTTTGGCGATACGATTTCTTGCGCAATGCCAAGTTTCGTACATAATAGATGAAATTCCAAACATATTATACAGTTTAGACCCATTTTATTTCAAAGTTTTCTGTGAAAAGAGCCCTCTGGTAGCGAAAATATTTTTCGATTCACTTTCGACTGATGAAAAACTTTTAAATCAATACCTGGGGAAGGAAGAAGAATATTTTGAGAGCTTAAAAGTGGTATTAAAAGCTGATGGGAATATATTTTTAGATATAATAGAAAAATATTTTAATAATGATCGGCTTAAACATCTTAGTCCTATTGCTACTAAGTACATATTGAGAAATTATAAATACAGATTTACAAAGAAGATTGAACTTTATGCAGCATGGTTACTTGATATGAAATCAATGGCTCAATGCTTGACTGTTGACGAGTGTAAAAATCTGATTTTAATACTAGCTCGTGCAGATTACTTGAGTCAATGGTTCACGTATAAGAATGTAGAACCTTTAATCAAACGGCTACCTCAAGAACAGAGATCTGAATTTAAGAAAACGGTTTTCGTCGATAATAATGTTGGAAATAAAGTCAAAGAATGGCTATATGAGACACCATGCCGCCCTCTTATAAAAGACGATACTTGTCTTTTTGATGATATAACACACTCGCCGCGTGAATACGAAATACCTATTAATTTTCGTGGAATGTTAAAGAAAAGAAAATATTGTAAATGGGGAGAATGTGAAAATTTAGTCTGTGAAACTAGAAGCCGGACACTTCTAGATCAGTTATTCGACGAGTTTAGGTTCATGAGTTTCGAAAAAACACTTTATGAATTACGGAGGAGGATACTTGTAGAAAGTTCACCCCAAAACCGTCAATTTATGATGCTTGTGTTAGTTAGTAAAACAGGAGGTCGAGATGAAAGCGTTGCTTCTCTTTTGCAGTTGTTAGCACGACATCAGAACGAACCTCCGCATGTGAGAGCTACAATAGTTCGAAGCCTTACGAAGCGCGCTTGTGTATGGCGACTTCCTCAAGAATCTTGGGAATCATTGATAACGTTCGCTGTAGGCCTGGGATTTGACGGGAAAGAAGCAGAGGCAGACTGCCGTGAAGGTCTACATGCGGTAGTATTAAGAAAGTTGTTAGGCAGTGGTTGTATCGAGGACTGTATATTTTCTGCTTTCATGGAACAATTTTCTACACTAAAAGAGTATTCGCTCACTGCTGTCGAACAAAAAGCTGTTACTGAGCGATTACCAGCACTTTTGCTTGCATCAATCGTGAATGAGAATAATTCAGAAAAACAAGCAAATCTGTTTCATCTTTTACTTCAAACGTTGGATGATTACAAACTTCCTATCGATACTTGTCCAGTAGTACCTGCTTTAGCGGCTCTGGCAAATACAGATATATCCGCCGCGCAAGATCTGCTTCTCCGGTTGTTTAATGATAAAAAGGCTCGTCGCGATTTATTTGAACAGAATTTTGCATGTGTGTCAAGTGATGCTTCATATTTAAATGCTTTACGACATAACACCGAACTGCTTAAAAGGAAGGAGTATACTAAAAGAGCACTGGATGATAATTCACGGAGAGAACAGTTTTTCCGCAAATTAGCTATATATTTTACAGAAACAAATGGACTCGTGGATCTCTACTTGTCGGCTTTAAAAGAAAGTTTGTCTAATAAGCAAGATGTGAAACTCTCGAGACCTCTTGCTTTTCTTATTGGTTCAAATTTGGAGCTTTATTTAAAACAATTGGATGATAACGAGGATAAAGATATGAAACGTTTCGCTGCGGCATTGAAAGCAAACGCACATCTTACTAAGCCAAAATTAAATATTGAAACTTTTGGGTACCACGCGATAGGTCCTAAAGCTGTAGCTAATGTAGTGTTCGTTAGTCGCAAAGTTAATATCGAAGCCCATGTAGCCACTTTGATAAAATGGCCTCGAACTTTAAGACTGGCATTATTATTATCAGAGCGATTAAAGATGGAGGCACAGACGTTTGCAATGATCGCTAATATACGTCCAAACGTGGCTTTGAAATCTGGATTAAAATACTTATATCGTAACCCAGGTACTTTAAATCAAGATGTTTGGGAGGTTATTAAACCTATAATTAAAAAGTTTGATTTTGAATCTTCGAAAAAATGTTACCTAAATAAATGCCTTTGGCAAGTCCATAAAATTCCTGAGACCATTCGACCCGACTACTGCACAGTTCTTTACGCAGCTGGCAAGAAGAACTCCAAAGCTGGTTCTATTTTGTGTCACATAGAAAATCTTTTACCAAACGTAAGTTATGAATTCGTAGAAGACTTTCTATCCCAGTTGTTACAAAACAATTTTTCTACAGAAGCGATTTTAAAAGAGGAAAATCTTGAAATATCTCATACCTGTCTATTTTTGAGAATTTTTGTCAAATTCGTGTTACTATCAACATCAGAGGAAATACAAAAGAAACGATTTCAAGAATATGGCGAACCTATTTTGAAATTGATCAGTGCTAAAACTAAAGGCTTGACGAAATACATTGAAGAAATTCTCAACACTTTACGGTATAATACTGTATTTTTCAATCAGCAGTATGTTTCGTGTTTGCCCGTTTTTGAGAGAATCGTATCATGGATGCACACATTTTGTCCCATGGAAAAATGTTTTAAATACTATGCCGAAATTCACTTGACTATGTTGTTTTTTAAAAGTGTCAGACAATGCCTGAAGCATCAGCCGAATTTATTCGATGATAAAAAGAAATGTAAAAATGGCGCCGTCATTTTAGGCAATACATTCGGCACTTACATTGCTAAAGAAGTAGACGAATTGAAATCGAGTTATTTCGAATCGATAGTCGAGTTGTATCGAAATGTTCTTGTAAATTATTTGAATGTTTATTTCCCTCATGATGTATTGAAAGAAACTTTTATTATTAATATTTTAAAAGGTATTGTTGATTATGGAGATAAAACGACTCCATTGCTGGGTATGTATTTATTTGAAGAGATTTTTTATTTGAAGGACAGTGAGTATGTAAATGAAATAAAGGAGAATTTATATAAAAAAGATAATCAAGAGATACAATTCTTTTTGGAAAGCGGGGAGTTTGTTTAATTATGTGTATTTATCCTATGAAGTAGTTTAAGTATGTGTATTTAAGTTATATACTATGCACCACCTATATCGCCAGAATAGTTTAAAATATTGTTTAAGATAAGTTGCCTGGAAGAGATTGCTTTGATCGATAAGGCCACCAATGTTTATATCGTGACTATATTGTAATCGTGCATTTGTGTAATTGTTTATTTGGCGGGAAATAAAGTGTTATCAAAATAAACATAACAACAATGCATGTATCCTATTATATACAATACTTCTTGGCCTAAAAACAAGTGGCCTTATCTCGAAAGCGATCTCTTCCAGGCAACCTAACTTAACGAAAATTTAAATAAGACTGCACAATTTGAAATGTTAAATTGTTTAAAAAATAAATTGTAGCAGAGCACATTTATTTAATTTTCCAATATTTACAGCAATATATTGTTACGAGTTACGGGACTCGAATTAAAATGCCGTTTGGAATTGCTATAGGCTTTATTAGAACTATACCAACACGTATAACATAGGTACAAATATAACTGGACACAGCCAGTACAAACTGCACGATATAATAACGCGCGCAAAGTCCGTCACTATATAGCTCATCGAATGTACACACGTCTTGCTCGTATCGTAATCGTCGCTTGACTGCCTCACCCCTACGTTCGGGCATTGTTTTATACTAACTATACAATACAACAATCGACCGCGTGGACTGGATCTTCCAAGAACTACACCTGGCTAACGACCATCATAAAGGATTACAATACACAATAGGCGGCTTTTCTAATTACAAATAGTAAACATAAAGTAAACAAAAGAACTCCAAATGCGGGCAGGTAATAAACTGTAATAAACTGTGCTTTATGGCCGGCAGGTGTGCATTCACATTTATCGGCGTGCTTCGTGGAATTTTGGCTAAGTTGTAACAATATATAAAAAAATTAGGGTCGTGGTAGCCTGAAGGCTAGCGCACGCGTTCCAAATTCAAAGGACGTGGATGCGAATCCTGGCCGGAACGCATGCTCCATCTAGGCAGTTTTCTGACCTAATGTGCATATGCACATATGCATATACACATTAGGTCGGAAAACTTCCAAATTAGTGTTGTTGCTGCCTAAAATATTGTTACAATTACCACATGCTAACAACGGTGAATCGTATTGAAATCTGCACACCAAGATAGTCGATGTGTCAAATCCGCCTTGGACAAGCGGGGCGTGTATACTGTCCGTTCTCCTATAGTAGGAGATCCGAGCCCAGGAATGAGACGTTTATGGGCTGTTATAATTGAAATTTAAAAAGAAACTATACATACATAAATCCTAGATGAATGTTAAAATATGCATGATACAATACTCAAACTAATTTATAAGTATTGTCATTATTTATTTTGTATTTTTACTATTACTAATAGTGGTCGTCCGTGGTCGAAATTCGACCATAATAATTAATTTAAAATATAGGTTTAAACATTATTAAGGTTCTGCTGTCAAAGATTATACTTCTATAATCACGGATTTCGCCAAGGCTACACTGTTAATTTGACTTTAGCAATAAACCAAAGAGTATATATCCGTGTGTGTGTCAGATACATGGTAGTGGGTGTTATGTCTTTTTTATTGATTTAATGTATTTTTTATGCATAACTAAAAAAAAAATTAGCATTCTACACTCCTCTATATAAACTATAAGTGTGCGAAATTTCATACTCCTCCGTCCACGCAATTTTCTTAAAAAAAGGGTACAAAGTTTTTGCTGTATTTTTGCTTCACATATTTAACATATATAAGTATGTAGATAGTTTTAAAAGGGAATTACTAACAAATTTAAAATATTAAATCCGTCACTTAGAGGCTTTGAGGTCCCATACTTGACTGAAGCCAGAAATGCTTGTTCCTTGGCTTGCCCAACGCAAAATTTACCCGTGGAACCGAAGTCTCAGAAGCTATGGAACGGGCTGCTCAGCAAGCTAATACATGAGAACCTGTTATCTTTCTGTATTCGTGAAACTGACCGAGCCCGTCTTTAGCTGTCTCTAAATGGGAGCCAGGTTTGTGGCTCCAAGCTCTGCCCTCGGCGGATCTAGGCACTCTTGGATGACACTACATTCAGGATTGCTGCCTGCATTCGTCTGGGGGCAGGTCTAGCGCCACATCGCTGTCGGTGCAGAGATAGAATTGATAGGTTAGGTCACTATGGCTTGTCATGGGCGAGGAGCGTCGGCAGAATGTCATGGCATGCTACACTTAGACATATACATAGACAATACTTTATTGTTCACCAAAACAAAAATTACAAAACACTTAATGACATACATATAAATATATATATACACATACATAGCAGCTCGCTCCAACCTCTTATACTTATTTTGTATAACGTTTTTATCTTTCCAAGCTTGTTAGGAATTTATTGAGATTTGTTGCAGCATAAAATTTTAGTACGTCATGTCATTATTATAACTATAATAATATATTTCTTTCCTTTTATTGTGTCTTTGTGTTATTGAGTACCTATTCAGTGTTTGCTATAACTCCATTAATTCTCCAAAAAGTAATTCTGTAACATACTTCTGTATAAAACTTATAAAAAAAGAACTTGAGATATAAATAGAATAAGAAATATAATAAAAGACAATTTCTAGCTAGACGTGTTGCTGGGGAGTTTCTTACCGCTTCTTCTCTTTAACAGCAATAACACGTTACGAAGCGGTGTACATAGAATAGGCAGTAAAATTAAATTTTAACTTATATGTATGACCTTCAAAAAGTGTTCTCTATAAATAACAAAAACTTGAATTTTGAATTATCCTTCGGTCTCTTGTCATCGCCGGGCCACCGGCTGTTCTTGAACCAAACCAGGCAAGAGACCAGACGGAATTTCCTTGGTGCCATGGAAGATGGGACGCCCCCTAGCATGAGACGCAACTTGTGTCGATACTTTGGCGTCATTCTATCTTCCAGACACAGCCGTGACAGCTGGGGCTGCAGCTGCACACCAGGAGGCCCTAAAACGTTGCAAATATGTATCCATTGGTAGTGGATACGTATTTGTGCCTTTCGGGGTCGAGACCCTGGGGCCGTGAAGGCCTGGAACTCATCACCTCTATCGTGATCTCTCGAACGCGTCTAATTGAGGTCTCGCGTGGCCAAAAGGTTGACTTGCACCTAGGACAATGCATCAGCGTTGCCATCCAACGCCGAAATGCGGCCAGCATTTTGGGCACGCTCCCCGCCGACAGCGATTTGGAGTCAATTTTTTACTCATAGATTTATGTTATTTTGTAAGTATCGTTTTATTTATAGTATAATTTATTTTGAGTATTTAATTATATTTTTAAGTTAGTTTTAAACTGTCATAATATTAGAATAAAGTAGAATTACCACTTCTGAACTAACAAATTGGTCCTTTATAATCTTATTATAATTATTAAAATCTTATATAATTATTATTATAATAAATTATACAAAAATGTCATCATTGTTTTGTAGTATAGGTATGTTGTATAAGCTTATAAGCTCTCACGTCTTTTAATCAACTCCTCGGTCCCATCCGTACATGGCGACCCTGCGAATTGACGCGGCGCGTTTTCTCTAAGTGTATCAGATAACCGCGAACAATGTAATTGCGGCGGCGAACTTTGATTAACATATATTAAAATGTGAACAGTGGATAGTATCATTATAGAAACACGTGAGATTTGAGTTGTGGCGTAATAATAAAATCCAGTCATTTAAAAAAAATGTGTACCTATACTACAATTTGATCCCTCCCGCGTTCTTGTCACAGCTGGTCACATTCGTGAGACACCTCCCTCGCTATTGTGACATCACACATTTTGCAATTTTACATCAATAAATTATTAAATTAAAACAGCAGTTCCTTAATTAGTTTTATTTTAATCGGCGCAGCAGCCGACCCTCAGGAATGTTTGAAAGCCGAAAAGAAACCATTAGCAATGGATACATATTTGTGGCTTTCAGTGTCGAAACTAGGTCCATGGGGTCCCGAAGCACATCGACTCTATCGAGACCTAACAACTCGTTATAACAGGTCTCACGTGACCAAGGGCTGGCTTCTATTTGGAGCAGCGTATTAGCCTTGCCATACAGCGGGGAAATGCAGCCAGTGTTTTGTTTGTGTGTTTTATTTATAAGTTAGTTTATTTTTAATATTTAATTGATTGAAAAGTAAGATTAATGCAAGCAAAGAATATTTATGCTTACTTACTTACTCCGTTGGCTTAGTGACCCAAAGCGGGTCTTGCCGTTGCCCTGCGAAACGAGAACATGCCATTTTCCCTGTCCTGTGCAGTTTCTTGCCAGTTATCGGCTCGAAGCTCAGGCAGATCAGCCTCCACTCTGTCTTTTCAGCGATACTTGGGACGGCCGACCCAAATATGCTTTCCTTTGATGATCCTCTCCCATCCGTTCTACGTGATCGAGCCAGCGAAGGAGCCACGAGATTTTCAATTTCGAAGTTTGTTCGGACCCTTCTACCATCCTCTCTCTTTGTTGCATCCACAATCTTACGAAGAACCTTCCTTTCCGCAAAGAATATTTATGGCTACAAATGACAAACACTGGCTGGATATAACAATTGTGCCGAACCATGATTAGAAAGAAAAAGCAGAGTTTATGGATTTCTTTTTAACTTTAAATAACGGAACGGAACCCAAATAGATGATGAACCGATGCCCTTTAGCTATTGAATTATCATACAATACAATTCAATACATAGAAACAGTCAGTACATCACGCGACCTCGCAACGGACGGTGTGATTCATTGTGATTTTTAGAATAACCATAAACATCACTACATATTGTGTTATGTAAATATAATTGAAATTAATACAAAAAAGATTCATCTCAAAAATGGGTAAGCAATTTTTGGTTATGTTTCGTGATTGCCGCGAAAAAGTGCTTAGTTTCTATTTTTTCTATGTGGTCCATGAATTTTATGTTAACACATCCGGTTTATCACATGACCTCGAAGGTTAGCAAAAAGGTTCATATGGTTTACTTCTTAAAGAATAATATAAACCAATTATGCCCTTGCTACACCTGGATTAGTCAATGGTCGATGACTATGTTCAAATGCGCCTTGTGGCGTTAAAAACAATGTCGTTAATAATCCGCGACATTAGTGTAACATGCAATATGAGCAAAACAGATAGATAATAGTACATTGTTACTTATATTTAATAATATATAGAAAAAATTGTACAGAAATAAATATAGTAATAAAAATTGTTCTAAAGAAGTGTGTAAAGATAGGTAGTAAACAAATAAGTAGATTAATAACAAATAAAAATAGGAATAAGTAACATCAAATGTAACGAAATATAATACAAAATGTAAAACAAAGTAGTAAAAGATGTAGCCAACAAGATATAACCATAAAATGTAAGAAATAGGAAATCAGATATAAGTAAACATAGTAGAAGTAACGCAAAACAAGAAGAACAGTATAAAGAAAATTGTATAACCTATAATAGTGAAAGACTTCAGCATGAGATATTGTATTAGACGTAAGGACCACTGTAAATTTTTAAATAAAGAAAGAAACAAAAAAGCTATAAAAAGACAAAAAAATAAATACTACAAATATAAAAAAGAAATGAAGGGTAGAGGCAAAAAACAGGGAATATCTTAATAAATAGATTTCGAGAAAAACGCAATTAAAAGTTTAGAAGCAATGATATTATAAAAATAATATCATTGTTCAGAAGTATATATTTTTTATTGAGATCGGCGTATGCAGTAACTTTTACTTAAAACTAATTGAATGTTTATTTAATTAATATAACTGTGTAGTTATGATGGACTCTTTAGTTAATCTTGGAAGAACAGAAAACAAGGAATGTTTTTGGAATCATATTCTAATGGTTCGTAAAATACCTGTGCTTCTCTGGTACAAAATGGCATCAGACACATCAAATGTTTATATTTAAGTTCACTTATGGGCAAATAATTTTATATAAAAGTTAGTGATTGGGAAATAAACTACCAAAGACAAAGATCTGCTTCCTGTTCTTTGCCTGCACCTTTCAAATAATAAAGTTAAAAGCCTGGACAATCAAGTTCGTCCGGATACAGTATGATCCATGAGTCGTGGCTCGTGGCCCATCTGAAGTTAGCGCCAAGTGATTGGGCAGAATATACGTTACGAACCAAATCGTTTTAGCTAGAGATGTACCTAACGTAAACAAACAACCGCTTATTAGGTTAATTTATCGATATATAATATGATCGATTATTTTAAATAGACATAGTTAAATTAAATGTAGGTATTAAGATGATTAAGGAAATTGATAATACGGCCTCTGTAGTTCTGCGGGCTAGGTCTTAGCCGGCCGAACTCGCAGGACGCAGAGGCTCCGGGTTCGATTCTCGGTATGGTAAATTTCGGAAACGAATTTTCTGCAATTTACTATGGTCTGGGTGTTTGGGAGTGGTCCGTTGTAAATCATCCATAACACAAGCGTAACTTGCTTTACTTGGGGATATACAATGTGTGTGTTTTGTAAAATAAATTAAACATTTTTCGTTGTTTATTAAATTTTATCCGTATTTAAAATTTAACGACACATAAACTATTACTTTTTAGCTTAAAAAACAAAATTTATATTAATTTTAATACTTTACCTGGGTAGGGAAAATTTAAACCATGTTAGAACATAAAAAGTAAATGTATTTATTTATCTTCCTAGTAATTATACTCGATTTCAATAATAATTGATTAAACATCACGACTTGCAGATCTCTTTTTGTTTTGTACATGACTTCTCTGTCAATGTTTAACGTCCTTAATTAGAGTTTTTGGCGGGAACTGAAACGAGACTTCGTGCTGTGCAGTTTTATTTTCTAAAAATGTATAAAATTGCTCTAAAATGAACGTAGGATATTGATGGTTTTTGAGTGGTAATTATGTGTTTTTGTGAGAAACGTGAACTGTATAGTCAAATGTGGCCTTTCGAGTTTTCACAAGAACTCCGTTGAATGGCGTCGGTTGTAGCCTACTTTACAACTGCGCTAATATAGGTACGAAGACTATATAATACATCAGAATTGGTTGTATGGATTAAGATTTCTTTGCCTGCCCTTGTGGCGAATTATACTACTAGTACTTAACGTCCCTAGCAATGTTTACAGCACTGGTTCAAAATTTAGTCCTAAACCTTCTTATTACGTCCGTGTGTTCTCGGGGAGCTGTACTGTCGCGGCTGTCGCGAGACGAAACTATATGAGCGTTTAAAGTTTTGGCCTATTAAAAGTTTTTGTTTGTTTGTTAGTAAATTATAAAACAAAACGATTTCAAGTTCTTGAATGGTCTTTAAGTTTAGCTGAATGTGTAAGAATTTATATTCAAGTAAAATAAATGAAGTTCATTTGTTGTTAATTACTAACAAAGTAATTTGAAAAAAATGAGAGTCGCATATATTCGTACTTCTTTTACTTTAGGTTTAATAAAAAAAATTCTGAGGACTATTTTTCTAAAACTAAATTGCACTAAGTTGAAACACACAAGCGACCTAAGGATTATTTTTTTTAAATAGCTAAAAATAAAGTGAAGAAATTCACTTTATCAATAAAACAGTATGAGAAATGTCGGCAACACCTACTTGCCAGAATTTCATTTACCATAATTTCATCTGCTATACTAGTCAATAGACATAATATTGTTTCTCATAATTGTATATGTCATACTCATTGTTTACTATGTTAGTCACGTGCTACAAACTTCGTTTCCTATAGAGTCAATTTCAATAACATCATTTGTTATCATAATTGTAAGGCGTAATTATTATATGCCATAACATAATTTGTCATCGAAATTACTTCTAGAAAAAATCATAAAATCGGTTTAAACTAAACGATCGATACGAGACGATAAGGTTAGAACATGAATAACACCCTGTATGGGGCCCCAATCTGGGCGAAGCACCTGACGGTTAAAAACACCGGGCTGCTGCGCAGGCCGCAGCGCGTGATGGCCGTCAGGGCTATTAGGGAATATCGCACGATCCCTTTCGAGGCGGCCTCCCACCTTGCTGGATCCCTGCCATGGGATCTAGAGGCGAGAGTTCTCTCCCGGGCCTGGTAATACCTGTCGTGCAGCTTCTTGCTCTTCCATACATCCATCCGCTCGGAAGTACTCAATACCATAGGTCTAAGCCAGTTCTCTTTTGAGAGAGAGCAGGGTGAATTCCTTGTTTACTGACACCATATCTCGATGCATACTTTCATACTACTTATTAATTATTATAAAGTGTACATAAACTGGCTACAATATTATTACTACGCTTGTTGCAGATATGAAAATTAAAATCGTCATTTTAGCAGTTCTTCTGACTTCTTCTACAGCTGACGACTATTGTCAAGGGATATTCTTCAAAGAAAAATACTATAACATACAGCTTCTTAAAGAGGGAGTGAATAGAGTTCACCAGATGGTCTACAATCGAAACGACAATACGCTGTATTTCACATTTGAACAAATAGCAAAATATCCAACGAGAATGCTGGCCTTTTTAAATATTAAAACAAGAGAAACCGGCATTATCGACTCGATTAAAAATGCTACAGGACTAGCAATCGATCAAAATGCAAATCGATTATATGTAGGCGGCTCTGATGGATTATTTTTTTTAAACGTCAATAACAGAGTGACGGAGAAACTTCCCGTCAACGACAACATACATTATCTCTTTCTTAACAATGTTATTTATTTCACTAATAACAGGAACGAAGCCTTTATTTTTGACCACGGAGATGTGTACCCAATTATGGAGTTGAGAGGTGTTGTAGTCGAAAAATTAATAGTAGACGACGATAATAATATATTATTTTTAAATAACAAAAAACTGTTTAGTGTTAAAATGGGAATGACGCTTATAAATTCATTTGATAAGTACACAGTTGATGCTATAGCTACAGATGCCAACTTCAGGCCGTATATATGCGCTAGTAGTGGTGTTTTTGTATATAATAAGTACAAATTTGCGTTAGATAAAGTGGCTAACATGAATGGTTTGAGGGCGATGACGTTTACCGGTATCGATGACCCGATATATGTTGTAATCGATAATATTGTTAAGTTGAACTACAACCCTATTCCGTGTTTTGGAGATTAGAACAACGAACAACGTGGAGGATGCACTGCTCGAAGTCTTTAATAATAAATATATAACTATATTAAATATACAGGTTTTTGAAGCAAAAATGTTTGTTTTAAAAACTTTTAACTGTTCAATGAAATATGGTATTCGTTTTGCTTCAAAAGATTTCGTATACGAACGTAGCGTGTTAACATGAAAAACAGTTATGTTTTGTGTAAATAAAAGATTTATTATCAAAAAACTGGCCTCTATCTACTATGTATATAACATAAAACTTAACACTAAGTTAAACAAGCGTTTTGTACTTTTATATACGACTCACAAAGTCCATATTTAATGCAAAAGTCGTCGTTTGTATATAAAAAATTACCTCAAAATTATACATACAGTGAAATGTTATACGTTTATTAAATTATAAAGATAGACGGTTGCACTCAAAGAGCTTAAAGAACGATCAAGTTAATGGCCATTAAATGTCAAAACAAAAATATTTTACTTTAGAATGACGTCTCCAAAGTTAAATAATTTTATTTTGATATGAATAAAATAAATTTATCAAGTTAACGATCTGTGAAGTATTTCTGAGTGCGAAGGTAAAATTAAATATATTTGTGTACTTTGATTCGGGTGGGATAACTTGGTTTAAAACACGTTTTCACAAAAAATACAAAATAGATCAGACAAGTGACAAAGTGCCCGAAACTAGTAGTTTAATGATATTAATATAATGTTCCTACTACATCTGGGCTCATGTCATTAGTGACTGTGGCCAAATCCGTCTTGTTTATAGCGTTAAAATTAACGCCGTCAATAATTAGCTACATTAGTATATACATACGTTATCTGTCAATGTTTAATCTCATTTACAATTAATAACAATGTCACAGCAAAAATAACGTATTAAACCCATTGCTACATCTGCGTGTACGGGTCATTAACATTATCCCAGATGAAGCAGGGACATCAAAATAATATGTATTTATTAGAAGATATGGAATTAAATAGTGTTTTTATATATTAAATTGTTTATATTATTAATAATATGAAGGCTAGAAGTAGTGTTTCGCTCCTGAATGTATGAAGTACAGAACATTTATCTTATAAGTTATCACGAAAAAGCAAATTTAACTGGCATAGAAAAGTTTTTTTTAAAGTCACAGAAAAATATGCCAAGTTGATCCTTTTGATTACTATGTAAAACTCTTTGCAGAAGCATAATATTTAAATAATTTCCTACCACGTTATTCTACAAACTCACTCACTTATTTTCACTCGAGTGACCTCATCCATATCATCTATGGTATCCGAGTGAGTTACGAAACGGTAGTCGCACTGCAGATTTAAATTTCGAACTAGTTAAGTGAATTTATGAAATAATAATAGTTCATTTTTACCAAAATAATACCCTGCCGACAAATGAACAAATCATACAGTATTTTTAATTAGAACTTGTGCCCCAATTTAATAATAATTGCTTTTAAAGTATCGTCTAGCATGTTCCTTTATGAGATACCAAGTCATTCCTGACTTGAGACTTCCAAGTTGTACTAAATTACGACATACAATGTCTTGACACTTTAAAGAGGTTGGCAAAAGGAAGGTGGAAGCAAAGAGTTTTATCTCAACTTCTGCTACATCTATGACCAAACTTAGCACATACCTATGATAAAATGAAGACGTGAAACCATGAAACGATTGATTTTCTAACTTGGCGTATTTGGCAGTTTCGTCTAGAATTTAGTAAGGACCGCCGGCAGTGTTATATGCGTTGTACCCTAAAGCGTTTCTGTATGCAGCGAGTCCCAGACCAGTGTCTTCGTAAGAGATTCTTGGCTTGTAACCACCTTGGTCGGCCTCGTATTCCACCGTCTATAACAAAAATCAAATTGAAAATTTATCAATAAGAACTTTGAGAGAGAGAGAGAGAGAGAGAGAGAGAGAGAGAGAGAGAGAGAGAGATCTCACACTTTATTGTACACCATTACAGAAAACACAGAAAAACTTATAGCCTAAAAATATTCTAAATGTGCACAATGGGTGGTCTTATCACTAAGAAGCGATCTCTTCCAGACAACCTGATTGAGAGGATACTTTTAACAAGTTATGTCTAGGTATAATTAAATTAAAAAGAAGTAAAATAAAAAAGGACAATGTGGACAGTAAACATCTAAGTTAAGAAGAATAGACAAATATATATTTTATTATAAACCAAGGTAATAGTTTTTGACAGATTATTTTAATATGGCAAGTAATTTAGCTTTTCTGACATCTACGGGTAAAGAGTTCCAAAGGCAAACAGCCTGCACAGCGAACGATTTGGAATAAAATGTTGACGAATGTGCAGGTGCCTTTAACAGGAAGTTATTAGAGGTGCGCAAATCGCAGGATGTGATGTATGAAGGAAGTTGAAACATGCCTTCTTCATTTCAACCCTCAGTGAGAGTTATATGTTTGTGTCGTTTATATCGAGACGCTTGGACCGTGGGGTCCTGAAGCCATGAGCCTCTACCAAAATTTATCAAAACAACTCATTGACAATTCAGGTGATCAAAAGGCTGGTGCGTACCTCGGGCAACGGTTCAGTATGGCGATCCAGCGAGAAAACGTAGCCAGCCTTCTGGGCACCTTACCCATAGAAGACGGTGATCTAGGCTCAGTGTTCTACTTAAAGTTTTGAGGGGCTATGGGTAGAATACAATACAAATAAGTAAAGTTTTCTTTTATTGTATTCGATTATTTATAAATTTCTTTATTGTACTAGCTTATGATTTATTATACTATAAAAAGTACCTATAATAAATTGCAAATCATTTGTTCCTTTAAACGGTAAAAAATTTCAACTCCAGTGGGGTTTGTTTGTAATAGGTTACACACTAATCTTCGTATTACACTTTTAATGTCTCTTACAGTGCTATGGTGTAGTAACTGTAAACGAACCAAATAAATAAATAAATTTTGATTATGACATTATAAGTATGGAGCTTTGTAAAATATTAAACGATAGTAATGCAAATGAACGGTCGGTAAGATATAGGCACCGGCACTAAGTATATGTCCAAACGATGATAAAGACTTATGAACATGTTAATTAACGAATGCTAATTTAAATCACGGTTAAAGAAAGAAAATACTTTAAAATTTACTTGCAGTCAAAATAAGTTTTAAATTGAATTAAGTTTAAAGAATTTTAAGAACATTTTATTGAAGGTAAATTGTTTTTGTAACGTAATCAATGTACTAGCGACGTGTTAATTAATACATTAAACGAGAAAAAACGAGGAAAAACAAATAGTTATCGAAGTTGTACGTTGCTTTTTCAACAGTATGATGCATTGCATTGTTTTTACACGGTAGGAAAATATTTCAAACTAAGCTACATAACTTTTATTGAGCAACAGATGACTGCGAAATATTTTTGAAGTGAAACTTCTTTAGAATCGTGATTCGAAACTCGATGAAACGAAACAGCGACACTAAAATGAGATAAGAGTTTATTTTTTGTGCATTGTGCAGCACAGATTAGAGAGTCAATAAGACCGATGATTAAACATAGGGCCAATTTGGACCGAAATAAAAGTGATAATAATATTTTTTTATACTAAAACCGTGAAAATTTTAAAGTGATACTTAAGAAGTTTATTTTGAAATATGTTGAAGGATGTAGGCTAAAGGAATTATATTTATATTAATAAAAGTTAGAGAAGAATTATCTGTGAGTATATTCTCTGAAGTTTCACTTCTGAGAACTGTACACACACAATTTTAATATTTGCTTTTTGGTAACATGATAGATGGTTCACCGGATGTATCATGCCGGATGGATGGTAAGTGGTAAACAAGAGAAGATACTACATAAAGGCATTACGAAGCGCTCTGCCCCAGAATCCAGGGAGGCCATCTTTGAAGCAAAATTTGTCTATAATATTGTTACAAGTTGGGCCACCTGCATACCTATTGTCACATACCGACAAAGAAATGCTGCGCATCTCGTTTATTGCCCCTCCCGCATCCGGAGTTTTTTTTATTACTTCATATTTAAATTTGCAATTAGATAATAGCCTATTATTATTGTTTTCGACTTTGTTGGCCGTTCGCAGGAATAGATAACCAGGTGTGCAAATTACTATTTCTCGGAAACTCAGTGCGCACGGCCGATTTTTTTTGTACTGTATAGTTAGTATAAGACAATGCCCGAATGGAGGGGTAGGGCAGTCAAGCGACGACTACGATACGAGTAAGACGTTTGTAGTACTCTCGATTAGCGATATAGACGACGGACTTTGCGCGTGTCGAATTGCATTGAATCGTGCAGTGTGAACTGGTTGCATCCAGTTTTATTTGTATTTGTTTTATACGTGTTTGTACAGTTCTAATAAATTCTACAGTAGTTCCAACGGCATTTTTAATTCGAGTCCTGTAACTCGTAAAAATATTATAAAATTCTAAAAATGCCAAAAAGCTACATAAAAAAATCTACAACAAACACGATGCAATTTTTTTAGATTTCTTGTCTGTTCGTTCGGGATTCATGTAAAAACTTAACAAGGCCGTTTCGATACAATTTTCGCTGATCGACAGCAAATTCTGACTTGAAACCTGCGCTACTTTTGATCCAGGGAATCCCGCGGGAAAAATTTACTTCCAATGTGACTGATCGATAGCAAATTTTATGTAATAAAATGTGTGATCTCGAATCCAAATTAGTTAGATTGCCTAAATATTAACTGATTTCGATACGATTTCACTTGAACGATATTTATTTATTTAGGTTTATGGCTTGGTAGCTAGGCCTTTAAGCCAGATCTTAGATTACATTGTAGTTTCTTCATTTTCTTATGCCTATGTGTAGCACAGCTGAACTATAGGTTATCAGCTAGTGCCATTCAACGGAGTTTATGTGACAACTCAAAAGGCAACATTCGACTATACAGTTCACATTTCTCACAAAACACATAATTATTACTCAAAAACTATCAATATCCTACAACTATTGTTCATTATAGAGTAATTTTAGACATTTTTAGAAAATAAAACTGCACAGCACAACATCTCCTTTCAGTTCCCGCCAAAAACTCCCACTAGAACGATAGTTTAAGTCTTTTTCAAGTGATGCGAAGTATCGCATAATACAAAGTATTATATTCCAGGAATCCAGCCTGAATTTCCCGGGAGTGTTTTAAAGTGGGTATCACAGATAAAAATTAGCTGATTCAGATCAGATTGATGCTTAAACAATATAATCCGGGACTTTTTATATTCCACAGGATTCCCTAATTTCGAAACCACGTGATATTAGGATTTGCTTGACATGGCAGTTTCTATGCTTTTTAGACATCTTTAGTAGATTTAGATATGTACGCCTTTAGTAACATGAACTATCCTGGGTGTTTACGGGAATCTTCAGACTTACCTGCAGAAAATACCCTTTGATTTTAAATACTGGTCAAATAACTACAATCTACGTTGCCTGTCAAGCATGGACGATATCACGGGTAAATCCTAGTATGTCTATGGAGGGTAGAGGTAAGGAGAACCATTTCTGTATATAAAGAAGTGTCCATCGAAATGCATTAAATTAGGGTGGCGCCACTTTCGCATCAGGGTGAATTTTAAAGAAAGCACCAAAAGTTATTAGAGTAATATTATAGTGTTTTAGTTATATAAAATTAAATATTACAAAATCACTAAGCGTATTCATAATTCATGAAATAAAATCATTATACACGTTTGCACATAACAATTCTTTGAGGTTATATTTAGTAAATTACTTTGTACTACGTAAATAATTGACGATTTATAAGAGTGTACCGTCAGCAACTACTCTAGTCGCCAAAGATATTAATTTTTTTAACACGGCATACTTCGATTTGTCCACAACAGCTACATTCATACCACACCTTTTGTCTACATCAGCGCCGTTGTGGGCGGTTTTTGAACTGTTATTTACAGCTTATAACTGGGCACTTCTTCAACTATTTTCATATATGAGATGATTCTCCTTACCTCTACCCTCTATAGTATACCATATAATCTTACAGGCGAATTAGCTTAGAGATGTTTTTTGCGTTTGTAGTAGTGTACGGTCAGCATATAAATAAATTAATATATTTATAGGCAGGCACTTAATATTAAACGATATTAAAATGATAAATATCAATCTTAAACATAATTTTTAAAACTAAACTTCAAGTTACAAGTCCTGTAAATATACAAATATTAATACAAACGCAAAAACGCCTCGAAGATAATTTACCTATATTTAGCTTAGAAAAGCCAAGTTTCAAATACTTGTACCTGTTTCCTGCCATCAGGTAACAAGACGTAGTAGAGTCCTTCAGCTCTATCTCCAAGCCTGGTCTCGCGGTGGCCGAAGTCATTACCGGACTGGTCATCTTTGACCATGTATTCGAAACTGTAGTTGGCTGGTTCCTTTAAAATAACAAATTATAGGTGAGTTTGGAATTTCTTACTCCTGGGATTGGATCTCCACATTTCAGAAGACCAGATGGTATACCAGTCACAAATATCAAAAGTGTGTTTTGCTATTGCATGAGTGAAGCAGACGGCCCACTTGATGGAAAGCACCATCGCCTATGGACATATGCAATACTAAAAGTGCTACCAATGTGCTAGGATTCGAAGTATAGACTGAAACTTAGCCAGTGATGCCGAGGCACATTCAAAGTTTTGATGGCAGTATGCTTTAGATCATGGATCGGCTATTTAGAGAAGCAAATGTTCTACCACCTGGCTATGGGTTGTTTTGTCGCCTCTTACGACAGGCTACCCCAATGCAGTTTTTATCCGTGCAGGAACGGAGAAAGAATACAATTTCCTGCGGCCAGGCGGCCTGTCGTAAGAGGCGACGAAACAACCCACAGCCAGGTGGTAGGGTATTTGCTCGACTGGATGGCGACCACCCCTGGTCTAGAGTATGCCACCATAACAACCTTGTGTTGTGTTCCGGCATCAGTGACCAGGTTCCAGTCTCCTTTAAGAGAGCAGCAGCGCATTTGTAGCACCTTCGGTGTTGCAAATGTCCATAGGCGACGGTAACCAGTTTCCATCAAGTGGGCCGTCTGCCTGTCTGCTGAACTTCTGCAATAAAAAAAAATAAAAAAATACAGGTATGGGAGCTGCATACTTCTAGTCATCGCTTTGGACAACGAACTACTGGCTAGCGCAACGCGAGGGCGCACATATTGGTAGTTGCTCCATCTCGCTCGCACATTATCCAACCCGCTCACACATTATGCTATACTATGTACTAGCTGTACGACTTGTTAATATTTGTATTTAAGGTTACCGTTTCTAAAATAAATGAGTTCACATCAGCAAGCGATAGCGAATACTACTCTATGCCATCTGAAGTATCATTTAACCTTTACCTCTCGGTGATACACAAGAATTAGTATTCTTTCACTATGACACCACCGACAGACTGTTCAATTTTAGATTTTAGATTTTTGGTGTAGATTATAAAAGTTTATTAACGTACCCCATTGCTGCCATCTTCAGTGTACCCAGCCCTGGCAACACCAGGTGGCAGGTATTGCCTGCTAGCTGCTTGAGCTGCAATAGCACCCAGACCGACTTGCTGTCCACCTGAAAATATAAGTTGTATTTATTACAACTGCAGCGATAGTTTGGATAGTAGGGTGATATGAAATTCCTTATAACCTTGCACAAAAATAATGGAAGAATAATACTAAAAAATTACAACAGTCCAACGTGTCTTTGCAATATTTATATATAGACACAGGTGCCACTAGTCCGACCTTGTTTTTGTAAAAATCTTAATAATAATTTATTTAAAACCGTCTAATGTCTGCTTCACCTGCTTTTCAATTAATAATTTTCATGAAATTTTAAAGAACGTAATTGAGGTTTTGTATTTATGACTGATTTAAATTAAAAAAATATTTACAGGACGAATTCAGGACCTCGTCCTTTTTGTAAGTCTGTTAAAAATATGCTATGGCATATTTTTAATGGAATGAATTCAGAAGTAAACTTCTCATTCCTGAGGTTGTCTAAACGAGATCGCTTTTTAGCGATAAGACCGCCCTTTATGCATAATTTAGATAAAGGTTTAGTTTGTAAGTTTATTTTAGTATTGGTGTACAATAAAGAGCTATCTATATATATTTATAGATGATTTGTGGTATGATATAAGAATATGTCAGAATAGAGGAATATGGAAGAATGAAACATTGTGTCGATCCTAAATAATTGGGTGAAGGTGAAAGAAAAAAGAGAAAAAGTTATCTATCTTTACTTTTCGTCTTTTCTTTTCTGCATAGTAAATAAGTTTCCATTATATACTAAGGCCTGGGTGTCTGGGATCAGCCCCAGAGTGGTGCGTTGGATATTGTTTATAACACTTCACAGAAGCGTAACATGCTTAGCTTGGGGATATTCAATGTGGGTGTTTGTCTTTTTATATTTTTATTTAAAAAATGTTACCAGTCAATCCAAATCCGGGTGCGCCGTACACTTGGGCTGGGTTAGGTACACCATACTCTGATCCAGGAGCCTGGATCCGGCTGGGAAGGTACTGAGCTGACGGCTGTGCTGCTGAGAACTGGCTGGCGGTTTGTGGGGGCCCGTACTGAGATGAGAGGCGAGAACGGAATGGCTGGCGGCTTCTGTGAAGTATTTAAGAACTAGATTATTCTCCGTAAGGACTAAAGACGGTAGAGTGGACTTTAGGTATATAAGCCGCGCGCAGAAGGTTTGCCGATGACTAGTTACTGTTATTGTATTGTATTACTTACTATTATTGTATATACTTATGTAAAGTATATACAATAATAAATTTATTGCAACAACTATTTATGTAACCTTTTTTGTCTACCCTACTCACTATCGATGCGTGACATCATGAAGCTATCGACAAACCTTCTGCTCACGCGTAGTAGGTAGATTACGTATTTTTACATGATAGAGCCACGCTGGAATCATATCCTGATGACAGCTCTTAGTGTTAAAGAACGCCTGTTCATTTTAAAGGGCAATTTTGATTATATGTGCCTGTATTACACTTCCTACAGGCGCTTAATATATTAATGCATTATTTTTTAATCCACCGTCATAAATTCACCTATCCTGTGAGCTCATTAAAGAAAGAACCGTTATTTAATCCTCTCAAAGTTTTATGCTAGAACTAAGCGTCTCATTCAAAGAGTACAGAATGTTTGTGCAAGGTATTGTTGCAAAGTTCCAATGAGAGGTCACAAGGTCAAGCATTCTATTTTGAAAATAAGATACCGTCAAAAATTACATCTAGATTGCTTACTTTTTGAAATCATAAAGAAAAAAACACCATCACATCTCTACGAGAAGCTTTCCTGGATGTCCTCAAGACGGTCCCTCGGTTGTTGGCAAGGCTCCGAGTCTTCTAATTATAGCTAATTTAATTAGTTCACTTTAGTTCACATCAGTACTCGACAGTGAATACTACTCTCTGCCATCTGAAGTATCATTTAACCTCTACTTCTCGCTGCTACACTATGTATACTCTTAAAGGATTAAGAATTAAGGTAGAATACAATATAACTAACGACTCACACTAGGGGCGAAGTGAACGTGTTGCCAGCCTTTAGGATGGGATATAGCCTATATCATATAGGGAACGAGATCATGGATGGGACAGGAGGTTGGTAGGATGAAGTGGGTAGAGGTGTTAGACAGGAATTGGATAGAGGAGATATATATATTTTTTAAATTGAATAGGTTCGCGTTTGACTGAAATTGCTCCTGATGTCAGGTGGAATTGCAGTCTAAGGTGGAGCATGCTTACCTAGAATATACCAGTTCACGCGAGACTTGAAGACATCTAGATTGTATTTTTTAGGAACAACAGACGACAGTAGAGTTCCACTCTTCAGCGGTACGTATGATAAAAGTGGAAGCATACCGTTTCCTCTGCTGTATTGGTATTTTCACCATATATCGGTGGCGTGAGCTCGTACGTCTGCTTGTCCGGTGATAAAATGGTGAGGGAGGAATTAATACATATGGGGATGGTATTAGGGGTCAGGATAGCGAACATGTGATAGGGAAGGTGCGATTAAGATATTGACATTTCCTTGTTTGTACATTTTTGAAATTATCGTGTTAATTAAAAACAACCCAAAATTATTTGAAAATTATAGAAGTGCCTGACATATTAAAAATAATAAAATTTGTATGTCTCCACATACCACTGCATTATAAGACAAAAGCGTGTTTGGGATGGCAACAAGAATATATGTATAATAAGTTACGGTGCAAGAATATAATTTTAATTTTTTACAAAAAATATTCGAGTGGTTGATCAAAAGATTCTATTATAGTGTCCAAGAATATTTAAGTGAGAGATGAAAATTAAAAAGATATTGTGTTAACTTAAATAAAATAAAATATGTATAAGGCACGAAATTAAATATTACATTTCACAAAGGTAGGTTAAGTACGTTAACGTATTATTATAGGCCAGCTAAGTAATAATAAGTTCTCAGTTACATTGTATAAGACCTATGTAACACTTAGTGTGCAATAATAATGATTTGATAGGGAAAGTGCGGTAGGTAAGATTCGACAGGGAAGGTGCGATAGGGAAGGTGCGACAGGGAAGGTGCGACAGGGAAGGTGCGACAGGGAAGTTGCGATAGGGAAGTTGCGATAGGGAAGTTGCGATAGGGAAGGTGCGACAGGGAAGGTACGATAGGGAAGGTACGACAGGGAAGGTGAGATAGGGAAAGTGCGATAGGGACAGGGAAAAATGGGCCATTGGAAGTCTCATTTATCATACGAACCACGATTAGCTCAAGAGTAACCAATTCACCTAATTATCTGTGTTTCCGTGGTATCCCACCAATTGAACCGGCCCTAAGAGTTACACTCGTAATTAAGACTTCCAGCGTGGCTCTGCCACGTCGAAAAGTTTTACAAAAAAATGTAAAAGATATTTTAAAACATTAACAGCCCAATAATGTCCCACTGCTGGACTTGGGCCTCCCATTATAGGGGAACGGACAGTATACCCGCTACGCTTGTACAAGTCGGCTTGGCAGGGTTTGACACATCGGTTATCTCGACGTGCAAGTTGTATCACCTTGTTTTCCTTCACCGTTGCTAGCACGTGGTAATAGTAATAAGATGCACATTAGATCAGAAAACTGCCTAAGTAGTGCATGCGTTCCGGCCAGGATCGAACCCGCGCCCTTTGAGTTTGGTACTTGTATAATATATTTCGGACTGATTCCTTGGTACCTGAATAAAGCATTGGTTTGTCTCAACTGTCCAAAGCCTGGAGTTCCGTAGACTGGAGATGGCGCTGCTGCGCTGAAAGCCTGCTGCGGTGGCAGGTATCTGAAAAAAGAAGATAAAAAAGACTATAATCATGGAAGACGCACTAGTATGAGAATGAAAGAAGAAGGCCTATTTAGGAAGAAAAAGGAAATTTACTTGACGTATTAAATGAGTTCCTCGCAGATTTAGATATTTGTTTAACTAATCTGGTTTTTATTTACTTTTCTCATATTCGAAATGAAAAGCAGAGTGTTTACCTCGGGTGAAAGACCTATTTAGGAACTCGAACTATTAGAGCCTTCGCTACGTTCTTGCACCAAACCACCTCGTGCCTAAATAGATTGCTTTCATATCTCGTGTAGCAATCTACTATTGTATTTGTGTTCAAAAATAGTATTATTATATCCTTACCTATTGTCAACTGGTGGTTCAGCTATAGTTGAGACGATGCAAAGTGACAGAGCTAGGATGAACTGTAATTAAATCAATAAATACTTAATACATATTGATACGATTTTTTCTGTCAAGAAAAAGCGTTATGGCCGCGTGGAGAGGTGGCATAATTTTAGAGTAGACTATGGATGTTTTTTGGTTCCGGGTCCAATTGAGTATTTTTGTTTGATAAAATAAAATATGTTCAAATAAAAAATACATTCATTAAAACTTCAACGGACAAGTGGAAAACGAATCGCAACGGACAAGTGGAAAAACAAATCGCAACGGACAAGTGGAAAAACGAATCGCAACCGACAAGTGGAAAAACGAATCGCAACAAAATTTTAACTTGAAGTTTTACGGGCAGTTTTTCAAATTTGACAAGTACATTCACAATCTGTCTGTAAAACTTCAAGTTAAAATTTTGTTGCGATTCGTTTTGCCACTTGTCTGGTGCTATTTCTTTTTCCACTTATCCATTGTGATTCGTTTCTCCAATTGTCCGTTTTTTTTTATTGCACGAGTTCAGCAGTCAGGCAGGCGGCTGATGAGAAGCGATTACCGTCGCCTATGAACATTTGTATCATCAAAGATGCTACCAATGCGCTGCCGCTCTCTAAAGGGAAACTGGAACCTGGCCACTAATGCCGGAACACAACTCGAGGTTGTTACTGCGGCATACTAGCCATACATAGCCATCCAGCCGGGCAAATACAATACCACCTGGCTACGGGTTGTTTTTGTCGCCTCTTAAGGCCTAATTACACTATCATATATATATATATATATATATATATATATATATATATATATATCTCATATCTGTCAAATTCTATGATCGTATTTATAATACGCTGTTCGTCATTTTTACATAATTACACTTATGATCATATAAACGTCATACTTTATCAAGATCACAGACTACTAAGAAGCTACTATCAAGATGGATAACGATTTAGCCGTGTTTTCCGTTGCTATGAGTGTAATTTTATTAATTGCATTAAAAAAGAAGATAAGAACGATCAAGAAAACATAAAAGATGTATTCGGGTTAGATCATAGGTAGCAAGACAATCAGAGAGAGGGGTCCATAACATCGTACTCCAAGAACTTAGGTTGGAAGATAAAAAGTTTTAGAAGATATTCCAGTCGAAATTCTTGCATTTCGATGCCATTTTTAAGGTTAGACAGATGATATAACCATATTTGTACGCTTGCTGTCAAATAGGACCCCTTAACTATGATCATATGCAATTATTACACTATCATAGGTTCTTCATATAAAAATGTCTCATACTTCTATGATCATATTTTTATGATAGTCTAATATGGCCCTTACGACAGACCATCCGGCCGCAGGAAATTGTATTCTTTCTCCGTTCCTGCACGGATAGGTTCCTGAACTTTCCAACACATGGGCCGTCTGCCTGTTTGCAAGATTTGCAAAAAAACATTAATGACGTACTTTACCTTCATGGTTATGTTTTTCCTCTTCTAACTTCAACGAGATCTGAAAGGAAAATTCGGCTAAAGTTACCTTTAGTGCCATCTAGTAGTGATGTACAGGATTTAGAGCTTATTTAGATTTTTTTATTATTATTATTACTAGTGATCGCCCAGTGGTCGAAATTCGACCATAATAATTAATGCTACAGACTATACTTCTCTAATCACAGATTTCGCCAAGGCTACATCGTTCATTTGACTTTAACAATAAACAAAAGAGTATATATGCGTGTGGGTGTGTCAAATACATGGTAGTGTGTGTAATGTTTTTTTTATTGATTTAATATATTTCTTATGCAAAATTAAAAAAAAATACCATTCTGCACTCCTTCTCTATATAAACTATAAGTGTGAGAAATTGCATACTCCTCCGTCCGCGCAATTTTTGTAAAAAGGGGTACAAAGTTTTGCTGTGTTTTTGCTTCACGTATTAATATATAAGATTATATTATTTGGGGGGCTAACAGCTGTCGTCTTACGAACTTACAAACAACGTTACAAAGACAAAAAAACCAAAGCTAATGGTAAGATGATAATGATGACAGAAAAAGTATAAAATGAATATAAAATAATCTTAGAAATAATAAAAAAGAACTATATATAGTCAAGGTGGCGAAGTCCATCAGTGGGGGAACTCCATACACCTCTCATTATTTACGTGTTTGAATAGTTACGATGACAACAAATCAGTCAGTGAAGCTAGGACTCCATTGAATTCTGTCTTCTAATTGGCGTTAAATTCCGTTTAAAAAAAAGTCAAAAAACGAGTAGTGTATGAACTTACCCCATAGACGGGCTTCACCACCTCGTCTATATATATATCTAAAATTCTCGAACGTGTAACTAATAATTATTAAGATACCATTTGATTCATTTCACATTCACAGATGCTAGACCAATGGTCCTCAAACTATTTTGTCTCGTAGCCCCCTTACCAATTTTAATGCATTTAGTGGACTCCCTATCTTTTTAACTTCAAAGCAAAGGCCGTTCTCAATTCGTCGTGTAAATATATATTCTTTTATTTTGGGAACGTTCGTGGTAAGTGACAGCGGCTTGGGTCCAATATTTTATCTTATTTTTATTTAGTTTTAGTTTTTAATATAGTATAGTTTGTAGTTTATTCTCAAGTTCATATTCTATTTTTCATCAATAAACCCTGCAATAAAGATTTATGCTTTTTTTAATATAAAAGATAGATAGATAACACTTTATTATACACCAATACAAAATAAACTTAAAGATTAAAATTATATCTAGTTATGTACAAAGGGCGGTCTTATCGCTAAAAAGCGATCTCTTCCAACCCCAGAACAACAACCCCAGGAATTAATTGAAATGATAATGGCGATGATGGTATACGTAACACATAGTACGAACTACTATTACTTACTTTTTTATATGTAGAAATTTTATATATTTCTAATATACATATGATGAAGTGAAATATAATGAGATGAATTTAAACATCATATTCCAACGACAGGTAGTATTTTTTGATCATAGTTTTAAATATCGCTAGCGATTTTACTTGTCTGACAGCAACAGTAAGCGCGTTCCAACGCTGTATAGCATTAACAGTAAAAGAATTGTTGACTTATGCGCAGGAGTATTCAATTTAAATTTAGTAGAAGGGCGTAAATTATGAGAGCACGAAATAAATTCAAAACGTTAAAAATAATATGTTCAGCCATAACATTTCTTGTTTCTGAACTGATTTTGACAATTATTTTTGCGTTGGATTCAATATAGTTTCTAGTAGTTCCCATACATATTTTATAACTTGAAAATATTCTATTTACAGTACTTTAAAAGAATAAATCACGACTTGCTTAAATAGGATTTATTATTGTGGACCCCTATTTGCAGCTCGCGGAACCCTAGACTTTGTTTTCGCTATTATAGATTCCCTCGAAGTTCGATAAAGACCCCCAGGGGACTATATGGACCACTTTGGAGTCCTATGTGCTAGACTATCCACAAATAAGTATGTAAATTTTTAACTATGTCTATCAGGGAAATGACGCCAGTAATCGAGATATAAAGTATCTGAAATGTTGAGCCGTGGTAGCTTATTGGTAATGCACGTGTCCCAAACTTAAAGAGTTCAAATCCTGGCTGGAAAGCTTGCACCACTTAGGCAGTTTTCTGACTTAATGTGCATATTGTTAAATTAAAAAAAAATTTTTTTAATGCAGTTCAGCAGACTGGCAGACGGCCCACTTGATGGAATGTGGTTACCGTCGCCTATGGACATTTGCAACACCAAAGGTGCTACAAATGCGCTGCTGCTCTCTTAAAGGAGACTGGAAAATGGTCACTGATGCCGGAACACAATACAAGGTTCTTATGGCGGCATACTCTAGACGAGGAGTGGTCGCCATCCAGTCGAGCAAATACCCTACCGCCTGGCAAAACGATTACATTTACGACCTGCTAACGGTGATGGAAAACATCGTGATAAAACCTGCACATCTCCATACCGATGTGTCAACCTGCCAAGCTGCCTTGGACAAGCATGGCGACATACTGTCCGTTCCTTTATAGTGTATAGTATATACTAGAGGCACGAGTCCAGCAGAAACACGTTTATGGGCTGTTATTATTATTAAATGTTGACATATGGCGTCAAGGTGGAACAAAGAGGTGGTTTGGCTGGTAGGACCGAGCATGCCGTCGGGAGTCCAACACTACTCCATTGTAATCCCACGAACGGTAGGGTATCTTTTTTTGATAGTAGTATAGGTTCGCGTTTGACCAAGACCTCGCCTTACCTAGAACGTAGGTACGTTCAGACGAAACTTAAAGACATCCAGGTTGTAAGTATCGGGAAAGACAGACTCCGGGCAATGAGTTTTACTCTTTTGCAGTGCGCACGATGAAGGTATTCACATGACAAAGAGGGACAACATGACATGTCACATAGTACGACTGCTAGTAAAATGAGGTGACCGAGGTCGATCACGTCCGATTCTTAACGAACATTTCCGAACTACTTTTGAACGGGACAAATGAAGGAATGACGCTTACCGCCTCACTGGCCTCATTGTTTCAAATGTACAATCAAACACCATATGGAAACGTAGACCTTTAAAGTAAAAGAATCCACTTTCCACATTTAAAAATTATGTTTGTTTGTTAAATTTGTATTTTATTTGTTAAATCTATATTTTATGAGGCATATTTAAAATAGCAATAATTTTGTTCTAATTTACAAGATTTTGGTAAATTATATCACGAGGTAACTTTCAAGTGCTGTCGTCATTCAGTTTCATTTCAGAATTTCTTAATATTTATGTGGGAATGATGTTATTTTCTAAACGTGTCCGCAATGTGAAAGAGATGACGTATGAGAGAGGAGTATAGAAAACAAATGATGATAGGGCGATAGACAACAGCGTGAATAATGTACCTGTAGATAATCCAAGCACTAGTGTCGATTGAGGGGAGAGCCAGAAGACTGGTTGCAACCACTAGCTTTTCGACGACAAAACTCAAAGTTTCGAACATCGCCGCGGGCGCGTTTCATATGAGATCACAACGACCGTGATTTTATAATCATAAACTCTAGTAGAACGGAATGTTCGACCCACCTTTTGATATATGGGTGAGCGAAAATTATGACGTCATTAGTGATGTTTTCATGGTGCCCACCATAACGAGCGTGGTCGCTATGTGGAATGGCTGAAGCAGCATTTTGGGCGTTGTGAGCTATAAGAGGAACGCGCCCGCAGGGTTGCCAGATTATCGGTTTTCGATGGGATACACTACGGCGAGTGTGCACCTGAGTATTGCGATTTGATCCCCTCCCTTACATCATCGGACAACCAGATGCACCGCGGCATACGGCACCGATATATGGTGGATATTCCACCAATACGAACGAGCGCTTTGCGTCCACCTCCATCATGCGTACCGCAAAAGAACATTGGTATGGAACTTATTACAGGCGATTGTGTTTCCTAATACTTACAACCTGCGTGTTTATCTATACATATATATAAATATAGAAGGGAGACTAGAACCTGGCCGCTAATGCCGGAACACAACTGAAGGTTGTTATGGCGGCACACTTTAGACCAGGAGTGGTAGCCAACCAGATGGGCAAATACCCTACCTCCTGGGTGTGGGTTGTTTTGTCACCTGTTACGACAGGCCGTCTGGCCACAGGAAGTTGTATTCTTTCTATGTTCCCGCAAAGATAGAAAGTTGGGTAAGTTACACAATTTATAACTCAAGAACGGTTGGACTGGTTTTTATAATCTTTGATGTGTTGGATTTTCTCCAGCCCAGATAACAGAATAACTATGAATATTTGAAATATTTGCAAAAAATTATATAGAAAATGATTTATAATTAATTAGTTTTGGAACTCCGACTTCTTCCGCATTTGACAGTTCACATCACATCATGAATGCTTATAGCTCATTTATTTGTAATAATTGATGTCCACTGCATCTGCATCATGCAAATCAGTGACATATTAGAATGGTTTAGGTTCACAATTAGGCCTGGTAGGTGGCGCTGGAATCGGGTTCCGGATTTTTTTTTTTAGGGCAGGACAATATCTGCTGGAACCACTAGTAAATAAATAAATAATCTAAAAAAAATAACATCACCAATTTTTGTTTTTTTTTTTCAATAACCATTAGCCAGCTGGCAAGTTGATAGACATGGTTATTTTGTGAACAATCATTATTTAGCTAGTTTTTACGACAGTTACCCATCTCTATAGCTTATTAAGGACAAATGAGAGACATAGTTAAAGTCTATTTCAAATAGGACATAGGGCTGACATATCTATAGAACAATTAACAAGTAACAGCATTTATGGCCAGATAGGTATATAAATATAAAACAAGAATAAAAATTATTTACTTTAACTAAAACCAAACGATTAAATAGGCTTGCCAGTATTTTTTTTTATAAACTGTTTAAGGCTTAGTATCCAGTAAAGTGGAGAAGAGAAGACACGTTTAGCGGCGACGCTATTTAATATTTCACCCAACGTGTATATTTATATATTTTTTTACATTTAAATCTATATATTAATACGTGAAGCAATAACTTTGTACCACTTTTTGCAAAAATTGCGCAGACAGAGGAGTATCAAATTTCGCACACTTTTAATTTATATAGAAAAGAAGAGACGAATACTAATATACTTTTTTTAAATTATGCTTTATGTTTTTGTTAATTAGTTGCTTTTCAACTTAATTAATAATTGCATGCATTAAAGGGTAAAAACATGTGAAACATAAAATAACATATTGTCATCTAATATTTATACTAACTATGTTTTTAGGCAAATAAATGATTTGGTTTGTAATTGTTTATTTTCGTGAACAATAAAGTGTTTTCTATTATATTCTTAAATTATTTCTATCACAATATTTTAAAAGAAAATCGATAAGATGTTATTGTAACGCCTGTACTTCGATATGTTCGCGAGCTCACGCGTGTTTTTTTTTATATTGCGGTAAGCGTTCGACCGACATTGCACCTGATGACTGATGGAATAGTATTCTAACATGGAGCACGCTTACTAAGAAAATACCTGCCGACACGAGATCTGAATACATCTAAATTGTATGTTTCAGGGAAAACGGCCGACGGTAACGGAGTTCCAGTTCACAGAGGTAGATGCGTATGATAAAAATGGAAATTTAGCGCTTCGTTCGTTCGGTTGGTATTTCCACTGTGAAGGACTTAATGAAATCTGTATACCGAGATAACTAATGTTTGTTGTGTAACCAGTGTGTTAAGGTTATACATAATTATAAGATTGTAACTCATAATATTAAAACCAAATAAATATTGAAATAAGTATGTCCCTATGTAATATAAGTTTCAAAAAATTGTACACCCAACCGGCAAAAAACATGTGATCAGTATAAAATAACAAGACCTAATAACCATGTTTCTATGCAATAAATTATTTGATTTGATTTGAATCCCGCCAAACCAATTTAGACAAGAGTGGACGGAGTACTGTCTGTTCTCCTAAAAACGGGGTGGCTCGAGCCTAGCAGTGGGACGTTTGTCCTATATCCTATATATAGCTCCTAGATATATCTTTCATATATCTCCGCTTTGGTGGATGTTGACCCGTAATGTTAATGAGAATCGTGATCGACTTGTTTCATTTTTTGCAATGTGCTAATAGTTACGTTTCTAATTGAAATCTCTTTTCGATGTAATATTAAGATTGGAAATATATTAAGCCGATTTTAAACGGTTCACTTTGGTCTTTCAATTTGGACTAATCAACTAAAGTGATCGATATATTGAACACCGTTGTGTTGTTTTAGTCAATCCGATCGTAAAATACACTTGGTTTTTTTAACATTTGATCGGTTCGATTCCCAGATGAGGCAAGTAACTTTATAAAAATCCTTGAATGCAGTTTTAATTACTTTAAAAAATAACAGAATGTTTTCATTTGCAAAATATCTTATATACAATATTTAAAGTACTTCTCCTCCATGTCGCATAGCTTTGGGACACCGGTATATCTATACATCTATATAGATAAATAAAAGTAGAAGTGTCTGTTTGTAATGTCAAAATAACAGCTTTTTACTGAATGCATATAAAAGTACTACGGTTACTACTAGTAGTTAGTACTAGTATATACGGTAAAAAAATATATTAAATTTTTTGTCTGTCTGTCTGTTTGGATGTTTTGACGGGACTTTCACTGGCAGATAGCTAATGTTATAAGGAGTAACTACGTTTTTTTGGAGTTCGGTAAAAAATAAATCCACGTGGACGAAGTTACGGGCACAGCTAGTATTATATATAAATTTAATATTTTTGATAAATAATTGTATTGCCCTTTATGTTACTTTCTTTAATTTAATTTTGACTTAAAATGATGGTGTTTCCAGCCAGTGACACGTGGTTTAAAAATAATATTGTATTAAAAAAAAGTATAAATAAATACTAACCTTAAATATGTTATTTTAAAAATCGAACACTGATCCAAATATGAATATTCAAATTTAGAACAACTAGAGATGGGATGATGGCACTTGAATGATTTTAAAACGATTCCTTCGGCCTTATATACAGAAATCGGAGTGATTACATCGAATATCATAACTACATACAATACTATTTGTATGTATGTTTGTTTGTGAGTGTGTGTTTAGAGACTGGATCATCTGCTTAACGACTACGAGTTGCATGTTGCTCTACAAAACCAAATTAAAAGATGTGATTATCATAGACCGTTTGTCTTGAAATTGTTTTTCTTGTTTATGGCCATTTTTTTTATAGGTAATATGAATACTGAACTATTTTATTGACAATAAATTAATTAAATAATCGTTTTAATTTTAGGATTGCAGTAATGTAAGGATTGGTGATGGTTGGGACGTTGCCAAGCAAGGACAGCAGAAAAGTGGTGAAAAAAAAAAAAAAACAGAGATATTCTTCACTCTCGCTGAAGAGAAGTAATAATAAATAAATATACAACTACTTACTATACACTATGGAAACATTAGGTTGGGGAAAAAGTTTCTTCACATTTTATATAAAAATTCAAAAGGTTTTTTTATAAAGTTTATTTACATTTGACTAAAGTATCTAGGTGCCATTTTGTTGGATAAATTTTTACCATCTTGTAGGTAGGGACGTGATCCCATTGCTATAAAAATTTTGGGGCTTCTGATCAAAAAACTGCGACAAATGGTTTTGGCAGTCCTCTCGTGATGTTAACCTGACACTGCCTAAGGAATTCTGCAGAGACCGAAACAGGTAAAAATCTGAAGGTGCAAGGTCAGGACTATACGGCGGATGCATGAACACCTCCCAGCCAAACTCGTAATTTTTACTGAGTGGCTAAAGATGTGTGAGGTCTAGCGTTATCATGGTGAAAAACCACACCCATTCTGTTGATTAATTCCGGCCGCTTTCTCTCAACTTGTTGCTTTAATCTCATCAGTTGTTCGCAGTACAGTTCAGAATCGATGGTCCTGCCTGGCGGTAACAGCTCATAATGAATAACCCCCTTCCAATCCCACCATACACACACCATCACCTTGTTGCGAGTTAACCCGGATTTCGCCACATTCTGTGAAGCCTGACCGGCCTTTGACCATGATCTTTTTTGCAGGTTCTTGTCGTACGTGATCCACTTTTCATCACCAGTTATCAGCTTCTTCAAAAATGTTTCGGTTTCATTATGTCGTAATAAAGAATCACAAATGAGTACACGGTTCATTAGGTTTCTTTCAGTGAGCTCATGAGGCACCCAAATATCGAGCTTTTTTGTGTACCCAGCTTTTTTCAAATGCGCCAAAATCGTTTTGTGGTCAATTCCCAGTTCTCCAGCTACATCGTAACTACTAATATGCCGATCTTGCTCCACTTTTTCAAAAATGGCATCAATTTTGTCCGTAACAGGGTGACCAGAGCGACGCGCATCTTTGATATCAAAATTTCCGGATTGAAAACGCTTAAACCAAAATGGCGCTACTCTCACAGATACTGCATTAGGTTCATAAACATCACATTTTTTGCAGTCAAATTTTAAAATGTATCGAATTTTTTCATTAGATTCACTCATTTTAACAATAAGAAAAACAAATGAAAATCACACATTTTCCTAATTTGAATTTGGAATTGGCTTCTTTAAAATTAAAACTTTTTAATGATACCAAAACCACCCAGATACAAATGGTATAGCCAAAGAGATCTTATTACAAGTTCATACATACATTCATGCGAAAAGACTTTTTCCCCAACCTATTAGATAGATGGAGTCGATTTAAATACAGTAATTTAACAAATCCCGAAGGCATCACGCCGTCGGCGGCGCACCGTCGCCGACTGAAAATCTTCAGCTCTGCGCCACCCGCAGCCGTTTTGACGCACATGTCTAATACCATATATTCGTCACTCATTCATAACATCCTAT
This sequence comes from Dendrolimus houi, assembly GCA_039645545.1. NCBI lineage: Eukaryota > Metazoa > Arthropoda > Insecta > Lepidoptera > Lasiocampidae > Dendrolimus > Dendrolimus houi. Next base: position 11,944,973 of record CM077143.1, on the reverse strand, counting down.
ATCATAAAAATAGTTCGCATTCCAATCTCAAAATACTGAAATAACTTTTCAGTTTGCGATTGGAATCCATGGTAATTCATATTTAGATAAAACGGACATAGTTTAAGTATGTGTAATTTAAAGTTTAGCTTCTATCTCATCTATTCTACTGCCAAATCACTACGTTAAAATTCTCCTTTTCTTGCCCGGAAGAGGTCGCTTTAAGCGGTAAAAAGTCTACTGTTTTACCAACAAAGCATTGAGACCATGTATAATTGTATTTGTTATTTTGGTGAACAACAAACTGTTATATTATAGATATATGTGTTTTTAAAAAGTGGAGCATTTGTCACGTCGTTTGCAATGCATTGGGTTAAAAGCTACCTGAGGGTAAGCGTGCTCTACTTCAAACGTCAAACGATCGATATACATTACGCGCACTAGTGCATGTACCTTATTTTACTTGGGGTTTTATATATTTTTATATATCTAATCTATTAATAGTGTTGCCGTAAAATTACCAGGGTTTTCTTTTTGGGATTCCGCACTATGGATTCACGAGAAAACAAAGTTGTTTGAAGTCTGAAAAACATGATAGATTCAACAAAGGGTATCTTTGGGGATTTCATCACAAAGTTATATAACTATAACAATAACTATATGTAACTATACATATATGTTAACATAATATTCCTACAAAATTAAAGTTTACTTTAACTTGTCCTGTCGTGCCAAGTCGTGGTAGCATAATGGCTGGCATACGCGTCACAAACTCAAAGGGCGCGGGTTCCACCCTGGCCGGAACGCATGCACCACTTAGAAAGTTTTCTGACCTAATGTGCATATTGTTACAATTACCACGTGCTAACAACGGTGAAGGAAAACAAAACTTTGCATTGGATTTTGTCGGGTATTTCACTGGCAGATAACTTGGGCTACTTTTTTAGGGTTACGCGAAAAAAAGTTCCGCGCAGACGAAGTCGCAGGCACAGCTAGTCTATATAAATAAAAATAAATATTAACCTGTATAAAAAAAGCACTTCCATAAACATAATATACAACCAAACAATTTTTTACTGTACGTAGCATTGCAACGCGGTACAGTTATGATAATAATTTAATAATTATTTTACTTATACGTTTCATTGAGTCTTCTCAAATATATTTTGAGTTAACAAATAAATTAGTTCTACATCTAAGTAATAATATAATCATAAATTATTGTTGTACAATATGGATCTAAATATTTCATATTAAGATCTGAGCTATTGTAACCACTGGAAATTAGGTAATGTAAGGTTTAGCCTTAAGACATGTTTTTTAAAAGTTACAAACCTAACTAGAATTAACTATCTTTACATATAATAAAACTGTAGAGGTAAAATTTCTGTACAATGAAAAAAAAATTGCTAAAAACCGAGTCAGGGGGGTGTAAGAAGTGAAATAGAACTAATTTAGATTTTTTTCAAATTACATGTTTCTCTTTTTGTACCAGCTAATCTCCGAAACGACTGGACCGATTTAAATGAAATTTTGTATGGTGGTAGCTTATATCCCTGGTCAACATATAGGATACTTTTGATCCCGAAAAATTAAAGAGTTCCCGTCGGATAGTTAAAAAACCGCACCACGCGGACGATGTCACGGGCATCAGCTAGTTAAGAATAAACTAAGTTCTATCACACCTATGCTGCCCGTCTTCTATGGCATTTTTAGGGGCCCATGGAGGGAGTGGCGAGTCACCCTCTGCCCATTTTTCCATGTTCCCCGAACATTGCGACGGGCATACGCCTTAGTCCCCATATTCCCAGACCCCTAGTACCACTAGCAGTTCACCCCAACAGCCCGGTACTTCTTGTTCTCATTCCCCACAATAGTCCTACACTGGCCGGGGTTTGTCCTTGGGTGCATTTATGTATGGTGTAGACAGGGATAATTGCCGGTCAGTGTCACGCCACATTTGCATTAAATTTGTCAAGGAGCCTCTACGTGTTGGCCGTCCCATGTCCCCACGCAAGCCCTCCAAAAGTCCGGGCTATTTCATGGCCCGTGGTCTCTAGAGACATACAACTAAACTAAGTTCTAAATAAATTAATATAAACTAAAATTATACTGGAACACTTACGAGCCAATAGATGGCGCTGTACAATAATTGAGGTCGCAAACGTTTCCCGAAACGTACAAAGAATATATACAAAATTTCAACCATAGCATCAGTGCCTAGTCTTCCGAAGCACAACACTAGCCTCGCTGGATGATCTTCCTTTGAGACGGACGAGCATTCCATCTCGCTTCCCCACTCTATCCGGGGCACCTCTCCTCAATACTATAAATATAACTTTATATAACTATTGATTAAATTCATTCGCCCGTTGTCGTTCGTCGCGCGCGCACGTCTCCCGCTCCGCCTCGGCTGTCCGTTATTCGTGTTCGTTGTGTTCGTTCGTTCACCCGGTCGATCTGTGTTTTTTCTGTGACAGTGCAGTGAAAAGTGCGTCATCAGGTGGTTTTTCCACCAAATCGTTCGTCCCCCTCAGGGACAATGGACGGCGTGGAGCTCTCTCCATTGCTGTTGGAGGGTTTGCTGTCGTTTTTACGACAGCAATTCCCTCAAGCGCTCGACCAATTTTTGAGGACTCCGGAGTCCCAATCAATGGCGTCCGTTATCTCGGAACTTAATTCCGAGAAACCCTTACACGTGCAAGGGGCCCCCGCACCCGCATCTGCCGCGACCACCGCACCCCCCGCGACCCCCGCCACCGCGCTTATCGCTGACCACCTGCGCTCTGCCTTAGCGCCCGCGCCCCCCGCATCCGTACCCGCCGTGTTACCGGTGCGCCCGCCGCCCGCACCCCCGCTCAACGATGCCCACCGTGTGGCACCAAAATCACGCGCCTCGTTTTCTCGCGGTTCCGCGTCGGGACAACCGCGATCGAGCTCCGCGAGCTCGACGACATCGCGTTCGCGATCGCCCATACACCGCGTAATCGATTCTCGTCGAGAAATCGAATTATCTCCTGACGGTCCGCAATACCTCAGGGATGCCCTCTTCCACCGGCTGATAAAATCACCCCCATGGATGTCGCGCCTCCCGCGAACATCCCCTTAAACTGCGAGGACGATGACGGTTTCATAACCGTCAATCGTACCAAAAACGGAAGACCCAGAGGAGGTCCCCCCAACCCCGCTCCCACTGCGGCCACAAAACCAACAGCGGCACCTTCCAGCCGCCCTGGGCCACCTTCACAGCGCCCGCCGCCACCCCTGATCATCCGCGAGAAAGCCCATTGGCTTCAACTCGCTAAGGAGCTGCCAGGTAAGGCAATCTCTATAAAAGAAGCCCGTGATACCCAACACGGCATCAAAGTTATGGTCACGTCTTCAAGTGACCACCGCTCCCTAACATCCTTGTTATGTGACCGTAAAATCGGTTACTACACTTATGCCCTGCCGGAAGAAAAACGCCTTCGGGCTGTAATCCGCGGACTCCCACAGGAAATCGAGTGTTCCTACATTCTCGAGGACCTTAAGTCCCAAGCTGTACCGGTGCACGAAGTGCACCGTATGCACAGAGGCGACGCAACAAAGTCTCCTCTAAACCTAGTATTGGTTGTCCTCGACCTCTCCCCAGAGGGGAAAAAGATCTTCGAACTTGAGAAGGTCTGTGGCCTCTCTGGCCTTCGTGTGGAACGCCCACACGAAAACATACACTGCGGCAGTGTCATCGTTGCCAACTTTATGGGCACTCTGCCCTACATTGTCAATCCCGTCCCAGGTGCGTCAAGTGCCTGGGCGACCACGGGACCTCGGAGTGCACACGCACCCGGGACTCCCCGGAGCCACCGAGCTGCATTCTCTGCGGCCAAGCGGGTCACCCCGCTAACTACAGAGGCTGTCCTGCCGCCCCCCGACCCAAACGTAAGTTCGGAAAGGGCAACGCCCAAAAAGGCACTAGAAAAGTGCCGAACAAACCCGCATTCGTGGCGGCCCCCCCTCCAGTGGTAAATCACTGGACGGGTCTTCCCACGACGGAAGCGTTCCTCCACTAAGGACGCGCGCCCCAATTTTGGCCGGCCTACCCCAAGCAACCCCTGCCCCCGCCCCCATTTTAAAAGCACCTTCTGGGCCGTCACCCCACCACTCTTTAGCGGAGGACTTAGCCTTGGCGACTAAATTCGCCAAGAACTTGCCTTTCGACCTAGCAGAGGTCCAACTCTTGGCTCGAAAACTAAGACAAGTTGCAGAGTCTGATCAACCCTCCCTCCGGGATCAACTCGTGATCGAAATGGATCACGCGTACCTCCTCCAGGTACTTAGGTCGTTATAACTAAACAACCTAGTTAAATTATTGTTACCGGTAACAAATGGCGCATGTAGGTAGAAATAAACCACGCTCATTGACTCTGGCGACTTATAACGCCAACGGCCTTCGAAACCAGCGCGACTTGGTCCATGACTTCCTGGTTACCAATCAAGTAGATATACTACTAGTGCAGGAGACCTTCCTGAAACCGAGTGAAAAGGATCCAAAGATCTCTAACTATCGGGTCACTAGACATGACAGGATAGGCCGTGGTGGCGGCACCCTGATCTATTTCAGAAGATCTCTACACTGCATGCCTCTAGTCACCCCACCACTAGTAGGTATGGAGGTATCCGCCTGCAGACTAGCAATGACTGGCCACCAACCTCTAGTCATAGTCTCAGCATACCTCGCGTGCCAGAAAACCCTTATTAAGAAAGACCTAGAAGCCCTATTCAACTTAGGCCCAGCTGTTATAATAGCCGGAGATCTGAATTGTAAACACGAACAGTGGAATTGCAATACCACTAACCCCAATGGCAGAGCCCTAATAAATATATCAGACAATCTTTTGTTTGATATAATAACTCCCATGACCCCCACACGATACCCCCCCAACCGCGACTGGGGGACCCCAAACACTCTCGACCTAACATTACTGAGGGGCGTAACTCTTCAGTTCCATTCGATCGAAACGATGGACGATATAGACTCGGACCATCGCCCGGTTATCCTTAAATTAGGACAACAGACGGACCAGACATCTGAAACTAGGACCTCTGTGGACTGGTTGAGACTTGGGGACCTCCTCAAGGCAACCGAATCACAAGACCTGGACCGCATCCCGGACCACATCGAATCCCACCAAGACACGGAGACGGCGATCGAGGCCCTCACCAGCCACCTTCAATCCGCAGTGCGGAACTCGTCCAGACAGGTGCCAGTGGAGAATGACCGCCACTTATGCCTGCCGGACGAAGTGAGGGTACTGTTGAGGGAAAAGAGAGCCGCCTCCAGAGCTCACGACAGATATCCCACCGTAGACAACAGAGTCCGACTCCGCCAACTAGAGCGCGAGGTCAAACTACGTATCCGGGAAGTCAGGGAACAACGTTGGGACAGAACGTTGAGAGATATCGAACCAACTCACCAGGCGTACTGGAAGCTGGCTAGAGCTCTCAAATCAGATACCCTCACTGTCATACCTGCGCTAGAAAGAGCCGACAGCACCGAGGCGTTCGATGATGAGGAGAAAGCCGAATGCCTTGCTCAGAGTCTAGAGCTTCAATGCTCCCCCACTACACAAAACGTCGACCAGTCACACCTGACGGAGGTGGACTCCGAGGTTGAACGTAGATCCTCCTTACCAGCGGAAACCACACTCGACCCAGTCACGGTGGAAGAAGTGCAAGATCTGATCAAGTCCTCAAACCACGAAAGGCCCCAGGGATCGATGGCATTAACAATCGCGTGTTAAAACTCCTCCCCGGCCACTTGATTATAATCTTAGTGAGCATCTTCAATGCCGCCATAACAAACTGCTCTTTCCCCGCGATCTGGAAGGAAGCAGACGTCATCGGTATTCACAAGCCTGGAAAACCGGCTAATAAACCGTCCAGCTACCGCCCAATCAGCCTACTGAGCACACTCAGCAAGCTTTATGAGAGGGTCATCCTCTCTAGACTAAGAGATTTTGCCATCAGCAAACATCTACTACCCGATGAGCAGTTTGGATTCCGTGCCAGACACTCATGCGTCCAACAGGTGCACCGCATCACGGAGCACATACTATCCCACTTTGCCCATCGCCCTCGTCGCCCTATAGGAACAGCCGCACTGTTCCTTGACGTAGCTAAGGCCTTCGACAAGGTCTGGCATAACGGTTTGATTTACAAGCTGTACCAGTTCGGTGTACCAGACAGACTCGTGCTCATCTTGCGAGACTTCCTCCTAGGCCGTAGCTTCCGTTTTCGAGTGGAGGGAACACGCTCGTCCCCCCACCCACTCACAGCCGGTGTACCACAGGGCTCGGCACTATCTCCACTACTCTTCACGCTGTACACCAGTGACATCCCAAAAACTCCAGATGTAGAGTTGGCCCTCTTCGCGGATGACACCGCACTCTATACATCAGATCACAACCGACAAATGGCTTGCGTCCGGCTACAGGTAGCTGTAACAGAGCTAGGCGAATGGTTTCGCAAATGGAGGATAGAGGTAAACCCGGAGAAAAGCGCAGCAATGTTCTTTTCCCCGGGCACGCTTCGCTCTCCCAAACGCGCTTGCCTTCGCTTAAAAGCCATCTCGCTCTACGAACAAGAGATCCCCTGGGCAAAGTACACCAAATATCTGGGTGTCACCCTAGATCAGAACTTGCGCTTCAACAAGCATATCACTATAGTCCGGAATAGAGCGCGATTTGTGATGGGTCGTCTAGCACCCATGATAGATAAACGAAGCAAAATGTCCCTCAGACACAAGCTTACTCTATATAAAACATGCATCCGCCCGATCATGACATACGCGAGTGTGGTATTCGGCCATGCCAAGCCTGCCCTTTTAAAGAAACTGCAAATCGTTCAGAATAAATTCATGCGCAGAGCCGTCGGTGCTCCCCTCTATATGCGTAACGTCGACATCCACCGCGATCTGGAGCTTCCCTCCATCAAAAACTACATTACGTCGCTCTCGCGTAAGTATTTCGATCTAGCGCCGCACCATCGAAATCCCCTCGTCGTGTCCGCGTCCGATTATAAGCCTCGACGAAAGGCTCTCGTGCGACGACCGCGTAACATCCTCACGGACAAGGTCGACGATATCACAAAACGGCTGGCTCGGATCAGCCCGCCCGCGGTTAGGACGGCAGGCTGGCAGGCACCGACAGACAGACACAGACGGCGGCGTCGACGCCGCCAATCACGATCTCTCCACGTCCCCGCGAGGGACGCCAGGAGACCCAGCCCCCATAGGATAGACTAGGCGTGTTGCTGGGAAGTTTCTTTCGCCGTTTCTTCTCTCCCAGCCATAACACGTTGCGAAACGGCAGTAAGATAGTATAGGCTACCGCGAACCGCCGATCCCGGTCCGCCGGGATTCTTCCTCTCGGGCTTTATATTACCCGTCGCCCGCTCTCAATTAGTGCATTGTGTCGCCTTATGGTGGGCATCATTAGATTCATCCCCCTCTCATGGCAACAGTCCAGCCGAGGTGAAACTCCCTAGGGAGCCCCCTCGAGCAAGTTGCCTCCCGGGCTCGAGCGCCTTCGCTTCGCAAAGGCACTCGCCCCGAAAACCCCGGTAAAGTTGTGAGGTCTTCGGACCAACAACATAAAGTCAAGTCCAATAAAAAAAAAAATTGATTAAATTTAATCTTTTGTATATAAATAATCTTTTTTTAAACAGTTTGCACCCTTTAATGATGACCGCGACAACCGACAACCAGTTTGAGAAACTGTTCTATGGGTCAGGTGCCTAGAAGGCGGGTTCGTTAACTAGTTAGGTCGACATACGGATTCGTTGTCAGTGGTACTTGCACCAAGGGCGTATCTATCACCGTATCAATGATGACCCTAGTCTACAGGGGCCCCAAAACTGGGTAACCGCAAAATTCTTGAAATGTTATCGTGTATAAATAATGCTATATAATGGAGCCCATTTGGAGGATGTACCTGACCTATCCCGTCTCTGTTTCTTTACATTGCTCTCTTATCGATAACACTATCTCAAAATATATAGATAACTAGCTGACCCGGCGAACTTCGTACCGCCATATTTTCTGAATTCCTAAAAGACTTTGTTTCATGACATAAAAACAAAATCACCAAAATCGGTCTAGGTTTTTAGAATTAGGAGAATTCTAGAACCCGATCTCAGCGCCATCTACCGGTTCTAATTGTGAATCTAAACCACCCGGGACCCACTCAAACACACAAAAACAAAATCGCTCCAGGTGATCAGGAAGATTCTAGAACCCGATCTCAGCGCCACCTACCGGTTCCAATTGTGAATCTAAACCATCCGGGGACCCATTCAAACACACAAATATCATCAAAATCTGTCCAGCCGTTTAGGAGGAGTTCACTGTCAACACAAGTATAGAAGAATTATATACATATAGATATGTATTTAATATTTTTTTCTTTATATTTTTTTATTCATTTTGTATTTTATTTGTTTCAGTGTCTGTGTATGCCACTTTGATGGCCCTAGCGGAAGATCTGCGCTGGTTAACCCAACCAGCAACATGCTGTGCTAGGACCAATTTAGAGCTACACTTGCCCCTTTTTCATTTACTGCATGGTACCTTATACATTTATTTATGGTAAGGAAAGAAAGAAAGAAAATAATGTTTATTTATAGTTATTTAAAATTATTAAAGTCTGCATAAGCAGTTTAATAAAAGCCGAAAGTTAACTAACTCTAAAAAGGCCCTAACTCAGCAAATGCTGGTTAATAACAACTAGCGCTGATCTTTCGTTAGTGCCAAGCAGTAACGTCATCTTCACAGAAAAAAAAATAGCTAATGAACATTTAATATTATTTATAATTAGAATAACATGAAACAAAGAATAGACATATTTTGAAAATTTTAATATAAGTACATAATATGTTATGAAATAATGATTTTGAAAAATAATATTAGGTACGTTACGAACAAAAAGAAATTAAATTAAATAGAACTATAAGTATGAAAAAGGCTCAACCAGGCTTATTAAAGGCGCTTCTATCAAACGCAAATACTAACCGGGCACGGTTGCTTAGATAAGTATCTGTGTCAGATTGTGGGCTGCTTGCCTTCACCCCAATGCCGCTAGTGTGGCGCACAAGACACGGCGTTTCATACGCTAGTCGAGTGCGCAGCATGGGCACCCCAGAGGTTTGAACTCGAGACAATAGCAGGTCCGATCGATTCGCTGGGCAGTTTGGTGCAAGCCATGCTGCATAGCGATGATCATTGGGAGGGTGCGGCCAATTTCTGCGAGACTGTCATGTCTCAAAAGGAGGCGGTGGAACGAGATAGGGAGAGAGGTACAAGTGCGCATGCGTCTCGCGAGCGCCGACGTCCCTGAAATACCGCTGCAGGGGCCCTCTAGCATCTAGAGAGCAGAGGAGTCTTTACTCCTGTTGACGAAGTGAGTTTGCTCTGATTCCCGGGGCACTCTCAGGCACTTTTGCGCTAGGATCGGCGTGGGCGTAACTACGTTCTAAGTCTCATGCCTTTCCTACCATAAGCGCGGGACACATGGGAGGAGGGTGGTTTTAGTGGGGTATTAGCCCTTGGGCATTTGTCCATTGGTTCGAGTCTCCACACAAGCCGGTCGGTTACTGTTTGGATTGCCCTCAGTGGAATGCCTCCATGATCCACAACGGTCTAATCCCTAGCAAAGGACCCGGTATGTGCGAAATGCATTTGAACCCGCATGAAAAAAAAAGAAGCATGGAAACGCGCCATTACAATATCAAACTTACGTAGATCAAAAAAGTTATGTCGAAATGGACAATCACACCAATTTTGATTTTTGTATACTTTTATTATTTAATCATAGTAATAACTATGATGTTATATACATTAATGATGCTGATATAGACCATTAAATCCATAAAATACCTAATCGAACAGATATTGCGTGGCGAGGTAGCAACAAATAACTTTCTGCCCTCTTTAGTCAATACCGTATTATGCACTAGAGTCCACGCCATCAAAGAAGTCCCACAGACGCGGCGCTGCAACCGCCGTACTTAACCCTACCAGAGTAATTACAGTGTAAACTCTATATAACGACACTGAAGGGTCTGTGCATTTTATAGTGTTATAGAGGGTTGTCGTTAAATGGAGAGAAGTCTGTTATTTTTGTCTGACGTCTTTTGCTGAACCAGTAATTTTGTTGTATTTTTTTATTCATATCTTGCGTTATTGAGGTATCTTGATGATAAAGGAAGTACTTAGAAATTTCGATATTTCGGAATTTCTTATAAATTTCGGTATGCACGATGCCGACAGTCGAGTCTATTATGGGCTAGGATAATAAAGCGACAAAGGAACGTACACAGCTGCGCAGCTTTTATGAATTTTGGCAACTTAAAAGTTACTTATTATTACTTATTTTTTGTCGTTATTGAGACTGGGTGTAATGCTATATAGAGTGTATCTTTGTATGGAAGACAAGCTAAACCAATCAAAGCAAAGTGATTTCGACGCTTAAGGGAGTTTGCCGTTAAATAGAGTGACGTTACATGGAGTTTACATTGTATTTGTTAATCCGTAAATCGATGTAGGCAATTCCCCCTCGTCGAGTTGTGTTCCTCATTCCTGAGGGTCGTGACCTTTCCCCACTACTTTTTCTTCTACTATTTCTCGCCTTCAGAGACGATTAGCGGCAATATGCAGTGCGCTCTACACGGACTCGTTGAGTGTCTTGCAGATCTGGTCGAATTACGGCTTTGGGATCTTTTTGCTTCTGTTTGGCCAATGAAGACTATTTTTTCTAAATGTCGGTAATTACTGAATAAAAAATACAAAATATTCTGTAATTAAAGTTCGATTGATTTTGAGCATTATTTGATTCCACAATCTCATACGAAACGGTCTTTGTGTTACAAGTTGTATCAAAATATTACAGATTGTATCATTACAGGTTGCACACTGTAATGTTTGGAGTTCTACCCTCGCCGATGCGATGTAATGCTTGTATCTGTAATATTACAGGTTGCGCACTGTAATGATTGGATCTTCTCCTTCATTGATGTAATGCTCGGATCGTAACGTTACATTACAGGCGAATGTTTAACATATGTTAGGGTGCCACCACTGTGTCGGTGGCGAAGAAGACACGGTGCTACATACCCTCTAGGTTTGTCGACAACATCTCGCAACCATCGGGGCGGATTTGTCCCTCCCGGCCGTGGTGAAGGCCATGGTCGGGAGTGCCGACGCGTGGGACGTGGCCGTCTCCTTCTACGAGACTGTAATATCGGCGACGTTAAAGTGGTGGCGGAGCGGAAGAACGAGCAAATGCCCCCCAGCCGGCGACGCCGTAAAGATCCGGCCGTCGTCTGTTCGGGATGATGGTGAATGCGCAAGCAAACCCACAGCCCAGGACGTTGTGGGTGTTCCTAACCGCGGCGTGGTAATAGAACTTCACACGTGAGCTGCTAGTGCCCCCCCGACCTGATGAATCCCACACACAGACCGCGACCTTTCCCCTCGCGCGGCTTATGGTCCTTAGTCGGATTTACCCTGTATAAAAAAAACAGGCCAATACTCGCGGTGTCAGCGTCACCAATCCCTGTACAAATGTATCGACCCTGGGTTGATTGCACTTCCAATCTATCAAATATAGACCTTACATTGTAAAGATTTTTCTAGATCAACATTTAATTAAATTCAATGCATTATTAGAGTGTCAATCAATTTATTACAGCCGCAAGTTAATTTCTATTTAAGGGTATACATAATTATAGTACATTACGGTTTATAGTCCTTAATTAGATTGTGTCATAGCAGACGAGCGGTTTAGGGTGAAATCAAAACTTAACCTAATATTTGTTAATATGTTTTTTTATTTCATGGGGTCAGCCTACCTGTCGGTAGAAGGTCCGTCGGTTGGAAAACAATTACCATCGCCTTTGGACATTTGTCATTTGTAACATATAAGGTGCTACCGATGTGCTGACGCTCTCTAAAGGGAGACTGGAACCGGGCTACTAATGCCGTAATACGACTCAAGGTTGTTATGGCGACATACTCTAGGCTTGGGGTGGTAGCCATCCAGACGGGCAAATACCTATCTCGTTGTGCGTTGTTTAGTACCCTCTTACGAAAGGCCGCCCGGTCGTTGGAAATTGTATTAATTCCTGCACGGATATATAAAATTAGTATCTATTTATTATTCAATAAAAATCACACAGCTTTACACTATGCGTTACAAAGGCGATACATTTTTAAAACAGCACATGAGCCAATAATGTATCTTATTTTGTAAATCAAAAGAGAATAATTTATACAGAGAAAATGAATTGATTTAAATTGGAAGGATGTCATCAAAAATTAAGTCAAATAAACAAAACAACTGCAGTTAATATAGGGAAAAAAATAAACATGATATAGGGAAAAATAAGTATGGCAGTCGGTATTTATAAAATATTTTCAATGTCAAAGACGCCCGAAGACAGAGTGAAGTGTATGTAATGCATTTTTTTATTTTTATTGCAGGAGTACAGCAAACAGGCTGACGGCCCAACTATGATGGAAAGTGGTTATCGTCGCCTATGAACATTTGCAACACTAAAAGTGCTACTAATGTGTAGCCACCCAGACGGGCCAATACCCTACCACTTGGCTGTGGATTATTTTGTTGCTTATTAAGACAGGCCGCCCGGGCGCAGGAATAAGTATTCTTTCTCCGTTCCTGCACGGATAGCTAGAGAGCGGATAGATGCATGTAGTGTGTGTATGTGTGAGTGGGTTTGTTTGTGTACGTAATAAGTATTTATGCATAGTGCAGTGCACATCGCAATAAAAAAATTGGCTTATCTGTTTAATTATATTTGTTTTTTTTATTGCGAAGCAGGCAAACACGAAAGAGGCCTATGTAATACAAAGTGGTTACCATCGCTTATAAACACGATTAGCTTAAGGCTAATCGTTACACGCCTATGAGAGCATGATTTCACACCGATCCAGCCAGATGGGGGTTCAAATATTTGATAATTTGCCTGTTGACATAAAAAGTGCTCATTTGAATTTATTTAAAGTCAATCTTCACAATTGGTTATTAAATAAATGTTTTTACTCGGTGCACGATTATTTTAATTGGATCAAGACATAGATGAGGCTGTATGACATTTATATGAATTTAATTACTTGAAATTATTATCTTTTAACATACAACAATACTTTAATTCAATTTTCCGTGCTTAACTAACTAATATTTCAATTTAAGACGATGTAATATTTGCACACCCTATGGGTAATGGACATGTGGACTCATATATGTATAACCTGTATTTTTATGTGCCATGCCTTATGCAAATAAATTTCATTTCATTTCGGAGGCCTTAAGAGCTGTAAACACGAAAATGATTCCAACATGGCCCTACCACGTAAAATATTCTTCATTTTGATGCGTTTATTATGCCAGAAATAACACAACAGGTGGTAGGGCATTTGCTCGCTTGGATGGCTACCACCCCTGGTCTAGAGTATGTCGCAATAACAACGTTTCCTTGAGTTGTGTTCCGACATTAGTGACCATGTTCCAGTCTCCCTTTAGAGAACGGCAGCACATTGGTAGCACCTTTGGTGTTACAAATGTGTATAGGTGATGGTAACCGCTTTCCACCAGGTGGGCCGTCTGCTTGTCTGCTGAACTCATGCAAAAAACAAAGAACAACATCCAGATCGTCATAATTATCTAATACATTGTAGTGCTTGGATCGAACAACCACACACCAGTGACAACATTTTATGGAAACAAATATCTAAATTAGAGATCCTGCACGCAACCAAAAAGCTGGTACTCCTCGGGCAGCACTGGTTACGTTGCCATCTAACGAGTTAACATAACTAGTCTTTTAGGGATCTACTGACAATTGTCTTGCAGGAGATTTTCTAATTTAATATTAATTTAATCTGTGTATTTATACTTATATTTTGTATATTTTTTTGTAACTGAATCACTCAAGCGGTGCAAATTTGCAACCCTCAGTGAGAGTCATATATTTGTGCCGTTTGCTGTTGAGATGCTTGGACCGTGGGGTCCTGAGGATGGCTTCAGGACTCCTCATGGGAGCCTCTAACAAAATTTATCAAAACGATTCATTGACGCTTCAGGTGATCAGAGGGTTGGTGCCTACCTCTGATAATAGATCAGTATTGCGATCCAGCGAAGAAACTTAGCCAACCTTCTGAGCACCTTACCCATAGAAGATGATGACCTAAGCTCAATATTTTACTTATACTATTGAGGGACTATGGGTAGAATACAATATAACTAAGTTATCTGTTCGAAATACAGATATCGAATCCGCCGGTTTTTGACTGTTACACGATTCATACGAGGGCACTTTTTTATCGCGTCGAAAAGACGGTATACCGCGAAATTGCCTTAAAGGCACGGATTGATTGCTCTCGCGGAGTTGTCTCGGAAAAGGACAAGGCGCGGGTGTATTTGGACAGACATTTTAACCATCCCCCGTAGTGGTTCTCTTGTAGTAGTAGCTTAGTAGGATATTTTATTTATTTCCTCTCAAGGTGCGCCCCTCCCTTAAGATACTTACAGATTAGTGTCCCCCTTGTTCCCTTTCCCACCGCCGGTTGGAGTACCAGGTGAGTACTAATAAATACCTCGTAGGTTTGCCGTCGGGTAACCGATCCCGCCCTGTACTGTACAAAATTTTGTTATTTGATGAATTTTTTGTGTGTGTTTGAGTGGGTCCCCGAATGGTTTATATTCAATTGCAACCGGTAGGAGGCACTAAAATCGGGTCGTAGATTTTTATTTTGTCAAGGCAGGACAACGTCTGCCGGCACCGCTAGTTTTTAATAAATAAAAATAATTGATGTAGTAAAAATGTTTTGACACCAGTCTGCTGTCTGCACAGAGACACGGTCGAATAATATATTTCTTCCGATGCTTATTTCGCAAATTGGTACTTTTCATCGCTAAGTGCTTTGAGATCATTTAAAGGACACTAATGAAAGGGAAACTAATTTTATTTTATTAAATACTAGTGTATTCCCCAGGATTTGACTCGATTAGACCATGTAAAGCCGCGTACTCATCTGCGAGCAGTAACCGAGGGGATGCAGTAATTTGCTTTAATGTGTACACCAACATTGATGTTCGCTTTGTCGGCTGGTTGCGAGCCATGTACGTACTACTATGACGGGGTGACGAACCTTTGAGTATCATTGTACCATTTAAAAAAAAAAACAATGAGGCGATAGACGGCCGTCAAATAATTTTGACTTTGTGATTATTGGGAAACTAATAATACTAAATACTATCAAAAAAATTTTTTATGTCCTACGAAAAAAATACATTTTGCAATGTATTGTTTCAGTTACATGAGTAACTAGCTGCGTGCTGCGGTTTTACCCGCGTGGTGATGGAAAATTGTTATATTTTGGATGATTCACACTATATCTTTATAAATTATAACCTATGTGTTATTCTGATGTGTAAGCTATATTATTGTAAAGTTTCATCAAAATCTATTTAGTAGTTTTTGCGTGAAAGAGTAACAAACATACATCCATACATTCTTACAAACTTTCGCGTTTATAATATTAGTAGGATCTGTACTAAAATTATAAACAGGTATAGTTTGTGAGTTATGGATGTTCGGGGTAATCTCCGGTTCTACTGAACCGATTTTGAAAATTCTTTCACCAGTGGAAAGCTACATTATTCTAAAGTGACATAGGCTGTATTTGATTGTGATTAATAATATTTTTAATTTTTTAATTACCGCGATGAAGTGGGTGCGGGAACATCTGTCAAATATATAACAGCAATAACGTTCCACGTTAAAAGCAAGAATTGTGCAAATCCTACTACGAGGCACTGCGAGTGCTTTCTGCGTTAATGAATTAATTAAAAGTTACAAAGCTTAATTAAACCTTGATATGCGTGCGTGTGTGCGTGTGCACATGCGTATTTTTGTAATGACGCCCAACGAAGTGTCACTTATGTTGCTGCAGATTAGATGACATATAACTTGTATTGGTATTTATGGAGGGTGGAGATAAGGAGAATTATCTCATATAAGAGAATAGTTGAAGAAGTGTGCAGTTGTAAGCTGTAAATAACAGTTCAAAAACCGTCTACAATGGCGCTGATGTAGACGAACTGAAGCATGCCGAGTTAAAAAATTTAATATCTTTGGCGACTAGAGTAGTTGGTTTTAATGGTGATAGTACATTACTAAAAACGTCAATCGACTATTTACATAGTACAAAATAATTTAGTAAATATAACCTCAAAGAATTGTTATGTTAAAACAAGAAGTGTGATTTAATTTCTTAAACTTTGAATTACCCTTAGTGAGTTTTAATATTTAACTTTATGAAACTAGAATGCTCTATAATACTACTATATTATTACCCTTTGGCGCTTTTTTTTTAATTCACCCCGAAGCTAATTTGGCGGCTTCTTCATATACCTACAGAGATGGTTTTTCTTAACTCTATCCTCCATATTAAGGTTGTATGATGTTACTTTTAGCAGAATGCATGCTGAACTAGATTTATTTGTCAAACGTTTGCTGCGGCGTTCCTTCGTAATATAATACTAATACTACGTAATAGTTCATAGTGATCTTTGTTATCGGCAGCGTCCCCAACATATTGTGTCGCGTGCCCTCAATGTCGTTGGTTCATTGGTTCGCCATCACTGCACTGTGAGTTTTGGTTACACTATCTGCAACGGTTACGGCTCGCAGGTGAGTACGGGGCTTTAGAGTACTCTCCATAAGCCTGTTTGCCAGGTTCGCAATAAAAAAAAAACAGTAGGCAATAAGGTTGCTCACTAATGGCCCGTTCTTATATCTTCACCTGTCTTGTCATCGGTTGAAGTTTAACATACTGTAATCGAGCGAAACCTATAATAAAACTACGTTTTAAGGGTTTCTAGCGCAGAATTATTCGATTTTTACTCTAACGTTTCGACCACTTTTTAGTAGCCATGTTCATGGAAGACAAAGATGTCAAATGTCAATGAGTAATGCTAAAGTTTTTATTTAGCCTACCGCCAACTTGTTCATTTTAATTGTTTAGTTTTAATTTTTGTTTATGGTTATTATTTACTCTATGGGAGCGTAATCTAATTCACCAACGCATTCGCAACACGTTGTGGCTTGAAGAGAAAAAAGAGTGAAACCCACTTTTTTTCAGTGCAGTGTGTGAGAGCTTTTCGCCGTGACTCCGACTGGCGTGGGCTGCCCCTGCGGGTAGGTTCTCCTGATCGAGTGAAACTGAGGAATACACTAGTATTCGCCGCTCGAAGTATTGACTACTGCGATTATTATACATAAAAATCAATTAATAATAACTAGTTCTCAAACGATTAATCAGTAGCTCACGATTTCCATTTCATGATATTACATTGCTTGCGTATCGATCGAAAGGCAGGTCGTCTTTAGACAAATTTATTTTAGATGATTCCGTACTTCTACAAACGCATTAGGCCAGTGTGGTCTAACTATCTCTACAAATATTATAAATGTAAAATTAACACTGTCTGTTATGCTATCACAAAGAAACTATTGGACGATTTTGTTGAAACTGGGGTTATTGAGGTTTTGATGAAATTCTAGTTGTTCCTGGAATTTCAACACCGCACGCATTTAGGAAGCTACTTACATAGATTGCTCGGGCGTTACCAGGTGTTTTGAAGATATAAATTAACTAAATGTATAATACTTAAGATAAATCTGTAATATGAATGTCAACAGTAATATTGCAAATGTCGAAACTCCGAAGTGCTCCTAAAACCTAAATAACTACATGATGACTATTTTTTTGTTGTTGCCTTTAAACAAAAATATTATTGTGTAACAATAAAAAAAATCTTTAGAGGAAAAATGTGTTCTACAATTTTCTTAGATGTAGTTGAAGCTTTCGATGAAGTGTGACACGAGGTATGTAATTATAAAGAAAATGCTACCAAGACAATATTAATAGAATATAATAAGATATCATAGAAGCACATATTTGTAACAAAGTACTTAAACGAGTACGACAAGAAGACAGGATTTCAGGACTTGAGCAAATTAAAACTCTGGAGTTCCAGAGGGTACTGTTTTAGGTCCAGTCCTGTACTTATTATATATAATTAGCTGATATGAATGATGTAAAAAAGATAACAATTACAAATTTTATTATGTTCATTCCAGATAAGTTATGTTATACGAGAGTTTGATTTTGGATCGCTTGTTTGCACATTCTCAAGCATAATAACACGCTTGAACTAACCGATCTATACTATAACTATCGTAGCAATCTGTATTCGGTATTATAAGTATGGGATGAAGAAATGTATTGCAGCTACAAAGGGCTCGGCTAATCATGCATTATGCGGTTAACTATATACCATAATGATAGAAGAACAGTTATATATATACTCAGCCTGCTTACCAGCTTCGCAAATTGAAAGGGAGGAACCCAAAAGTAATAAAAAATATTTGCATCTAATTTGGCGTTCAATTTGCTGTTTAGAAAGGGTATCGGTATGCGATGATCGTTATCCGGATTAATGCGAGACCTTGCTCTCGATTGGGCGTCTCGATTCATATCGATTACGATCGAACGTGCTCCTCACTGTTGCGAAATTTTGATAGACCGGGGAAGTGATATGTCGATAAATGATTTTTTTATTTGCACTTTAGTCAGAGTACTCGATAGCTTATTAATTATTCATGATTAAAATGTTATTTTACTTTTACGGTAATTATAATTACCGATGCAAAAAATATAAAGTAGTTTAAGTATGTGTATTTAAGTTATGTCCTCAGTACCACTCTGCATCATCATCTACAACGAGAGATTAGTTTAAAATATTATTTATGTTCAGTTACCCGTAAAAGTTTGCTTTAAGCGATAAGGCCGCCTATTGTTTTTACCATGACAATATTGTAATCGTGCATTTTTGTAATTGTTTGTTTATTGAACAATAAAGTTTTATCCATTCCATAATAGACCTATAGAAAGCCGCTTCGCTCAAATATGCAACGTTTCTCAAGAACATTGCGCACCGCGGGGATTGGGAATAAGCTCCCAGCCGATGTTTCTCCACTGCGCTATG
This sequence comes from Dendrolimus houi, assembly GCA_039645545.1. Taxonomy (NCBI): domain Eukaryota; kingdom Metazoa; phylum Arthropoda; class Insecta; order Lepidoptera; family Lasiocampidae; genus Dendrolimus; species Dendrolimus houi. The sequence goes on along the minus strand of CM077143.1, from coordinate 11,925,888 downwards.
ATAAGAGTTTTTAAAAAAGGGTGTCATACAATCTCTTACAAGCCGATACCTCGTTGGTGACATCTCTGGTGTTGCAAACGAGCATAGGCGACATTAACCGCTTTCCAGCAAGTTGGCCGTCTACTTGTCTGCTTTATTGCAGCTATAAAGAATTAGAAAATCATTTTTTGATTCAATTAAACTGATAAATATTTTTATATGAGTACATTTCATTATATTTATAGAAGAATTTATATGAAACAAGATTGTACTTTAATTTATATTAACACAACTCCGAAATTTCGCGGCAACAAGATTATGCGAGAGCAGTAAAAAAATAATTGAGTTTCTTCAAATTTTATAGAGACAAGTTTTCTACACCATAGATTGTAATTAATCAATTTAATAATACATCAATTTAATTTTAACATCTCAAAAACTTACTACATTTAATGTAATGACGGTTTGTATTTCAATAGCGTTTCAGTTATTAAATTATAGTAAAATCTTATTTATTGGTTGAATTCACAGAACTAGAAATTTATGTCAGTCGAGCTAAATTGTAAAATAACCACTGATCATGAAGTAATAATTGTTTTAGTGTTGTAGTTTAGATGATTTTTTTATATTATTGTAGTTTAGATATTATTACTATTTTCTTGCTGTGAATTTTTCTAATTTCTGTTTTGGTGAACAATAAAGTGTTATATCTATCTGTCTATATCTATTATTATACAATAATATTTTTGCATTGTTTTATAAAATTTATTTACATAATTTACAATTATAAAATTACATATAATCAAATACAATAAAAGAAAACTTATTTGCATCGTATTCTACCCATAGTCCCTCAAGACTATAAGTAGAATACTGAGCCTAGATCACCGTCTTCTATGGGTAAAGTGCCCAGAAGGCTGGCTACGTTTCCTCGCTGGATCGCCATACTGATCCGTTGCCCGAGGTAAGCACCAGCCCTCTGATCACCTGAAGAGTCAATGAGTCGTTTTGATAAATTTTGATAGAGGCTAATGGCCTCAGGACCCCACGGTCCAAGCGTCTCGACAGCAAACGGCACAAATATATAACTGTAACTTGTTTTATTAGAAAAAAAATTGAAATTAAGTAATAAATACATTTAATTTACAAACATGAAAGTAATATTTTCATGTTAATGGTTTCATCTTTAAAGACATTCTTGGCTCGTTTCTGACTACCTTAAATGTAGATAGATAGATAGAAAACACTTTATTGTTCACCACATACACATAAAATTAACAATTTACAGTAGTCACATTAGACAGTAAAAGTAGGAGCAATGGGCGGCCTTATCGCTTTAGAGCGATCTCTTCCAGACAACCCGGTAATAACTTTAGTGCAGATGTACCTTAGTGATCGCATTTGAAGATACTTTCTTATTTGTAATGCGTTTAAGAATTGTATTGGCGAATATACAAAAACACTTTAAAGTAAAAAACATATATTTAAAATATTTAAACTTTAACATACTAAGTTAACGTTTTCAAATCAAATCAAATCATTTCATTGCGAACTAAGTGTTACATAGGTCTTATTCAATATAACTGAGAACTTATTACTTAGCTGGCCTTTCATAGGATCGCAATATAAACTAACTTAAGCTATGTTTGTATAATATTTCATTTGGTGCCTTATATTTTATTTAAATAACACAAAACAATATTTTCTTAATTACCTCTCATTTAAATATTCTGGGACGCTATAATAAGATTTTTTTGTTCAAATAATTTTTGTTTAAACATATTAATATTATTTTCTTGCATTATATTATATGATAACTTATTATATATTCTTGGTGCCATCCCAAACACGCTTTTATCATATAATGCAGTGGTATGCGGAGGCATACAAATTTTATTCTTATTAATATCTCGGGCACTTCTATAATTGTCAAATAATGTTGGGTTGCTTTTGATTAACATGATAATTTCAAAAATATACAAACAAGGAAATGTCAATATCTTAAAATCTATAAAAAATGGTTTACATGTATCGGTTTGTTTTAAATGAAATATATATAGATCTAAGGCATTTCTTTTGTGCTTTAAATATTCTCTCTCTGTCTGTGGAATTTCCCCAAAATATAATTCCGTATCTTAAAACAGATGTAACATATGCATGAAATGCTATTAAAAGGGAATTCACATTTACAACTTTAGGCATCATGTAGAGAGCATATGAAAATTTGCACAAACTTCGTCTGTATGGAATTTCCAAGTTAGTTTATTATCTATATAGAGTCCTAAGAATTTTGTACAATTAACATGTTTTATACTTTTGTCAATATATAATAAGTCAGCTAAATCTAAATTATTATTAATATTACTAAATTTCATAATCTTTGTCTTTTCTAAATTAATTTTTAAGTTATTTAATGTCAGCCATTCTATTATTTTGTCCAAATTATTATTTGAGACTATTTCAAAATTATTTAACATGTCATCACCAGCGAAAATAGCTGTACTATCGTCAGCAAATAAGATCATTGGATATTCTATTGACATTGGAAAATCATTTATATAAATTATAAATAAGAGAGGACCTAGAATGCTCCCTTGGGGCAAATTGCAAATTTTTTTAATGTGCGTTACCTGATGTCGACCTCTTAGATAAGATTCTATTAGATTTAAGGCGTTTCCCCGTACACCATAAGTGTTTAATTTTTTAATTAATATTTCATGGTCCACGTAGTCAAAGGCTTTAGTTAAATCCATATACATAGCAGATACGGGTATTTTGTAGTCGATACATTTATTTTATAATATTTTCAAGGACGCGGTAAATAGCCATGTTAATATTTTTATTTTTTCTGAATCCGAGTTGTTCATCTATTAATATTTTATTTTTCTCAAAATACTCTTCGAGACATTCATGTATATGTTTTTCAATAACTTTGGAGAATATTGAAGTCAAAGCAACCGGTCTATAGGAACTCAAACTTTCTTTGTTATCTTTTTTAAAAATGGGAGTAATGACGGTAGTTTTTAATTTGTCTGGAAAAATTCCACTGCCTATACATAAATTTAAAATGTAGCTAAGTACCGGTGCCATAATGAAGATACATATTTAACAACTAGTATTTATCATAACCTGTGCTTTGATTTTTTTATTTACAATAATTATTATCGTTTAGATTTTAATGCCAATGTTGTATTAATTTTATCAATTTATTATCGTTTAGATTTTAGGGTTTTATCGATATATAACGTTCCCATCACTAAAATAATCACTTTAAATCACATATAACGCAGCCTTCTATGTAATTAAGAGTCATTGTTTGGAATAAGTGTTTTAGTTATACATAACTTGGGCTTACTTAAAAGTTACTTGAACTTAATGGTTCGCCATCACTGCACTATGGGTGTCGACGAAGTATGACAAGGGGTCCAATTTCGTGACGCCACATTTAAAATGTGATATATTTAAACTTTAAATCACGAAATTTGAACTATTAACGAAAAAATCAAAATATTTTGAACTCGATCCGTATGAGCATATTGTTTAAATTATTAAAAAAAATATTTAAATGACAATAAAACTAATTACGGAACTGCTGTTTTCATTTTTTCACATTGCTCCACTTGAAACTAAATATAGTCTCATGTTGGAGCGCATACAAAAAAATTTACTAGATTTAGATTTTTATACCTAAGACTTTACGGTGTTTACCCAATTTATCCTTTGATGTATTCCTTGTTTGTCTTAGGCATAGTTGGGTATAGTAATTTGGAATCCAGACAAAAGTGTGCATTGGTCACCTACTTATTACAATTGTTAAGAGGTAAATTGTTGAACCCAATTGTGTTAGCTGAAATCACATTGAACATTCCAGCGAATTTTGTGATGAGACGTAGGCAGCCACCAATGTTCGTAGTACCATACGGCAGAACCAACTTACTTAATAAGGCGCCGATGACGCGCAGGCCTTGCGAACAGGATATGTCAACAAATTGACATTTTTATCTGTACTTTGACTGAATTCAGAACTGTGTATTATATACTAGCTGATGCCCGCGACTTCGTCCGCGTGGTATTTATTATTCCTTCAAAGCTGTTTAAGTAAATAAAGTATTTTTAACTGTCCCACGGGAACTCTTTAATTTTCGGGATCAAAAGTACCCTATATGTTGACCAGGGATATAAGCTACCACCATACAAAATTTCATTTAAATCGGTGCAGTCGTTTCGGAGATTAGCCGGTACAAACAGAGAAACATAAAATAAAAAAAATCTAAATTAGTTTTATTTCACTTGTTACATCCCCCTGACTCGGTTTTTAGCATTCTTTTTCATTGTACAGAAATTCGACCTCTACAGTTTTATTACATGTAATATAGATGTTATGACGACTGAATATGTATATATATTCTATAATGTATTATGTGTACCAAACTATCGTATTAGTGACAACTTTAATGATAGCAATGTTTGTAAGTTAATAAATAAATAAATAAATTCAACAATTTCTTGATGTAAAATTGCAAAATATGTGATATCACACTGGGGAGGGAGTTGTATCAATGTACATTTTGTACACTTGTTCTTGCTTGTTGTGGTGGATGCTGGCAGCAGTTGGTGGAGTGCTGGTGCTTTCTTGTAGTAGGATGAAGAAAATACACCTAGTTGCTCTCAGGGATTTATTCTCGTAGTACTTGGGCTTGGATGCTGATCCCTGGGTTCAACTTAGTGGTAGTTGAAGTCGTATGTTACGACTAATAGCAGATCGTAGTGACTTGATTGCAACTTGTTAGCAACTCAATCACAAAGTATTTGTGAGCATTATTTATACTAATTTTATAATATTAAAGTAGCCTAAAATAGGCCACACACACACAAATGTGACAAGGACGGGGGAGGGCCCAAAAAATCATGCAATTCGAGAAATAGAGCAACAAAAAAAATTGCGCTTGAATTTAGCGAATGTTTTGTTTCTTGGTAACTAGTTTACATTGTTCCTCTGCTAATATCTGGGCGTAACGTCGCCGTCATGTTTCTATGACAGGTAGAATAGCAAACTCGTGAACTTAGGAAATTATAGCATGTGGTGCAAGATTCTAGCGTTATATGATTATAACATGGAACGAGAATACTACAGAATCTTCTGGTAGGTACTAGTAGTTTTGGTGTTTCATTCTATCATGTTGCTTTACAATCAAGAATATTATATTGTACTGTATAACATATACAGAGTAGAAACTTTCAGCGTCAAAAGTCAAAGTCAAAGTAATTTATTTGTTTGAAACATGGCCATTTTTGCAGATGTTATGCTTAGTCTCAAGTTACTTGTTTCGCCTTGACAGGCATACAATTTTTTTGTAGTTTTGGTTACAAGCCGTTTGTAGTCCTTATGACTACAAATACATTTTATGATTATATTGCTAGCGTAGCAGTAAGGGGGAGTACAACAGCTACACAAAAATGGTCTTAGGAGACCATGCAGAATTTTTCGTAAAATGTTGATCCACATTCACAGATTTTGAAAAAATGTACAATTAGCGGTAAACGTGGGGTCGGACGCCCTAGTCTGATGGACTGACGACCTGCGGAAGGACGCCGGGAGGCGCTGGATGGGGAAGTCGGTGGATCGGAATTAGTGGCGCCGACTTGGGCAGTACTACGTCCAGCAGTGGACTGCGATTGGCTGAAGACGACGTACAGTTAGCAAGAAAATGGCCATTTTACACAAAAAATCAAGAAAATTTTTGGATAATCTTTTAAGACCATTTTCGTTTAGCTGCAACGGTTAAGGTACATACTTCCCCTTACTGCCCTGTTGGAAGTTTCCAGCCTGTATAAAAATAGACGGATAGATAGACATGTCGATTTTATATATCTTAATGCTGCGAGAAAATCTTGGCTGAAATCTGAAGTAATACTTTATTATATTTTAAACAAATAACCTACAAAAGGTTCACATATAAATAAAAAACTTAAAATTAAAACATTTAATTAATATATCTTACAGCTTAAAAAAACACAAATGATAAATAGGTCCCAAATCACCGTCAGTTGGGAACGTTCCCAAAACTCTGGGCCGCGTTACCTGAATCAAAATGTGCGTGTGCAGTTCACACGCAGTAGAAGTGAAACGTCAGAGAATTTACATGCGAACATAATTATATACAATAGACAAGTGAGAACTGCACACACATTTCCTCATTTCTATTCTATTATAGACTTTTAGTAGCTTATATATGCTAAGGTACTACAAGATATTATTATGTTTTGGATTGTAATAGATTTTAAATTAGATCACAGAAAGTCTTGCACAGCTGACATTAGCGAATTGTCTTGCTTTAATATCGTGAACAGCGTAGATAATACTATATATATAAAAGAACAATAAAACATTTCACTCAGTGGAGGTTGCTGCTAAAGAGTAAAACCTCCGTGTTACAGATGTCTTTATTCTTAGCTATCATGACCCCTATTCGTAATAATTCAATCGAAATTACACTTTAAATCACTAGTATAAAGTTCAAAATTCAATGCACTGTTACGCACAATTTTCTTTGATCAAGTATAAAAGAATATCAACCTTAAGTTATACAGATAGAGCTAAAATTAATTTAAAATCTTTTAAGTTTTATTTATAGTGTAAAATCATACCAACGAGTAAAGAGAAATGTGTTTTACTTCGAATTAAATAACGTTGAATTTTATGTGTTTATCTCTTTTTTGTTTCATCGAGTTTCATATCACAACGATTGTAAAGAAGTTTCACTTCAAAAACACTAAAGGCAGGATTAAGTATGGCGTTTTCAGCGCCGCGTCTGTGGTACTTCTTTGGTGGCGCGGACTCTATCGTCATATTAGGTATATTATATATATATAGCGCGTAGTGTAATATCATTATTATTATTGTGTATACATAGATAGATAGATAACACTTTAATGTACACCATTACAGATAATAAACGAACTATATATATAATATATATATATATATATATACAACCCGTGGCATATATTAGGAGTATATATATATATATATATATATTATATATATATTGATAATAAATATATATATATATAACTGTACTATATATACAAATATACACATAAGTTATATACATATACAAGATATAATGATAAAATACAACTATTTAAACATTATAAATAATAATAATATTGCAGATAGTATTGCCCGACCATGTTCTTAAATGTTATTAAAGATTTAGCTTGTCTGACAGCAACAGGCAATGTATTGCAGTTGGACAGCCTTAACCGTGAAAGAATTATTGAAAAACGTTGTATTATGAATAGGAGTAATAAGTCTATGTTGACTGGAAGGGCGTAAATTGTGAGAGCAAGAAATACATTCGAAGCGTTCTTTAAGGTACCGTGGAGTAGTGGGGATGAATAAAATACTATAAAGCAATGAAAGAATGTGAGTATTCCGGCGAAAACGGATTGGCAACCACTTGAGTTTTTTACGAAATTCATAAAAGTGGTCCCACTTGCGTAACCCAAATATGAACCTGATAGAAAAATTTAAGTTACATGTACTAGGTCAAAGACATAAGCAATTGAATTGTATTCTAAATCTAGAGAAAAGATAAATATGAGAGAAACCTTCCAAAAAACTTTTATCTGCAAAATTAGATATGTGAAAGCAGCACGCTCTTGGCTCTTAACTTGGGGAAACCATAATAACTAATCGATATCTTATCCAGAGCGGCTCCGAACACGACCAGTTACGCAAAATTACGAAACAAAATTACATTCTGCAAATAGGAAGCTTATAATTTACATTTAAATGTTATGCTAGAACCTAAAATAATATGTGTTATAGACTTTTAAGGCGACCAGAGAGCTGAACCCTTAGAGCTTGTCCATAAGGAGCGAATTCGCCTCGATTCACTCGTGCGTATCACACGCGACCGTTTCGCCCAGAAAGAGCGTACCTACGCGCGAGCATTTGGGGACGAATTTTCTTCCCAAGATCTACGTTTTAAAATTCCGGTTGGCATAATCAGGTGATTCCAAATCCCATATCGCCGGTCTTTTTTCTATTTCGTCTATAAACAATTCCGAATCAAAATTTTGGCGCTCCATTTCCCTGGATACGTGCACTCGCTCTGGAGTTCGCGCGTTAACTGGGCGCAACAAGGCGTCTCTAGTATCTCGACTCGCGATATAAACATAGAATCACGCGCGAGTCGAGAGTCTGGCGTAGTGCACGCGATTTACGCGCGTATTTTGAATTCGCGCGATGCTTGTGGGCGCGATGTATTGGTGCCTGGTATCTCACTGAGGCGCGAAACGTTTCGCGGCGAATTCGCCCCTTATCATCCGATCAGCACGAAAGAGTCTATAAGTCTAGAAAATAAAAGAAAGAAGATTTCTATTAAACTACAATAATCTTCTTTGTTAAACACTTCTTTATTGTGGACTGAAATTATTGTAATTATAAAAGAAAACAATAAAACTGGAATGTTTCGCAATACGATTAAAGCTTAAATAATAATACAATCGGTATTTTCGAAATCTAAGAAAACAATTCTTACTTTAATAAATAAAAAACAATGATAACCTGACGTCCAAATGTCTCACTTCTGACATATGTGGAACAAAGAAATATATGGAGAGGAGTTTTAGGTATTTACTTTTTTTTATGAGCAGTAAACCCTTTTCGTTTTTTCGTCATCGAGCTGTCAAAAAGTCCATAGTTATTACCGTGCGACCCATACAAAACAGTAAAAATAAATTTTAAACTTACGAAATTTTTGTCAAAGTAGTCACAAAACGAAATGTACAATATCAGTGTTTATTATTTAATGTAGACCATTTTCAAGTCATGGTACCGCCATCTCTTATTCAAACCTCAATACATATTCATTCCCTTTTTGTATAATAGAATGTATGTATATCTATCTCTGTCCCGACAGTTTTTGTTCGCTACTGGGAAGACGTCGCCATTTTGTGGTCGGATTCTTTTGCGATATTAAAAAAGACAGACCTGCGAGAAATAATTAGATATTTGGCAAGTTCAGTGAGTTGTTGAAACAAACTAAATGGCGGCCGCCCTAAGAAGTGATGGATATTGGTTGAGTGATTGCTTGAGGTGGTTCCAATTTCCGTGCATGTGTGATGTCTACTTTCGAAGCCAGGGCGAACATTCTTAGTCGACGAGGGTTTGAGTGGGTCTATCTAATTATTGTATTTATTTATTGTTATTCGATAAACATTCACACAGCAACTGAAGGCAACATAAATATATAAGAATAATTAAAAACACCCAACACACAACACATAAACAAAAATTCTAGCACCCAAATAAAACTAGATTCCATGGGGGAAGGATTCCCAATATAAAGAGGAGTTAGACAAGGTTATCCTATGTCCCCAAAACTATTTTCGGCAGTTCGTGAGAAGATATTTTGACAACTAGATTCGAAAGAAAATAAATATCTATGGTTCAAAATTGAGTCACCTACAATTTGCCGATGATCTTGTGGTAATATCGGAGAAAGCCTAAAAACAATGTTAAGACAGTTGAAAGAGCAAAGTCTAGAAGTAGAATTAACGATGACCAAATCTAAAATTAAAATCATGACAAATATGCAAAAGACAACGGTAGAACAAAAGTTATATAATTAAAGATAGTTTCGCTGCGAGAGGAAGCGCGAGAGCATTATTAAAGTCAAATCAATATTATTTATATTTAAATTATATATATATATATATATATATATATATATATATATATATATATATATATATATATATATATATATATATACTAGCTGTGCCTATGTGTGCATGTTGTGCTGTGAATTTGTTTTCAAAACCCCCCGATTTTGAATTATTCTTTATTGGTGCTCCGCTCCTATTGGTCTTAGCGTGATGGTATATAGACTATAGCCTTCCTCGATAAATGAGCTATCTAACATTGAAAGAATTTTTCAAATCAGACCAGTGGTTCCGGAGATTAGTGCGTTCAATCAAACAAACAAACTCTTTAGCTTTATAATATTAGTATAACATATTCACGCGTATACGCTTGAATAATGCTCTAATGCTCCCTGGCTACCTCACACCGCGGAACTCTTAACGACTCTGGGAAGATCTTTGGCCCGTCAGATTTGTCTGGCTCATTTGAAAATATTTTAAAATATTATGCTTAATAATATATGTAAAATTCAGCCTTCCTAAAATGACACAAGTTCCCACATTGTTTTTGAAAGGTGTCTGTCAAATGTTGTGGCCCATAGGAAGTGTCTGGCAACTGTATATCTTTGTTTATAACAATATCGTATATGACATATGTAAAAACTAGCCTTGCTACTTTGACGTAAGTTCCACCTTTGATACCTGCTACCTGAAAAACGGCCCCGCTTTCAGCTTAGCGAGTATCCATTCCTTTCTAAGTTTATGTTAAACTAGCGATCCTAAAAATTTTATCTTTCCTAAAATCATGCAATCATGGGGTGACTGGGATCTTAAACTAATACTTACATTGCTGACATGTATCTTAAAAATAAAAACATATTTTGAGAATTTGTACGCCGCATTTTCAGCAAACAAGGTTTGTACTCAGCTTATTGTTGTGCCGACATATATATATCACACATTGCACTTTTTATTCAAATCAAAATTGAATTTAAAATAGAATGACAGGCGAAAGCGCAGAGGTGCGTCATGGTGCTCTTGAATGATTTTGATTAGTTATTTATGGTTAAAAGGTTAACTTTTATAGTAGTCTCCACGGGTTTTCCCAGCGGCGGTTTAAATATACTCGAGGCGATCTAGAGCATCGGTTCACTTGTGAATTTAGTTATCATTTGACTTGTTCGAAACGTGGTAAGTGATGGTTCTTATTACGACGGACTTCATTATTATAATTTAGCCATAATATCAAATCTTTGATCCCACAGTGCTTGAAAACGAAAGTCTTCGAACGGTGTTCAAGACATAACAACCTATCTATATTTTCGTCAATGTACTTTAACTGAAGTTGGCATTCATAAAATTTTGTGTTTCCTTTAAAATGTTCAATCTTACTTCATAGTTCTCTATCGTTAATGGTCCATATTATTCTTCGAGGTATTTTTCTTGCCTCTATATTCTTTCGTCACAATGAAGCTTTAAATGTTATTTTTTTGTAATTATAATATGTATGTAAAATATTAATTTTAGTTGTCTTTTAAAATATGATATACTTTGAAATTAGTTGTTTTGCACTATATAAAAAAATATCTTGTCATCGTGTCATGGTAGATATTTTCATATGGAAATTAAGAATATATTCGAGATAACTTACTCTGAGATGATATTATACATAACTGATAAGTTTCTGCACCAATTTATGATACACACCAATAGTGGAATGGAAACGAAACTTGTATTTGGTAAAATAATGAAATTTATTGTGGACGTACCCACGTGACGTCTTGTAATGGTAAAGAAACGTATAAAGAAGAATAATAGACAATGACATACATTAGTCTAGACTAATAAATCTATGCAGACGAAGGTGGTTGTTATGTAGAGGAACACTTACCAGCCATTAGATGGCGCTGTACTATAATTGAGGTCGCAAACGATTCCCGAAACGTACAAAGAATATATACTTTTCAACAATACAAGATACGCTTGGGCCTGCGAGGAGCAACAATAGCCTCTGGAAGATTTTCCTTTGAGACGGACGTGCATTCCAACTCGCTCCTCCGCAGGAGGACAGGGCACCCTAAATTTATCTCTTGAACAAATAGGGCGTCCTCCCCGTCCTGACCTACGAGGCCGAGACGTGGACACTGACGGCAGGATTGTTCCACAAAGAGTCGCTCAACAGCGTATAGAGCGAGCTATGTTGGCCGTTTCTCTTATAGATATGTATATATATAAGGATACTCGTAAGGGAACGAAAGTAACCGACATAGCTCGCAAAAGTAATAAGTCGAAGTGGCAGTGAGCCGGTCACGTCTGTCGCAGGACCGATGGCCCAACAGACGAGTCCTATAGGATTGTTCACAAACGTCGGGAGAGATTCCTTACTTAACTTAACTTGCAATCTGACGGAACTTGAAACACTATTAACAAAAGTCGGAAACACAATATCTCTTCAAGCCACAACATGTAAAGAAGAGATGGTTAATTAGACAAAGTTCCAATAGATTTGAAATGAAATGAAATTTATTAGCATGTAAGTACAGGGTGCATATATAATGACTAAAATACAGAGAATTCCCGCTCTAGGTCTCCTTAGAGCCTGTGTGGCGGGCCACAGTGAAATTCGCTTCGGTCGTATAGTTCTTACATTGATCAATTGTATTTGTGTAGTGAAAATTTATATGTATTAAATAATATTTACTATTATTAAATTAAGAATTGCAATTTAATATTCAAAGATGTTAGTAATAGATCAAATAAGAATCGTAAACAACAAATAAAAATAAATAATTAAAATGTGCAAGTTAAATTTTTAACTTTAACAATACTCATTGACACATGAAGCCTTTGTTTTCCGTGAACACAGCTACTGAAATGTGGCCGAAATGACGGAATAATAGAAATCAAATAAATTATCTACTAATATAAACTATTCAAACGTAGTTTTATTATGTGTACTGGTCGCGAACACTTAAAAATATTGTCAACCGTTCGTTACATGCACGACGGACACTCCTAGTCTATACTTTTTTAGTAATTTCACTACCTAACTTTGTAGTGCTAAATAGACTACCTACACCTTCCATTCAAAATTTATTCATGTTGACTCAGTATTTACCGACAGAAACGACTATGATATAGACAAACAGACAATTCGATTGCATATGCGAACCTTTTTTGCGTAAATGGCTACGAACCACTAAAAAGAAAAAAGAGAGATTTGGAAAATGAAACCTTCATAACGAATGTGATGCATGAAAGCTGCTTGTAATAGTGCCTAATAAGCCACTACCATCTTTACGTGCAAAATCAAATTCTAAGTTTTTTATTCAAAATAAGTTCCACTGGAGAACATTTTTTAAAGGTCATATATATAAGTTAAAATTTAATTTTTCTTCCTATTCTTTTATTATATTCTTTCTTGTTATTGCTGTTAAGGAGAATAGGTGCGATAGTTAATTGCCTATAGGAAAACCAAAACTTCTATGTGTCGGCTTCGACGCACGACAGAAGTTTACTCTAACGTGTGCACGTGCGCGGCGACAATGGCCGCGTAAGGGCGGTTACAAGAAAAGAAACAAGACATACAAACAGTCAGATAACTAAACTATTTAGCCTTTAAAAAATACACATCTTGGAGAAAAAGCTGTTAGGTACCAAGGTGTCGTGGTCTTTCAAGGAAACTCCGGATTTTAAGTTGGTTGGAATTCGAACCCTAATCTATTTTTTTTTTAAATTAAATTACGGAACCAACAATATTTTGAACGGAACCCTGAAATTTTACAATTCTCATTATTTATGTTAAGTGTCAGAAAATCAATAAAAAGCACAAGAATCTAAATTTTATTAACTCGTTATGAATTAATATACTTTTATGGCACTTCACTTCACTTCCCGATGATGGGTTTTCCAAATAGTTAATATGAATTTTGTACTCACAGTTCTGCAGCTTTAATTTTACCTTCCGATTTTTAATTCTCCTTTCCGAATACTTCCGATTGAGCTTTTCTTTAATAACTGCTTACCCTCGGCACCGCCTGGACATTTGGTTATGGGTATTTGGGGTATATGGCACGTGTTTAGTTCCCCTATCCACCACTGATTTTATAAATGTCGAAGGACCGTGGAGAAAAAGCTGTTAGTTACCAAGGTGTCGTGGTCTTTCAAGGAAAATCCGGATTTTAAATTCCAACAACATAATATATTTTAGGTAAATTTCTAGTACAGATTTTTACAATTGACAAATTATAGAGCACATTTTTTAGAACGTTCCAAACATAAACTTCAAAATTTAAATGTATTTCTATTTTTTCATTTTTCTCGCCAGCAATGGCGAGATAAAGGTTGTATACGAGTTTAACACATCTAAACACAAAACACCCTAATAAAAATGTTAATTAAAGATTAAAATCATATAAGTAATGTTGCGAGCTCCAGGACTCGAATTAAAAATGCCGTTGGAACTACTATAGCATTTATTAGAACTGTACAAACACATATATAACAAATACAAATAAAACTGGATGCAACCAATTCACACTGCACGATTCAATACAATTCGAACGCGCAAAGTCCGTCGTTTATATCGCTAATCGGGAGTACTAGAAGACGTCTTACTCGCTTCGTAGTCATCGCTTGACTGCCCGCCCCTCCACTCGGGCATCGTTTTATAGTAACTACACAGTACAAAGAAATTGGCCGCGCACACTGAGTTTCTAAGAAATATTAATTTGCACACCTGTGGACGTCCATAAAGTCGAAAACAATAACAATAAGGATTAGTTCGACGCTAATGATGGGTATAAAACAAGTAAAAAGACAATAGCATGTTTTTCTTAATTGCAAATTCAAAACACAATGAATGCCTTAATCCGGGAGGACAATGGATTGCGCAGCTGTGCACTTATCTTTGACGGCATGTAACAGTAATATCAGGTAGAGCATCTGACATAAAGATAATAGTAGTTTTACTAAAACTCATCTAGGTAACCAAGCTAATATAGGAGAGGTTTTTGGGCGAAGACGACATACACAAAATGTATTAACTTAATGAATCAAAACGAAGGTGAACTTTAACATCACATACAGGTTAGAGCTTAAATTACTTTAATTAACAAAAACGGCTCCACCGATTTCAATATTTTTTTTTCTTTTATTCGCTCTAATACTGGAGTAGTTTGAGAAGGAAAAATCATGACGTTTTGAATTATATATAACGTATTGAATTATAATAACGTTTGTATTATTTCACACCTTATAAAATTTCCATACCAGGGGCCTTGCATGAGAATCAATTTTTAAGGAGTAAACTTTAAAAAACTTAAATTACCATTTTTTTTTAACACTACGGACTCGAGTTCCGTACCCTTTTTTAAAACTTAATTTCTATGAAAGTGTTTAAAGTTCATAGACGCTTATTGTTTATTTTTGTTACTGTGAGTGACATTAATTTAGTGATTTTTAGAGTTGTAGTGTACCTTAAGAATTATTTATTATTATACAATATTTTTTCCAAGTTTAATACTAAACTTATACTAATGGAGAGTGTATCTGTTTCATGCTGGTGTTGTGAGGAAGTGCGTGACTATATCTATACCTATATATGTCTTAACTAGTGCCATGTGTGTTGTTTTTCCTTTCTAATGTAACACTTACAAATGTTCAGAATGTTTTTTTAGTTTACCAGCCCAGAAGTTAAACTAAATCATAATCACTTTCATTGCTCAATCTTTCTTTTTATGATATTTGTAAACACGTTTTATCCAAATTGTAAACATCTTTTTATATTACAGACTATGAGTAGAATATAATACGAATAAGTTAAGTTTTCTTGCATTGTATTGTTTATTCATATCTATAAAATTCCTTATTACAGAACAGAATGCAGCTCATATTGATCCTGTCTGGTCTCCTTACATTCCAAGCAGGAGTCATCAAAAGAGAGATCTGTGATGGTGTAACTGTTCATGGAGTGTGCCACAAGCAAGAAATTTTACACGAAAATCTTGACCACCCAATTTTATTGACTGTTGATCAAAAATTCAACATACTATACTTTCACTACTTTCTTCCAAATTTTCGATGCACCACCGCCAGACTTAACTTAAATACTTAAAAAAGAATTAAAAGATATAGTAGGAGTAAATGATGCGTACACTCATGCAATAGACAGAAATTCCCATGATGTTTATATAGGGGGCTATTCAATGATAGGAGACAGTAGTTTGTACAAGTACGACGCTGTCGATGACAAAGTAACGTATATCGGACCGGACAGTGATTTCATAGTGAGAATGTATTACAAAGATGTATTATATGTAAATGTTAATAAAATATTAGTTACACTTTGTTTCTTTATGTCTATGCCAAGTCATTTCCTAAATGCAATGCGTACTATTAGAACCTGCTCTGGAATGACTCTGTTAAAGATACCTTTTAATGACACAACATTATTGATTTTATCTAAAGGTTAAATTATGTACAATTTCCTAATAAAAATTACAAATCTCTATTAATCTCTATTATCCCTATTAATATTATAAATGCGAAAGTAACTCTGTGTGTCTGTCTGTTCCGTTTTCAGGAAAAAACTACTGGACCGATTTAGCTGAATCTCAGTGTATGTATATTTTCTATGCCGAGGATGAACATAGGATACTTTTTATCCTGAAAAATGAGATAGTTTCCTGGATTAAAATATACTTGTCTCTGTGTTTGTTATGCTTTTATGGAAAAACTATTGGACTGATTGGGCTGAAATTTGGTATTTAAGTAATTTTAATACCGAGACTGGATAAGGAATAATCTTCACCCCCGATTATGCGATAGATTTATGTAAAGTTTATCCCAGAAAGTGGGATAGGTTTTGGTTTCTTTGTGATTTGCCATTTTGGATATTTTGATCCTTTTGGACATTTTGAACATTCTACACATTTTGAATATTTAGGTCACTTTTAATATTTTGGTAATTTTGAATATTTTGGGTTATTTGGACATTTTATTAATTTTGGTCATTTTGCTCATAATGGACATTTTTGTCAATATTGCAGTTTTCATAGACAGGGGATAGATAAATAAAACTAGGACGGTTTTAAATGGAGGATGAAAGTTTGTATGAGACCAATCATTTTTCAAGTTTATAGATATAAAAATTCAACGTCTATAAAAATGCGATATTAACTCGATATGTCTATCTGTTAAGCTTTCACGGAAAACTACTAGGAATACTGAATCGGTTTTGTTGTAATTTCGTTTAAATGTAGTTTCAATACCGAAAATGGACATAAATTCTTTTCATCCCGGAAGACGGGATAGTTTGCAATATAAAACGAAATGAACAGTCCGGGTGCAAACAGCACTAACATTAAAGTGTAGTAAATGTAACCTGTATTAACGCCTGCTCTTTAAACAAGAGGCATGCACTAGAGGTTGACCAGCTGTGCAGCCACGGGGTAAACTCTAATATACAAGTCTCAAATCGATGTCGGTTGGGAACGTGCCCAAAACGCTGGCCGCATTCAGGCGCTTACGTTGCCCCAAGTACAGGCCAGCCTTTTGGTCACCTGAGACTTCTAACAAACGAGATGATAGGTCTCGATAAAACCGATAGGCTTCGGAAACCCGTGGCCCTAAAGTTTAGATGCACATTTGCGGCGTTTGAGGTCCTCCTGTCGTACGGCAGCGCCAGCAAACACAGCCGTGGTATTTTAAGATTTTTTTACACTAGAATTAAATGGAAATTTGTAATTGAACAGTAGTAGAAATTGGATTTTACGAGAAACAGCGGTCCGATCTGTTTAAGTCGATAAGTCGTGGTAGCGTAATCGCTAGCGCACGCGTCCCAAACTCAAAGGACGCGGGTTCGATCCTGACCGGAACGAATGCACCACTTAGGCATTTTTCTGACCTAATGTGCATATTGTTACAATTACCACGTGCTAATAACGGTGAAGGAAAACATCGTGATGCAACCTGCATATCGAGATACCCGATGTGTCAAACCTGCCAAGCCGCCTTGGACAAGCGTGGTGGGTATACTGTCCATTCCCCTATAGTGGGAGGCCCGAGCCCAGCAGTGGGACATTTTATGGGCTGTTATTAGTTTTTTATTAGAGGTCCGATCTATTCGAAAGGTGGAGATGAACTGTCTTGGCTGCTCGAGTTGCTAGAGGGAGCTGCCGAACAAGACGGGAAGAAGATACGGGTAGGTATTGTAACGGTCAGCGGTTTTTGAGCTGACCAGGATCTCTATCATCGAATAAAAGACTGGTTTAGAGCATAAGTTTATATTCGAAATTAAGACACTTTTCCATGAGATGTGTTCTGCTCGCGGGCCGATACAATACTGTCTTCTCTTGTTTTGGGAGGTATTTTTCGATTAGAATTCAAAACATTATATTTCCCAATATAGTATGACGACTAAGGAGGTCAGTCGTTACAGTGTCATGTTACTATTTTGTTTATATGGTTTCTTGCAAAGTATGGTTCTAATAGCACCTACGTTTAGGTTGACTCGTCTTGAATTCGAAGCACAGCAAACAAGTAAGCAGCCTACTATAAGGTATGAAGGTAGAAGGTGTAAGAGTTTTTACTAATCGATCATGTTCTAATAAACGCAATTATCTATAGGAATGCTTAGCGCCATCTCGTGTCGCGTGATGGGAAATTATATCGTCCCGTACAAAATATTGTCAACTTGAACGTAATCGAGTATTAAAAAAAAACTCACACTAAGCCCGGTGATTGTGTGTTCCAGCACAAACAAAAATTTCTAAAAGTATTTTTTTGTTGCCAAGCTGCAGACAGGCAGACTTCCCTGCTCATAGAAAGTGGCTACCGTCGTCTACAGGCGTTTGGCAAAGCAATGGCGAAGAAAACGCATTGTCAGATGGCACAAAGCGGATAGCATTGGTTGACGGAATAGGGGCAGGAAGTGGGTTAGTTCAAGGCTAACTGTCGCACGCCCATATTTTGTGACAGCGAGGTATCACACCGATCGAGCAAGTCCTATATATATATAAGCTGTAATCAAGATAGTGATGGGCGACGTCCTGCAAACAGCATCAGATAAAAATGTTGAGATGGATGTGTGGTGCTACAAGAATGGAAAAAGTAGGAAACGAATAATTGAGAAGAGTCTTTGAAACTCGAGTATCTTCTATTTGAAATAAAGGCGACATCTATCTTTCAGGAGTGGAATTTAATTGTCTTTGAAAAGAATAAGTTTCCATAACGCTATTCTCCGCTAGGTGCGCTTGTGTATAAAATGAAACAAAACTAAAATCATCGTTCTTTATTCACTTGATATTTCTTTGGTATCACAGTCTATAATATTTTTAATAAGTATTTTTATATAAAAATCACAGTATAATTATTTACTTCTGAAATATTAGTAATAAATAGTAAAATGGAATTTAAAATAAAGAGGACATTGACACATATCACAGATTATTACTAGAAAAGACGATTGCCGAGTAGAATAGTTGCATTAAATGCTTCAAATCCTACTAGATGGCGGCACAGGTTCGTGTATCGCTTTTGAAGTTTTATTATTTAAACATTTTTTTATTAAAACAGAGTTTAAACACGAACGTCAATGTCATTGTACTTTGGTAATGTTAATGTTAATATTTTGACATTGTCGTTATTTTTGAGACTTATTTTGGTGTAATTGTAGTGTTAAATTTTCTTTGAAATTGTGTATTAGTATTTATGAGCAAAGAGTACATTGTGTATTTATGTACACAGATTATTAGAGACAGATAATAATTATTACAGATTAGAGGTTAAGTCATGAAACCATTAAGAGTGATGTGTGGGAGTTATTATTTTGCATGCTTTCCAAATTCGAGAAAAAGCAACAGAAGAAAGACACTGAATTCAAAGAAAAACAAGACTTTTCCGTATTGTTTAAGGGAGTGGTATTTACCGTGATTTTCCAGTCTCTACTTGTTAACTATGCCAAAATAGTTTGTAGATAGTTTTTAGAAAGTTATTTCCCACGAAGTATCACTTTAGCTTTTTAATAGGGTTTTCAGTATAATTAAATATTTAAAAAATCGCCTATTTAACCATATCTACATTAATAAATAAAAAACTAATCTGTATACAAATAAACCGATGTATCCAAAATAACGAACACATCTTTAGTAGTAACTGTGCGAAGTCTTACAAACATCAGTTGAAGCATATAAAAAATATATCAAATTGAAACTTTCGAGAGCCTCTATTGACAAGTTGTCACTTTGCACATTGGCCAGGGGACAGTGTCGTAGATGGCCGCGACACATCTTGCGATCCGTTGGAAAAGGGACCTCGAGTCCCCAGTCTCTGGCACTAAGACAGTGGAGTCGGTCTAACCCTACCTGTCTCATTGGGCCTCATGTAAGAAAAGAAAGAAAAAATGTATTTGAAGAAATAGCGACATACTAATATAACTGATATGTATCTTAAAAATAAATACAAATTTCCAGAATTTGTATGCTGCATTTTCAGCAAACAAGGTTTGCACTCAGCTTATTGCTCTGCCAACATGTATACATCACACAATGCACTTTTTATTCCAGCTATTTAATTGAAAAAAGAATGAAAGGCGGGAAGCGCAGAGGGGCGTCATCGCGTCCTTGAATGATTTCAAATGTGTGGGGGTGGCCATAGACATCACGTAAGTGTAGTCTCTGATCATATTATCTGATAAAAATGGTGGATGCCTAGTGCACCACCATAAATGTAATAAAACTATGTTTTAACGGTTTTAAGAGCGGTAATTTATTTGATTTTTCAGCAAACATGCCTAGCTCTAATAATTTTACATAATATTAATTTAATTAACTAGATATTGCCAAAGAGTCTCTTCGCCACTTTTTCTCTTCAAGCCATGACATGTTGCAAAGCGGATAGATTAGGCTCCCCTAAAGTAATTAATAACCATAAACAAAATTAAAACTAAATAATTAAAATGAACAAGTTGGCGTTAGGCTAAATAAAACTTTAACAATACTCGTTGACAATTGACAGCCTTGTCTTCCGTGATCACGACTACTGAAAAGTTGACGTAACGTTGGAATAATAAAAAATAAATAAATTACCGTGCTGAAAACTGTTAAAACATAGTTTTATTATCTATACAAGTAGCTAAAACTTTGAAAATATTATGGTTTTGATTAGTTATCTAGGGTTAAAAGGTTAATTTTTATAGTGGCTTCACTGGGTTTTCCCAGCCGCATTTTAAATATATACGAGGTGATCTAGAGCATTGGTTCACTTGTGAATTTAGTTGTCATTTGGCTTGTTCGTAAAGTGGTAAGTGTTTATTCTTATTACAACAGATTTCATTATTATAATGTAGCCATAATATCAAGTCTTTGATCTCACAATGCTTGAAGACGAAAGTCTTTGAACAGTGTTCAAGACATAACAACCTATCTATATTTTCGTCAATGTACTTTAACTGAAGTTGGCATTCAAGAAATTTTGTAAGAGTAACCTTTAAAATGTTCAATCTTGCTTTATAGTTGTCTATCGTTAATGGTTCAGAATGTTCTTCGAGGTATTTTTCTTGCCTTGCCTCTTCTTCTTTCGTATTGGCCTCTTTTATTATTCATTTTTTATCTTTTCTTTCGCCACAGTGAAGTTCAAATTTTAGTTTTTGTAATTATATTATGTATGTAAAATATTTTTTGTAATTATCTTTTTAAAATATAATAAATATGCTTTGAATTCTGCACTGCAAAAAAAAAATGTCTTGTCATCGTGTCATAGCAGACATTTTCACATGGAAATTAAAAATATATTCGAAATAATTTTTCTCTGAGACGATATTATATATAACTGAATAGTTTCGGCACCAATTTGTGTTACACAGAAGTAATGGAATAGAAATGGAACTTGTAATTTGTAAAATTATGGAATTTATTGTGAACGTACCTATGTGACGTCATGTAACGGTAAAAAAACGTAAGAAGAATAATAGACAATGAAATACATTAATTAGCCTAGACTAATAGCTATCTATATACAGACGAAGTTGGTTGTTATGTAGTGGAACACTTACAAGCCAATAGATGGCGCTGTACTATAATTGAGGTCGCAAACGATTCCCGAAAAGTACAAAGAATATATACTTTCCAACAATAGTAGATGGGCTTAGGCCTGCGAGGAACAACAATAGCCTCGTTGGAAGATCCTCCTTTGAGACGGAGGAGCATTCCATCTCGCTCCTCCACCCTAAAGTTATTTCTTGAACAAATCGTTCGTCCACCCCGTCCTGACCTACGGAGGCGAGACGTGGACACTGACGGCAGGATTGTTCCACAAATTCCAAGTCGCTCAACGGAGTATGGAGCGAGCTATGTTGGCTGTATCTCTTATAGATATAATTATAAATGAGGATAGTGTAAGGGCACGAAAGTAACCGACCTAGTTCGCAAAGGTAATAAGTTGAAGTGGCCGTGAGCCGGTCACGTCTGTCGCAAGACCGATGACCGATAGAACAGACGAGTCCTGTAGGATAGGACAAACGTCGGGAGAGCGACGTATCCGAACGGGAAGCTTCCGAACGAATCAATTTGCTCAATCTTTATTTTAATGATATCTACAAACACGTTTTATCCTTATTGTAAACACCTTTTTACTTTACAGGCTAGAATGAAGCTCATATTTATCCTGTCTGGTCTCCTTACAATCCAAGCAGGAGTCATCAAAAGAGAGATCTGTGATGGTGTAACTGTTAATGGCGTGTGCCATAAGCAAGAAATTTTACACGCAAATGTTGCCTTTCCAGCTTTATTAACTGTCGATCTAAAATCCAATGTACTATATTTTATCCACTATCTTCCAAATTTTGCACGCACTACCGCCAAACTTAACTTAGATACTAAGGAATTTAAAAATATAGGAGTAGTTGGTGTGTTCGCTCTAGCATTAGACAGAAATTCCCATGATGTTTATATAGAAGGCAGCGATAGTTTGTACAAATACGACGCCGTGCATGACAAAGCAATGTTTATTAGAGCGGAAGGCGCTACTATATGGAGTGTGTATTACAAAGATGTGTTATCCTACTATTCCCTATATCCATCGAAATCCCTGTACACATTTGAAAATGGGGTGACGAAAAAACTTCCAGATTTAGAAGATACTGAAGTCGATCAGTTTTTCATGAATGATGCATTTATTTACTTCACTAATGCTACAGGTTTATACAGTCAGAGAAAAGGCACTAAAGATGCTGTTTTGTACAACAGTCCTCGTTTTACAGTTACAGGATTTGCTCTAGACACGAAAGGAATGGTTCACATATGTACGATAGATGGTGTTTACGTTGTTAAGAAAGATAGTTTGACTGTTGAAAAAATAGTTAATTTAGACCGAGCGTACGGATGTGCTTTTGATAAAAATAATAATATACTTTATTCAGAGGGTACTAAACTAGTTAGACTTTTACCAGGTCCTGTTACAATATTAAATACAACGTAAGTGTAAATGTTAATAAAATATTAGTTCCACTTGGTTTTTTATGTTTATGCCCTGCCCTGTCAGTTACTAAATGCAATGCGTACCGTAAAACCTGCTCTGGAAAGACCCTTTTAAAAAAACCTTTTAATGCTACAATTTATGTAATAACATAAATTGTAGCATTAAAACCAAATATGGTTTAAATTATGTACAATATTTGTGTATTCGCTGTTGGTTTTCTTAATAAATAAATAAATGATCTGTTCGCAAGATGAGTTTCCGCATACAAGTATTGGTGAAATTTATTCACGCTATAAATAATAGCTAAAGCTTCTCGATGGATCTGTAAGTAATTCTTCTCTGCTTAGTTTTACGTGCATGAGGCAGAAGCAACTAGACGCTCCATTTTATCATCGTCAGTGAAATGTGACAGTACACTACCTATCCCCTGCGAACTAGCATCACATGCCAATATTAAACTTTTATTCGGATCATAGTGGGATAGAATTTCAGTACTCGAAAGCAGATTTTATGGTTCGAAAAGATGCCTCACACTCTCGAATCCATGTAAAATGATAATTCTTTTTTAATAATTCATATAACAGTGCAAGCTTATCACTCACTTTTTTGATAAATTTACCATAAAAAATAATAATTCCAAAAACAGATCTTAGTTCCGTGACATTTGTTGGTCTCGGCATTTTTCTAATAGCTTCTATCTTTTCGGGATCTGTTCTAATGCCGTCTTTATTCAAAATATATCCAAAGTACTGTACTTCATCAACTAGAAACACACACTTACTTTTTTCAGTTTTAAACCATACTTCTGCATTCTAATGAAAACAGTTTCTAATGCTAATAAATGTTCCTGTTTTGTTTTACCTCCAATAATTACGTCATCTAGGAAAATCTGAACATTTGGAATGTTTTCAACACTGCACATAATGCGTTGAAAAATTTCAAAGCTAGAGGACAAGTCAAAAACTACTCTGTTATACGAGTACATATATGAACCCCAATGGGTGTTGATAACTGCATATTTCTTAGTACCGTCTAACTCCATTGTACGCTTGTGATAAATCAATTTTTAATAAAATTCAGCCTTACCTTTAGGTATTGTCGATTCGATTTTTTAACAGTTAGTTTACTAATCTTTAGAAGCTTTAATTATTGATAATTTGTTTAGATCAATTTTACGTAAAGGATATCCATCAACTAATAAAACTGGGTTAACTATTGCTTTGTAATCTGCGCAAATTCGCAATGATCCGTCAGCCTTGTTGACGGGTACCAACGGTGAAGCCCAATCAGAACAATCTACTGGTTCAATAATCCCATCATCGTCGCCAGTGTAATATTCTGAAATAGAAATAAACTCGACTTGGATTTTCACATTTTATTGATCGAATGACATGACATGATTTTACAAAGGAACTAGTTATAAATATAGAATAAACCTTCATAATACAAATATTACAAAATCCGATATGCTTCGAGACCCTACGACCCTAAAGTGTCGACACCAAACGTCACAAATATGTAGCTATTGTCAATAGATGCATATTTGTGGCGTTTTAGGTCCTCCTGTCATGCAGCAGCTGCGTCAGCAACCAGGTTCTTGGTATTCCAAAACATAAAAAATTTACACTAGAATCAAATAGAAATTACTAATTGAACAGAAGGAGAAATTGGATTATACGAGAAACAGAGGTCCCATCTATTTGGAAGGTGGAGGTGAACTGTCTTGGCTGCTCGAGTTGCTAGAGAGAGCTGCCGAACAAGACGGGAAGAAGATACGGGTAGGTATTGTAACGGTCAACGGCTTCTGAGCTGACCGGGATCTCTATCTTCAAATGAAGACTGGTTTAGAGCATAAATTTATATTCGCAATCAACACTTTTCCATGAGATGTGTTCTGCTCGCGGGCCGATACAATACTGTCTTCTCTTGTTTTGACAGGCATTCTTTGATTTGAATTCAAAACATTATATTTATACTAGTGGTCGCCCGTGGTCTAAATTCGACCATAATAATTAATTTAAAATACAAGTTTGAACATTATTAAGATTCTGTTGTCAAAGACTATAACTTCTATAATCACAGATTTCACCAAGGCTCCACTGTTAATTTGAGTTTAACAATAAACAAAAGAGTATATATCCGTGTGTGTGGCAAATACATGGTAGTGTTTGTAATGTTTTTTTTATTCATTTAATGTATATTAATGCATAATTTAAAAAAAAATAGCATTCTGCACTCCTTCTCTATAAAAACTATAAGTGTGCGAAATTTCATACTCCTCTGTCAGCGCAATTTTCGTAAAAGGGGTATAAAGTTTTTGCTGTGTTTTTGCTTCACGTATTAATACATAGATGGTTTCTTGCAAAGTATGGTTCTAACAGTACCTACGTTTGGGTCGACTAGTCTTGATTTCGAAGCACAGCAAACAAGTAAACAGCCCACCAGAAGTTATAGTGCGAGATTTTTTACTAATCGATCATGTTCTAGTAAACGCAATTTTCTATGAGAATGCTTAGCGCCATCTCGTGTCGCGTGAAGGGAAACCTATATCATCCTATACTAAATGTCGTCAACTCGAACGTGATGGAGTATAAAAAAAACTCGCACTAGACCCTCTGGTGGTAAGTGTGTTCCATCACATAAAAACTTTTGCCATAAAAATTTTTCTTGCCAAACTGCAGACAGGCAGACTTCCCTGCTCACAGAAAGTGGCTACCGTCGTCTACAGGCGTTTGCTAAAGCAATGGCGAAGCCAGCGCGTTGTCGGCCTGTAGGATAGGACAAAGAGGATATGATTGGTTGACGGAATAGAGGGAGAAAGTGGGCTAGCTCAAGGCTAAATATCGCACACCGATTTTCTGTGAGAGCGTGGTATCACACCGATCGAGCAAGTCCTATATATATAAACTGTAATCAAGATAGTCATGGACGACGTTCTGCAAACAGCATCAGATAAGAATGTTGAGATGTATGTGTGGTGTTACAAAAATGGATACGAATAATTGAGAAGGGTCTTTAAAACCTGAGTATCTTCTTTGTATTTGAAGTAAAAACGACATCTATTTGTTTGAAGTCCAATTTAAGTAAAACCCAATTTATTTATTAGGTAAAATCAGTGCGATGCGTACATGACCTTTTTGTCGGTGTTGCCGGTTTTACAAAAGCAAAATGAGCGTTTCCTCGTCCTCCCTAAGTGAGCGTCGAATTAGTATATATAATAGTATATAACGTCGAATAGGTTGGACATTGTGTTAAAAAGAAAACAAATTTTTCATATGCGTACATGACCTTTTGTCGGTGTTGCCGGTTTTATGTGACATTTCCTCGTCCAAATATGATAGGCATATTTGGACTATACTACATGGAAAGATCATGTACATTATCTTTTGTTTTTTTTTGGAATGTCAAAATTTTGACGGCTCCTAAACAGTTGAAACTAGAAACATGTTCAAGGTGCTCTAAGAAAACGTCTCGACGAGGTCTACCCGCCTAAAATGTCAAAACTTTAATGGCCCGTATCTCCTAAAGGGCTCAAGCTAGACCCATGTTTATGGTACTCTAGTAAAAGAGCTTGATTAGATCTATACAAAGAAAAATGAGAAAAGATTTTTTTTTGAAAAATCTTGATCGGCCATATTCCAGAACGTTTGGTGCCAGAGCTCCGAGTTTTAACTTGAGTGTATAGTTATAAGGGACATCCCTAGTGTGAGGTAATATTGCAAAGCACTTTTCTAGTACAAAGTCACCAGTATAGAAGACATTCCTATAGCCTCGCGTGCTCGTTCGTTCTAGAAGACTAATATTTTTCCCATACAAAATCCTATATAAAACAGGGTTCGGAAAACTGTTAAAATCATGTCAAATGTCAGATTTTTTCCTAGTCAGATAGACTCTGAGTCGCTTGAAATGACTTGGATACATCACTATCAAGTACTATATTTTATCTCATTTTCTCACAGCCGAAACCCTATAAATACATTTATAGTTATCTCTTTTTTTCATTACACTTTTTTCTTTCATTAAATACAATTCACACCGACCCTCCCAGAATTAGTTTCACTTTAAAATAAGTTATAACTTTACGTTACCACTATTTATGATAGATATTTAAATTCCATTTTATATTTTTTTACTTTCTTGAAAAGCATCAAGTAGATCTTAGCATAATCAGTTTTCCCATAAATATTGTGAGTTTCGTCTTAAGCTGGCATCTCTACAGAGACAAATAAAATGGCGGAGCGCGAGTGTAAGACAATGCTGTCACGCACACAAGCATGCATTAGCTGGCCAGTTTTTACAGTAAGGATTATACATCGACGCCAAATCTAGGGGTAGCCAAATCAAAGCACAGATTATTACTAGAAAGACGATTGCTAAGAAGAAAGTTGTTGACAAGAACATTAAATGCTTCAAATCCTACCAGATGGCGGTACAGTTTCTTGTATCGCTTTTGAACTTTTATTATTAATACGTCAGTCTTTGAAGAACACGGGCCATAAAAATGACCGATACTTTTAGAGGGCTTGCGTGGGGCCTTGGAAAGTCCAACACGTAGAGGCCCTTTGACAAATTTAATGTAAATGTGGCGTGATACTGACCGATGATTATCTCTGTCTACACCATATAATAATGCACCCAAGGAAGGACAAGCCCCAGTCAGTGTGGGACTATTATGGGAAATGAGAACAAAAACTACCGGGCTTTTGGGGTGAACTGCTAGTAGGGGTCTGGGTATATGGGGACTATGGCGTCTGCCCGTTGCAATATTCGGGGAACATGAAAAATGGGCAGGCGGTGACGCGCCACTCCCTGCATGGGCCCCAAAAAATTCTATAGAAGACAGGGGTGACATGGGTATGAGTGGTTAAGGGGTGTCGAGAGGTGGGCTGCAGGTCACCGAAGCTACTTCCGAAATTAGGTCATTTATCAAGTCCACCCCTGGAGCTTGAGTCTTAGCTCTATTATATATATTAGATACTTCAATTCAAATAAATAACAGTGCCATACCCGTCCGTTCCAGGATGCTGTTGCTAAACGGCATCTATTTGGTACAATTGCGAGACATATTGTTTTGCTATATACATAGTTTAATAAACATTTTATAACTATTTCTCAATGTGTGATGCTTTGTGTTTAAAAACCGAATAAATGATTTTTGATTCTTCCTTCTTTCTTCTTACCGATCTGTTATCTTGCATCGGGCAGCTGGATCCATGCTTTCCTCTTTTTTATAAATGACTTATTTAAGAAGAAATACCTCACTAATATTACCATCTAATCTAAGAAGACTTATAAGTAATTTAAATATAACCTAAATTAACTACAAGTATACTAAGAAAGTGTACATTAACACTTTTCTTATTGTCTCTATTAAGGCGAAGACATTTTGTTCATGTATTCTTTATTAACACCTTCGGCGCCAAGAATGATTTCCAAAATCACACATTTATTTGTTTTTTTTTTAAGTTCATTATATGGTTTTATTTAGTGTATTAATGTATTTTAACCTTCCATTTTCCTTTTCCCTTCTCTTTTTCAGGTTTTTCAGGGTGTGTATCAAAAATGATACACTGGCTTACGAAATACTTTTATGTGTTCTCATATCTCCAGGACCATGTGTATGACACACATAACAAACTATGATATGAACATACATATGAAAACTCATTTAGTAGGAACACTAAGGGCCAATAGGAAGTACTTGCCAAAGGAAGTAATAAGGGCTAAATTGAAGAAAGGAGAAATGGCAGCAAAGCAAAGTAGAGAAGGAATAGTAGTGCTAAACTGGCGTGATAAGAGAGATGTGAGGATGCTTACCACCAAAATATCAGCTCTTGAAGTAGTCCCTAACAATAATAGAAGGGCTACTGCACTGCCCACGAAACCAAAGTGCATTGCTGACTATAAAAATGGAAAATCTTCCATAGACATTAGTGACCAGATGGCAACTTATGGATGTGCCTTACGCCGTTGTAGCAAATGGTATTGAAAACTGGCATTTGAAATAATATGGGGCACAAGTTTAGTAAACGTCCATTTCTTGTATAATGCGTATTCTACAAAAAAGAAATTGACAATAACAGTTTCGTGAACAAGTAATTCGAGCATTATTAGAGAGAATCTTTCACCAGATAATGCCAACCTTCTAGCTTACAGATCAAAACAAATAGATAAGAAACATCATTTGATTCAAAAAAATGTAGATGGAAAGAAGGTTCGTGGACGTTGTGCCGAATGTTATGAAATTTACGGGAGAAAGGGTATAAAAATAACAGGAAAAAATAAAACGGCACCTCAAATCTATACCATATGCTCAACTTGTACAACTTTCTTGTGCCACAAGTGTTTCAACAATACCCATTGAAGTCTTTTCTTTTCTGTATTGAATATTTTTTATAATATAATATCAAAGAAGTGGCTAGTTGTTTTATTTTTTTACCTTTACGACTCGTAACGCTCAAATTTTTTAAAGTATAAGTCGTACCCCAAACCCAAATACACCAAAAGATTTGCCCAGGCCAGAGCTTTTGTTTTCTTTAAAGAAATGTATGAAAATCGTGAGCATTTATGATACACAACCACTTAAACACAATGGACACGGTGTATAATTTTTGATAAACATTGTATTAACAAGTGTGTGCAAAAATGATACACTGGCGCAGAAGGTGTTAAGCTAGCACATTACATTACACTTTTGTTTTGTTCATAGCACTAGTTCAATGGGTTTTGTCCTTTTGAGCCTTCTCGTTATGTCCATGTTGTCGAGGAGCTGGATCGCCTCTATGTTCACATGATGATGAAGCCGGTACTCGTGGGCTTCCGCGTATTTTCTAATAATGCTGGTGGCAAACTCCACTTCCAGGTCCCGGTGGAGGTCGATCGATCTAACTAGGAGTGCACGATATATGTCGATATTTCATAAAATATCGATATAAGCAGACAATATATCGCTTCCACCCGATATTATCGAATAATTTAGTATCGATATATACAATCGATACATTTTATCCGATATACTAAATATCGTTAGAAATTAAAGAACATACTTTTACTTTGTTATACTGATTTATGGTTGGCAACTTGAATAAAAATAAAACGTAAAACCCTGAATTGTTGAATAACTAGCCTTCGCAGTAACGAAAGTGTCGTTGTTAACAAAAAAACTCTAAATTACTGAAGTAATTAAAAAAGTATGTAGTGGAGTTTGATTTGAAAATC
Source organism: Dendrolimus houi (assembly GCA_039645545.1). Classification (NCBI taxonomy): domain Eukaryota; kingdom Metazoa; phylum Arthropoda; class Insecta; order Lepidoptera; family Lasiocampidae; genus Dendrolimus; species Dendrolimus houi. The sequence goes on along the minus strand of CM077143.1, from coordinate 11,895,561 downwards.
AAACTCCACTACATACCTAACCTACAATGTATATTGGTTTCAACAGCTAAAGAGCAACTCCCGAGTCTCTCGATTTTATTTTTTAAGTAGTTTTTCAGCGGTGCCTAATTATGACATTTACTAATGAAATCATTCGATTATGAAAATAAGTAAGTTACTAATTTCGTAATTGATTTTCAATATTAGTATTCAAAAATAATTCGATTATGACATAAGTCATAATCGCCCACCGTTAAACAAAGTGCTACTCCTACTCTTCTTAAGGGCAGCAATAGTATTGTTACATGCCGTCAAAAATAAGCGCACAGCTGCCTGTTGTAAGCGCAGTTTATTGCCTTCCCGGATTAAGGAATTCTTTAGTCTTTTGAATTTGTAATTAAGAAAAACATGCTATTGTTTTTCTACTTTTTTATAACCATCATTAGCGTCGAACTAATCCTTAATGTTATTGTTTTCGACTTTGTTAGCCGTTCGCAGCTGTGCAAATTACTATTTCTTGGAAATTCAGTGCGCGCGGCCAATCTTTTTTGTACTGTGTAGTTAGTATAAGACGATGCCCGAGTGGAGAGGGGGGCAGTCAAGCGACGTCTACGAGACGAGTAAGACGTTTGTAGTATTCTCGATTAGCGATATAGACGACGGACTTTACGCGTGTCGAATTGCATTGAATCGTGCAGTGTGAAATGGTTGCACCCAGTCTTATTTGTATTTGTTTTACGTGTTTGTACAGTTCTAATAAATTCTATAGTAGTTCCAACGGCATTTTTAATTCGAGTTCTGTAGCTCGTAACAGTATTAAAAATTGTGTAATCTGCGTCTGTGGTTACTCGTTTCGGACTCAGTACAAAATAATCTACAAATAAAAGTTGTCTGTTTTGAGTGTTTTGTTTGATACAGTTTACGAAATGTAAATACTAATAATAATATAAATTAACTTATAAAAATGAATAATATGATATATAAAAACGGCTACAATTCAATTGCATAGAAGAAGCAAGCTGTGACAATAAAATTATTATCTGTTTTGCTTAGAGAAAAAATATTTGGAATTATAAATAAATAAACTTGATTTGTTTCTTTACCCTAGCTGTTTCTACTTATATCAACCTATCAAATATTTAATATTATAGACTAGCTAAATACGAAAAATACATTTTTTACGATATATCTAAAATATCGATATATTTCTACGATATATCGCAAAGTATCGATAGAACACTACGATATATATAAAAAAACGATATTTTTTTGTATCAACATCCCTAGATCTAACGTACCAAGGCGCGTTTACATTGCCTTTTAGTGCTTTATTTTGGAAGCGTTGTATGATTCCGATATTACTTCGTTGGGTATAGCCCCACAACTGTACGCCATAGGTCCAGATTGGCAACAGGACTTGTTTATAAAGAATCAGTTTGTTAGTTACTGACAACTTTGAATGTTTTCCAAGTAGCCAGTACATATGTCTGTAGCGAGCCTACAGTTCCTCGCGTTTTTTTTTCACGTAAGCCTTCCAGCGTAGTTTAGCATCAGGCGTCATACATAATTTCTTTGCGGTATTTATGTATGTCGGGTGACAATTTACCATATTGTTGGTAGTGCTCTTCTTTGACAACGTTTCAATTAGAGCACTCCCGGCGGTTATGGTCGATCTCAGAATGAGCGGCTTTCAGCGAATATCCTACTTCGTAGGAGTCTGGCTGGAAAACGAAAATTAATGGTCATAATTTCCTCCATGTATATGTAGGACTCGTATTTGTTATTATAAAGTAACCATATGATGGAAGTAGTCATATAACCGATAACATATAATCGAGCGACGAATATCGGAAATGGAGTAACCGGAAGTTGGAGGTTAAACTGGATGGCGGAAGTTGGTTTTATGAAGAAATCGAAACAGAAGTGGCGCCAAAGCATTACCGGATATTGTCACTACGGCGCGCTACGAGGACCTTAAATACGCGGTGTTCGGGCAGAGAGGGGACAGTCTTCAACCGACCAATCTACGAACAAGTCGTCTTGTGGTTGATAATTACTGCTTGATAATCGCAGTATTCTTGAGGGCAAATTGCTGCTCGCCGCCTGACAAGCGTGGATGCAATTCTTGGAGTTGTCCTAATATTTCTTTGTCTTATTGTGCTGTATTTAATATTGTAATTGTAATAATTCTGGTGTAATAAACTTTGATTATAATATTTCAGATTATTATTGTGTTATACTCGGTGTCGTGTCGTTCGCACGCCGTGAATCCGACATATATATTGTATTACGTATACATAAAAATCGGACAGGTGCCTGTAGGTCGGTCTATCATGTTTGCGTATTTACTACGGAATCCAAAAAAAAACAAATTGGAATTTCAACTGACTGAAAATTGAAATAATAATACATTTATCTTAGAATCTAGAATAATAACTAATATTTTAATAGAAAAAACAATGATAACCTAAGACCCAATTATCTCACCAACATAACATACGTGGAATAAAGAAATGTATGGAGTGGAGTGAACTAATGAACTCTCCCGCTCTAACTTTTGAAATATGACATGGAAAATTTAAAAATATAATAAGAGGTTTTTTTTATTTAATCCTCTCTCTTTCGCTCTTTGACAAACTAGATTAGATAGTCAGAAGTTTTTTCATCTTTTCTTTTAAATTAGATGATAATTAATATCTTTATTCATCATACAGCTTCAGCAATACTTAGAATGAAAAATGTTTTAGAACAGAATAAAACAACAATTTATTGCTAGAAATGTATGTGTAGACATGGTTTTTTTTTTTTGTAATGGTTTCAATACATTTTGCTTTATTAGGCTGTGTAATGTTCACGTATTATAACTAAATTGAAATTGATTTAAAATAATAAATATAAATTAGATGTCATAATAATTATACATGTCAAACAAATCATTAAGTAAAAAAGAATATAAAATAATTTTGACAAGAGCTTTTGGAAGACAAAAGACAAAATTTCGAACATCGACGCAGGGTTGCTAGCTTGTCGGTTTTCTATCGGATACACTTTGGAGAGTGTGCAACTGAGCTCTACGGTCTAATCCCGCCATCTCCATTCCACCATCGGACAACCAGACGCACCGGCACCGATATATATAACTACTAAAACGTTTCATGTCTGAATTATTTATCTTGCTGTCCAATCATTTGCACATTATTGGACCTCTAGTATTGCCTTACAAGTCGTACGTGTCGGAAAGATCGTTTCAGGCCTCATAATGGAACAGTTGGTTTTGTATGCCAAAACGTTATGACGCCAGTTTAATAAACCATTCCGATATTATGTTAATAGCAGACTTGGGGCCCTGGTAGTAAATTGACATTGTACGCAGTGTATGTAAAACTTTAGACACTACCAAGGCAAATGAATTATTTATAAGATATAGAAAACCGGTATTAAAGCTTTTAAAACGTTACATTTTATAGCAGTCTCCACGGGTTTTCCTAGCCGCGATTTTAAATATATATATGAGATGATAGAGAGCATCGGTTCGTTTGTCAATTTAGTTATCGCTTGGCTTGTTCGACGTGGTAAGTGTTGTTTATTATTAGTATTACGACATATTTTGAATACGACAGATTGACAAATTAAATTTCAAACCTTAGGTGCATGGCGGACTAGTAATGTTTACTTCTTTAGGAATTCCACTACCTAACTTTGTAGTGCTCAATAGATTACACCTTCCTATCAAAGGGTATAGCCGGGTTTTTTAAGTGAAAACTCCTCCTTCGGTGTTTTCTACTTTTATTTTAGTTATTTTAACTCGCCTCAAAGAGGTATGGGCCTTGAGTTAAAAATCGAAAAAATATCAGTTCGATAGAACAGAAGGTTATTAAAAAAAAACCGTTTTTATTTTTGTGATACCGCTCCACCACTTCATATTTAAAAAAAAATATAAGTAGAAAGGATTGTAAAACACATATTCTGAAAAAAATTGGTGATAGATAGTTTTCAAAAACTCGAGATTAAAACTATTTAATTTTTATTTTATTTTTAGAATATCGGCTGTTCATCCGAGAATTACAATAAAAATATTGTTGTATGCCTTTTGCTTGTAAGTATTGGTAAAAAATCGCCTTATCTTAAATATTAATTTTACTATTGAAAATATATGAACACAGAAAAATACGTTTTGTTAAAAACTCAAAAAATACTCAAAATAAAGAACCGAAAAATTAAGTGAATTATTTTTATTTGGTAACAAAAGGAGTACCATAGTTAAAATAGAAAACGCCGCAGGGACAGGTTTTACTTAGAAACCCGGCTATACCCTTTAAGAGGAAGGTGTAGTCTATTTAGCACTACATTAGATCTTTACATTTTTCGCAATTTCATCACATAACTTTGTAATGCTAAATAGACTACACTTTCCGGTCAAATTTCATTCACCCAGATCCAGTAATTACTGACAAAAATGACTATGACATAGACAGCCGGACAATCCGATTACATATACGATCCCTTTTTTACGCAAATAGCTAAAAATTAAAAAGTGATTCAATAAATGAAACCTTCATAACGAATCTGGTGCACACAGACTGCTTGTAAAGCTTAATACGCCACTATCAGCTCTGCGTGCGATAGTTAATTGCCTATAGGAAAAACAAAACTTGTATGTATCAACTCCGACGCACGACTGAAGTTTACTCTTACATGTGCACGTGCGCGGCGACAGTGCCAGTATAAAGGGGGTTATATAATATACAGATTAGCACTGAAATTATTTTAATTAATGAAAACGACTTCATTGATTTTTTTTGTTTAGCTCGCTCTTAATACTGGATCGGTTAGAAAAAAGAAAAACTTAATGTTTTGAATTACACTTGTATTATTTCACACCTTATAAAATTGCCATACCGGGGCATGGGGGGGCCTTACATGAGAATCGATTCTTAAGGAGTAAACTCCATAAAACTTAATGGTAACTTAATGCCAAGTGGTAGGGCATTTGCCCGACCGGATGGCTACCACCCCTGGTCTAAAGTATGTCACCATAACAACCTTGAGTTGTGTTCCAGCATTAGTGACCAGGTTCCAGTCTCCCTTAAGAGAGCAGCAGCGCATTTGTAGTACCTTTGGTGTTGCAAATGTCCATAGGCTATGGTGTAATCGCTTTCTATCAAATCTTTCTGTCTGCCTGTCTGCTGAACTACTGCAATAAAAAAATAAAATAAAAAAGTGTTACACTTACAAATAAATATTTTTAGTTCACCAGCTCAGTAGTTTTTCTTCTGGGCCTAGGTAAACTATTTCATAACCTTTCCAACAAAACATTGTGCAATCTTTCTTTTAATGATATCTTCAAACACATTTTACCCTTGTTGTAAAGATCTTTTTATTTTTATAGACCAAAATGAGGCTCATATTGATACTATCTAGTCTCCTTGCAATCCAAGCAGGAGTCATCAAAAGAGAGGCCTGTGATGGTGTAACTGTTAATGGCGGTGCCATAAGCAAGAAATTTTACACGAAAATCTTGACAGACCGATTTTATTAATTGTTGATCTAAAATCCAACGTACTATACTTCAGTTACTTAATTTCAAATTTTGAATGCAGTACGGCCAGACTTAACTTAGACACTAAAGAGTTTAAAAATATAAAAGGAGTAATTTATGGGTACACTCAAGCAGTAGACAGAAATTCCCATGACGTTTATATAGGAGGCATTGGTTTGTACAAGTACGACGCTGTGGATGACAATGCAACTTTTATTGGAGCGGAAGGTGCTGATATATTGAGAACATATTACAAAGATGTGTTATACTATTCATTATTTCAGTCTAGATCCGTCTACACTTTCGAAAATGGGGTGTCGAAAAAATTTCCTGACTTAGAAAATACTAAAGTCAATAATTTTGTCATAGATAATGAATTTATTTACTTTACTAATGACACAGGCTTATATAACCAGAAAAGAGGTACTAAAGATGCTGTTTTGTTTAATTTTCCTCAAGTGAATGAAGGTAATGAAAGAGGACTAGCTGTAGACTCTAAAGGGACAGTCTACATATGTATGTTAGATGGTGTTTACGTAGTTAAAAAAGACAGTTTGACTATTGAAAAAATAATTGATATAGATAGTGCTCAAGGACTTGCTTTTGATAAAAATAATAATATAGTTTATTCAGATGCTACTAAACTTGTTAGACTGTTACCAATTCCTGATAAGAATTTACATATAATGTAAATGTAAATGTTAATAAAATATTAGTTACACTTTGTTTCTTTATGTTTATGCCCTAATTCGAGTCTAGTACTATTCAGCGCCAGTCCATTTCAACGCCAGCCTACTTCAGAACCACAAATTAATAATTTATGTGTATATAAGTTAAATTTTCTTCTATTTCTGGTCATCGAATTTTAAGTAATGAAGGGCGGAATGGGGAGGGGTGGGACTATTTACTTATTTTTCACTAACATTGTACTTGTATCATATTCATATTTATTGATAACAATGAATAAATGATGACCAGTCTGTTCTGGCACTCGCCGGCCGCTGCCGCGGCACGCTTGGTTCGCTCACTCGGCTCGTGTGCTTTATCGTTCAGTAAAGCAAAAAAAACAGCCAATTAAGACCAGCGCTGTTCTTCCGCCTGGGACCAGCTAGTAAAGTCAGTCATGTGCTTAAAAATTAAATAAATAATATTTTCTTAAGTTGTTGCGACTAGTAATTACAGTCTAACGATACTTTACACGATTATATACATTGAACAATTAAATTTCTACCCTTAAATACATACACGAGCTATTGTTAATCTTTAAATTTTACTCAATTTTAATATGTAATTTTCTAATGCTAAATAGATTACACCTCCCGGTCAAATTTCATTCATGTAGACTCTAGACCCACCTAGTAATTACTGACAAAAATGACTGTGATATAGACATACAGACAATCCGATTACAACTGGGATCCCTTTTTGTGAAAATGGTTACACTATGCACTATGGCACTAAAAAGAAAAAACTGATTTGGAAAATGAAACTTTTATAACGAATCTAATGCAAGCAGACTGCTTAGAAAGTTTAATACGCCATTATCATCTCTGCGTGCGACAGTTAATTGCCTAAAGGAAAAACAAAACTTTTATGTGTTATATCCGACGCTACGACTGGAATTTACTCTTACATGTGCACGTGCGCGACAACAGTGGCCGCATAAGGGCGGTTACAAGAAAAGAAAAACGACATACAGACAGATAACTATTTAGCAATTTGAAAATACACATATAAAGACAAAACATACTGTTACGACTTAGCCAAAATTCCATTAAGCAAGTCGACAAATGTGAATGCGCACCTGCGAGCCATAAAATCCAAGTTTATTACCTGCCCGCATTTGCAGTTCTTTTGTTTTCTTCTCAGTGTTTAATATTTGTAATTAAAAAAGCCGCCTATTGTGTATTTTAATCCTCTTCCCGTAGGCAGTGGCCAGTTGTTATTCTAAGAAACCATTGTTTACATAATCGTGACATATTGTAAGCTGAGTCTAAAAGGATGCCCGAACGGAGAGATCGGCAGTCAAGCGACGATTACGATACGAGCAAGACGTGTATACATTCGATTAGCTATATAATGACGGACTTTGCGCGTGTTATTTAATTGTGCACTAGACGTGGATTTATTGCGTCCGGTTATATTTGTACCTATGTTATACGTGTTTGTATAGTTCTAATAAATTCTATAATAATTCTAACGGCATTTTAATTCGAGTCCCGCACTCGTAACAATATTAAATAAAGATTACATAAGTAATATTTGAGCGTCTGACACAAACATAATAGTAGTTTTAATAAAACTCATTTAGGTAAACAAGCTAATATAGGAGAGTATTTTGTCTATAGACGATACACACAAAATATGTAAACTTAATGAAGCAAAACAAAGGTGTATATTAACATCACATACAGATTAGCACTTAAATTAACAAAAACGGTTTCACCCATTTGTTTTTTTTTTTTTGGTTGCTCTAATATTGGAGAAGTTTGAAAGAAAGAAAAAACATAGGCGTTTTTAATTACGTTTGTATTGTTTCACAAATTATAAAATTTCTATATCGGGGGGCTTTACATGAGAATCGATTTTTAAGGAGTAAACCCCCCAAAATTTTAATGTAACACTTACAAAAGTCCCGAATGTTTTTTAGTTCACCCAGTTTTTATTCTGGGCCTGAAACACTATGTCATATCATTTACATTGCTCAATCTTTCTTTTAATGATATCTTCAATCACTTTTTATCCTTATTGTAAACATTTTTTTTATTTTACAGACCAAAATGAAGTTCTTATTGATCCTATCTGGTCTCCTTACAATCCAAGCAGGAGTCATCAAAAGGGAGATCTGTGATGGTGTAACTATTTACGACATGTGCCATAAGCGAGAAATTTTATATGAAAATATTCAACCCCCATTTTCATTAACTGTTGATCAAAAATCCAACATACTATACTTTAGCCACGAACTTACAGATTTTGTATACACTAGTGCCAAATTTAACTTAGATACTAAAGAGTTTAAAAATATAGGAGTAAATGGTGGGTTCGTTCAAGTAGTAAACAGAAATTCCCATGATGTTTATATAGGAACCAATTATGGTTTCTACAAATATGATGCTGTGGCTGACAAAGCAACATTTATTGGAGCGAAAGATGTTAATACATGGAATATATATTACAATGATAGTGTATTATACTATATCCGATTTCCAAAGAAAACCCTCAATACATTCCAAAATGGGGTGTCAAAAACATTCCCCGAGTTAGAAGATACTAATGTCGACGATTTCATCATAGATAATGAATTTATTTACTTCACTAATGATACAGGTTTATACAGTTGGAAAAAAGGCACAAAAGATACTGTTTTGTATAATTGTCCTTGTCGTAAAGTTAAAGGATTTACTCTAGACACGAAAGGAACGGTTCATATATGTATGCAAGATGGTGTTTACGTTGTTAAGAAAGACAGTTTGACTGTTGAAAAAATAGTTGATATAGACTTTGTGTATGGATGTGCTTTCGATAAAAATAATAATATAGTTTATTCAGACACTAGTAAACTTGTTAGATTTTTACCAGTTACTGATGAAAAATGAAATATAATGTAAGTATAAATGGTAATAAAATATTGGTGATAGTTTGTTTCTTTATGTTTATGCCATAAGTTGGTTTCTAAGTGCATTGCGTACTGTTAGAGGTGCTCTGGAAAGCTCCTGTTAACGTTATGTAAATATTATTACTAAACACTTTACCGTCTTGATTTCACTCTAACAAATGGCATTATTTCGTTCAAAACCAACATGTGTTTTGTTTATTCTAAATCTAAATGTAAACTCTGCATCAGTCAAACTTTGCAAGAGGTTTATTCGCCGAAACGCTTTTGAGGACTCTGCTCTTAGAGTGAGATCCCAATCACCCCAGACTTACGTGATTTTAGGAAAGATGAAATTTTTAGGATCGATAGTTTAAAATAAACTTAGAAAGGAATGGATACTCGCTAAGCTGAAAGCGGCCATTCCATCAAGCCAATACAATTCAAGCCCATCTGATGGTAAGAGAGAGAGAGAGAGATATGACACTTTATTGTACACCATTACAGAAAACTGAAAAACTTATAGTCTAAAAATATTCTAATGTGCACAATGGGCGGTCTTGTCGCTAAGAAGCGATCTCTCCCAAACAACCCGTGGTAGAAATAAAGCAGGTTCAATTTGTCAACGGTGGTATACATAAATATTATACGATATGCAATTACATACATTATATTTTATTCAATAATAAATATATAAGTATGTAAAATATTGTTACAACTTAAGTTCCGACAAAAACAAAACCCACCTGCATATCTATAAAAATACATTTTATTACCTGTCGGCATTTGAACTAGTTGTAATTCTTTTAAGATTGTCTTCTTTTGTTTACTTATTTATTGGTTATTGTGTAGAACAGCCTATTGTAGTCGTTTATGGCCGTTTACAGGCATAAATTACGAGAAATTACGTCGACGCTTGCCGGGCAGACATATTTGCATTTGTGCAGTATAAAATAATGGCCCGATGGAGAGAGGAGGCAGCCGAGCGAGAACCACAAGCGAAGCGAGACGTGTGTACTATAATCGAGAATCTAATAAGTGACGGACTTTGCGCGTTTTATTGAGTTACGACCTTCTGCATTACTTTTGGACTTGTTGTGTTCGGTTATATTTGTACGTCTTTGTATAGTTCTAATAAACTCTATAGTAATTCTAACGGTATTTTAATTCGAGTCCCGTAACTCGTAACAATATTATATTAGTAAGAACTATGTAGCAGGCAGCGCATTCCAAAGTCGAACAGCCTGCACAGTATAAGAATTAATTATTGAAAAAAGTTGAATAATATTTGGGAGTATTAAGTGTACTAATAATTAGTAAAGGTTGTAAATTGTGAGAGGAAGAGTTGAATTCAAAGCGGGTTTGAGATAATACGCGGTTGTGGGGATAAAACACATTGTAAAGGAGTAAAAAGTAAGTGTGTTCTGTCACCTAAAAACTTTTGCCGATGATAGATATTATTATTTTTTTGTTGGCAAGCTGGCAAACAAACAGAGCCCGGCTCATGGAAAGTGGCTACCGTCGCCTACAGGCGTTTGCCAGAGCAACATCGAAGCTAACGCGTTGCCAGCCTTCAGGGTGGTATAAAGAGGATAGGATTGAGGAATCAAGCAGGAGGAGTGGGATTAGTTCAAAGATAAGCGTTTCACGCCGTTATTCTATGAGAGCGTGGTATCACACCGATCAAACCGGTCTTATAAGCTGTAATCAAGGTAGTGATTTCACAGAAGTCGAAGGAATTTTATTCCAATTTTTTACAACAAACCCGTATAATAAATAGTGTTAGTCGGTTGGTAGCACGCAAGATAAACTTTCTTCTCAAACCCTTGCGTACAGAAGTAAGTTTCAAAAGTGTCTATAAGTCTAGAGTTGTTTTACTACATCGAAATATAACAAGACTTGCGGAGCTTTCTAAAAATGTAGAATTTAGGCTATGTTCCAGAAGTCATAAACGATGAAATACACAAATGTCATTGGTTGATTCGAAAATCGCGCCTTTTTCAATGTCAAGAGATAGAGAGAGTAAATGCTCTGTGGTCAACGCTCACTTCGACCCACCTCTTGACATGGGTCGTTGTGAGCGCTGTGTGATCGAAAATGATGACGTCATTAGTGACGATTTCGTCACGATCATAACGACCGCGGTCGCTTTGTGGAACGGCAAACGGAGCATTTTGGGCGTTGCGAGATACTAAAGGAACGCGTCCTTGGAGGTGTTATAAAACTTGCATTATTTGATGCTGGTGGTACACTCACCCCCGAATGCTCTCGCCATGTCTCACCGAGGGCACTCGTGCGACCTTGTACACTCTCGTTTATTCAGTAAAGGTAGCGAAGGTCGAGAAGATGGACGCATTACGAACTACAGCAGCTGTTACCCTATGCGCCACAAGTTATTATAATTACGTGCAAATGTACCATACAAAAAATATAACTATAGTATACTGAATGATGCGAGAATGTATAGTGATGCATCCGCGTCGTTTCGCGAGGGTAAGCGGGACTCTTTGATCGCACACATAAAACCGACTCAGAATGGAGAGCAGACGAATCGAGGCGAGACAAAACGATACCAGACGAGTGGACCATGTACACTCTCGCACTCGTCATGCCTCGCGATGCCTCGAGGAAAGTATACAGGCGGCATAAGGTAAGAAAGAACCAGCTATGACGACGTTCAGCAAACAGCAGATGGATAAAGTGAGTAACAAATATATGAGGAATACGAGGTAATTGTTTTTTTTATAACCATCCAAACTTAATTTTATATTAAAATAAATATATTTGTATATAAAATGAAGTATGGGTGGTAGAACAAATTTTTATGGCTTAAAGGCCTAGTTGCCAACCATAAGTATTCATGTTTTTTTTTGCTATTTACCTACGTGAATTGCTTAATTGTGTTTTATTTAATTTTTCAACAATTTTCTTGTGTTTTTAGACTATTTTACACCTTTTTATGTTGTCTATTGGATTTTCATTAAATTTTTCAACTTTAGACTTATGATATAAGTGCAATATTAGTGATAAACCTAAGTGAGGTTATTTTTACAAAAACATTAATATCTCAAGAAGCTTACTTTTTTGTGACATAGGGATTGCACAAGGCATAAGTATTCATCACTAACCTCCCCGTCCACACCCCTCTACCCCTCCAAATACTTGAAATCAATTTGTCGTATATCTATAATATACCCCACCCTGTAAGTCCATAAATCTATATATATATATATATATATATATATATATATATATATATATATATATATATATATATATATATATATATATATATATATATATAAATCAATTGCTGGTCGTTAGTTTCGCTAAAACTCGAGAACGGCTGGACTGATTTAGCTAATTTTGGTTTTGAATTGTGAAAGTCCAGGGAAGGTTTAAAAGGTGAGTAAATATGAAAAAATGCTAGGAATATAGTAAAAATAACAATTTCACTTTCCCTTAGAAACTATTCCTACCTGTCAAACATTTGATGTTCGTCGCGTCGTTTAGAAATCAATTAAATATAAAAGTCGTTCAGAAATCAAATTAAATTTAAAAGTTTTTTTGCTTTCTTCATTTTTGTGGTTTTGAATGTCAAACGTTTGATGTTCGTTCAGGTTAAGTTTTGACCACATTTTTTATTGAAGTTAAAACATTCTGCAATTATCATTCAGCTTGAGTCTGAGTCTGATGAGTCTGGGGCGGTTTGAAGTTTGCCGGCTCAGCTAGTATTAAATATAATAATCGACATAAATAATAAATATATCGACACGACCCAACCTTCTATCAAAATTCGTTGGTCGTAAGGCATCATCGGTCGTGTCGTATAAAGGGGGCAACCATCTCATCATGTGGTGTGTGAAGTTTGCAGTTTCTTGCGGATTGACCGTTAGAGAAAACGAAACCAACTATCGTGATATTTCTTTTATAAATTGTTAATTAATAGCAATATACGAGTGACTACGAACTATTTGTTTCTTTTGGCTGTGCACCAAATAAGACGGTGCATATGTAAATGTGCGATGGATACCAGCGTACTATATCTTAAACCCCCACAGGTCTTTGAAAGTGGCTTGTTATGTGGGAAAATATCCAGTGGCGTAGCTAGGGGGGCGGCCCGCACCGGGTGCCATCCGCTTAGGGGTGGGTGACCCCCTACCGTGAACATGAGTTATAGTGCCACCCATAAAATGTCGCACTAAAGTTATTTCTAACAATATGTGCATCAGTTGCTTCATGTGAGAGGAGTTTCAGCAAATTGAAATTAATTAAAAATTACTTGCGGTCTACGATGACTGAAACCCGATTGAACAATATTAGTATTTTAAGGATAGAACATGAAACAACACAAAATATTAATTTCGATGACGTGATTTCGAAGTTTGCAAGTGTTAAATTAAGAAGGAAGAAATTTAAATTTTTTATTAACTAAATTTCTTTCACATAATATATAAAAATTATTTGTAATACTCGTATTTTAATGAAACGTAAATTATTATTACTTCTCTTTTTTATTTTAACAGTTTTGATTGAGTTTAGGGGTGTCACCTACAATATTCACCCCGGGTGCCACCCATGCTAGCTACGCCACTGAAAATACTCCGCTGGGTCCCTGTAAATATGGTAAGCTGAACAAATGCCGGCTTGATCTCGTAAAAGTTGACATGCATACCAATGGTCTCAAAACAAGACATGTTGAAGTGCACCCGAAGCAGTGATGAAAATATAGGAAAGCGGACCGTGAGCTTCGATATATACCGCTTGGTTGATGATGATGAAAATTGAGAGGAAAAACATCACATTCATTTCTCATAATGACATATTGATAATACAATATCTTTCGAATAGAAAAATAATTATGACATTTCTCCGTATCTTTCTACTCTAAATAAGCGACTGTAACGTTGCACTTGCACCATTAAAAAAAACCATAGACATAGCCAATCACAGTGCAATATCAAACTTTGTCACTGTCAAGATATTTTTAAAAATAAAAAGCTGTGACCGGGGTTAAGTTTGGTCTCACTCGAAAACAGCAATATGCTGAGAGCAAACCTTGTTCGCTGAAAATGCGGCTACAAATTCTCAAAATATGCTCTGTGTATAATAATGTATAACGAATGTAATTACGTCGCTATTTCTTCGAATAAATTCAAGTTCAAATTCAAATTCAAAGTTTTTTATTCAAAATAAGCTCCACTGGAGAACACTTTTTGAAGGTCATATAAATATATAAGTTAAAATTTAATTTTTCTTCCTATTCTATGTATACCGCTTCACAACGTGTTATTGCTGTTAAGGAGAAGAAGCGGCAAGAAACTCCCCAGCAACACGTCTAGCTAAATAATGTTTTTCTTTAAGTTTCTTATTCCATTTATATCTCAAGTTGCTTTTTTTTTAATAAGTTTTATACAGAAGTATGTTACAGAATTACTTTTTGAAGAATTAATGGAGTTGTAGCAAACAGTGCATACTCAATAAGACCAAGACACAATAAGAGGAAAGAAAAATATTATGAAAGTTATAATAATGATATGACGTACTAAAATGTTATGCTGCAATATATCTCCATAAATCCCTTACAAGCTTGGCAAGATAACATTATACAAAATATAGTATAAGATGTTAGAGCGAGCTGCTATGGAAATGAATTTTTGTCATTTAAGTATTCTTCAATAGTGTAGTATCCCTTTTTTAGCAAGATACTTTTTAATTTGGTTTTGAATTTAGTGAAAGGCAGATCTAACATTTCACTCGGAATCTTATTGAAGAAGCGTATACCAAACCCCAAGAAAGAGGACAGTACTTTTTGTAATCTAAAAGATGGCAATATCAGTCTATTACAATGCCTGGTGTTGAAATTGTGAATATCCTTATACTGCTTGTATCGTATCCTTATACTCAAATTATTACGAATATAAATTATATTATTAAAGATATATTGGCAGGCGACCGTCATAATATTGATTTCCTTAAAGCATTCTCTAAGAGACTCCCGAGGGCCGAGGTTGTAAATTGATCTTACGGCTCTTTTTTGTAAAACAAATATGGTCTCTAAATCAACAGCGTTGCCCCAAAGTAAAATACCATAGGACATAACATTATGAAAATAACTAAAATAAACTAGTTTAGCAGTCTCTTCGTCAGTGAACTGCCTAACTCTTCTGACCGCATATGCAGCAGAACTAAGTTTTCCTGAGAGACTAGATACATGAGCGCCCCAGTGGAGCTTCTGATCTAGGTTAATGCCTAAGAATACAGTTGAATCTACTAGATTAAGTCTAGTGTCGTTAAGAGAGATATTAATATCGTATTCTTTTACATTGGGCATAACAAACTTAACACATTTAGTTTTGCTCGGATTGAGCAATAAGTTATTTACAGTAAACCACTTAGATATTTGGGATAAGGCGTTGTTTACGTCGTCAAAGTTCAGTTTATTTCTATCAACTTTAAATAGAAGTGATGTGTCATCAGCAAACAACACTACCTCACACATATCATTAATAAAATATGGCAAATCATTAATATATATCAAAAATAAGAAGGGACCTAGAATAGAGCCCTGGGGCACACCCATAGATATGCCAGTCTCACAAGATTTGACATTGTTAATTTCAACGCTTTGGGATCTGTTATTTAAGTAAGACGATAATAGGTTGAGAGAATCGCCATGAATACCGTAATAATTGAGCTTTTTTAGGAGGGTCACGTGTTCAACGCAATCGAATGCCTTGGACAGGTCACAGAATACACCAATGGCATTCTGTGATCCTTCCCAAGCATCATAAATGTGTTTTAGGAGCTCAACACCTGCATCGGTAGTGGATCGACCTTTGGTGAACCCGAACTGTTTAGTATGAAATAATTTATTAATACTAAAATGTGAGAGCAGTTGATTTAAAATTATTTTTTCAAAGATCTTGCTTAAGGTTGGTAAAATAGAAATTAGCCTAAAATTGGAGGGGTCGTTTTTGTTTCCACTTTTAAATATAGGGATAACTTTGCTAACTTTCATTAAGTCGGGAAATACCCCTTTATCTACACATCGATTAAATATTTCTACTAGTGATAGTGCAATAGTGTCTATTATGTCATTTAATACTTTTAAAGATATACCCCAAAAATCAGCTGTGTTTTTAATGTTTAATGATTTAAACGTTTTTACAATATCACTTGTATCTATATGATTAAATTTGAATGAAATATTACATTCATCAACACACTGTGTCATTAGCAGCTCAGCTTCCAGTGGTGATGATGACAAAGAGCCAGTTGTTAAGGCTGGTATATCCCTAAAGTATTCATTAAATGTTTGTGCAATTTCAAAGTTATTACTAATGGTGTTATTGTTAATTACAAGCTCAATTCCATCATCTCGACGTGAAGTTTTGCCAGAAGCGTCATTTATGACACTCCAAGTTGTCATAATGACATTTGATGATTTCTTAATTCTGTTACTATAATATAAAGATTTGGCAGCGATGCACACTCTTTTAAAGGTCTTAGAGTACTTTTTAATATAGTCAAGAAAGTCTGGATTTTGATAAAGTTTTTCTTTCTTTCTTTCTAAAATTCAAAAATATCAGCTGTTATAATTCTTTTATATGCAAGTATATTATTCCAGACGATTCAAAGCTTCCTTTAACGTTATTAAATTACTACGTGTTCCCGCTGGGGTTAGTTCCTATCCATATATATAAAATTTAACTGTTCTACTACTTAAAAGTAAATATAATTAATTGAGCTGATTTACTTATCTAACGGAGGACACTGTGTCAAATGCCTATTCTTCGTCATCTAATTCCAGGACCAAGGCTACCCTTGCTTTTCCTAAAAAAACCTATACAACCAAGCAAACATATACCAGACGCAGACAACTACAGATCGAGCTAATATTAGAGCTGTGGAACAACTGGACTCTAAGAGCTTCAAAGGCTTCGACAGGCCTTTTGTACATAGAAGTCCATCGGTTGTCACGGAACAGATTAAATACATTATTTATACTACATAATTATCTTGTATAGTTCATTGACCCACCTAAACCTATACTGTGGCCAAGGAGTTGGAGCTGACTTTTCCCCCCACGTCACAGTGGCGCCCAACTTGGGGCACATATATCCCCATAGGGCATATATATCTATTTTTAGAAGTGGAACTTATTAGTAATTAAGAAAAAACAAGTTTTCATAACGCTATTCTTCGCTAGGTGCGCTTGTGTGTAAAATAAAACAAAACTTCAAAATCATTGTTCTTTATTAATTCGATATTTCTTTTGAATCACAGTCTATAATATTTTACGTAAGTATTTTCATGTCAAAAACGTCACAATAAAAATAAATATTAATAATACAATATTTATCGGATTGAAAATCGACTATAAAATGTGAAATTGAATTTAAAATAAAGTGAATGCAGGCATATAGGTTATTACCAAAAATGGCGATCGCCATGTATAAAAGTTAAATAGCTTTAAACCCTCCGCTACTAGATGGCGCTATAAGTTCATCTTATCCTTTTAGGAAGTTTTATTAATTAAATTAAAACAGTATTTGAATGCAAATGTTAATGTCACTGTATCAAAAAAATGTTGTTATTATTGACATTACTGATGTAATTATATATGAACATTTATGAGCGTCAAACATAAAACCATTAAAAGAGAAGTGTAGAGGTTATTGTTATACATGATTCACAAATTCGAGAAAAACAACAAAAGAGAAACATTGCATTCAAAGAACAATATTTTTATCTATTGTATAAATACAAATAAATATTATGCATGTCTTTGAAAACCACGGCCATAAAGGAAGGACAACACGTAAAAGCCCCTTGACAAATTTAATGGAAATGTGGCGTGACACTGACCGGCGATTATCTCTGTCTGCACCATATAATAATGCACCCAAGAACAAGCCCCGGCCAGTGTAGGCAATGTGTATGGGCAACGAGCACAAAAAGTACCGGGGGTGGGGTGGAGTGAAATGCTAGTGGTACTAGGGGTCTAGGAATATGGGGACTATGGCGTCTGCCCGTCGCAATGTTCGGGGAACATGGAAAAATAGGCAGACGGTGACTCGCCACTCCCAGTATGGAGCCCAAAAAATGCCGTACTAATTGGTGGTGGGGCAACATGGGTGTGAGTTGTTAAGGGGTTTGGAGACGTGGGCTGCAGGTTCACCGAAGTTACTTCCGCCATTATACCATTTAACACTTCACAAGGGGGCTTTGGAAGTAAATAATAAATATTACTATTATTTTATTAAGATAGTCTTCAGTATTTTGGAATTGCCAAACTGATATTTTTTAATTTGTCGTGCTATTTCAGTCTCTAATTTCATTAACTAGTCTTAAATAGTAAAACATCAAAAAGCTACAGAACAGCATTAAGTGGCGCCATCTAGTTATATAGGTCATAGGAGTTTTTACAGGTAAGTTTTTACTGTCTGGTCGTCAATTCAGTTTTCAGTATATTTCTCCATGATAGGTATTCACTGTCTCTAAGAAATTAACTAATTAAGAAGTAAACATTTTTAGTATAAAATTATAAATAAATTCAGCAGACAAACATACATTATATACCCAGGATTATGTATTGCGGTTAGGGGTAATATACAATGGACATATATGCAATCGTCCCATTAACACCCAGACCTGCGTAAAAAGGACTGTTCGTTAGCATTTACTCTACAAGGAAACGAACTCAAACCTATATATTTAGTGAGTTAAGCTACCAAAACTAATTAGATTATAGGAGCTTTAATTTTTTTAAACAAAAATTAAAAAACACGTTATGGGTATTACACATTGGTGTTTAAAACGCTGCGTTTTATAAGTTATAGGGCGGTCCAGCCGCTTTCCTGTAACTATACGTTTCATAAACTTCTTTTAATACTCGTTATTTGTTTATATAAATACTTGTATGTTGTCAAGTTGTCGCACTCAGAAAGAAGTACAATATCTATTTAAGATTGTAACTTTTTCCAATTACTTAAGTTTTTATTATTTTGAGTACAATCTGAGTTTTGAATAAGTCAGAGTAAGTGTGAGTTCTAAATAATGTCAGATTAACTTAGAATACAGTTAAAATTATTAATAATAATAACATAGACTGACGCATCTTATCATTTTTGTGAGTACCTACCTACTCTGTAACTTATTCTTTACTTTGTTGCCAACTGACCTAAAATGTAAACTTAAATATAATAGCGTAAAAGGAAAAGTTTAGTCGTTGTTACTGAAATTTGATGAGCAGTTTTCTAACTTGGAGAGACCCTACTAACCATATTAGATAACGGTCTATAGATTATTATTTCAAGTAAGGACTATTACAATTCTTGTTTTAAATATTATTTATATGTGTATGTTAGGTCAATAAGGAGCAAGTTATAAAATTATGAATTGTGAGCATTATTTATGTTCATTTAAAATTATGGAGCGTCAATTCACGCATAACAAACTTATTACGAAATAAGCTAATCTTTAACTTAATCGTCATTTAAGTTTTGAGTGTGAAAGTAGAAATTACTATGGAACTTGAGTTCATATTAAACTTTCTTATTATATAAGTTTATCAATACTTAAACTATCTGGGTGCGGTAAATAGATACTTGATACAATTAAAAATATTTAAGGACGAAAAAACATAATAATATATTGCTGAAATTTTATTTTATTAAAGGTAAGTTCATTAAGAAAATTGATAATATTCTTTACAAGACGTTTTTTGGAATTTCTATAGTCAAAAACTGACTGACTGATGATATAATAAAATAACGGTTGAGTAAGTAAGTCGATAACATGACGTGCAAAGTGAAGCAAATTGAGTATAAATGCAAACCTCAGCTGCTACAGTCAGGATTAATTATTACTTATTAATAATACACAAAGCAATTAATGAATTGATAAAATATACTTTATCACAAAATTAAATGAGTAATAGTCAACAGTGCGGCTTTACATTTTTTAATATAAAATTCAAAGAAGTTCAAAAATTTTGTAAGAAAACTTCGGCGTTTTTTCTAACGTTGTATTTTGCCCTTACTTAACAATAATTAAAACTTAATGTTAACAGGAACATCCGGGTTAAGTATACTCGATGCTTGTATATTTTATTGATGTCTGTTTATTCAGCCTGAAACAAAAGAAATAAATATAAACATATTTTATATACTAACTAGCTGATGTCAGCGGTTTTGCTCGCGTAGATTAGAAATAGTCAGTTAGAACAGTCCAAAATACTAAAAAGGTAGCACCCCCTTAATTAAGGGTTGAATTTTCAAAAACGACGGTACACATTTATTTCTAAACGGAAGCAGATATGGAAAATTTTGTGTTTACTTTAAAAATGACGGTTTTTATTACAAACTTTCATCTCATTCTTTACCCCCTTAGGGGTTGAAATTTTGAAAATTCTTTCTTAGAGCGCACCTAGAATATATATGGATTTTGTTTGCAAATTTTCATGGTCCTAGCCTGAGTAGTTTGGGCTGTGCGTTGATAAGACTGATAAGTCAATCAACAATATGTTTTGTTTGTTACAACTCCATTCATTCTTTGAAAACTAATTGTAATACAACTTCTATATGTATTTAAAAAAAGAACCCGAGATAATATATAAATAATTATGATAAAAAGTCTTTTATAGCTAGATATGTTGTTGGGGAGTTTCTTGCCGTTACTTCTCCTTTAATAGCAATAACACATTGCGAAGCGGTGTACTTAGAATAGGCAGTAGATTTAAACTTTGACTTATATGTATAATTTTCAAAAAGTGTTCTCTAGTGGAATTTATTTTGAATTAAAACTTTGAATTTGAATTTGAACTCTTCGCGCATGAACTTCGCTGATACGTTAGTTAACTAATAAATTGCATACTCACTTTAGCTGGATAAACAAATGTTTTGGCGAGCTGTGAACCGAACATGTTATTTGCTTGGCAGGTATACTCGCCCATATCACTCCAGCGTAGGGACGTAATCACCAACTCGCCAGAATGGAGGACCTGCGAACACGAAAAGATTTTCTTACAATATTTTATATCATAAAATTAAGTGCGTGCATTTTTAATTTAGGTATTTACGGTGAATCACAACGGTTAATCACTGAATCGATCTTAGCGCTGAAAGTCAGCACTGTGCTTGATGAAATTCCTGTACACGTTTGCTAACATGCTAATTCTTTATGGTGATAATTCGGTGTACAGTATCTTAAATTTATATACCTATACAAATGTTCGAGTTGGTTTTTATTTTATTTTGGTACTGTGGCTGTCCAGTCAAACAAATTATATTTCTCATTTCTTTCTTCTATCTTTAATCATAAAATGAATGCTAACTTTATTTCATAACTACTGTTTAATTATGAAGCCTGTACGTCTGACTGAGGTTTTGTCTCAAATAAGCTCCGAAACTATTTAATGAATTTTAATTAAAATTTTAAGCATTATTGCTTAACATTTTGATCAAAATAAAAGAGGTTTTTTTCTAAAATTTTCACGTGCGTTTCAGGATTATACAATGTCTATATTAATATATAAAGACATTATAGATTATAGGTACAATTATCTATAATACACTTATAAACTAGTACTCACCTTCATTCTAGGATCCCTCTTGACAACAATGCCTTTATTGTCCCTCCATGTGACGTGTGGCCTCGGATGGCCCTTCACTCGGCAAGGAAGCACAATGTTGTTGCCAATATTGTCCACGTACATTTTGTACGAAACCACGATGTGCGGTTCTAGTGGGAACAGTTTCGTCCGCTCGGAAAGTTCTGTGCTGCCATCTGTTGGACAAAATATACAATGATGTATATACGGTATAAGAGAGGATAATCTTTATTAAAATTTAATTCTTCTTCCTAAATTTCGTTATTTACTATGGTCTGAGTGTCTAGAATCGGTCCTAGAGTGGTCTTTTGTGTTTTACTCATAAAGAGACCGTAACTCGAATAACCAGAGAGGGAGTATATACAATGTGTGTTTGTCTGCCGGTTATTAAAAAAAACCATTATTACCAAAAATGAAGTAGTGGTAGCGTAATGGCTAGCGAAGGCTTCCCAAACTCAAAGACCTAATGTGCATATTGTTACAATTAACACGTGCTAACAGCGGTGAAGGAAAACATCGTGATGCAATCTGCACATCGATTTAACCGATTTGTCAAACCTGCCAAGCCGCCTTAGACAAGCGTGGCGGGTGTACTGTCCGTTCCCCTATAGTGGGAGGCCCGAGCCCAGCAGTGGGACATTTATGGGCTATTATTATACTAAAAATGTGCTGATTGAATAAATAGAATTAAAGAAAAGTAATACTGATATACGAACCTGTGCTATAAACTAAAGTAGTAGCTCTCGCTGTCTTCGTTCCAGAGGTAACTAAGCAGGTATACGTATCTTGGCCAGTGGTACGCGACACCAGTATCGTCGAAGTTATTCGCGCTACTGACGTAGGGTTACTATCTATCAACTCGTTTGATTCTATCTCGTGCTGAAAAAAGAACAATAAATATTTATATACAGTACCACTAGTTTTATATCCATAGGCATGAATAGGTTTTCATAGGTTTTAGAAGATTCCACCCCTAGTCTAGAATAAGCCGCCATTACAACCTTGAGTTGTGTTCTTGACTATATAAATAATAGTTTTCAGTTAAGTTTTGGTATTTATTTTGAAATCATATATGTTCAACTATATTGACGACCGCAGTGGCTATATAAGCGCCCTGAGCCTTTGCATAAACGAACTTTCCGACATTTACTGTGATCTGGGTGTCTGAGATTGGCCCCAGAGTGGTCCGTTGAATATTACCCATAACACAAGCGTAACTTGCTTAGCTTGGCTATATACAATGTGTATGTTGTGTCGATTATGATTTTATTATATTTAGATTTACAGCGCCATCTAGTGAAACTAGGTCCTAATAAATATAAATGAATGTTCATAATCACCTCATATACCGGTGCATCGTTCTTATACCAATGTATAGATGGCGCTGGCGAAGCGAGAGCGTCGCAAGTCAGTGATAGAGTAGTTCCTGCTACATGTGCGTAAGTACTGCTTGGCCGTTGCGTTATTGTTACGAAGTTTCGAGCACTCACTGTTTTCGTAACCACCACTGAAAAAGAAAAGAAAATTAAACCATTTTTATATGATATAGTAGCGCTCCTAGTGACGAATAGCGAAAGGAACAAATTAGATTATATGTTAAAAAAGTCTATTCGGGCAGTGTTTTGGGAACTTGCCCAACTGACGATGATTTGGAGCCAATCTATTATTTGTAAAAAAAAACAAGCTGTAGGATATATTAATTGTATATTATAATGATGAGTACTGAACGAAATAAAAAAAATCACCTAATATTAAATAACGGAACATTAAGCATAGGACGCATAGACGGATAACGGTTCATTAATTCCAGTCAGGGAGAATTTAATTTCTAATTACACTTCTTCTTACTTGCTACCTAATTTGAGCTCTCTAATTGCGTTCATCATTTTTGTCCAAGCACAGAACCTCTTTAATAAAATGAATTAGTTTCGATCATGGAAATTAAATCTTTACAGACATATTAGCAATCGTATAGGTTTAGAATTGATATTGGTACTATTAAAAAATGGAGGGTGAATAATTATTTTACATATTACTTTTTTATACGATAAAGTACATAGTAGTTTGATTGTAAATAACCAAACATACACGAATATTAAGCCTAGGTATTGCCCGTTTCCGATAAATTGACGCGCGGGGTTACCAATAGTCAAAAATAAAACCTAAAGCTAAACCTAAAATCGCACAAAACTAGAAAACTAACAAAAATTAGGACTAATTTACGTTTTGTAATTAATAACACACTATTTTATAACATGATAGTGACGTTAATTTAAACAATTATTTATCTTAATATTTAATGCACGCGTCCTTGACTCAAAAGGCTCGGGTTGAAATACAGGCTGAAAAGCATACACTACTTATGCAGTTCTGACCTAATATGCATAGTGTTACAAGTTGGGTCAACTGCATACCTATTGTCACACATCGACAATGAAATGCTGCGCATCTCGTTTATTGCCCCTCCCGCATTCGGAGTTCTTTTTATTACTTCGTATTTAAATTTGCAATTAGACAATAGCCTATTGTTATTGTTTTCGACTTTGTTAGCCGTTCACAGGAATAGATAACTAGGTGTGCAAATTACTATTTCTCGGAAACTCAGTGCGCACGGCCGATTTTTTTGTACTGTATAGTTAGTATAAGAAAATGCCCGAATGGAGGGGTGGGGCAGTCAAGCGACGACTACGACACGAGTAAGACGTTTGTAGTACTCTCGATTAGCGATATAGACGACGGACTTTGCGCGTGTCGAATTGCTTTGAATCGTG
Source organism: Dendrolimus houi (assembly GCA_039645545.1). Taxonomy (NCBI): domain Eukaryota; kingdom Metazoa; phylum Arthropoda; class Insecta; order Lepidoptera; family Lasiocampidae; genus Dendrolimus; species Dendrolimus houi. The sequence continues at coordinate 11,871,061 of CM077143.1, read as the reverse complement.
CTCTGTGAACTGGTTGCATCCAGTTTTATTTGTATTTGTTTTATACGTGTTTCTACAGTTCTAATAAATTCTATAGTAGTTCCAACGACATTTTTAATTCGATTCCTGTACTTCGTAACAATATTATTATAATTAACTAGTGCTAGCGGTGAAGGAAACATGAAACCTGCACATTGAGATAATCGATATGTCAAACCACCTATTCTCTTTGAAAAAGCATGGTATCTTATACCTGCCCTTATAAAAATTGGGAGGTCCGCCTAATAGTGGGACGTTTATGAGTTTTTGTTATAATATATAAATAATTAATCAAAAAAAGCAATAAGAAGAATAAATAAGAACATTTTTGTTATTTGCATTTCCGTAAAATCTAAATTTTTAATGCCTGCTGAACCAGTTTGATTGATTTGAGATGATGAGTTTTGCTTTTTATTAAGTAAGACTAAATAATATTTCCTACCTTCATGGATATAAAACTCACCATTAGCATCGATATTATTGTCAATGTCTGTCAACAAATCCATGTGTTTGTTGACACTGGCCGATCGACAGGTGCTGCCGAATAGCGCTGCGACGGTGAATAGTAGAACTAAATACATTATATAAAACTTTAGTTTTTAATACTGTACAGATTCACGGTTCAGGAAATATCTGAAACAAGGAAAATAAGTTTTGTAAATGCGGACATTTTGAGAACAACATTAGTAATGATAATTTTTTTTCTGGGCGTAAAATTGGTAACTCTCTAAAGTTCCTACATTGTACGACTAGATGGCGCTAAAAGTAATTGTGTCTCAATTTCGATGTTTTATTATTACAACATCCTTTTTATATAATAATAAAGCCTACATTTAAGAACACACTCACGAAACACTATTTTTACTTAAATATTATGCCTAATTCCTATACTATAGCCTAATATATATAAATTCCCTGTCAAAGTGTTTGACCGCGATGAACTACGAAACTACTCAACCGATTTTCATGTTATTTTTTGCTGAATTTGCTCCAACGTAGGATATGGGATAGGTTTCATTTTAATTTATAATATAAAAAAACATTGTAATTTTTTAAATCGACAGGTCGGTATGTACGAGTTCTGCTTGCAACTAAGTTACATAAGCATCAAATAGATGGCGCTATACTTTAAGTCCCAACCTTTCTTTCGTTAACAGTATGAGAATCTTGATAAATATAAATCTAATATTATGTAAATGAACATGAATCGTAGAAATGCATGTACACGCGTATAGGTCTTTAACGATTTTGATGTCATTTTTTGTGAATATTTTGAATGGGTCCCCGGATGTTTTAGATTCACAATTGGAACCAGTAGGTGGCGCTGGGATCGGGTCTTTCATTTTTGTTTTTCAGGGCAGGACAACGTCTTCCGGAACCTATACTATATATATCTTATAAATACGTTTGTATGTATTTAATTTATAAAATACTAGCTGACCCAGCGAACTTCGTACTGCCATATTTTCTGAATTCCTAAAAGACTTTGTTTCGTGACATAAAAACAAAATCACCAAAATCGGTCTAGGTGATTAGGAGCATTCTGGAACCCGATCTCAGCGCCACCTGCCGGTTCCAATTGTGAATCTAAACCATCCGGGGACCCATTCAAATACACAAAACAAATATCATCAAAATCGGTCCAGCCGTTTAGGAGAAGTTCACCATCAACACACGTACAGAAGAATTATATATATATATGTATATATAGATAGATGTAGTTTAAGTATGTCTATTAAGTTCTACTTAATAACCTGCACCACCGACATCGCCAGATTAGGTTAAACTATTCCTTAAGTTAGGTTGCATGGAAAGATGCAAGAGGTTACCGTTGCCTATGGACATTTGTAACACCAAAGGCGCTACCAATGTGCTGCCGCTTTCTAAAGAGAGACTGGGACCTGGTCACTAATGCCGGAACACCACTCGAGGTTATGGCGGCATAATCTAGAGCAGGGGTGGTAGCCATCCAGACGGGAAAATACCCTATCATCTGGCTGTGGGTTATTTTATCGCCTCTTACAACAGGCCACCCGACCTCAAAAATACGAAGTCTACGCTAGAAAACTCCAACTTGATAGTAGTTATGATATACGACGTAATTCGAATTCAAAGTTTTTATTCAAAATAAGTTCCACTGGAGAACACTTTTTGAAGGTCATACATATAATTTAAAATTTAATTTGACTTCCTATTCTATGTACACGGCTCCGAAACGTGTTATTGCTGTTAAGGAGAAGAAGCGACAAGAAACTCCCCAGCAACACGTCTAGCTAAATATTGTTTTTCTTTATATTTCTTATTATATTTATATCGCAAGATTTGTACAGTAACATACTTTACAGAATTACTTTTCGAAGAATTAATGGAGTTGTAGCAAACAGTGCATGCTCAGTAAGACAAAGAAACAGTAAGGGGAAAGAAGAATATTACTATTGTTGTAATAATGACGAGAGGTAGTGAAAGTTTGTATGTACGTTGTGTCGATTTTTAACAAACTTCCCGAAGACTTGAAATATTTGTACAGATAGATATATTCAAACAAAGATTACATAAATGGCTGTTGGATAAATGCTTTCATTCCGTAAACGAATTTTTTAGTTAATTTTGGACAAAATTTCATATGACTGACATAAATATTTAATAAAAGTTAGAGAAGTTAAACTAAATAAAACTGTATATACAAATAAAATTAAACTATAAAATCTAGTGCCTGACCGCTGTCAGTTGGAAACGTGCCCAAAACACTGGCCACATTACCTCGCTGTATGGCAACGCTAATGCGTTGGTCGAGGTATAGATCAGTCTTTTGGTCACGTGAGACGTCTACCAGCCGTTTCGCTATGTTGCTAGGGTCTCGACCCCAAAAGCCGCAAATATGCAACCATTTCCGATGGCGGAATATTTGCGGCATTTTAGGACCTCCTGTTGTGCAGCTGTGCCAGCAAACATGCTAGTCGCTGAAAGATAGGACGCCGCCAGAGTATTGACGCAAGACGCGTTCCATACTAAAGGGCGACCCATCCGGGGCACCAGACATTCCATCGGGTCTCCTGCCATCGTCGCGGCACAAGCCGTTCGGTTCTAGGACAGCAGGTGACGAGAGCCCGACGGATTATGTCATTAAGTGCTGCATGACGCGGAATTCTGCCGGCACTTCTGGTGCAAGAAAACCAAGATGACTGAGGCGCTTCGCCTTATTTCCACACTACTCCACTCCACTGACATAAATTGACTTTCTTTTGTTATTTTTGTAATGAGTTTTTTTTTTTAATAATCTTAAAGAAAATTTGCACGTCTCATAGGCAAAACTTGTGTCTTGTATCTTGCATCCTTGTCATCTTAAACTTATGTACCATTTTTTAAGCAAATGCATGAACATTAATTTGAAAAACTTCGCGAACGACGTATGCTCACCGCGTCAGACTTTTAAACTTATATTTATTTTAGACTGTTCATTTATATCTTTTAATTCCGATGAAGCAACCAAAGTGTGGTGCCACAGCTAGTGATTGTTCACTTTTTAACATTCTCATTCATATTTTTCACTCGGAAATTGATTTGAAATTCATTACAACAAAAAAAAGTGGTCTGTACTTTGACCAGACCTATTTATTTATTTTTATTTTTTTTATTGCAGGAGTTCAGCAGACAGGCAGACGGCCCACTTGATGAAAAGTGGTTACCGTCGCCTATGGACATTTGCAACACTGAAGGCGCTACAAATGCGCTGCTGCTCTCTTAAAGGAGACTGGTCACTGAACACAACACAAGGTTGTTATGGCGGCATACTCTAGACCAGGGGTGGTCGCCATCCAGTCGAGCAAATACCCTACCACCTGGCTGTGGGTTGTTTAGTCGCCCCCTACGACAGGCCGCCTGGCCGCAGGAAATTGTATTCTTTCTCCGTTCCTGCACGGAGAAAATTGTATGTATTTGATATTTGGTTCATACACCCTCAAAATTTTGAGTTGGCGATTAAAAAAAGTTTTATGGAACTACGAGTAAAAAGTAATGATTTTTATGTATTTCGATCCACTGACTCTAAATTTTAAGTCCATTTGGCCCTAAGCCCTCGAAAATCCAAGTAAATTGCAAAAAATCCCAAACTTTTTTATTGATAAATAAAGCTGACTCATAATTACTGTTACGAGTTAGCGGGACTCGAAGTAAAATGCCGTTAGAATTATTATAGAGTTTAATAGAACTATACAACACGTATAATACAGGTACAAATATAGCTGAACACAACAAATCGTTCATCGTTCGATAAGCGATATAGTGACGGACTTTGCGCGTGTTATTTAATTGTGCATTACAATTGGACTTATTGTGACCGGTTATATTTGTACCTATGTTATACGTGTTTGTATAGTTCTAATAAATTCTATAGTAATTCCAAACGGTATTTTAATTCGAGTCCCGCACTCGTAACAGTATTTTGAGAATTTGTACGCCGTATTTTCAGCAAACAAGGTATGCACTCACAAGTCAAATATACAGTCAGCATATTGCTGTGCCGGAATTATTTCCGACACAACGCTGAATTTCCAAAAGCCTTTTGGCATAAGACCGAAAGCGAATGTAGTGTCATGATTATTAGGTTTATAAAATAGACTTTACATCAGTCTGTGTGTTTGATTCTGCAGATAACACGTATACATTTTTTTGTGTACGGGTTTTGTAGAAACATAAACTACACAAAAAACAGCACACTTCACAGCTTTTTTTTTTTTTTTAAGGCGGTGGAAATGCATTTCGCACATACCGGGTCCTTTGCTAGGGATTAGACCGTTGTTGATCATGGAGGCTTTCCACTGAGGCAATCCAAACAATAATCAACCGGCTTGTGTGGAGACTCGACTAATCAATACCCCACTAAAACCACCCTCCTCCCATGTGCCCCGCGCTTATGGCAGGAAAGGCGTGAGATACAGAACGTAGTTACGCCCACACCGAAAGCACACTTCACACCTACCAAAAAAAACCCAACCAACTTATAGTAAATACGATGAAACACGGTTCAAATGTCCGCCTAGCAACAGGAAAACATCAGTCGGGCGATTCCTAAGGGTTGTTAAATCATCCCTTTCCAAGAATAATAGATAACGCGGTTAGTAACAGGGTGAAAAAAACCAATAGCCCCCACGTTTTGCGTTTAAATTCCTTAGAGGGTTTTTTGGCCATTTTTTAGTTGTAACACGTGGACGCTTTAATGATGTTTGACTTAGCTATCTTATTTTATACTAATATATAAAGCTGAAGAGATTGTTTGTTTGTTTGATTGAACGCGCTAATCTCAGGAACTACTGGTCTGATTTGAAAAATTATTTCAGTGTTAGATAGCCCATTTATCGAGTAAGGCTATTAGGCTATATATCTTCACGCTAAGACTAATAGGAGCGGAGCACCAATGAAGAATGTTTCAAAATCGGGGTTTTTTTAACTTACTTTTTTTTACTATTCCACGCGGCCGAAGTAGCAGGCAGGGCTAGTCTATAATATAATATAAAATTCTGTATGTAGAATGAAGCGATTAAAGCTATTGTAAAAAATAACTGGAATAGACTATATAAACGATGGAGAACACGCTGCAATTTTTTTTAGATATCTTGTCTGTTTGTTCGGGATTCACGTAAAAACTACTGGGCCGATTTCGATGCGGTTTTCGCTGATCGACAGCAAATTCTTAGACTTAACATCTGCGCTACTTTTTATCCTGGGAATACCATGGGAAATTTTTTGGGAATCATTTGAAATGGCCAGATTGAAAAATACATTCGAATATCAATGCGATTTTTTCACTCTCACATATACTGAGAAAAATTTGTAGAAAAGAAAGAAAGAAAAATTATTTATTTAGGACAAAAACTAAGTCAACATAAATTACTAAGTTAATATTAATTATAAATAGAAACAAATTAAGTCCTAAATTAGACCCAGACTCAGCATAATGCTAGCCAACAAGAACTAGCGCTGTTCTTCCGTCTGGGACCATAAAGTGATAGCATATTAGATTTTATGTAATAAAATGTGTGATATTTTTATCCCGGGAGTGGTTTGTAATTGTTCGGATGAATTAAAAATAAGCTTAGCAGTTTTAATTAAAAGGATAGCTTACATAATTTTTTTAAGTGCTGCGGTATTCTGTGTCCGCGGGAATTTCAAGTCAACCGTGGACGAAGTCACGGGCATATCTTAGTATGATAAAAAGTATGAAAATCGTTCAGGAAAGACATAACTCCTAACACACTCTGCAATCGCAGTTGGCGATATCAGTTCGTTTTTATTTTTATAGAATACAAGTTAAAAAAACTCCCCGATTTTGAAACATTCTTCATTGGTGCTCCGCTCCTATTAGTCTTAGCGTGATGATATATAGCCTATAGCCTTCCTAGATAAATGGGCTATCTAACACTGAAAGAATTTTTTAAATCAGACCAGTAGTTCCTGAAATTAGCGCGTTCAAGCAAACATACAAACAAACTCTTCAGCTTTATATATTAACATAGATTTCAATTAAAACTTTCAATGAACACGTATACATGTACAATTACTTGACCTCACTGACTGACTGACTGACTGGCATGATTATCAAAGCACAGTTAAAAAACGAGTTCTACAAATGCATCATTAGACCTGTCAGTTTGAATGATAGTCAAGCGTGGCCTAACTTGAGCGGCACAAGCAGGAGCTGCGTGTCATGGAAATGAATATGCTTCGGTGGATATGTGGAGTCACGTGGAAGGACCGCGTCAGGAACACCGGCATCCGCGACAGTCTTCAGGTCCGTCACATAGCAGACAAACTGCAGGAGAAACACTTACGTTTTACGGAAACCATCTAGTTACGTGGGGTATAAATGTCAAAGAGGAGGCGGAGCGGGAGTGTGAACGGACGCCTTTGCTCCTCTCCATCCAAAGGAGGTCGCACCGACGCCGGATGGCGACTTTATATCTTCGGGCGCCATAAGCATGGTACAATTCACTGATCATCGATTAAATTACGTTGATATAAAATACTTTTCACACCTGTTACAAGAATAGGAAATAACCGCTAAATTTCACCAGAGCGTTATTTCACATGAGACAAGCCATTAAACTTAAAGCGTCATGTAGTCTATATAGGTATATAAAAATCAACTGCTGTTCGTTAGTCTCGCTAAAATTCGAGAACGGCTGGACTGTTTTGGCTAATTTTGGTATTGAATTATTTGTGGAAGTCCAGGGAAGGTTTAAAAGGTCAGTATATATGAAAAAAAATGATTCTGAGACGGTACGAAGTTTGCCGGGTCAGCTAGTAGAAAATAATTAAAGTAGATACTCAAAACGATATACGAGCCAACTTATTTGAGTAAAATTGAACCTTATTCTTTAAAACGTTAGGATTAATTTCCCTGAGTTATTTATAACGCGGTGAAGTAACGTTAAGAGTGCAATGTATTATTTCATTTTACAGTTCTAATAATAACTTGCAGTTCTAATCGACACCGTGACGTGTCGCGGTACTGTTATTTTATCATCACTTAAACATCGGCTCGTGATTTTTCACCGGTGAAATAGCATTTACTAAATTATGTAATTTCACGTCAGAGATCGATATATTAAAATAGCAGTAATTTCCATCTCTAATTTCCGGTGTACACATTAAAGCACGATACAGTATCTGCCCGCTTACAATTACGACTCGCAGATGAGTACACGGCGTTATGTTGCGCTTCTAGCGACGTAAGTGTTGCGAGCGTGTGTCCTGCCGCTCTAGTATGCGTCTGACCTTAGTATGAATTAAATGGCATAATCAAGAACACGTTCTTATCATATACGTGACTTTTGCAACTTATGTTAAATTCTTTTTCAGTGACTTAGTAAATGACTTAATATTCAAAGATAGCCTTTGAAAGAAGATATTATTATAGGTAGCATATTGATGCATCATAATTTTTATGTTAATTAAAGTAAAAATGAATGTATTTATTTCAAAATGGAATCTTACAGATTACTTATTGAAAGTCCTATGACTTTCAATAAGTAATTTACCATCGCTTCCAAAGCAATTTTAGTCACTGTTATAGGAGTAGAATCGGCGCAACATACTCCTCAGTAATATATCTTTACTTCATAATTATTATTGGTCTTTTTTTTCAAACAAAGTTTATACATACTAATACAAGGTTTAACAAAGTAATTTAAATGAATGATTACTGAAAAAGCAATCGCGATATACCAATTCGATGCATTAATTTGTATGTCATTCTAGCAGGTGAGGTCTTTGTTACATCCGAGATTAATGACAGACGAAACAGGCTATTTTGGTAAGAACAAAATCGTTATGGATTCTTTATCTACTTTTAAATTATTATTATAAGAAGTGGCGAGTCTGCGTCTAGCCAGTCGTTCAGTAGTTTTCAGGTATGTGTAGTTATCCGTGCAGGAACGCAGAAAGAATACAATTTCCTGCGGCCGGGCGGCTTGTCGTAAGAGGCGACAAAGTAATCCACAGCCGGGTGGTAGGGCATTTGCTCGACTGGATGGCTACCACCCCTGGTCTAGAGTATGCCGCCATAACAACCTCGAGTTGTGTTCCGGCATTAGTGACCAGGTTCCAGTCTCCTTTATAAAAGCAGCAGCGCATTTGTAGCACCTTTGGTGTTGCAAATGTCCATAGGCGATGGTAACCGCTTTCCATCAAGTAGGCCGTCTGCGTGTCTGCTGAACTCCTACAATAAAAAAATAATAATAAAATAGCCATTTTTTCCATGTACCTTGAACATTGCGACGGGCAGACTCCATAGACCCCATAGCCTCCGATCTGTATCCACTAGCAGTTCATCCCAATAGCCCGGTACCTTTTGTTCTTATTTCCTACAATAGTCCTACAATGACCGGGGCTCGTCCTTGGGTGCATTTTTATATGGAGCAGACAGGGATAATCACCGGTCAGTGTCACGTCAGATTTACGTTAAAATTGTCAAAGGGGCTTCTACCTCTCTCTTCCCATGATCACAAGCAAGCCCCCCAAAGTCCAGGTCATTTTAATGGCTCGTAGTCTTCCAGGATATACATTATATTAATAATAATATGCGAGGTGCAATCCAGCGCTTTCAGCACCACCACGAAGACCTACCCGAGGCCGAGGCTGGCTATCATCGCTTGGGGCCTGCGGGACATATCCCGCGCTTGGCCCTCGCTACCGGTGGTGTAGTTTTTATTTTTACTGCACGAGTTCAGCAGACAGGCAGACGGCCCACCTGATGGAAAGATGGTGCTACAAATAAGCTGCTGCTCTCTAAAGGGATACTAGAACCTGGCCACTAATGCCGGCATACCCTAGACTAGGGGTGGTAGCCATCCAGACGGGCAAATACCCTACCACCTGGCTTTGGATTGTTTTTTCACAACTTATGACAGGCCGCCCGACTGCAGGAAATTATATTCTTTCTCCGTTACTCCGACAGAGGGGGAATTAACCTCACTTCGTATCGTAGCCGTTTGCTCTCTTTGCTTCAGACCCTTCAACCAAGTGACCGTCACCGTCAACGGTCTTATAGCGAATAGCCTCGGCGGTAACCTAGAGAGGCTCTCTAGGAAGCTGGGTGAAGGTCAGATACAGAAGGCAGCACTCTTGGATATGGCACTGAGGCACTGAGGAGGTTCCTGGTCTCTAGAGCCCTAACCACCAGTAGCTTCTACCCCAAACCCCGCAGCCGTCGACATCGGTTCCTTATTTTTTTTATATAATGTTTAAAGAAAAATGAAATAAATTTGATATAATATAATAAATTGCTGTAATATACCAGACAGGCAGCCCTCTTGAAGGAAAGTCGTTATCATCGTCTATGGACATTCGTAACACCAGAGGTGCTGCTCTAAAGTTAATATGTAAGTAATCTAATTAAGTTTTATTTTAATATTACAGTCAAGAAAATAATTATAACATCCCATAAATATTCCACAGCTGGGCTCGGGCTTCCCACATATGACGGAACGTATACCCGCTACACGTGTATAAACAGCAGTTTTAATACATCGGTTATTTCGATGTGTAGGTTTCATCACAATGTTTCCCTGCACCGTTAGCACGTGGTTGTTATAACATTATGTACATTAGGACAGAAAACTGTTTAAGTGGTGCATGCGTACCGGCTAGGATTCGAACACGCGCCCTTTGAGTTTGGGACGCGAACTAAGCTACTACGGCTTAAAATAATATAAATGGGTAAACCATACCATTGTTGGCACTCCACCCCATGATTGGCACTCAATCAATGTACTTTAAATAATTAATATTTTTTATTTTGTACCTTTACAATAATATTATTAAATTCAAATTCAAAAGTTTTTATTCAAAATAAGTTCCACTGGAGGTCATACATATAAGTTAAAATTTAATTTTACTTCCTATTCTATGTACACCGCTTCGCAACGTGTTATTGCTGTTAAGGAGAAGAAGTGGCAAGAAACTCCCCAGCAACACGTCTAGCTAAATAATGTTTTTCTTTATATTTCTTCTTCTATTTATATCTCAAGTTTTATACAGAAGTATGTTACAGAATTACTTTTTGAATAATTAATGGAGCTGTAGCAAACAGTGCATACTCATTAGCATTGTATGGCTATATAATATAAAGATTTTGTTAATGTTTTGAATAAAATAATCATTATATTATCAGAGTGCCAAGAATGGTATAGATTCCCTTATATATATAGAAAAAAAAAAAACAATCAACTCACCCTGAATTACAGCACACTTTTAAGTGAAAATGCCGCGAGAATATACACTTCTATTGAAAACAGTATAAGAGTAAAAAACTAATCAAATCTCTATATAAATTAAGTAAATAATAATATCACAATTTTGACTCTTAATAATTAAAAATTAAGTTAATTTTTTTTTTTTTAAATAGTCGATATTTTATCCTTTGGAATAGAACTTTGTTTCGTTAGCTGCGGATTGGGAATGAACGGGATTCGTGCAGTACCCTGATTTATATACTCGGCCGCTGTTGGCGGCGCACGCGCACCTATTAGGGGGACTCCAGGCGTGCGTGTTCCTTGTATTGTACACAGATTCCTGTGATTGTATGAAGTTTGAAAGTATGATAACAGAGCGCACAACATACTAGCTCAATGGCGCACAGTCAAATCAAAGATGGTTTTTATCTTATGCTGATATCAGACACATCACTCAATTCATATTAAAATTACATCTTAACGATTTTAAGCGCGGTATTTAATTGATTTTTCTCCCGACGTTAAAATTTTTTTAGACAGATAGATAGATAGATAGATAGATAGATAACACTTTATTGCTCATCAAATATACAATTTCAAAAATACACAATTACAATATTATCATGGTAGAAACAATAGGCGGCCTTATCGCTTAAAGCAATCTCTTCCAAGCAACCTGACTTAAGGAATGTATAACCTAATCTGGCATGTAGGTGGTGCAGATTATGAGGTCTATCATAATTAAACATACTTAAACTACATATTTTATAAATTAAATACACATACTTAAATTACTTTATAAATTAAATACATACAATAAATCATAGTATAAGAATTAGGCATATTTATTTAAGGAAAAGTTGTTTTCTGAGTGCGTTCTTAAATGTAGGCGATGTTTTGGCCTCTCTGACAGTAAGAGGCAGCGCATTCCAAAGTTTGACAGCCTGCATTGTAAAAGAGTTACCATAAAAGGATGAAGTGTGTGCAGGTGTAGTGAGTTTACGATACATATGAGTGCGCAAATTGTGGGAAGTAGAAAGGCGAAGGAATTCAAAACGTTTCTTAAGATAAAGAGTTTCAATACAAAATGCATATTATACATACAGTAAACGAATATCTAGGACAGAAATAACTATTGTTACGACCTAGTGACGACAAAAGACAAATTCACACCTGCATACCTGTAGACACTTTATTACCTGTCGGCATTTGAACTAATTGTAATTATTTTATGATTGTCTTCTTTTGTTTACTTATTTATTGGTTATTGTGGAGAGTAGTCTATTCTATTCGTTTATGGTCGTTTGCAGGCATAATTAGGCAGGTGTGCGGATTACGATTTCTGGGAAATTGCGTCGACGCTTGCCGGGCAGACATATTTGCTTTTGTGCAATATAAAGCAATGGCCCAATTGAAGAAGGGTTAGTCTCGCGATAACCACGAGCGAAGCAAGACGTGTTTACCACATTCGGTGATCTATTCAGTAACGGACTTTGCGCGTTTCATGGAATTACGATCTCGTGCATTACGTTTGCACTGGTTGTGTTCAGTTATATTTGTACCTGTGTTATACGTGTTTTTATAGTTCTAATAAATTCTATAATAATTCCAACGACATTTTAATTCGAGTCGTGCAACTCGTAACACTATATTATAATTAATGACGACATATATAATGTATAACAGTATTACTTTGAAATTGATTGACTGACTAAAAAATAATTTACAGTAGTGTGACCTTGTTTTGTGCTTTTATAAAGATAAAGTTTTATAATAATTTAATTAGATAATTTTTTATTGATTAATTAATGTAATAATGGCCAGGAACCATTACAATTGCCTATATTGTACGTCCGAATAGACAAACTGTCGTTCCAACAACGACCTCCAACACCTTTGTAATTTTATGTTTGTGACAGTTTATACAATAAATATTTATTCTATTATATTCTCTTCTACGTTTTAGCCACTTTTCACACTTTTTAGTAAACAAGATCACGGAAGACAAAGACGTCAAATAATGTTTAACATGACAGATTACGTCGAGGCGTTGTGGGTGATTGCCTACGGTGTTTCCCGTGATGCCTCACAAAGACGCGATGGGATTGTGGGAGATTTAATGGGTAGTCCGGTAGCCGGTATCTCACAACGCCTTCTTCAGTGAAGGAGTTTGCAGAGCCAGCTCCATGGAGCCCTGCATACCACTCGATGTAAAGCCTCCCGAGGCGCGAGGGGAGGCGCAAAAGCATTGGGATTAGGTTTGGCAGCCAACGCATTGCCAGGTTTTAAGATGGGATAAGAGGGATGAGATAGAGTGTTAAGACATAAGGAATTGGATAAAGGTAAAAGGACACGATAGAGGATGAAGGAAATGGGCCTTCGAATCTCTCATACATCATACGAAACACAAATACCTTAAACGCTAACCATTTGACGCCAATATCCTGTAAGAGCGTGTTATCACACCAGTCGAGTCGACCCTCCACAAAGCCGCTGAAAGGCCGAGATGGCACCGAACGCCAACAAATGGCCAACTAAACCGCAGATGAAGTCAACGCAAAGCCCACGAAGGCCATCGGATGCCGCAGACTGGCCAACGTGATGCGTCGAGAGACCACCGTTATGAGGGAAGGCTCTAACGGGTAGTTGCCCGCCGAGTAGGAGTCGGGACAAAGAGGTTTTCCTCCAGGCCTCAACCCCATCGCCGCCCCAAATAGCCAAGAGGAAGAAGACTACCGAGAGAACCGACCCAAAGAGCTGTAATCACGTTTACTAAGGGCGCGTTCCTCTTGTAGCTAGTAACGATCAAAATGCTCCCTCAGCCGTTCCACACAGCGTTCACGGTCGTTATGGTCGTGGCGAAAACGTCATAATTTTCGCTCACCCATCGCTCACTACGACCCATATCAAGAGGTGGGTCGAAGTGGGCGTAAATCACAGAGCATTAATTCTCTCTATCGATTCGTCGACAAATACTCGATTTTCAAGTCAACCATACAGCAACCAATGATATTTGTGTATTTCATCCTTAATGATACCAACGCTCCATAACCCGTTCCACTTATGTTTATAATAATATATTTTTTTTAATTTATGTTTTTTTTATATAGTAGATATTTAAAGAAAAATGTAAAAGAATTTGAGGCTAAATAAATATGTGAAATAATAATAATCGTTTTTTTTTTTTTAAATTTGTGTTTTTTTATATAGTATATATTTAAAGAAAAATGTAAAAGAAGTTGAGGCTAAATAAATATGTGAAATGATAATAATAATTTAGTTTATGATTGTAACGCCCGCAAACAACAAAATCGCGGTCTTGAGCGTGGTCGTTGTGACCCTCATGTGGAACGTAGCCTAAATCGTCTGTCATTCCATAGATACTGTTCTTACTTGAATTCTTATTCATCCAAAGGTTGTCTGGAAAAAATTACTAATACATTCACTTTTTTTAATTTATTTATTCAAACAAAACGTACATAATTTTTATATATACATACGTCTTAAAACCAGAAAGGGATTGACTAAGATACAAGTCTGCACTTTAGATACAAATAATAAATATGAGGTAGTTTGAGTATTATATCTACTGTGTTACAATTTCTAGTAACAAGTGAGAAGAGGACAGCAAACATTAATACGTGACATTGCATTCTATTCTGCCACTATATAGATGAGGATGTAGTATGTCATTTTTTAACCCCTTTGAGGGACGAAAAATATATTTTTTTCCAAAAGCTGCCAGCTGTCATCAAAATTGCAGCGCCAAAACCAAGAGAAACGTCTCTTTTATTCTAATAAAAATTCTATGTGTTAGAGGGAGAAAGCATCAGTTTAAAGTTCGTTTCCATTATCTGTATTTGACCACAAATTTGTGGTTTTCCCAATTAGCCGTGTGTGACAGTTCGAGAACAAATTTGTGGTTGTTCCGTCTTAAAGGTTTTAAATGGATAAATTAATTTGAAATAGCTAATAGACATAAAATATATACTTATAAATCAGCGGCGCGGGGCAGAAATTCAGGTAGGGTAAACCGGTTGAAAAAACTTACCGTATGACGCATGCGCCGACTACACCGCTGTTGTAGATATTAAGATCGCATTATCAGCATACAAAAAAGCACAGGATTTGATGACAGTGACTTTGATGTATGATAAAAGTGGAAAGCCGCTGTTCAAAGGAATAAAGGCTTTTTAGACGGGCGCAAAATTGGTACTAACCGTGCGCAGAACGTTTGCCGATAGACTCATGATGTCACGCGTCGATGATCAGTTGACAAAAAGGTTTCATAAATAGTTGTTGCAATAAATTTATTATTGTATATACTTTACATAAGTATATACAATAATAGTAAGCAGTCATCGGCAAACCTTCTGCGCGCGGTTTTTTTAATAATAATATGTTTGAACAGACCACGTAAGCGCCATTGAATGCACTAGTTGCTTGTTTCTTAAAGGTGGGCTATGGGCAATTGAGTTGTATGAAGGCCACACCATTGCTCTGTACATACTAAAAAAAATTGGACTAAGTATTTTTTATAAGTAAATGAATTTTCTTTGTGAAGCATTTAAGATAATTATTCTTACCGCTTAACATTTCTCAGCAAGATGGGTGACGATTTAAATGCGATTGGCATTCATGGCGGCCGTGGGGCGCCACCGGGGTACTCTGCCCATCTGAATAGCAAATCGATTAACATCTGGTGTGATTTTGTAATTCAAAAATATAAGTTATACAAACGAGGTTCCACTGGTGTCGGTTCGACTTCCTGGATTTATATTTTCAGTATAAATAAATCTATTTAATTTTACATTTGACTCGAGCGCCTCCAAAACTTTTCTATAAGGTTCATATTTGTTTTACACAAGTATGACCACGTTTCTGAATTTCGTAAAAAACTCGAGCGATGGACAATTCGTTTTCGCCGGAATACTCACATTCTCTCATTGCTTTATAGTATTTTATTCATCCCTACTACTCCACAGTACCTTAAAGAACGCTTTGAATCTATTTCTTGCTCTCACAATTTACATATATTCCAGTCTACATAGACTTATTACTCTATCTATAATACGTTTTTCAATAATTCTTTCACGGTTAAGGCTGTCCAACTTTGGAATACATTGCCTGTAGCTGTTAGACGAGCAAAATCTCTAATAACATTTAAGAACATGGTCAGGAAATACTATCTGTAATATAATGATAGGTAATTTTATATAATTACTATTATATTGCATATAGCTATATATTTATTATATTTAAGGATATCTTGTATATGTATATAACTTATGTGTATATTTGTATATATAGTATAGTTATATATTTATATATCACCATCGCCACTCCCAATCAGCAATATTCTTGCCACTAGTTATCTGGAGAATAGCTTTTATAACACATTGTTACGAATTACGGGACTCGAATTAAAATGCCGTTTGGAATTACTATAGAATTTATTAGAACTATACAAACACGTGTAACACAGGTACAAATATAACTGGACACAACCAGTACAAACGTAATACACGATTCAATAACACCACGTCTTGTCTCGCTTGTGACCATCGCTAGACTGCCTCTTCTCTCAGTTGGGGCATTGTTTTATACTGCACCAATACAATATGTCTCTACACAATACTCGACCACATAACAATTATTTTCAAGAACCACACCTAGCTAATACCTACCATAAAGGATTACAATACACAATAGACTGTTTTTCGAATTACAAGTTTTAAACACAAAGTAAACAAAAGAAGTCCAAATGCCGAAAAGGTAAAGGTGAAGGCAGGGTGGCTCACGACCCGTCTGATGGTAAGCGGCTACCGTCGCCTATACACGTTTGCGGCAGGAGAGATGCCACCAACGCGCTGCCGGCTTCGACGGAATTTTATTTCAGCCATTTTAAAAAACTCTAGGGCTGTGTAAAAACTTCAGTTTGAAGCTCATTCTAAATCCCTACAGTACCCGAGAGAAACGTTGCGTGCATGAGCGAACTGGCTCGAGGAAATGCGGATGAACGTCCAGCTGATGGCAAGCGGTGCGGTAGCAGAACGAGGACGCTATTCTGAACAGTTCCTCGGAACACTCCTCGTTATAGAGTCGGTAGAATTAGCAGAGAGACGCAGTCTCTCCGAAGGCTAAGCGTGTCTAAACCGTCTGTGAGTTGGACCGTCGGCAACGCGAATGACTCCACGTTGAATACAGTCCAGGGGATTAAGCTGGTGAACTGTTAGGTCGAGACCCTAGAACCATGGGGGTCTAAGGCGCACAAACTTTATTGAGACGTACCCAAATGTCTGGTCAATGTCTCACTTGCCCGAAAGGCTGGGGTATACTTCGGGCAACGCATTAGCGTTGCCATTCAAAAAGGTAACGCGGTTGGTCTTTTGGGAACGTTCCTACCTGATAGACGTCTGGCACTGAATTTTATATATTAATTTTAATTTGTATATATGGCTCTCTCTATATATAGTGTAGCATCTATGACTGGAGTTTTTGGTGAGAACTGAAAGGAGATATTGTGCTATGCAGTTTTTTATTTTATTTATAAGTATTGTTACGAATTTGTAGGGTATTTGTAGGATGTAAATTCGAAAATGCCGTTGGAATTATCACAAAGTTTATTAGAAGTACATAATATTCGCACTTCTTACAAGTATAGCTGAATAAAACAAAACCGAACCGTAGGGCAGGAAATTGTTATCACATAAATTGCGCACAGTTCGTCGTTATAAGACACTCGCTCCAAAACGAATACGCAGTCAGAATACGACTAGCGCATTTTCCGACTGTCCGACCCTCATCCATTTGTAATATAGACATGGCCTTCTAACAACATGCCACCCACTGGTTCTTGAAATTGTTAAATGGTTAGCTAAATGGCTTCCAGGAATTCGCATAAAATACCAACAGAGGAGGAAAGAGGGTCTTCTGACATTTTACGGCGGCATGAACAAAAAGATTAGCACGAACATATATATTACTCAAATTGAAAGGGGTAATAAGACATCTGCAAAGGATTAGTATCAGTTTGTAACAATATGATTAGTGTATATTATTGCCAAATAACGACGTCTGCCTAGACATCCTGCTCTTTAAATATAAAAATCTAGAATCCAATTCCAGCGCCACCTACCGGTTCCGATTGTGAATCTAAACTATCCGGGGACCCACTCAAACGCACACAAAAAATTGATTAATATGTGTGCAGAGGCTTATGAGGCGTTCAGTGACATACACACGAACAGAAGAATGTTATATATATTGTTACGACCTAGTGCCGACAAAGACAAATTCACACCTGCAGCCCTGTAGAAACACCTTTATTACCTTTTCGGCATTTGGACTTTTTTTGTTTACTTATTTATTGGTTATTGTGGAGAGCAGCCTATTGTACTCGTTTATGGCCGTTTGCAGGCATAATTAGGCAGGTGTGCGGTTTTTTTTATTGCAGGCTTCTCCACCATTGGTCAGGGCAGAGTTCTCGTTATCTTTTATTTTCTGTCTTTATTTTTATTTACACTTTTATATAAAAAATTTACATTTTGCTACTACTTATTTTCTATATTACTAGGGGTAATAAATATTGCGTAGGTAAATTGGGTAAATGGATGGATGTTAGGGTGGTAAGATTGGATGCTTGAATGGGTGGCAAATTGGATATAGGAGTAAATGGAGGGAGGTTAATTGGGAATTGAAATGGGTATCGGTATAAAGAAAGGCAGGTGTGGGGATTACGATTTCTGAGAAATTGCGTCGACGGTTGCCGGCAGACATATTTGCATTTGTGCAATATAAAGCAATGGCCCGATTGAGGAAGAGTGAGTCGAGCGATAACCACAAGCAAAGCAACACTTGTGTACATTCGTTAATCTATTTAGTGACGGACTTTGCACGTATTATTGAACCGTGCATTACGTTTGGACTGGTTGAGTTCAGTTATATTTGCACCTGTGTTATACGTGTTTGTATAGTTCTAATAAAATAAACTCTATAATAATTCCAACGGCATTTTAATTCGTGTCCCGCAACTCGTAACAATATATAAAGATACATTGGTCTATACAGATATTAGATAATATAATAACGTGAAAAATTTACATGTGTAGGTTTTATTTTAAAGTAGTGTACTGGCGAAACTTCATTCGCGTTGCCATGACGTATTTGTTAGTGAAATGTAACGGCAGTACCAAAAGAACGTGTTCGTAGCGCCAACTTTTTAGCTATATTCCTATGTGTTGACTCGGGATATACTCGTAAGCTAAAAATAATAATTGTTATTCGTGCAGGAATGAGATTGAATAAAAATCTTTCAAAAAGGTCGGGCGACCTGCCTGTAGTAGGAGGCTGTAAAACAAACAAGAGCCAGGCCCTCTGGATGGCCACCATCCCTGGTCTAGAGTATGCCGCCGTATAACAAGCTTGAGTTGTGTGCTGGCATTAGTGGCCAGGCTCCAGTCTCCCTTTAGATAGTGGCAGCACATTGGTAGCACTTTTGGTATTACAAATGTCCATAGGCGATGGTACCGCTTTCTATTAGGTAAGCCGTCTGCATGTCTGCTGATTCATGCAATAAAAAAGCTAGCTTTGTGTCGAGTCACTCCAATCAGATCTGTAATTTTCACATGATATTCTAACAAATGGATACAAAACAGATGGACGGAAAAAATATCTAAAAGTTACATTTTCGAGATCTACTATTTTGAATTTATTATTTATAAACACCTATTACTATTCTACATTTATTATACACGCTGACATGGTCACACATTCGCACATAATTACACACAATACAGAATATTTATCACAATTTGTTTAGCTGGTTTTTCCGGGGAGAAAGAGGCTGGTGATCAGTCACACAGGATTATTCCTCTTACTGACAGCGGGCTCTTACTGATTGAATTTTATGACATCCTTTTCCAAGAACACCATAATGTGGCGCCGTGGGAAAACTACGGCTGGGAGCTCATTCCAAATCCCCACGGTACGCAAGAGAAACGTTCTAGAGCACCGTTGCGTATAAGAGCGAAGCGGCTCTAGGAAGTGAGGATGAACGCCCAACAGATGGAGTGCGGTGCGGTGATAAAAGGAAAACGAAGGTACCAATCTGAACAGTTCCTCGGAATACTCCCCATTGTACAGTCGTTAGAATACGCAGAGAGAAATCTCTCCGAAGGCCAAGCGTATCTAAACCGTCTGTGAGTATGGGATTAGGAGATTTAGCTAATAGGCGGTTGCCCCGGCCCACAAGTGTGGGCAGTACTCCATGTGCGGTCTCACCAGGGCTTTGTAAAGCACAAGTTTTGCTTTGCGTTCAAGGTGGCCCCTGAACTGTACATCGTTTGCAATGTCGACAGCAAGGAAGGTGGTAAGGGATGTTTCTTGGACCTGAAGCGTATGTACGAATGGGGGGTTTTTTTGGCAATTATTGTTAGTATGAGATTAAATAAAGAATATTACACAGGTCAACAAAATTTTAAAAAAATATTGTTGCCCTAGATATGTCTGCAGCTTTTTATAATTTCCAATACACAAATTGCTAATATATTCATGGAAGTACTGAATTGGCTTTGGTTCTTAAGATTTTTAGAATGTATATGAGCAGAATATTACACTTTTATAGTGGAAAACTTACAAGCCAATAGATGGCGCTGTGAAATAAGTTTCCCGAAGTCAAAGAATATATACAAACGTTTCCGAGGAACAACAGAAACGTTTTCCTTTGACAAATTCCATCTCGCTCCCCCATCTAGTCGGGGAGTGACCCCGACGTTGCGACCTCAATTATTGCACAGCGCCATCTCCAAGTTACATGGATTTCCTGATAATCTTGAGAATTTGAGTGTGGAACAGGGTGAGCACTTCTACCAATACCTAATAGTGATGGTGGAAAGTTACCAGGGTAGTCGGGACCGTTACATGACGGCAGATTACTGTTGGCAACAACAGCAATTTTCCCCAAAACTAATATAGAAGAAAATCTTATAGAAGGCGTCTCTCTGTGAAGTAAAAGATAGATTAAACCAGATTTTCTCTCTTTTTACGTCTATATATATTAATTAAATATAAAACAACACGATTAGTAGATTTCTCAATAAGTATTAGATATTAATGTATATAATTGTAATGTTTTATTTATTTATTTATATTTTTATTTAGATATATGGCTTGGCAGCTAGGCATTTAAGCCAAATCTTAGAATACAATGTAGTTTCTTCATTTTCTTAAGCCTATGTGTAGCACAGCTGAACTGTAGGACTTAGCCAAAATTCCACGAAGCACAACAACAAATGCGAATGAACACCTGCGGTCATAAGCCCAAGTTTCTTATTAAACACGTTTTACTCACTTCTTTCAATTTCTTTGTATTTAATATTTGTAATTAGAAAAGCCACCTATTGTGTATAAAATATGTTCCGGTAGGCAACATCTCCTTTCCGTGTGATTCTGGGAAATCTCTAATGTTTTGAGGTAAAACATATTGCACCATGCAGTATAAAACAATGCCCGAACGGAGGGTTGGGGCAGTCAAGCGAGGATTACGATACGAGCAAGACGTACATTTGATAAGCGATATAGTGACGGACTTTGCGTGTGTTATTTAATCGTGCAGTTTGTACTGGTTGTATCCAGTTCTATTTGTACCTGTTTTATATGTGCTTGTACAGTTCTAATAAATTCTATAGTAATTTCAAACGGCATTTTAATAGAGTCCTGTAGCTCGTAACAATACCTATTGCCACGGTTGTTTCCCATTGGAGTAGGCAGAGACGATCTCCATCTGCTATGATCTGGCAAACATTTTTCGCTTCATCAACTTTCATTAATCTCTTCATATATACGCGCTTATTTAAAATGCTTTTTACCTGATCTTTCTTCAATTTGATCATGGTGAGTACGTCGCGGTCTACCGGTGCCGACTCTACCGGTCACTTTGCTGTCTTATACTTGTTTTGTCATTCTGCTTTCATTCATTCATCTTCGACTCTTGTCACTACATCCTCTTTCAATCCATCGAAAAAACAATTTTTAGAATTTTTGTTTGTCTATCTGTTGTGCTCGGGCTCCATGTGGGGTAATATTATAATTATTGATCGTTTCACGCAGATGTAGCGATGGGCTTAATGCGTTATTTGTGATGCATTATTGTTAATGACATTAAATAGGACGTGTTTGGCCACAGGCAATAACTTCGACATGACTCCAGAAGGAGCAGAAGGGTTAGAGAATCACTTGAAAACTACTCAACGGATTTAAATGAAACTCGAAACAAAGATAACTTTATCTCGGGTCAACATAAGGATACATTTTATCCCGACTTCGCCGTCGTTTCCATTGGATAAATGAATATAGCAAAGAATGTGGCGCTGTGCTCGTGATTTTTTTGAAGCCTCCTTTGCATTTCACTATACGAAATTTCGATGGCATATGTTAGTTGTACATTAATTTCTACGTGGTAGAGCCATGCTGTCCAAAATTAGTGAATTGAAGTGGCAGTGGACTGGTCACGGCTGCCGCAGGATCGATGGCCGATGGAGCAGACGAGTGCTGGAGTGGAGACTGAGTCTTGGTAAACGTAGTGTATCGTGCTGGACGTCCTCCAGCCCGATAGACTGACGACCCCCGGTAGGCGCTGGATGAAGAACTCGAAGGGTTGAGGCACGGATTTGAGGAAAAATATTACATATTTATTTTTTTACCATCAAGTTAAATTCAAAACTTTTTAACTAAGTTGAACGTCATGACCTTGCCTATCTTTAGGGTGAGAAAGGGGGGTTTAGTAAGAGGGATGAGATAAGATCCAGAGATATATATATGGTGATATGAGATGAGAGCTATATTGGGTGTTTCTCTTATTGATAGAATTAGAAATGAGGATATCCATAAGAGAAACAAATTAACCGACATAGCTCGCATATTTAATAAGTTGAAGTAGGCCGGTCATGTCAGCCGCAGGCCGTGGCCGATGGAGCAGACGAGTCCTGAAGTGGAGATCGCGTCTCTGTAAATGTAGTGTTGGACGCCCTCCAGCCCGATGGACTGGCGATCTGCTCGAGGTCGCCGCTAGGTACTGGATGAGAAACTCGAAGGACAGAGATGCGTGACGTCGACTTGGTGAGGCCTACGTCCAGCAGTGGACTGCGATTGGCTAAGTACGAGAGCCATCCTGAACTCGTGATCTAATTACAGCACTTAGAGCCGGCTCAACCAGTGTGATACCACGCTCTCACAGAATATCATTTCCTCCCACTATCTTACCCCTATTAGAATCTCATATTCATTCCCTTTATCTTATTCACACGGTCTGATCCCTCTATCTCATCCCCCATCCTATGGCTTTGTCGCTTATGTTGCAAACATTTGTCTGTAGACAACAGTAACCGCTTTCCATGACCCTATATTGTATTAGCTATACTTGTAGACTTCTTGCACCTATTTTTAAATTGTGACTTCAAGTAGCTGTAACCGGCAGACGTCGTCTTGCCCTTAAAAAATAAAAATCTAGAAACCGATTGGAGCGTCATCAACCGGTTCCAATCGTGAATCTAAGCCAACTTGGGATCCACTTGAACCCACACAAAAATAATTCACCTAAATCAGACAAATGAAAATGAGTTTAAATGCAGTCACCATTGCCGAAATCGGCCTTGTAAGATCATAACAAATGAATGGCTAGACTGATGTTTTTTAAAGATAAATTTTTATTGATGATTATCCTAATGATATTATTATCCTATTCCGATGAATATCCTAAAACAATAAAAATCATTATCCTATTCCAGCCGTTCGAAGTTATAAATTCCAAAAACACAAAAATCATAAAAATTGGTCCAGTCTATACAAACACGTATAATACAGGTACAAATATAACCGAACACAACAAATTCAAACGTAATGCAGAAGGTCGTAATTCAATAAAACGCGCAAAGTCCGTCACTACTAGATTCCCGATTGTACACACGTCACGCCTTGATCGTGGTTCTCGCTTGACTGCCCCTTCTCCCCATCAGGCCGTCGTTTTATACCTCACGAACACAAATGTGCCCGTATCGTAGTCGACGTAATGCGCAACACCTGGCTATTGACTCGGCCGCAAGCTGCCATAAACGAGTACAATAACACAATGGGCTGTTCTCTAGAAACGTATGCCAATAAATAAGTAAACAAAAGTAGACGATCATAAAAGAATCACAACTATTTCAAATGCCGACAGGTAATAAAATGTATTACAGATATGCAGGTGGATTTTTTTTGTCGAAACTTAAGTTGTAACATATATATATCAGTAGATTTGTCATAGTACCGAAATATTTTTGATTGCATAGATTGAAATTGTTACTCTTTTTGTATTAAATTTATTTGACTTTAATTGCATGCATGACATAAAAGTTAAAATTAACACATATTGAAATATTTGTACGACCATCGGTCAAATACGGTGGTACTAGTCACACTGTTTTACCAACTATTGTCGACATACCACTACCTGTATCTCTACAAATAAAGATTGATACATTCATTCATTCATTCATATATACATTCAGCCATTCATGAGATTGACCGTCTGCTGCCAGCTTTGCAATAAAACCTATACGAACGAAGCGTTTTGCGTCCACCTTTATCATGCGCACCGTAAAAGAGTGCAACTCATTACCGGCGTCTGTTTGTCCCGATACCTACAACCAGAGTGTCTTCAAGTCTCATGTGAATAGCTAAAGAAAGCAAGAAAGAAAGAAGTAATTGAGATGGTACCTTCTAGGTAAGCGTGCTCCACCTTAGACCATTACAGACAAGGTCATGCTTGAACCTACCTATACAGATAAATAAAAATGAAGTGTCTATTTGTGATGTGAAAATAAAAATGTGAAAAAAATCAGGGGAGATAATTCGGACTAGGAAAATCCGAAAATGCAATTTTTAAAATTTCTGTCTGCTGTGTGGATGTTCCGGCTAATCTATGAAACGGCTGAATCGATTTTGATGGGACTTTTACTGGCAGATACCTGATATTATAAAGAGGCTACTTCTAAAATCATGATTTCGCGAAAAAAGGCGCGGGCACAGTAAGTACTAAAATAAAAATAAAAACATTTTCACTCTCCGACTCTATTTAATGACAAATTTATACAGCAACCGAACGTTACCTAAATTCAAACTAGAATATAAAAAGTCGGATTTCACGCCGCTATGACCTCAATATGTGTTATTTACATACAAAAAATATGTTAATACATCCATTTCGAGAAAAGTTGGTTTTCTTTCATGTACTGAATAACAATCAAGGGCATGGTGTATGTCAGTAGTTTTTGGTTAAATATGGATTTTTGCATTGAGGCGGTTAAAATAGTAAATTATCCCAATAAAACTAGGTAGATAGATAAGGATACATTTAAACTTATATTTAAGTATATACAGTAATAAATGTATGAAAAATTAGGATAAAAAAGCAAGTTTTGAGAGATAGTACTAAATAAGAACGTAGAAAATAAAATGTAATAAACAGAAAAAACCTAAACAAAAATGTAGCATATTTAGTTTTAAGAAAGAAGAATGTATATTAGAACATAAGGACCCGATGTAATAGAAGTAAGTTTTTTTATAAAAAAATAATAATAAGAAAAAATAAATAGAAACATAAAATATAAAACATAAAAACCCCTAAAAATACAGAAAGCTGGATATCCTTGTCCGTCAGGTGGAAGGAAAAAAATATGGTTTAGCAATCTGGAGTCATAATATTGTTACGACCCACACGCCGACAAAAGTAGATTCACACCTGCATACCATAAAAGCACACCTTATTACCTTTCCGCATTTGGAGTTCTTTTGTTTACTCTGTGTTTAAAATTTGTAATTAGAAAACAGCTCATTGAGTATTGTAATATTTTATGGCAGTCATTAGCCAGGCGTGTCGAACTGATTCTAAGAAATTTGGCCTACGCGGTCAGGCAGCCATACTGTATCGGTGCAGTATAAAGCAATGGCCCAATGGAGAGATCATCAGTCTAGCGATAACCACTAGCGAGACAAGACGTGTGTACATTCGGTTATCTATTTAGTGATGGACTTTGCGCGTGTTACTGAATCGCGCATTACGTTTGGACTGATTGTGTTCAATTATATTTGTACCTGTGTTATACGTGTTTGTATCGTTCTAATAAATTCTATAATAATTCCAACGGCATTTTAATTCGAGTCCTGCAACTTATGACAACATGTTGCTAGCGGGGTCTTTAGATCGAGTTTTAGAATTTGATTCTAAAACAGACGAAATATTTACCCAAAATTATACTTCTTTAATTGAGAAGTCGTGGTATCGTAATGGTTAGCGCACGCGTCCCAAACACAAGGGGTGTGGGTTCAAATACTGATCGGAACACATGCACCACTTAAACAGTTTTCTGACCTAATGCGCATATTGTCAAAACAATACACAGCCAGATGGTAGCTGCCCGACTGGATGGCTACAATCCCTGGTCGAGAGTATGCCACCATAACAACTTTGAGCTGTGTTCCGGCATCAGTGGCCAGGTTTTTTCCTGCAAGGCGGGTAGCACATTGGCAGCACCTCTGGTATTGCTAATGTCCATAAGCGACGGTAACCACATTCCATCACAGTTGGGCCGTCGGCCTATCTGTTGTGCTTCAGCGATACATAAAAAAATACCATGTGCTAACAACGGTGAAAGAAAACATCGTGATGAAACCTGCACATCGAGAAATCAATGTGTCAAACCTGCCAAACCACCTTGGACAAGTGGCGGGTATATTGTCTGTTCCCCTATAATAAGAGAGCCCGAGCCCAGCAGTGGGACTTTTATTGGCTGTTATCTATGTCTGTTGCGAATCTGGTATAATGCTAGAGAGCCCAGGAAAAACAGGAAGTGGTTACTGCCGCCTGTAGACATTTGCAACATCATGGGGTGAAGCCAACGTGTAGCCAGCCTTTATGGATGTGATAGAAGGGTGAGATAGAGAGGATGGGATAAAGAAGACGGCATGGGGGAGAGGGGAAGTGGTAAATCAGATCTCTTCCTCATCGTACGAAACAGGAATAGCTGAAGGCAAACCGTTTCACACGGATATTCTGTGTTTGCGTGGTATCACGAGCAATTGCTCGCAAGACTTGGGACCGGCTTAAAATTAACCGGTTTTAATTAGTTATAACCGGTTTTATTATTTATTATTAAAAAGTATCTTACAGTATTTCCATAAATTTAAAGACCAAATAAACTTATTATCTAGAAAAAGAACAGAAATATAAAATAATAATAATAATACAAACACACCAAAATTAATTATTAAATCTGTCATAATACAGTGACACTTCTGGCGGGAAAACTAAACACAAATAAATGATTAAATCTAAATATAAGCATTAGCTTCCTTTTGAAACTTATTAATAACATTACAAACAACTACTTTAATTTTTTAATGTTTTAGTCAACTGTTTCGGAGTGTAAACTTTAAACTTGAATTAACCGATGCAATCCGCGAGAAGAGGAAATATCAATTCATCTCTCTCAAGATGTGTATAAAAATTGATGTTTAAATAATATAAATTAAATTAATGGGAAATATTGCGTCTAATGCATTATATCGAGAAACCATATTGACAGCGAATCATGAGCAAACGAAAAAAACATCTAAATTAAAAAAATAACATAAAAAAGGTTGATGTCCAAATAGGTTTGGACAACGGGTTTTTGTGTGCGACTGAAAACACACTATACGACATGGCTGCGCTTTGAAGATGTGCGCGAAAAACCGTTCAACCGGTTTATTTAACGAAAACTCTTTAACGAACTTTTATTACCAAAAGCCGGTTGATTCAGCTTCAGGTGAAAACAAACCGAAAAGTTCCTATATACTTGGGCTGTAACCGGTTTTCGAACCTTGTTAGATTTTGAAATTGCACAGCTGTGCCATTCTAGAATAAGTATGGGTTATAAGCTCATGGGTCACGTATGTCTTATTCAAGTGACCCCACGTGCCAAAGAAAGGCGACAATTAATTCATGAGATACATATATTGCACGCGGCTTCACACGAGTTGGTCAACGGAAAGTCACCTTGGATTCACTTAAAATATTATTAGTATACTGTGAAAGACGTATTCATATCTGTCTTAATATATAAATATGAAAGCGAGTTTGAACGGTATGAATCGATTATATTCACCGATTTTCAAAAGGAGGAGGTACAATTCGACTGTACAAATGTTTTTTACGCGATTTATTCATAATTTTGGATAGATTTTCAATTTTTTTTTATTTGAAAGAGTATACTTCTGACGTGGTCTAATTGTCACTAAGTCAGGATCTGATGAGTGGATCCCAGGGAAATCGAGAGTAACCCTTGTTGAAGAGCCCCGAGCGCCTACACTCTTCGATAGGCAAAATTTGTATACGCGTACGACTATTACAATTTCTACAGGCGCTTAAAATATTATTATTTCTAAAGCTATTCAAGCAAATAAAAACTAGTTTTTTTTAACAAAAACAAAACCATAGAAAATATTTGTTTTTTGATTTTTAATTTGATTTTGTTTTTATTAATTTTTTTATTTATTTAAATTGGGTTTTTTCCGATCGAATGTCTGTTTTAGCAACAAACCTGTCTCTTGTTTTTCCTTCTCATTAGACGCGTGGTTTTGCTGGAAGAAAACTCTTTTTAGGGTAAACCCCAAATGTGACGTGATCACTTCTGTCTTTCATAATGTGTAGAAATGAGACAGAAACATTTAAAATACAAAATTAACTAATAAATTGTTAAAAAAAGGTTTCACAAGTTACCCTTTAAATGCTTTTTCGTTCTCGTTATTTTGTTCGTGTTTTTAATTTATTTTACAAAAACGTATTGAGACTGGTTGCAGATTGCTGCACAGAATAATAAAATTAAAAAAAACACTATCCGTGATCAGAAGGCTGGCTCATGTTTTGCACAACAAATAAGTATTGCCATACAGCGTGGCAGTGCAGCCAGCTTTCTGGGCACGCTCCCCGTTGGCAGTGATCTGCTACATAATATATTTTAGTTTCTATGTCTATTATTTTTATTAATTTTATTATCGATTATTATGTCATGTCATATTTTTAAGTATTTAGTTTAATTAATATTGTAAAAGCTATTTAAATATACTAATCAAAATAAAAAAAATATTATTCCTTGTATTTCTCTAAAATGTTTATACACAGCAATATTTTATACTTTAAACACAATGTCTTTGAACACAGTCCATTATGTTAAGGAAGTTTTGGAGCTAGATACCTTTGTAAAGTAAACAGACTAGACCTTGATGTCAAATCTCATTCATGTAGTTTTCTAGAATTATAACTGTGACATACAGACAGGCAAACGGACGGAAATAATTAAAACATAAAGGTAAATGCAAAGGCAAGAGATCCGATGGAATGTTATTGGTGCTCTGGAGGATGGGTCGCCCTATAGTATGGGACGCGTCTTGCGTCGATACTCTGGCGGCGTCGCAACATGTCTGCCGGTACAGCTACTGCACAACAGGAGTCCCTGCCGCAAATATTCCGCCATCAGAAATGCCTACATATTTGCGGCTTTTGGGGTCGAGACCCTGGGACCATGGGGACCTAAGGCGCACAAACTTTATTGAGACATAGTGACACGCCTAGTAGAGGCAATGTGGCCAGTCTTTTGGGCACGTTACCAACTGACAGCGATCTGGCACTAGATTTTATAGTTTAATTTTAATTTGCATACATATGTTTTATTTATTTAATTGTATAATTAAATTTCTATAATTGTATTTTAAATTAATTAAATCAATAAACATAAAAGTTGAGTTTTCGATAAAATGGTACAATAACAAACAGACGGACATACCAAAGTTACAGTCAATTTAGCCGTTAACGAGTGAAATAATTATTATGAATACAAGGAAAAAAGCTACAATCTAATTAATATACGTCATACCTGCCTAAATGCTAGGAATAAAGTGCCTATTTATGTCGCAACCAATTAATTCAATGTAAAGGACAAAATGCATGTAACATTATAATTTCAGATATAAATCATCACAAACAGATAGATATTAAATGTTTAAAAGGATAACTACGGACCTAGAACAATCAAACGGATGGAAATAATAAAATGAAAACCTCGTTTAAAAAAACGCAAACGAACGAAGAAAGAAAAACATATATAGAAAACTAGTATACATAAATAAAAGGAAAAAGCTATAGTCCAGATAATATACGTCATGCCTTATGAGTTTGCCTACATATTACCAAAATAAAGTATTTATGTCGCAACTAATTAATGAAATGCCAATAAAATTACTTTAACTGTATATTATATACATAAAAGTCCTTAAAATCTTAAAAATATATTAAAAATATTATTTCTAGTTAATTAGTTAGTTAGTTTAATTTGTATATATACTTATTTATAATTTAGTTTAGTTTTTATTTAATTGTTAATGTTATGCCTACTGGTGTCCCTATATACATACATTAATAAAATATAAAAATTATTTCTATGTTTTATGACTATAGGATCCTAACAAGCGGACGGAAATGCTAAAATTCCAGTTAAAAACCGCAAAACGAACAAACTAATCAGTAAAAAAAATATATATATAAATGCAAGGAAAAAGCTACAGTCTACATGATATACTTATACGTCATGCCTTAGGAGCCTGCCTAGATATTAGCAATAAAGTATTTATGTCGCAACTACTTTAATGCAATGCCAATGAAAACGTACATTAACTTAATTTTATTATATAAACAAATTACAAAAGTTCTAAATATTTAAAAAGATAACCACTGAACTCTAAAAAACGGAACGCCATAACAAAACTACATACATTAGTAATTAAAAACTGCAAACGAGAGAAGTAATTAATAAAAAGAAAACTAGTATACATAAATATAAGAAAAAGCTACAGCCTACGTGAGTATTATGATTACCTAGATATTCCGAGTTATGTCGCAATCAATTAATACAATACAATATAAATAAATAAATAATGTAATATTGTAATGAATTGTACGAGCACGACATTGCTCGACCATCTGGCAAAAACATGTGTACCATAAATATAACTGTAACACCTTTTAAACTATGTTTTATGCGTATAAAATAACTTGAATTTAAATTTAAACAATACATATAATAAAACTACGTTTTAATGGTTTTCAGCGCGGTAATTTATCTGATTTTTATTATTCCAACGTTTGGGCCAGTTTTCAGTAGCTGTGATTACAGAAGACAAAGATGTCAAATGTCAACGAGTATTGTTAAAGTTTAATTTAGCCTACCGCCAACTTGTTCATTTTAATTATTAAGTTTTAATTTTGTTTATTGTTTATTATTTACTTTATGGGAGCCTAATCCAATCTACCACCGCTTCGCAGCATGTTGTGGTATGAAGAGAAGATGCGGTGCAAGAAACTCTTCAACAAACATGCCTAGCTCTAATAATTTTTTGAACAATGCAAATAAAAATATGCACATTAATTTTATGCATAATCATAAGAAAAGTTCTTAAATGTTTTAAAGGATGGCCACTGAATTTTAACAAACGAACAGAAATAACAAAACTACATCGCTTAGTTCATAAAAACTGCAATCGAATAAAGTAATTAATAAAAAAAAATATATAGATAAATATAAGGAAAATGTTATAAGTACTCTACGTGAGCAATGCCATGCCTTACGAGCCTATCGATATTCCGAGTAAAGTAGTTATGTCGCAACCAATTAAATCTGTTACAATTGCTATAGCAATAGATCGCAATAAGCATACTTAATTTCTTCACTGGATATTATATTTTCAAATCGACGGCGGTTTCTTAGTAATTGAAAAAAAACCCTTTTTTAAAGAGTTTTTAAAGAGCTTTAATTTTAAAGATACATTACGTAAAAGTAAAATGGAAGTTTTGTCTGGTGGACAACTGATGGAAAGTGATTGCCGTCACTACCTATTACTACTACCTGTCTACCGTCGGCATAGCATCTCTGTAAATTATTCCCTCTACGCTTTTAGAAGTATCATTGAAAAAAAAAAATTTTTGTCGTTTTACGTAATCCATACTAATAATTAAACCTGAAAATAATTTTGGGTGGATGTTTGTTGCTTATCATAATAAATCATTATCATTACCCGAGGAAAAAGGTAAGTAAGTAAATATTTTTTATGTATAATGTATATGTTCAGCCATAATTTATTTTAATGTTACAACTTAAGTTCCGCCAAAAACAAAGTCCATCTGCGTATCTATAGAAACATACTTTATTACCTGTCGGCATTTGAATTAATTGTAATTCTTTTATGATGGTCTCCTTTTGTTTACTTATCTATTGGTTATTGTGGAGAACAGCCTATTGTACTCGTTTAGGGCCTTTTGCAGGCATAATTGGCCAGGTGTGCGGATTACGATTTCTAGGAAATTGCGTCGACGTTTGCCGGGCAGACATATTTGCCTTTGTGCAGTATAAAGCAATGGCCCGATTGGGGAAGAGTTAGTCGAGCGAGAACCACGAGCGAAGCAAGACGTATGTACTACAATCGGGAATCTAATAAGTGACGGACTTTGCGCGTTTTATCGAGTTACGACCTGCTGCATTACATTTGGACTTTGTGTTCGGTTATATTTGTACCTGTGTTATACGTGTTTGTATAGTTCTAATAAACTCTATAGTAATCCTAACGGCGTTTTAATTCGAGTCTCGCGACTCGTAATATTCATATTAAAGTAACAAAGTTATTTTTTTACTCATTAAATTTTACGCAAATAGAATTAGTTTAACAAAATTGGGTCGTTTTGGTTTTACGCCAAAAGGAAGGTTTGCACTGAAAATCAGCGTTGTGTCGGATATAATTCCGGCACAGTAATATGCTGAGTTCAAACCTTATTTGCTGAAATTGTGGCGTACAAATTCTCAAAATATGCTCTGTATATAATGTATAAGAAATGTAATTACTTCGCTATATATTTAAATCAAGTCTTTCTTTCATTCTCTTCTTTCCATATTTATTTTGTTTCGGAACCAATTTCGATCACTCTTCTTGCGTTGGATTCAGTACAGCTTCAGAATAGTTGCTATGATGTTATAGTTGTAATGTAAGGCTCTTTAATAAATATGACTTCGATCATAAACTGACGTTTTATTTTCACTTTAGTAAGTATCTTTTCGTCGTACCAAAAATGGTCTCTTCTTAACTGAATTCAGAACCCGTGTCTTTTTTACATTTTTGAATTCCCACCAATGAGAGCGAGTTTTATACATATCTCTCATTGGTTAGTCGTATCTTTACGTCCTGGCTAACATAGGTATATAGGCATTGATTAACAATAACAAAAGTAGATCATTATGTAATTGATAAATTAAATTTAATTAAATAAATAAGAAAATTGAAATAGATAATTAATTATATATAATTTATTTTATGATTAGAAATTATGATTAAACATGAATAGTAAACATAACGAAGATCAAAAGAATGTTGTTGATATGTTTTTCATTAGGTGGCACCTGTCAAACGTCAAAAGATTGACCTTGAACTTGACCTACTAGACCTACTTTTGTTTATGAGAATTAGATTAAAATACGAGTTTTATTTATTGCGAAAGCTTTTAATAGAAATGAAATGAAATCTAAGAAATGTATAAGCAAATAATTGAGTTGGAAACCCGAGCGTGTGGTAACCAGGATCGTGGTATATTTTAAACAAATTTAACATTAAACTATCTACAGCTAAACGTGGTAAGTGCATCCACTACAATATATTAATTGTAATTGGAAACCAACGTAACTTAAAAGTAAAAAATAAAAAAAATCAGACAAAAAAGAAACTGATCTCAAGAGTAACTTCACAACAACAAACAACATCTTGAACATACCGGTGCCAAGTAAATCACAAAAAATAAAATCGCTAAATATGGTAATACTTATGTTTAACTTGGCACCGACTTCAATATGTTACTGAAAACATTTATTGTTTGCTTTTTAGTTACTCTTGAAGTCGGTTTTTTTAACAGTCTTCCAAAAGGAAGAGTTTCTCAAATCAACATGTTTTTTATGTATTTGTTACGAGATTACTCCGTCAATTGTTGACTGATTTTCAAATACTTTTTACTTTCGAAAGTTAGGTATACTCCTGAGATGGTCCAATTTTAACCAAGTCAGGATCTGATGAATGGATCCCAGGGAAATCGAGAGCAACCCTTGTTGAAGAGCCCCGAGCGCGTACACTCTTCGATGGGCAAAATTTGTATACGCGTAAGAGTATTACAATTTCTACAGGCGTTTAAAATATCATTTCTAAAGCTATTCAAGCAACTAAAAAGTAGAAAATATATATTAAAACAAAGACTGCAAACTAAAAACCCTAAAAAACAATCTACAACATAATAAATCAAGTCTATGCCAAGAGAAACATAAAAAATAACAACAAAATTGCAAAATGCACCAACTTCAAGATGGTGTAGAAATTTTTATTTATTGGTTTTTTAGTTTGAAGTCGTTTTTGTTTTTGTTAAAAAATGCAAGAAAACTTTTATCAGGTGCGTTTTGCTGAGCAATGGCCATACCTAGTAGTATGTGTTGGCAACACCAACGTAAGATAATATTATTTTTAAACTTGCAACACTGTCGTTTCTCTTTGCTTCTTGTTCCATTTTGGCTTTAGCCGAGTGCACACGTATTTGCATATAAAAGTGTTTTAACTTCTATACCTACAACGACCAGGATATCGCCCACACCATCAGTGTAAAATAAATGTTATATGTGCGACGAGCTGCGAACAGTATGTTCTTCCATGATTATTTGATTTGATAGTTTAAATCTATTTTATTTCTGTATATTGAATATACACATGACTCTAACAGTTTTTAGGTCAATCTAAAATATCTGTGTGCAATATTATTATAAGAGAATAAGTATTGTAAAGTGGACTGTTCATTGCATTAACATTATTTATTAATTTATAGGCCTGCTCGATACAATAGCTTAGGTGGTGCTGCTATGTTTTTAAACTGTCACCCACCAAAATTTATTATACTATTACTAGCGGTGTCGGAAGAACAAGTTGGCGGTAGGCTAAATAAAAACTTTAAAAATACTCGTTGACACTTGACATTTTTGTCTTCCGTGATCACGGCCACTGAAAAGTGGCCGAAACGTCGTAATAACAAAAATCAAATAAATTACCGCGCTTAAAACCGTTTAAACGTAGTTTTATTATGTATACAAGTCGCAAAAACTTAAAAGAATATTAGATATCATAAGACTTTGTCCTGTCCTACAAAATAAAATTTAAAACACGATAGGCAGCAAATTTGATGGTTCGGTAGGAGCTGCATACATACATTGGCGGACTGGAGCTGAAGTTCAGATCAAGGGGTTGAGGGTTGCTTAGAAAAGGATAATAAACTATTGAAGAATATTTAAATGGCAAAAGTGTATTTACATAGCTGCTCGCTCCAGCCTTTTATACTATCTCCTGTATAACGTTTATATTTTGCATAACATGTGACGGGCAGAAGTATAATTTTGCGTTTGATATATACGTAGTCAAAACAACTAACATGTGGTATATAATTAGATTGATTAGGATAGGAGCAGACTGGCAGACGGCTCACTTAATGGAAGGCGGTTTGGTAACCGCTTTCCATCAGGTGGGCGATGGTTCGCCTATCAATATTTGTAACGGCAAAGGTGCTATCAATGTGCTGCCGCTCTGTAAGGGGAGACTGGAACCTGGCCACTAATGCCGAAACACAACTGAAGGTTGTTATAGCGGTATACTCTAGACCATGGATGACTACCAAGTTATTCAGACAAGCAAATACCCTACCACCCGACTGTGGGTTGTATTGTCGCCTCTTGCGACATAAGTTTTAAATGTGTGTATTAAGTCCTTATAGAGTGTAAGGAATCGGTCTCCATTGATTTATATCTCGTAAAGCCCGGTATACATTATTTGCAAAGCAACATGTGCAGTAAGACCGTTGAGTCGTGGCATTTGTGAAGTTAGCGCCAAGTAGTTGCGCTGAACATACTTTTCACACGTCAGCATTGGTCGTGTCACTATCACTCTTTCGAGTACAATCGTTCACAGTTTCGTTTGTTTTCTTAGATTTTTTTTCCATGTCTTTAGCGTTGTTGTTATCGCTGACTTATCATTTCTGTTAATTCTTGAATTAATGCTAAAGTTTCGAGTTGTTAACTTTTTCGGACAAATTTGTGTGATTTGTACTTGTTTCACCAAATATGCCAAAGCGTAGTGTTGTGTTCCGTTGTCAAGCAAAGAGATATAAGAACATTCTTATATGTAATTATAACATTGTAAATAAACATTACTATACATTTGTCGTAAAATAACGAAGTTTAATATGCCTATGTTGAATTAACGTTATATTATATAATAAAGTTATTCATGATATATTATATTGAATGACGTAAAAGCCAATAGCTGTATTCGAGTGTACATGCGTCAAAGTTCGCAAAGCCTAAGCTCAGGCGAGCCACGACTCATTGGTCGTACTGTAGGGTTGTTACCCTACAGTACGACCAATGAGTCGTGGCTCATTGGGAATGCTCAACATGCAACACTGTGCACATGTTACGTGCATTTGTAAAGCGCTCGTAGGTTTCCCGGCGATTGTCGGTTTTTCCACCGAACGCTTTGAGTGTGCGTATTAGATATAATGTGAAAGAAAAGAAAGAGAGAGACAGTTCCGATGCTGAACATTTCAAGTGTAATAACCTCTTAACAGTAATTTCCTCCACATAAATAGCGATAAATCTCAAAGTGTTTGCCTTATCTTTCAACGCCACCTGCGGATTTAGCGGGGAAAGTCTAAACAGAAGAATAATTTACACAAAAATTTAGTGTTAAATTAGGTTATATTTTAGTTAGAAATCTACATTATTTGTTATTTTAAGAACATATACGCGTAACCCGCTGAAAGATTCTGCTATGTATCACATATTAAATGTGTTTATGATACGTCTGTATGTTTACAGTTGACTATAGCTTGTCGATTAAACTTATGTATTTATAAGGATTTTTTAAAAGAAAGAAATGTATCGGCTAAATGTGGTGTAGGTCTTCTATACAAATAAATTAAAATGAAGTGTCTGTTTTTAATAACAAAATAACAACTTTTTACTAAATGCATATGAAATTATATACGGTATTTATATAAAAAAATCAATTATTAACATTTTTGTCTGTGATTTTTTGTGTGTGTCCAATTTGAAGCGCATCCAGATTATTTAATCTGACACCTGTGTTTTATTTTTTACTCTATGGACACAGAACGACTTACCATAAGAACGACCAATCAACGCACGAGGTACATTCCATCGCCTGCCTCTTCACAATTTGACGATTTCACGTCGATAGATTATAATCTACCGAAAAATAATACGTTAAATTGTAAACAGTATGTCACTGTTCACAATATTTGATTGTGAAATGACGGTGACATATATAACACAAAAATAAATGATACATACAATGGAAAATGCAGTTAAATGTAAACAAAAGCAAGAAGAAAATATGTGTGTGCAATTCACACTCAGTAGAAAGGAAAATTCAGAGAATATACACGCGAACATAATTATATCTACAATGCTTAGTAGACATAGGTGAACTGCACATACACATTTTTGCATTTCTTTTAATAGACGTCTTTATTCTTAGGTATTTTGACACTTTTCGTAATAATTCAAACTAAATTACACATTAAATTACTACCATAAAGTTAAAAATTTAATGCACTGTTAGGCACGTATGTGTATTAGTTAATCTATATACGAGTATAAAAGAATATCTGCCTTAAGTATATACCGATGAGCTTTTGTAATCTTTTAAGTTTTATTTGAAATGAAAATTGATACTAACGGGTGAAGAGAAATGTGTTTTATTTCGAATTTTATAAGGTTGAATTTTATGTGTTTATCTCTTTTTCATTTCCCTTTTTTGGCGATTTGCAAATCACGACGATTCTAAAAAGTTTCAACTTCAAAATGTTCCAAAACAAAATCAAACGACGAAAAACGTTTGAGAGTTAGCCCTGTTATCCGTTGGACGAGGTAGGCACCAGGCCTCT
Organism: Dendrolimus houi; assembly: GCA_039645545.1. Classification (NCBI taxonomy): domain Eukaryota; kingdom Metazoa; phylum Arthropoda; class Insecta; order Lepidoptera; family Lasiocampidae; genus Dendrolimus; species Dendrolimus houi. The sequence continues at coordinate 11,833,210 of CM077143.1, read as the reverse complement.
GATCCCCTGAACATTTGATAAGACGTTTTTATATACAGTGTAAACTCCATGTAACGTCACTCGATTTAACGACAAACTCCCTTAAGCATCGAAATCACTCGGCTTTTGTTGGTTTAGCTTGTCTTCCATACAATGGTACACTCTCTATAGTATTACACCCACTCTCAATAACGACAACGATTAAGTAATAAAAGTACCTTTTAAGTTGCATTAAGTAGTAAAAACTGCGTAGCTGTGTACATTCTTTTATAGCTTTATTATCCTAGCCCGTAATAAACTCGACTGTCGGCATCATGCATACCGAAAATTCTAAGAAATTCCGAAATACCGACATTTCTAAGTACTTCCTTTATCAATAACATGCCTCAATATCGCCAGATATGAATAAAGTAAAAAAATACAACAAAATTGCTGGTGCAGCAATAGACGTTAGGCAAAAATAACAGACTTCTCTCCATTTAACGACAACTCTCTATAACGCCATAAAATGCACAGTCCCTTCAGTTTTGTTTTATAGAGTTTACACTGTATTTACTATCTATACCCGGCAAAGTTGCAATGCCACGTAGGGTAAACTATTGTTTGGTTGTATATTCTGTTCTTCGGATAAGAAACCCTCGCAGGCTTCCCCAGAACACACTAGCAAAGTTTCATCACAATCTGATCAATGGTTTAGGAATGCATTGAGGACAAACATACAAACATTTACTTTTATTCATATAGATTATGTCTCTGAAGGCCACAGGCCATAAAAATGGCTCAGACTTTTGGAGGAGTTTCCGCGGGGCCATGGGAAGTTAACATGTAGAGGCCCCTTGGCAAATTTAATGTAAATATGACATGACACTGACCGGCGATTATATATATCTACACCATATAAAAATGTACCCAAGGTCAAGTCCCGGTCAGTGTAGGACTATTGTAGGAAATGAGAACAAAAAGTACCGGGTTTTTGGGATCAACTACTAATTGAACTAGTGATCTGGGAATATGGGGACTATGGCATCTGCCCGTCGCAATGTTCGGAGTACATGGAAAAATGGGCAGACGGTTATTCGCCATTTTCAGCATGGGCCCCAAAAAATGCCGTACAGGATTGGGCAAAGGGTAACATTGGCATCGCTACGCACTTAAGGCTTCGCGACATCTCGGTAATCGGTAACTGGCAGTCATAAATAGTTAAAATCTCAGATTACATTCCTAAGAATCTGGTCAAGTATTTAGTACCGTTTCAGAATTAGCTGAAATTGTTTTGGAAATATTGCGCATACCTGAACACTTTCTAAGCTGAAATCGATTGATTCATTTATAGATTTATTACTAAAGCATTCTTGGCTCTAATTACAGTGCGTAATGCGTAATATTAGACTAGTTTATTCCGCGTGGCTTTGCTCATGTAAAATTTAAAACGTACAAAGCATATTATTTGTCAACGGCAAAATGCGATTTTGCACGTGGTAGAGCTATGCTGGAATCATTATCTTGACGTATGATGTATGATACCACGCTCTCATAGAATGTTGTTCAGACAATCTCTGTCCGCTGCTGGACGTAGGTCTCCCCAAGTACGCGCCACATATCCCGGTCTCCCGTCTTCCTCATCCAGCCCCTGCCGGCGATCTTACGCAGATCGTCAGTCCACCGGGCTGGCTGGCGTCATAAGCTACGTTTGCCGAGACGTGGACTCCACTACAGGACTCGTTTGCTCCATCAGCCGTCGATCCTGCGACAGACGTGACCGGACCACTGCCACTTCAACTTGCTAATTTTGGCTCTACCACGTAAAAATTAAAATGTATGTAGAATTAACTTATGCTATCGAAACTTCGTTCGCGTTGCCATGGCAACGACTTTTTTTTAGTGAAATAGAAAGGAGGCTTTTAAAAAATCACAAGCACAGCGTCACCTTCTTTGCTACATTCGTCTGTCCTAAAATAATTAAAATGAACCAGTTTTTTTTTTTTTTTAGCGATAGGCTCAAGAATAACTTTAACATTACTCATTGACACTTGACATCTTTGTCTTTCGTGATGACGGCTACTGAAAAAGTGGCCGAAACGTAAGAATAAAAATCAAATCAATGTAAAAAAGCACTGGATATATGTTTGCAAAAATTAGATTATGAAGGTACAGAAAATTTACTTAAAATGATAAAATAAGAATTTGTATATATACAATAAACATATGATCTAATAGGTTGGGGAAAAAGTCTTTTCGGATATAGTATGTATGAACTTGTAATAAGATCTCTTTGGCTATACCATTTGTATCTGGCTGGTTTTGGTATCATTAAAAAGTTTTAATTTTAAAGAAGACAATTCCAAATTCAAATTAGGAAAGTGTGTGATTTTCATGATGATGCTGTGTGTATGGTGGGATTAGAAGGGTATTATTCATTATGAGCTATTACCGCCAGGCAGGACCATCAATTCTGAACTGTACTGCGAACAACTGATGAGATTAAAGCAAAAAGTTGAGAAAAAGCGGCCGGAATTAATCAACAGAAGTGGTGTGGTTTTTCACCGTGATAACGCTAGACCTCACACATCTTTAGCCACTCAGCAAAAATTACGAGAGTTTGGTTGGGAGGTGTTAATGCATCCGCCGTATAGTCCTGACCTTGCACCTTCAGGTTTTCACCTGTTTCGGTCTCTGCAGAATTCCTTAGGCAGTGTCAGGTTAACATTACGAGAGGACTGCCAAAACCACTTGTCGCAGTTTTTTGATCAGAAGCCCCAAAATTTTTATAGCAATGGGATCACGTCCCTACCTACAAGATGGCAAAAAGTTATCCAACAAAATGGCACCTACATACTTTAGTCAAATGTAAATAAACTTTATAAAAAAACCTTTTGAATTTTTATATAAAATGCGAAGAAACTTTTTCCCCAACCTAATATATATATATATATATATATATATAATTCTGTACGTGTGTTGACAGTGAACTCTTCCTAAACGGCTGGACCGATTTTCATGATATTTGTTTTGTGTATTTGAATGGGTCCCCGGATGGTTTAGATTCACATTTGGAACCGGTAGGTGGCGCAGAGATCGGGTTCTAGAATCCTCCTAATCACCTGGAGCGATTTGGTTATTGTGTGTTTGAGTGGGTTCCCGGATGGTTTAGATTCACAATTAGAACCGGTAGGTGGCGCTGAGATCGGATTCTAGAATTCTCCTAATCACCTAGACCGATTTCAGTGATTTTGTTTTTATGTCAGGAAACAAAGTCTTTTGGGAATTCAGAAAATATGGCGGTACGGCGGTTTATTCTTATGATGAAAATGTTATTTTATGGCTAATCTTTAATATATATAACTTTATACCAAATTTGTATTTAATTATATTATAATATACAGTTATTATGTATTTATCAATACTGCAGAAAATAGATCTATATGTGTAATATAAATAAAATATATGTGTATATTTATTTTTACTTAACAAATAATGTTGCTGTCTCTATATTCTTTACATATACTATCTAATTGGTAATGTACGAACTCATTTTTTGTGTGCTTACAAATTGTTTCAAAGGTAGTTCGAAACAAATATATATTTTTGAGATATTTTTAAATTACGGGGTGTGACTTTACTGTGCCGTAACACAGTTTAAAACTAGTACGGGGAGGGAAGTAATGATTGTCGCATAATGTTAAATTGTTAAACGAGAGGTAAAAGTGACGTATGTAGGCATGATCGGTTTTACTTATGAAAATCTCGTTAAGAAAGGATTAGCCATCTTTCAAATAAGAGACTCTTAGAGATGGTTTGGCGCACGACCATAGCGTGTGCGTTAATAGTTCCGAGTGCCTAAATAGGCCTTTCACCCGAGGTTGACGGTTTGCTTTTCATTTCGGATAGGAGTAAGGAAACAAAAACTGATTTATTAAACAAACAACTACTTCACAAATAAAATCAGGCGTTAATCCATATCTAAATCTAATGAACTCTTTACATATATGAAACCTCAAGTAAATTTCTTTTTTGTCTGTGGCATTCTACCAGCCATTATTTTTTTTGTCACAGTACTAGACAGTAGACAGTAAATATCTAGCTCATCAAATACTAATTTAGTGAAAACAATACTGTTGATATTTTTTTATGATTTGACAATGGCTGTAAAAAAACAGTTGGGATACGAGTCGCGTGTATTATCTGTTTCGCATAGTTTTTAAATTTTTTGGCAGCGAGGAGAATCATTTCCCAGGGACGAAAACTACCGTTTTCATCCCTATGACTAGAACACTAGAAGCATACTTTTATAATAAATAAATAAATAAATCGGCAGACAAACACACACATTGTATATCCCCAAATTAAGCAAGTTACGCTTGTGTTATGGGTAACATACAATGGACCATTCTAGGGCCGTTCCCAGACACCCAGACCGTAGTAAATAACGGAGAAAATACGTAGTACATAGTACGAGGTAAGCCGGCAAAGGCTTAGCCCGCTCAACTACCGAAGCCGTAATTTTAGAATATGCTTACTTACTTACTCCGTTGGCTCAGCGACCCAAAGTGGGTCTTGGTCTCCGAAACGAGAGCATGCCATTTTTCTCTGTTCTGTGCAGTTTTTTGCCAATTATTGGCTCGTAGCTTCGACAGGTCAGTCTCCACTTTGTTTTCCCAGCGATATTTGAGACGGCCGACCTACCGGCTGTCCCAAATATGCTTTCCTCGTGCTGCGATCCTCTCTCATCCGTTCTACGGGTCGGAGCCAGCGGAGGCGGTGAGCTTTTATTTCTCCTACTATGTTAGGCTCGGCCACGATATTCTCAATTTCGAGGTTAGTTCGGACCCTCCAGCTACCATCCTCTTTTAGAATATGAGAAATGAATAAATAATTTTCACAAGCGCAGCCGAATGAAATTATATAGGTACGGTAAAGGACTCATGATTTCTTCCCTACAAACCGCCCTTAGCAACAACGGACTAACTTTTTATGGGATATTGATGTTATCTTTCAAAGCTCATAAAGATCTACGGATAAACAATTTTTACCTTTTTGTGGAAAAAAACGGAATGGCTTAAATGAATCAGTATTATGTATATGTCCACTATCACTTAAAACCCGATAAGTTTATATAGCTTTTGTTTTTAAATGTATTTATCAAAACAGCGAATACACAATTTATAATTGATCGATTTATACCTACTATTAGAAAATTCTATTTATAGTCTATACAGATAAATAAAGGCCTTGTGTTTAAACGCCTACCAGAAATGCACCTATTTTATTATCAATAAATTCGAAATACCTGCCAGAATGGATAAATACTCACCAAATTGTGTTTCATGAAGTATTGTAGAAATTAAGCTATTTTCCTTTTTATGCTATGCCATAAAAATATATAAACGCCTTTAAAGCTAATTTCAGACCAAATATTTTATATTATCGCTAAATAGATATTATTACAAAGTATTACCAATATTTTGTTTCACAACTTTCAATTTAATAATTTTTGCTGAGGCAAATAGGAAACGGTCGAACCTACAATTATTTTAATACCAAATATAATATTGCGTATTTCAAACATGGTTGAGGAAAAAGTTTCTTCGCATTTTATATAAAAATTCAAAAGGCTTTTTATAAAATGTTTATTTACATTTGACTAAAGTATGTAGGTGCCATTTTGTTGCATAACTTTTTGCCATCTTGTAGGTATGGACGTGATCCCATTGCTATAAAAATTTTAGGGCTTCTGATCAAAAAACGGCGACAAGTGGTTTTGGCAGTCCTCTCGCGATGTTAACTTGACATTGCCTAAGGAATTATGTAGATACCGAAACAGGTGAAAATCTGAAGGTGCAAGATCAGGACTATACGGTGGATGCATTAAAACCTCCCAGCCAAACTCTCGTAATTTTTGCTGAGTGGCTAAAGATGTGTGAGGTCTAGCGTTATCGTGATGAAAAACCACACCCCTTCTGTTGATTAATTTCGGCCGCTTTCTCTCAACTTTTTGCTTTAATCTCATCAGTTGTTCGCAGTACAGTTCAGAATCGATGGTCCTGCCTGGCGGTAACAGCTCATAATGAATAATGCCCTTCCAATCCCACCATACACACAGCATCACCTTTTTGCTAGTTAACCCGGGTTTCGCCACAGTCTGTGAAGCCTGACAAGCCTTTGACCACGATCTTTTTCGCACGTCCTTGTCGTACGTGATCCACTTTTCATCACCAGTTATCAGCTTCTTCAAAAATGGTTCGGTTTCATTATGTCGTAATAAAGAATCACAAATGAGTACACGGTTCATTAGGTTTCTTTTAGTGAGCTCATGAGGCACCCTAATATCGAGCATTTTTGTATATCCAGCTTTTTTCAAATGCGCCAAAACCATTTTGTAGTCAATTCCCAGTTCTCCAGCTACATCGTAATTACTAATATGCCGATCTTGCTCCACTTTTTCAAAAATGGCATCAATTTTGTCCGTAACAGGGCGACCAGAGCGACGTGCATCTTTGATATTATAATTTCCGGATTGAAAACGCTTAAACCAAATTTGCGCTACTCTCACAGATACTGCATTAGATCCATAAACATCACAATTTTTTTTTTAAATGTATTGAATTTCTTCATTAGATTCACTCATTTTAACAATAAGAAAAACAAATGAAAATCACACATTTTCCTAATATGAATTTGGAATTGTCTTCTTTAAAATTAAAACTTTTTAATGATACCAAAACCAACCAGATACAAATGGTATAATAGCCAAAGAGATCTTATTACAAGTTCATAAATACTATATGCGAAAAGACTTTTTCCCCAACCTATTATGTTGCTTGTTTATTGTTTTATGAATTTGATTAAAATATGATAATATAGCCAAATAAATACTTCACTCTGAATATTACTGCAACACAAATGATTAAGGTAGGTAAAAAATGAATTATTACTTCCCATTCACTAAAAAACTGTTGCTTAAAATCATCGCAAATTTCCCAGTGGACATCGAAACTTTTACATTCCATGTTGTCACCGGTTGGAATCCTGTAGTATGTCGCTAATTCAGTTGTCTGTTTGACGGGTATTCTTTTAAGCAATTTAGCCCATTGGTACGCTTCAGTCCATTGTTTGAGAGTAATGGGGGTTGGGAAACGGACTTATTATTCACAACATAAATGTGAGACCACTCTGCCACCATATCTTTCGCTATCACCAGGAAGCGTGACAAAGTGTGACGCTCCCGCAAGGTATTTTCGTCTTTTATCGTTCGATTAAATGCTTCCAGTGCATTGTGAGATCCTGGAGTACCTGGAAGGACTCCCAAATTGCAGGGTAAATAAGTAAAGGGAAACGACTGTAATCTTAGTTTAACAATAATATATTTTGGATTCAAGTTGGATAATTTGATTACACTAAAGCTATTTAGAAGTGTAATTTTCGGTTTGAATGTTACTGTTTTAGTAAAACAATATTTGGTTTGCATTTATCTATTTTTATAAGCAAAAAGAATTTAAATACAAAACGTACTGATGAGTGTATATTTATCTTGGAACGTAAAATGTTGTTATTTAGGCATCTCGGTATAGAGTGGATTAAATTTATATGAAGTTAATATATTTTTCTTGGTACTTAGTCTTAGGGACACAAAAATATTTTTTAAGCATTTAAATTGTACACTAAATAAAATATAGGTGTTTGTTTGAATTTTTTGTCTGTCTATCTGAATATTCCGGTTAATCTTTGAAACAGTTGGACCAATTTTGACGGGACTTTCACTGGCAGATAGCTGATGTCGTACGGAGTAACAATAAAGCTAACAAAATTCCACGCCGACGAAGTGTTATCAATAATGTGTTATCTTGAAAATTTAAACATTTAGAAGAGAGTTTACTTAATTTGGAAAAAAATATTTAAATAGAAGGTATCTTTTAAAATATATTGTAAATTGACAGAAAAAAATTAATTGTTTCGACACAATTATGCTTTAAAGGTTAATAAAAACTCTTTTCTAAAAATTCAAATTTCAAGGTATTACATTTTAGAAGCAAAGAAGCGATTTAACGTAATATATATATATATATATATATATATATATATATATATATATATATATATATATATAAAATAGGCATATATATATACGTATTATATAATACAAATATTATATTGTCTGGATTGGAGTTGAGTTTTTTTATTATAATTACTTTATTTTATTGCATCAGCTCGGCAGACAAGCCGACCCGACAAGACCGCTTTCCACAGGTGGAAAGCGCTTAGCATCACCTATGAACATTTATAACACCAAAGGGGCTACCAATGTGCTGCTGGACACCAAAGGGAGATTGTAACCTGGCCGCTAATAACGGAATACAACTCAAAGTTGTTATGGCGGCATACCCTTGACCAGGGGTGGTAGCCTTCCAGGTGGTCAAATACCCTACCACCTGGCTGTGGATTATTTCGTCGCCTGTTACAACAGGCCGCCCCAACGCAGGAAATTGTATTCTTTCTCCGTTCCTGCACGGATAAAATGTTTTACTATATGTTCACAATAAATATACTCTCCTTTTCATCATCGGTCAACTAGACGCACCGGCATGCAGCACCGATATATGGTGGATATTCCACCTATAAGAACGAAGCACTTTGCATCTACCTTCATCATACGCACCGCAAAGGAGTGGAACTTATTGCCGGAGTCTGTCTTTCCCGATACTTATAACCTCTGTGTCTTCAAGTCCCGTGTGAATAGGTACCTTCTAGGTAAGCGTGCACCTTCCTGGACCACATCTTCGCTCCACAAAGGGCGAGATTGTAGTCAAACGCAAACCTATACTACAATAAAAAAATCTTTGCTAAATAGTTTAATTTAATTTTTATAATTAGTACATTATTGTAATATCTGATGAAGCACCCTCACTACGCATTTCACAATATTTTTATTGTGAACCAACTCTTCATATCACCAAAACGGTTTGAAGGGCAATATTTTATTTATTTGATTATTATTCCGACGTTTCAAATCAAATAAATAAAATTCTGAGCTTAATAACTTTAAAAGATAATTTTAATTATTGGTCCTAGTCGCCAAAGCAAAATTATTCTCTATTTTTATTTCGAGTTTTTTAAGCATTAATAGTTTTTTAAACTACAAATATTTTATGCCAATATCGTGTGTGACATTGGACACGTACCGACCTTTTTAAGGTTACGTGACTGATCGCACGATACACAGACTGACAGACGACATCACAGTTAACACACACAACTATAAATTTACAAAAACGACTTTATATGCAACATAGAATAGGGTCTAAATTTCTATGTTTCAGCTTAAATTTTGATGATTATTGACACCACGTGGTCGTAATATTGACTTATGACTCACATTGGTTTAAGTATTTTTAGAGTCAGGTATAGATCAACATTCTAACAAACTATAGTGTGCCATTGTTGGCATAATATTGTCATATATATGTCCATAATATTGTTACGAGTTGCAGGACTCGAATCAAAATGCCGTTGGAATTATTATAGAATTTATTAGAACTATACAAACACGTATAACACAGGTACAAATATAACTAAATACAACCAGTCTAAACGTAATGCACGATTCAATAACACGCGCAAAGTCCGTCACTAAATAGATTACCTCATGTACACGAGTCTTGTATCGCTTGTGGTTATCGCTCGAGTGCCGATCTCTCCATTGGGCTATATCTTTATACTACACCGATGAAATGTGGCTGCCCGACTGCGTAGAAGAATTTGTACTTCTTTATTGATGGTTTTTGGCGGGAACTGAAAGGAGATGTTGTGCTGTGCAGTTTTATTTTCTAAAAATGTGCAAAAATGAACTGCATAGTCGAATGTGGCCTTTTGATTTGTCACAAGAACTCCGTTGAATGGCACCAGCTGATAACCTACAGTTCGGCTGTGCTAAACATAGGTTTAAGAAAATAAAGAAACTACATTGTAATCTCAGATCTGGCTTAAAGGCCTAGCTGCCAAGTCATAAACCTAAATAAATAATTCCTTCTTTTTTATTTTTTTTATTGCACGAGTTCAGCAGACAGGCAGACGGCCCACCTAACCACCTTTTAGATCATTTTAATAAAAACTTGTCCAACTTTTTGGACTTTAGTCCTTAAAAATTGATTTTCATATAAGAATTTCGGAAATTTTACGATCATTTTATGAGGATTGAAATGAATACAAGCGTAATACACAAAAAATTTTTGTTCTGTTTGGTCCAATATAAAAGTACGCGTAATTAATTACTAACTTCTAATGTAAATTTAGTTGACGGAGTGGAGGACCGGCTGTTGGGAGTCCCACACGCCCTCCTCGGAAATGTTAAACCTAAATTCTCATTCCAAATAGTCGTAGGGCCATCTAGCTAAAGAGGAACTAAGAGTGAGACACTAAAACAACATATTATTTTATCTGTGCATGGACAAAGAAAGAATACAATTTCCTGTGGCCGGACGGCCTGTCGTAAGAGGCGACGAAACAACCCACATGTTGTAGGATATTTGATTTATCCGTCTAGATGGAGACCCCTGGTCTAGAGTATGTCGCCATAACAACCTTGAGTTGTGTTCTGATGTTATTGGTTAGGGGGTTCCAGTCTCTCTTAAGAAAGCAGCGCAGGCTATGGTAACCGCTTTCCATCAGGTGAGCCGTCTGACTATCTGCTGAACTCATGCAATAAAAAAACATAAAAATTGCATTGTCACTGTCGTTGTTATGAGGATGTATTTAATAGTGAATTGCAAAAGTGGCGCTTATATGCATGATCGGAGCGCCATCTATTTGGCAATATGTAACTCCTCGGAAACAGTACTTTTTCTAGATCAAACGTATCCTACTATGCCCTTTCTATACCCCTGACAACTAGAGTTGCCAGATATTCGGTAATTGATCGGGCAGTCCGGTTTGCTTTTTAACTTCGACTTCAAAAAGGAGGAGGTTCTCAATTTGATTGGTATGCCTTTTTTTATGTATGTACAGCGATTACACTGAGATTTATGATCCGATTTACGTGATTCTTTTTTAGTTTGATGCAGAATAGTCCCCTAAAAATTTAATAGTTTGCACCATTACTTTTCATTTTATTAACATTTTTTATGATTTTTTTTCCGGGACCCCTCTTGGGACCTATATTTTTTAAGGCGCGTGGCACCTTTCGTAGGCCTCCCCATAGCTGGACACTAAAAGTAACAAGTAAAAAAAACTTCATTTAAAAAAACCGACTTCAAAAACTAAAAAGTATTTTTATTTATAATATCTTATTTTTAATATATATATATATATATATATATATCTAAAACATCTTGAAGTCGGTGCGAAGTAAAACATAATAATTACCATATTTTGAAAATTAGTAAGCACCGACTTTAAGATGTTTTAGATAATATATATTAAAAATAAGGTATTATAATTAAAAATAGCTTTAGAAATAAGTTATTTTATACTTTTTAGTTTTTGAAGTCTGTTATTTTAAACGAAGTTTTTTTAATTGTTTGACTGGTTAAAAAAAATTTTTTTTTTATTGCTGGAGCTCAGCAGACATGCTGGCGGCCCAACTGTGATGGAAAGTGATTACCGTCGCCTACGGATATTAGCAATACCAGAGGTGCTGCTAATGCCAATTAGGCTAATGTGCTGTCGGCCTTGAAGGTGAAACTGGAACCTGGTCACTAATGCCGGAACACAACTCGCTTGTTATGGTGGCATACTCTAGATCAGGGGTGGTAGTCATCCAGTCGGGCAAATACCCTAGCACCTGGCTGTGGGTTGTTTTGTCGCCTTTTACGGCAGGCCGCCCCAACGCAGGAATTAGTATCCTTTTTCTGTTCCTGCACGGTAAAAATCCTTCGTAAACCGGACAAAAGAGTGTTCGGTTTTAAAACAAACTCTTTAATTGTCTAGCGAACACAAAAGAATACTTGTACTTTTCGTTCAACACGCGCCGCCCCGTTTTGTACATTTTTTTGAGTATAACCGCTAGTTGTATTGAATCCAAAGATGCCATTTCAGGCAATAAAACTTAATTAAAAGCAGTGATATCGACTACTAAATATATGAAAAAGTTGATTGACTCTTTCTTCATTTAGAATTCAATGCAAGTGTCTAAAAAGTTATTTTTCAATAAATCTATATGTTAATTAAAAAAAGACTTGCCTGGTTTTTTCGAACAAATCTGGCAACCCTATTGACAACGGGTATAGAAATTATCGTGACAATTTGTTGCGTAATTAATTAATGAAAATGTCTTTAAAAATTTATTTAATTTTTTAGATAAGCGACGCCGCGTGAAAGGTTTATTAGTAAAATATTTTAAGATTTCACTTTGTTGTATTTGTTTAAACAACATTCAATTACTGTGAAGAAAAGTTTTAAGTTACGTCAACAAAAGACGTCTGTAAAGTTATTTGAATCAATAACACAAGTATAAGTTCTAGGACATCCCAACACGTGCTGTTTGTTATACCTTACTAACCTTACTTACATTGGAATTGCCAACCGTCCTGTTTTTGCAGGACATGTCCTAGTTTTTATAGTGTCCTGGGATGTCCTGGATAGTTAAGCAACTTCCTGTTTTTTTAAAGCGCCCTGGTAAGCTCGTGTATTTTAAAATGCACGCGTCACTAATTAACCTATTTTTACTACATATTCATAATTAATTTAACTATTGCAACTCTACTACTGTGTCCTGTTTTTAAACTGAATTGTCCTGGTTTTTGCAACTTCAAATCATAGGTTTTTAAATTTGTAGTTGGCAACCCTAATTTACATAAAGTCTTAGACCAACAAAAAGGGTAGACGGAGCCCCGAACTCTCCGAGTCAAGCCTGCTCAAAAAAATTAAAAAAAAATTCCAGGCTTTTACCTTCAAGAGTGGTAAATCTTAGGATTAACCAACATGAGAGGTAAACGTTGAAGCCTCTGATTAACTGAACCAACATAAGCTATTATAAAGATAATTTTGTATTTTATTATATTTAAAATAAATAAAATGAAGAATAGAAAGAAAATGTTTTAATGGTATATCTTCATTTTACTACTGATAATAAAATAATTAATAACAAGTACCAAATGATAATTACAGTAATATTATGTAGGTATTAAACTGATAAGTGTGATAAATGATTAATGAATATTTAATAACAAATGATTGTTGGTAACACCAACATAGAATAATTTTTATTTTTAAGCTTGCAACATTGTAGTTGCATTTTTATTCTTCTTCCGGTTGAGTTGTAGTCGAAGGCAGATGCCTTCGTATAAAAAGTGATTTATTACAAGTTTTCACCAACTAATAGTGTTTTAACTTCCACTACTACATCGACCTGGGTATCCTAGGCCCACCACCATCAGCGTGCAAACAAATATTTATTATATGTGCGACGAGCTGCGCACATTGATTACTAATTATTTTATTCAATAATCAACATTTAACAACACCTTTTGGTTAATCCTAGGATTTATGAAAATGTTAAATTTACAAGAAACATTATTAATTTTAAACATTATGTCAATAATAGAATTGCAACAATAAACCGCTTACATTATTATTATAATTATTTATATTAAATCATATCAACATGTAGGAATTATAATAATGTTATTTGTTGTTGGATGGATGTTTGTTGCTTAATTACGCCAAAACAGCTGAACGGATCTGAATGAAATTTGGCACAGAGGTAGACTAGTCTGGAATAGCACATAGGCTACTTGTTATCCCGGAAAATGTACGCTATTTGTGCGATAACTTTGCCCACTGATGTCAGAAAAGCTAAATCTTTTGCCATATTCAAAAATTCACTTAGGAATCATTATGTAAGTCTTACGCAATGATGTATGTGCTAATTTACAATAGACTGTAATCTGCTGTCCATGTATGTCTTTTTTTTATTTTTCATTTTCATTTTTCTGTGTTGCATAATAATTATAGATAATTTAAGAATTTCATCTGAGTCAGGTTTCCCGGAAGAGATCGCTTTTAGCGATAAGGCCGCCTTTTGTTTTACCAAGTAAATATTGTCTTGTACATTTTTTGTAATTTTTGATTTGGTGAACAATAAAGTGTTGTCTATGTCTATTGACACGAGCTAGAACTTACTACAAAAGTTTAAAAAAATGCTTCACTTTATTTTACTGCTTTTATCATATGCTCCGTCTATACTTTTATTCGTCTGAGCATATTTTTTTTTTTAAGTTTTAACCTTACTCGTTTTTCGTGTGGTACTATTGATCTTATCTTATCTTAGGGTATCTTCTGGTGGAATATACCAGAAATAAAGAAGACGTCGAGACTAATTCGTTGCGATGTTAGAATGTTTTTGTGGCAATTTTCTAATTGGGTCAAGCAGGAAAACAGCCAGATAGCCCACTTGATGCAAAGTTATTACCGTCGCCTAAAGACGTATGCAATATCAGGAACGCCCTTCTTAAAGAACCACTTAGCAACAGCGCAGAAGGAAAACCGAGGCGCATAATTCTCTGAGATCGCTGTTGTACGCAAAATTAACGTTCTAGAGACCCGTTGCGTAGTAAAGCGTGCTCAAAGAAATGGGGGTGAACATACACCGGCCGCGATTCCCCGCGGTTCTGATGGCCCTCAATCAGAGTTCCCCTTGTAAAAAATCGGTCCGGCTTAGGACAGCAACCTTTTGAGACAAGTTTATCCTTGCCTTTCAGATACTCCTAATATTAAAGTGGTGTAACTGTGACTAATCATTTCCTCTCTCCATCCTCGATATCTACGTAAGACAATCCTTATCACCTTACAACCTCTTAAAAGCAATAAAGTAGTATGATAATCTTTACAAATAAATGCGATAAAATATACGAATAAAGATTTATTTGAATAAAGTGGGTGTGATGTGATAAAAGTCACGCACTTGAGTAGTGGGGTCTATGGTTCGATTTGTTATCGTGTACAAATATGCTACTATAACATACATCGTAAGTTGTATGTTTTTTATTTATTAATAAGAAAATTAAACAGTTACAATATATATTGTTGCGAGTTTATCGGGACTCGAATTAAAATGCCGTTAGAATTATTATAGAGTTTATTAGAACTATACAAACACGTATAACACAGGTACAAATATAACCGAACACAACAAATCCAAACATAATGCACAAGTTCTTAATTCAATAAAATGCGCAAAGTCCGTGAATATTAGATTCCCGAATGTACACACGTCACACCTTGGTCTTGGTTCTCGCTAAACTGACCCCCTCTCTCAATCAGGCCATCGTTTTATACTGCACAAATTCAAATGTGCCCACCCGGCAACGTCGACATAATTTCCTAGAATCAGCTTGTATTTATAATCCGTAACACCTGGCAAATGATGCAGCCTGCAAGCGGCCGTAAACGAGTACGATAGAACAATACGCTGTTCTCCACAATACTAGAAACGTATGCCAATAAATAAGTAAACAAAAGAAGACGATCATAAAAGGATTACAATTCGTTCAAATTCCGACAGGTAATAAAATGTGCTTTTACAGACTGTACGTAGAATGTGTCTTTGTTGAAGCCTAAGTTGTAACAGTATCAAAATAAAGTAAATTAAAAGGGGATTACAAATATATACACGGCGGCCTATCGTAAGAGACAACTAAACAACCCACAGCCAGGTGGTAGGGTATTTGCTCGTCTGGATGGCTAGCGCCCCTGGTATGGAGTATGGCACCATAACGACCTTGAGCTGTGTCCTGAAATTACTGGCCAGGTTCCAGTCTCAGTTTAGACAGCGTCAGCACATTGGTAGCACCTTTCGTGTTAGAAATGTCCATAGGCGATGGTACCCGCTTTCCATCAGGTGAACTGTCTGCCTGTCTGTTGAACTTATGCAATAAGAAAAATAGTTTACGTTAAAATATTAAGCAATCATACATACCGTATTTAAAATTTTCTTATTTAATGAAAAAAACCACTTAAGTCCACAATGTTGACAATTCACAACTTCACCAAAATATTAAAAATATACTCATATGAACACTAATTCGAGTTCTTTTATTGACTCTAAAACTATATATATATATATATAGTTACAAAATATTACACAATTAAAAAAACAGTTAAAAAAAATACTTAAACTATAATTAAATACCGGTCAAACAAAGCAGAGATACGTTAGATTACGATAAATTTATAATCGCAAATGAATACCCATTAAAATTTATGATTACGTAGTTATCAGAATCGGTCTATCAGTTTCTGTATGATTAATGAGTTCAATAATAATTAATCTCCCTTGTCCATGTAATTAACATTGTCTATTTGATTTAGGTTTGTCACATATGATACAAGCTTGAAGTGATTTTTAGGGTTAACACAAACATGTCGACTATCCTCGCATATAGGGTGAATCTCCTGAACGCGTCATTGTTCGCAACCACATCCATTTAGAAACGCGCTAGTGCATTGATTTTTGGCTGTAAAATTGCCTATAATTATTATGCAACGAGGCACTTTAATCAAATAAATTTTTAATTAGATATAGGAATCTGTTGGTCATTGTTTATATTTTGAATAACCTGTAAGAAATCGATGGATATATGTCGCAGTATGAATTCTAGTATGTCATTATTGCGACGGTAGGTAACAATATTTTTAGTTTGTAACAGCTCCATTAATTCTTTGAAAAGTAATTCTATAACAACTTCTGTAGTTTTTTATTAAGAAAAGAAAGTGGGATAGATAAATAATTATGACGACATTTTTTATTAGCTAGACGTGTTGCTGGGGTGTTTCTTGCCGCTTATTCTCTTTTAAACAGCGATAATACGTTGCAAAGCGGTGTGCTTAAAATAGGAAATAGATTAAAATTTTGATTTATATGGAAAACCTTCAAAAACTGTTCTCCATTGGAACTTATTGTGAATAAAAACTTTTGAATTTTTAATAGGTTCATATCCGGCTTAAGGATCACGCAATTTGTTCTAAATTAAAATTGGGCAACGGTATCCACTTACCATATGATGAATCGTTTGTTAGCTTGTGGGGACAAGCAAAAGTATAAAAACATACTTTTATTGAGTAGATATCATTAGATAGAACCGCTAACATACGTAAATGAAAATTATTTTTAGCTTTGTTTTTTTTTTTTTGGGAAAACTTTCCCAAGCTATTAATATCCTTTAATAAATATAGAATATGTACAGCTACAAAGCTTTATTTATGACCTTCGAAATATGTTCTCCAATGATACTTATTTAAAAAAAAACTATTGTAATTCATTCGCCATCAAAGGCTTTCAAAGATTATTGGGCGCACACTCTAAAAAAGATGAGAGTGATTTTAAGATTTCTTGATAATAAATTGATATTTTTAGAATTGTAGTAGGTTTACTTATTTTAAATGAATTAATCGTGTGGTGCAAGTGTTTTTAAATTATCAATTGTTGAAATTCATTCATATAAATCGATTATGGTAATCGACAACTTATTTTTTTTATGACTTTATACTTAAGATTTCTCGTTTTCCAGACAGTATTTAGGACTGCTGATTTACATTATATAATCGAAAAATATAACAATTTTTTAAGTTATATCACAGCTTATTACATTTCTTTTGCACAAAAGTCCCCGTATCATTTGTAGTTTAATATTATTGGGAAAATCATTGTCCGCAACCACGTTTTTGTAAGACTCATGCTATATCATTCATTTTTGGTTCCAATATCATTGATTAATGCTCATTGTTGTTATCAAGAAAGCACTTCAAACGGAACAATTTACAAGACGATATAGGATTAAGCAAAAAGATCTTGTTGCGATCAATGATGCACATCACAAATTCCCTTTTAGTATTATCCTATATAAACCCAACAAAAACATAACATCCTTACCCTAAAAATAATGGATTGATTTTTTTATTAAAACCCTACCAAATACCCAATCGTGGAAAGTACCAGAAAGCATATTTTTTATGTACACCCCAATTTAAGTGACCCGTCCCTCCATTTCTGAGAATCAAACCGGTATCTATGCGTCACGACGCCCTTAAACCACTTTCTGAGGACGATAACGCTTAACCGACTTGAAAGACCGATAAAGGAGTAATCGTTGTTTGTAACCATAATAAATTACAGCTTTCTTGTGTATGTATGTGGATATTTTTTTAACCGTGCAAAACGGAGAAAGAATAAAATAGTGGCGACAAAACTACTCGCAACCAGGTGGTAGGGTATTTTCCCGACTGGATGGCTACCACCCCTGGTTTAAAGTATGCCGCCATAACAACCTTGAGTTGCGGCATTAGTGGCCAGATTCCAGTCTCCCTTTACAGACCGCCAACACATTTGGTGTTACAAATGTCCATAGGTGATCACTGGTAATGGTAACTGCTTTCCATCAGGTGAGCCTGTCTGCCTGTCTGCTGAACTCATACAATAAAAAAAAGAATATGTGTGTATGTGTATAATAGGTTGGGGAAAAAGTCTTTTCGCATATAGTATGTATGAACTTGTAATAAGATCTCTTTGGTTATACCATTTGTATCTGGCTGGTTTTGGTATTATTAAAAAGTTTTAATTTTAAAGAAGACAATTCCAAAATTAAATTAGGAAAATGCGTGATTTGTTATTTTTCTTATCGTTAAAATGAGTGAATCTAATGAAGAAATTCGATACATTTTAAAATTTTACTACAAAAAAAGTAAAAATGCAACACAAGCCGCGAATAAAATTTGTGATGTTTATGGACCTAATGCAGTATCTGTGAGAGTAGTGCAAATTTGGTTTAAGCGTTTTCAATCCGGAAACTTTGATATCAAACATGCACGTCGCTCTGGTCGCCATGTTATGAACAAAATTGATGCCATTTTTGAAAAAGTGGAGCAAGATCGGCATATTAGTAGTTACGATGTAGCTGGAGAACTGGGAATTGACCACAAAACGGTTTTGGCGCATTTGAAAAAAGCTAGGTACACAAAAAAGCTCGATATTTGGGTGCCTCATGAGCTCACTAAAAGAAACCTAATGAACCGTGTACTTATTTGTGATTCTTTATTACGACGTAATGAAACCGAACCATTTTTGAAAAAACTGATAACTGGTGATGAAATGTGGATCACGTACGACAAGAACGTGCGAAAAAGATCGTGGTCCAAGGCCGGTCAGGCTTCACAGACTGTGGCGAAACCCGGGTTAACTCGCAACAAGGTGATGCTGTTTGTATGGTGGGATTGGAAGGGCATTATTCATTATGAGCTGTTACCGTCAGGCAGGACCATCGATTTTGAACTGTACTGCGATCAACTGATGAGATTAAAGCAAAAAGTTGAGAGAAAGCGGCCGGAATTGATCAACAGAAGGGGTGTGGTTTTTCACCATGATAATGCTAGACCTCACACACCTTTAGCCACTCAGCAAAAATTACGAGAATTTGGCTGGGAGGTGTTAATACATCCGCCGTATAGTCCTGACCTTGCACCTTTAGATTTTCACCTGTTTCGGTATCTGCAGAATCCCTTAGGCAGTGTCAGGTTAACATCACGAGAGGACTGCCAAAACCACTTGTCGCAGTTTTTTGATCAGAAGCCCCAAAATTTTTATAGCAATGGGATGACGTCCCTACCTACAAGATGGCAAAAAGTTATCCAACAAAATGGCACCTACATACTTTAGTCAAATGTAAATAAACTTTATAAAAAACCTTTTGAGTTTTTATATAAAATGCGAAGAAACTTTTTCCCCAACCTAATATTATGTCTAATTATTTGTAATTTATAATTGTAATTGTTTTTCAATTTAGACGTATCAACCAAAGTGATTTAGAAACTATTTAGAATAAAGGGCCTTTTACACGGAAATAATTTTTCGCACGTTTTGGGCCGAGAAATCGTGTACTATTTTCGTAAGCGATACTCTTTAGACAATAATCGCAGTGACATGTATATATTCAACCAAAAAACTAAAACTCCCCTACGAGTATGTCATACGATTATCGTAAGGTAATTATCACCAGGTGTTGTTTCGCATTGTTTACACTACGACACAAGTCACATTGAAATATTTGCCTTCGTGTTCTCGACTTGTCTAAACTTGAACTCGTATGATATTTTGTCAAGTTCATGCGAGTGTCGTACAAATCAGTTTGAACCTATTTAAATGCGAGATTTGCCTTTCCAGGTCGGTGATTAGCCGGCTAATTTGTATTTTGTTTACTCAGAGACGTTAATATTCAATGACCAGGCGGTTCCACATACGATGTCTAATGTTTAGTTTACATGATCATATTTTTTTAGCTGGCTCTCAACAATCGTATCTTCGAGGCAAGAAACTCTCTCCATGTAAATGGCCCTTTATTCAATGTAATTGAATACCGTCGTGTTAATTCAGCTCTGTGTTTTTCAATCGCATTGATTCAATGTTTAATATCAGCATTAGCACTTTTTCAATTTGTGGGGCGCTGTAGCCTACGGGTAATGTGTAGGTTCGAATAATGATAGACTGTATGAGAGATACGACCTACATCCTTGCACTAGAAAAATAGAAGCTCCTCTAGAGATGAGCAGAGGCGGCTTTAGCCCATGTAGCGCTCATGTTCAATCTATACCTCGGTATCCTCTAGCATGGTCAAAATGGAATACTTAGTTATATTTTCACCAGCGAACGGAAATTCTGGTATAAATGCTGCAATTTTAAAATAATGATGTCGGAAAGCATTAGGTACACGTTCAGAACAAGAACTCTCCTGTGCTAAAATAGCAACAGCATAGATACTGTTGTTTCATTTTCACTTATGACAGAATTTGATGTGTGAAATAGAGACGGATATACAATATTTTATTTCATTCGATCCCAATTTCGCCTATACTGATAATTGAGACATAGGGTAACGAAGCATTGTTTTCTTACTTTTAACTAACAAAGTTCTTGTTCTGAGGGCATACGAGTAAAAAGTACTTTTTAGGTGGGTTGAAAGAATAATACGAAACTACGCCAATATAAAGTTTAACTATTTATTTTAAGTGTGATTTCACGTTGAAACAAGAGTTAAACCGCTTTTCCCGAAACCTAAAACCTGGGCGTCTTCAATCCCGTGTGAATAGGTACCTTCTAGGTAAGCGTGCTCGATCTTAGACCATATCTCCGCTCGAAATCGCGCGGGGTAATGGTTAAACGTGAACCTACACAACAGTAGCGTAGCTTGCCTATGACGGGCCCTGTATCAAAATGTGTTGGAGGGCCCAAAGGTAGTGTAACTTTTTTAAAATAAAATAATAAGAAATGCTCGAATTGAATTAAAATGATTATATATCGTTTGTAAGTTATTATAATTAATGCTCCTATGACTTAAGTTAGATAAACAATTCGAAACAAAAATATACATTACTCGTCTTTTTTTTTCAGCAAACTTATTTATCAAGTCTAGCATAGGTGAAGATGATTTCAGTTTTTCTAGGTTTGCATTCCTGTTGGCCCAGCAGTTATTCTAAAAAATGTTATCTATACTAGTATTATAAAGAGGAAAGATTTGATTGTTTGTTTGCATTGAATAGGCTCCGAAACTGCTGAACCGATTTGAAAAATTCTTTCGCTGTTGGCAAGCTACACTATCTATCCCCGGGTGACAGGCTATATTATATTTTCAAAAAAATTAGGGATCCAAGGTGTAAAAAAAATACCTAAAATCGCGTGCGCTACGAAAACTATTGATGATAGAATAAAATAATGTACTACGACTTTCACAACACATCATTATTTACAAAAAGTGTCGCGACAGCATATGTCTAAGTATTATAGTTATGCCACAATAAGTGTTCTTTTATTTAAAAAAAATAATTAAAACGCCGCCGCTAGAAAAGGCTATTTATTTGTATCTTGTTATTCATCCTTATCAAATTACTTTATATTCAAGACGGCTTCAATACTTTTATATAACTTTTTGAATTATTCAATTCGGACATTCCATTGGAAAGATATCACGAGCTTAAAAATGTAAGTATTAGAAAAAAGTTGTGTGGTCGCCGCTCACCCTGCTCGGCCAGCTAGGCAGCACCTTATGCGATGTAGGCGTCACTGGGGTACGGGCCGTACAGGACCCCTCCTGTACGGCCCGTACCTCAGTGACTATATTTTGAATTCGCTTAGTAGGTAATTAAACTCAACAAAAAATTTGTGGATAACATTTTAGGAATTTTTACTTACACACTTTCGGGGCCCCTATAGCCTGGGGGTCCCGTATCATTGATACGGCTGATACGGCGGTAAATACGCCCCTGCGTAATAATAATAAAAAATGGTATATAGAGCAAAGGCGCTGCTCGTTGAGCGTTGATAGTGAGTTGAATAAATATAGTTTAGTTGTAAGCCTGATTTTAAAGATCTACAAATTTTATCACTGCCATGTGAAATATGCTTATTTGTCAGAAACAATGTTACGATTTTTACGACGGCTAAAGACTTCTATCCTTTGACGGCCTCTGTGGTTGAGCGGGCTAAGCCTTTGCCGGCTTACCTCACTGCAACGCAGAGGCTCCGGGTTCGATTCCTGCTATTGTAAATTTCGGAAACGTATTTTCTCCGTCATTTACTATGGTCTGGGTGTCTGGAATCGGCCCCAGAGTGGTCCGTTGTATATTACCCATAACACAAGCGTAACTTGCTTAATTTGGGATATACAGTGTGTGTGTTTGTCTGTCGATTTATTATTATTATAATGTATGTCTTTGTAGACCACGGGCCATAAAAATGCCCCGGAGATTTGGAGGGCTTGGCTTTGGGGCCATGGGAAGGCCAACACGTAGAGGCCTCCTAAGACAAATTTAATGTAAATGTGGCGTGACACTGACCGGCGATTATCCCTGTCTACACCATATAAGAATGCACCCAAGGACAAGCCCCAGCCAGTGTATGACTATTGTGGGAAATGAGGTCAAAAAGTACCGGGCTATTGGGGTGAACTACTAGTGGTACTAGGGATCTGGGAATATGGGGATTATGGCGTCTGTCCGTCGCAATGTTCGGAGAACATGGAAAAACGGGCAGACGGTGACTCGCCACTCCCTGCATGGGCCCCTAAAAATGCCATAGAAGACATGGGTGTGAGTGGGATGTAGAGAGGTGGGCTGCAGGTTCATCGAAGCTACTTCTGACGTGATTCCATTTATCACTTCCACCCCTGGAGCTTGAGTCTTAGCTCTAGCGATCTCCACTACGTGCCGGCTGGTTAAGGCACGCACGGAAGGGGCCTTGCCTTGGCCCCCAGAGTCAGGTACGAGGTGTCGCTACTCACCTAAGGCTTCGCCACAAAGCCCTCTGGGGATTATTTATTATTATTATTATTATCTATCTAGACAATAATAGAAATAGTGAACAACTAGTATTAAATGTGGCACCAAAAACAACCCTCTTTACCAGAAACTGCTATAACATGTGCATTCAAGTCTACAATAAAATTCTAATCCACATAAAAGAGTTTAGGATAAATAAATTTAAAATTCAGTTAAATCAAATCAAATCAAATAATTTATTGCATAAAAAAGGAAATCAACAAAAGAATGGCTCTAAATAGAATATTTTATTTGGTGGACGAATTCCTCAATTGTAAATAAATACCTTCCTTGACTTATGAATGTTATTATTATTATTACTATTATTCTTTGACATTTATTAGTAAAAATTTTTTCTATGTTTCATTAAACAATATATAATTTAATAAAATTTATTATAAATATTTGTATGCTCCTATGTGAGCAAAACATGTGTACACTATAACATATATGCCAACTGTTTATACATGTTTTGAACAAATACATTTGATTTGATTTGATTTACTTTACTCACTGTTCCATCGTTATATATCTTTGAAGTCACAATATTTTTGTACACAAAAATTTATATTTGTTTCCAAATACATCCGACGTTACGATTAAAAATGTAAGTAATAAAGAAAGACTTTGTATGCACCCTGCAAAAACAACGTTAGTGTACAAAAGTGTAGTATGCATGGCATACAAAAATACATAATAAAATTCCAAAAGAACTGAAAGCTCTGAAAAATAAATTATTTAAATCACAACTAAACAAACTACTAATAAAAAAAGCTATTACAGTGTAACTGAGTTCCTTAACGATAAGCTTTAAATATAGGTGATAAGATAGGATGTTAAGTGTTTAAATATATTTATAATATTTGTATGATAGTACGTACTATCATTAGAGACATGTAAATTTAAATTGTGTATTGTTTAGTATTTTTTAAATTAGAAGATTGAAAGGCCACGTGGTAGGGTATTTGTTAGACTGGATGGCGACCACCCCTGGTCTAGAGTATGCCGCCATAACAACCATGAGTTGTGTTCCGGCATCAGTGACCAGGTTCCAGTCTCCTTTAAGAGAGCAGCAGCGCATTTGTAGCACCTTCGGTGTTGCAAATGTCTATAGGCGACGGTAACCACTTTCCATCAAGTGGGCCGTCTGCCTGTCTGCTGAACTCCTGCAATAAAAAAAATGATACATTAGTGATAACTAGTTGTCGCCCGTGGTCGCAATTCGATCATAATAATTTGTTATCAAAGAGTATATACTTCTATAATCACAGATTTCGCCAAGGCTACGCTGTTAATTTCACTTGAGAGTATATGTGCGTGTGTATGTCAAATACATCGTAGTGTGTGTAATGTTTTTTTTTTATTGATTTAATGTATTTTTTATTCATAATTTTTAAAAAAACTTAGCATTCGTCGCTTCTTCTCTATATAAACTATAAGTGTGCGAAATTTCATACTCCGTCCGTGCAATTTTCGTAAAAAGGGGTACAAAGTTTTTGCTTCACGTATTAATATATAGATAATTAACACTAAACGAATATTGAAATAAGTACGTATGTTTGTAATAATATCTTTGAATTCATTTATAAATATTTATATATTCTGTAGATATGTATTGGTATGGTATATTAAGTATATATCTATGTAATATATAAAATATCTACATATATATAATTTATGTATTTATTATTAAAATGTAAGCAATTCGTACTATATGTTATGTATACCACCATCGCCATTATCATCTCAATTCATTCCTGGGGTTGTCTGGAAGAGATCGTTTTTAGCGATAAGACCGTCCTTTATCCATAACTAGATATAATTTTAGTCTTTAAGTTCATTTTTGTATTGGTATATAAGAAAGTGTTGTCTATCTATCTATCTAAGTTTCAAAAAATTGTAAGCCGAACCCGCAATAAATATGTGATCATTATAAAATAACAACACCTATTTGTATTATCACCATGTTTTATGGTATAGATTATTTGATTTCATTTGAGCGCATTCTTTTCCTACCCGTGTGCCCTGCACACCCAGCATTATAGGTAAAGTCGGCATTGTTGAGATGCGCCCCCTCTTGGCTCAGTTCAGGTTGCACACAGCACTAAATTCCACCTTAGGGCTAACACTGCACAAAAAGTTTTGCAATTTTACATCGAGACATTATTAAGTTAAAACAGCAGTTCCGTAATTAGTTTCATGTCCGTTTAAACTGAGCTTTACATTTTAACGAAAGTAAGGAGCAGTTACATACACCTTTGGCACACGTTATCTTTCAAAGTCACCGTAATCGAAACTTCATAGTTAGGGATCGATTTTACCTGTATTAGGAAATTACACAGAGAAAATTCCAGCATTTATAACATGACGTAGGTGTGGAATCTCTGGATAATTTTGACAATATAAAAAAGAATTAGGGGCCATCCAAAAATTACATCACACGAATTTTATGATTTTTGATCCTTCGTCGTCACAGCTGGTCACAATAGTGAGAATCTTTCCTCCCCAGTGTGACGTCACATATTTTGCAATTTTACATCAAGAAATTATTAAATTAAAACAGCAGCACCGTAATTAGTTTTATTTCCATTTAAATTATTATTTAATAATTTAAATACTATGTTTATACATATAGAGTTGGAAATATTTTTAAGTTTATTGTTAATATTTGAAATATCGTGTTTTAAAGCTTAAATATATTAGATTTTGAAATGCGACGTCACGAAATTTAGGGCCCCTCCACCCCTTGTCACACAATATCACACATCGTCGGACCCCTTCCCCACGTTTGACGTAATTTATGGATGACCCCTAATTACAATGAGTTGATGAATAAAAAAAGTTGAGCTTACGTCGCGGTATAGTTCTCGTCAAATGTTGACGGGAAGTGACGTCTAAATTGGTTGTCTTTACCCTGTCGTCCGTTAGCCGTCGCCTCACACAAAAGGTGGGTAGATAGCAAAATTCATGGAGCGATGTTCTACCTGCTTCAGACTACTACTACCAGGCAAGGACCACACACAATTAAATAAAATTTAAAAGTTGTGAAAATTGATTGATAAGTTCAATCAAATTCAAAAGTTTTTATTCAAAATTATTTCCACTAAAGAACACTTTGTGAAGGTATATATAAATATAAGTTTAATTTGAAGGTATATATAAATATTTAAATATAAGCCAAAATTTAAACCTTCTATCTATTCTAAGTAAACCGCTTCGTAACTTGTTATCGCTGTTTAAAGGAGAAGAAGCGGCAAGAAACTCCCAGTGACACGTCTAGCTAAAAATGCTTTTTTTTCATAATTATATATCTAAATAAATAAATTGACCGACAAACACACACACTGTATGTCCCCAAATTAAGCAAGCTATGCTTGTGTTATGTATATTATACAAAGGCCTACTCTGGGGCCGATCCCATACACCCAGACCATAGTAAATAATGAAGAAAATTTGTTTCCGAAATTTACCATACGAAGAATGAGTGAGCTAAGCCGGCATAGACTTAGCCCGCTCAAACACAGAGGCCGCTTTTAGGAGTTTTGGTAGTTTCTTAAATACTAGCTTCTGCCCGCGACTTCGCCCGCGTGGAATAGTTAAAAAAAGTAAGTTAAAAAAATCCCCCGATTTTGAAACATTCTTCATCGGTCCTCCGCTCCTATTGGACTTAGCGTGATGATATGTAGCATATAGCCTTCCTCGATAAATGGGCTATCTAATACTGATTTTTTTTCAAATCAGACCATTAGTTCCTGAGATTAGCGCGTTCAAACAATCAAACAAACTCTTCAGCTTTATATATTAGTATAAGATTGTAGGAGCCATTTCCTAAACACTTATCTCCAATTGTGCTTTATTATATGTATTAACATACATCACAGAGTACATTTAATTCTCTTATTCTTAGTTTTTCATGTCGTAGAGGTTTCATTCAATTTGTAACCGGGATTAACTCTAAACAGATATTGATCAAGTGATACAAAACTGACAAAGAGGATTACACGTGCCATGGGCTATAAAGATAAGCTGTTATCATAAAGAGTTTAATATTTAACTAATGTATAAAGTAAATAAGTAATACCAATGGTGTATTGAGATAACGTGGGTCAATAAACTCGTGTTAGTGTTCATTCATCCACGTCTTAGGTTTCGCGAGCGTTTTCATAATCCATATAAAGGTGCTCCATCACCGCAAGCGTCTGTAATATTGAATATTAAATTTAATTATTTGTCTTTATTATCTTTTGATATACAACAATACTCTCATTTAAATTAATATTCCCTGGTAATGACAATAATATTTTAATTATATTGTTACGAGCTACAGGACTCGAATTAAAAATGCCGTTGGAGCTACTATAGAATTTATTAGAACTGTACAAACACGTATACAATAAATACAAATAAAACTGGATGCAACCAGTTCACATTGCACGATTCAGTACAATTCGACACGCGTAAAGTCCGTCGTCTATATCGCTAATCGAGAGTACTACAAACGTCTTACTCGTCTCGTAGTCGTCGCTTGACTGCCCGCCCCTCCATTCGGGCATTGTCCTATATTAAATACACAGTACAAAGAAATTGGCCGCGCACACTGAGTTTCTGGAAAATAGTAATTTGCACACCTGCGAACGGCCACAAAGTCGAAAACAATAAGGATTAGTTCGACGCTAATGATAGTTATAAAACAAGTAGAAAAACAATAGCATGTTTTTTTAAATTACAAATTCAAAAGATAAAAGAGTTACTTAATCCGGGAAGACAATAAACTGCGCTTACAATAGGCAGCTGTGCGCTTATATTTGACGGCATGTAACAATATCTTTTTAAAGACAATGTAATATTTGCACATCGTATGGATAGTGACATGTGGACTCATCTTCTGTATATATATATATATATATATAATTTCAAAATTGACATGTACCTTCCTTTCGCTCAGTAGAGGTCTGCTAAAAACGGATTTTACGGCACGCGAAGCGAGCGGGTATCAGCAAGTATATGTATAATTTAAGACCTGTATAAATTTTATGTACTATGTCATATGCAAATAATTTTTTATATAATTTCATAATGTTACGTTATAGATCCGAGCATTACATCAGTGAAGGAGGGGAATCCAGGATTACATCGGTGAGAGAGGAAAACCAAGCATTACCGTACACCACCTGTAATGATATAATCTGTTGTAATATTTTGATTCAACTTATAAATAACACAACGACCATTTTGTCTGACATTGTGGAATCAAGTAAATGCTCAAAATCGAATCATAAATATTTCGTCACAGGCGAATGCTCCTCATTAAAGGACGCAGTATTGTAACGTAATGCTCAAAATCGAACCATAAGTGTTACATTATAGGCGGATGCTCGCGGTGAGGGAACGAAATCGGCCAAGATAGAATAGTAGGTAGAAAACTATTGTTCACCATGTACACATGAAATAATAAAAAATACAGTAGTCACATGGGTATGGCAGAAGAAGCAGGATAGAGCATGATCCCGCAACGATCACACCTTGAATAGAATCTTTTTGGATAATTTGAATTTTGACAACATTAAAAAGTATTAGTGTAATGTCAATCGGAGAAAATTATACGCCGGGTAGTGGCATCAAAATGTGGACTTGGGAACGATGGAATTAAGATGTATATATAGATAGATAACACTGTATTGCTCATCAAATATACTATTTCAAAAATACACAATTACAATATTGTCATGGTAGAAACAATAGGAGGCCTTATCGCTTAAAGCAATCTCTTCCAAGCAACCTAACTTAAGGAATAGTTTAACCTAATCGGGCGATGTAGGTGGTGCAGATTATTAAGTATACCATAATTAAACATACTTAAACTACATATTTTATAAATTAAATACACACACACACACACACACACACACATATATATATATATATATATATATATATATATATATATATATATATATATATATAATATTTATCTCTTTGACCAATATAATCTGTTTTATTCCTGTCACGGGTTGCCTGGAAGAGATCGCTTCTTAGCGATAAGACCGCCCATTGTGCACATTTAGAACATTTTTAGGCTATAAGGTTTTCTGTAATGGTGTACAATAAAGTGTTATCTATCTATCTATATATATATATATATATATATATATATATATATTAAATAGTCTATAGTATAAGATATAGGCATAATTATTTAAGGAAAAATAGTGTTTTCTGAGTGCGTTCTTAAATGTAGGCGATGTTTTGGCCTCTGTGACAGTAAGAGGCAGCGCATTGCAAAGTTTGACTGACAGCCTGCACTGTAAAAGAGTTATCATAAAAGGATGAACTGTGTGCAAGGGTAGTGAGTTTACAATACGTATGATGTACGATATACTTATCGTAAAATAATGTACGATATACGTAATGAGGTATAGTCGATATATTAAAGAACTGCAATTCCAAATTGTATCCGAATATAACTTTCTCTAATTGACATTACACTAATTCACAGAGTACATTGATGTAATAGGAGACACTAAGGGGCCATCCACAAATTACGTCACAGGTTAAGGGGGGGAGGGGGTCAACGAAGTGTGACATTAAGTGACGAGGGGTCTTAAATTACGTGACGTCACATTTCAAAATATATATTTAAACTATTTACGGAGTGTTATTTTAATTTTTTTTATGCACGAGTTCAGCAGACAGGCAGACGGTCCACTTGATGGAAAGCGGTTACCATGGCCTATGGATATTTGTAACACCAAAGATGCTACAAATACTGCTGCTCTGTTAAGGGAGACTGGAATTTGGTCACTAATGCCGGAACACAACTCAAGGTTGTTATGGCGGCATACTCTAGACCAGGGGTGGTAGCCATCCAGACGGGCAAATATACCGCCTGGCTGTGGGTTGTTTTGTCGCCTCTTATGACAGGCCGCCTGGCGGCAGGAATTAGTATTCTTTTTCCATTCTTGCACCGAGAAGATATATATGTATATATATATATATATATATATATATATATATATATATATATATATATATATATATATATATATTATATATATATTATATTGATAGAATTTCCTGACCATGTTCTTAAGATTTTGCTTGTCTGACAGCAACAGGCAATGAATTTCAAAGTTGGATAGCCTTGACCGTGAAAGAGTTATTGAAAAACGTTGTATTATGAATAGGAGTAATAAGTCTATATTGACTGGAAGGGCGTAAATTGTGAGAGCAAGAAATAAATTCGAAGCGTTCTTTTAGGTATATATAGGATATATATGTGGAATTTAGTAAATTAAACAGAGAGCTTACTTTTTATTGTTAAACTAACATTATTAATGCTATACAACTTATAAAAAATAATAACTAAACTTATTTATCTTACTAAAAAGAAATAAATTTTATGTTGGTCCCGGATTAGACAAGGGCCGGGTTATCGAGGGTCCATTGTATATATCAGGGGTCACCAATTAGTTTCGCTCGGGGTCTGTTTTAAGAAATGAAATGACCATCACGGTCCGCACAACATTTTTTTTTATCAAACATATGTAATTACTGAAATAACAAAGGTATTTTTTTACATACCAATGAGAAGAACACTATTTTTTGTTGCGGACTATCTGTCTGAAGTTTGGAGTAAAATTGGTGCAAGCCACTGACATTAAATACTGGTGATGTTCATCAGTAAGTCGAGATCCTAATCTATTCTTAATGAAGTTCATCTTCGAAAATGCTGCTTCACAAATATATATTATGTAGACCCGAACAAAGCAATTAACAAATTTTACCCAGAACTCTTCACTGGAAACTTCCGCATGTTTGTGTTTTACAACTATGTTTTCTTGGAAATTGATCATTTCCACCTGCAGAGTAGCTTTATCATCCCCGAAAAATATTGCATGTTCGTTGCTTCATTCACCATCAGGATGCAGAGATTAAATGCTGCTGAGGATTTATACAATAATCTTAAAATCTGCGAACCTGTTTTTAAATTCCGATTTAAGATCCGTTGTCGAATTGACGTCAACAAAGATAATGCGGGGGATACATTTTTATTAAATCACGTACTCTGTAGTGCAAGTTGCTGTGTTCTCGCGGTCCGCCCAAAACGCCATTTGGCAACCCCTGGTATATATTGTAGAACGGTTGGGAACCCTAGTCGTGACGGTAACCACTTTCCATGAACTGGGCCGTCTGCAGGTTAACCCGCTTCGCAATCAAAACACATATTTCCTATTGATTGACTGTGAATTATATTCCAATGTTCCGGTGTAAGAAATCGAAGTTGAGATTTCAAAACGCAGCTAATCCACGTGACCTGAGGCGTTTATGATTTACAGTGTACTATAATTGCATCAGATATGCGACAGAGAGAGCATATTATAAACACTAGAGCGAAAGAGACGGCTATACGAGAAATGTGGCGTGATTCTTGTAAATTATGTATATTTTATGATTCTAATTGTTTCTAATAACTGAATGTAAACGTCAGCAAATTATTATTAATTGCTTATTCATTAATTTATTTACTCTCTTTACTGTTGTACGGTTATTTCTTTCCATACTACGTAGTTATTTCCTTGATGGTCGTTATAGACACAGGCTCCGTGTTCAATTCCCGGCATATGGATCCAAGGTGCTGACGCCACATCTAAGATAATATTAAACATATTGCCTGTCGCCAAATGCGTCTTAATTAAAGCGTTGAGAATAACGCCGTTATCAAATAGTTACATCAGTGTATATACATAAGTCATCTGTCAATATTTAACGTCATTAATAATTAAAAACAATATCGCATCACAAATTACACCCATCGCTACATCTGAGTATAACGGCCTATAAATGTAATATTATTCCCGCAAGAAACCAGATTAAACTCAAATTCAAATTCAAAAGTTTTTATTCAAAATCAGTTCCACTGGAGAACACTTTTTGAAGGTCATACATATAAGATAAAGTGTAATTTTACTTCCTATTCTATTTACACCGCTTCACAACGTGTTATTGCCGTTAAGAAGAAGAAGCAGCAAGAAACTCACCAGCAACACGTCCAGCTAAAAATCGTTTTTCTTTATATTACTTATTCTATTTGTATCTCAAGTACTTTTTTTATAAGTTTTATACAGAAGTATGTTACAGAATAACTTTTCGATGAATTAATGGAGTTGTATCAAACAGTGCATGCTCAGTAAGACAAAGATACTGTAAGAGGAAAGAAGAGTAATATTATTATTATAATAATGACGAGATGTACTACAAGTTTGTACTGAAACATATCTCCATAAATTCCTTACATGTTTGAAATGACTGAAACGTTATACAGATGATAGTATAAGAGGCTGGAGCGAGCTGCTATGTAAATGAAGTTTTATCATTTAAATATTCTTCAATAGTGTAATATCTATTTTTAAGCAAGATATTTTTAATTTGGTTTTAAATTTTGTGAAATTATTTAGCTCAAGGCTAACCGTTTGAGGCCGATATTCTGTGAGAGTGTGGTATGAAATCGACCGAGTCAGCACTAAGATCTGTAATCAAGATATGATTCCAGCATGACTCTACCACTTTTGAAACTACTGACTAGGGCTGGTGATCTAGACGGGCAAATGCCCTACCTGGCTATGAGTTATTTTTTCTCCTCTTATGACAGGTTTCCCGGCTCCAAAAATTAGTATTCTTTTTCCGTTCTCCCACTCCCAAGGATAAATTACTCTAGGAGTGTAATATTAATTGTCAATCAGTTTAGAAAACATAGTTACACTCACCAAAACCAGTGACACCCAAAGTTGAAATCAATAACTCACAAACACACACATATCTGTGAAACGCACGAAATACTAAAGGTAGGATTAGGGTAAACCATTTCTTTTATACTCAACGCGTTAAATGAATCAGAACGCAGCGATGCTCAAAGTTTTCGGTCGGTGACCCTAGAAAAAAGGATATGTCTAAACAAGTTTGACTGTAGATAGCTTGAGAGAAGTGGTCATATCTCGACACGATTTTTTTTGTATAGGGTATAGGTTAATATTACTTATTGAATTAGATAAACTCATTTATTTTATTCTTTTAATTTTCAAAAGTGACAGAATGTTAAAAAAAGCGCAAAGCAATTACCAATAGAAATGTTATGGTACAAAAAATATTTATATTTAAATAAAAGTGACAATGAAAATTGTTTATTATATAAGTGTATAGTGAACAATAAGGGTTTTTTTATAATAAATAACATTTTATTTAAAAAAATGTCCGTTACGAAAAAACAGATTACACATAGAAACAAACTTACTTTTACATTTATATATATTACTGTGTAGTAATGGGTTTGAATCTAGGCCGGGAAGCATGCACCCTTGGGATTTTACTAACCTAATGTGCATATTATTACAGTTGGCACCCCTGTTAGTGGTGAACAAAAACATTGTAACGAATTAGCACATAGAAATAACCGAAGAGTGAATGCCGCCTTGGATACGTTTGGCGGGTTGTACTGTCTACTCCTCAAACCATCCTTTTTTGGATGAGGGGAATGAGGGGAACTCCGATTGAGAACTAATCGCCGCGCCGCGGGTTAAATGCGGCGGAGGTATGTGTGATTCACCCTGTCGGGGTAGTACTATAGAACCTAATGCTATCGCCTTCCGAGTCAGGGATACCCACTAAAAATCCTCGTTTTTCAGTTGTTCGCCTTAATGCTAGGGCTACGGGTACATATAGGGTTACCAACCGTACTACATAATTATAGTATCGTACTATATTTTAGCCAATTGTACTATTTTTTTAAAAAATTATATAGTACGAAATGTATTATATTTCCATAGCTAATTCAATTATTTTACTTTCTGTTCAACTACATATGCTTGTTTAAAAAAAAATTGCTGGTCAGATCAAAAAGTGGTAATAATAGAAAATGAAATAAATAAAATATATAATAAATAATTAAAAACAAATGTGTCCTCTTTTTCACCAAAATTTTCCGAAAGTACTATTCATTACGTCATAGCGTAAAAATAAAAATACTATCTATATTTTCTTCAAAAAATGTGGCAACCCTAGGTACATGGACTCACCACTCCGCGAGACCTTGCATGGTGAGACCTACTTTCAGCAGTGCCACAACCATGTTCTGATGTATAAGTTTATCCGTATATCTATTTAATAGAATATGTGTATACATTTAATTATTTATCATTATACTAAAATGTAAGTAGTCGTATTATATTTATATTACGTACACCACCATCGCCATTATAATTTCAATTCATTCCTGAGGGTGCTTATGTCCATATAGGTTCGCGTTTGACCGCTGTCTCACCTGATGTTGAGTGATGTGTATAATACTGTATAACGAATGTAATTACGTCGCTATTTCTTCGAATAAAGTTTTTCTTTCTTTCTTTCTTTGATGTTGCGGTCTAAGATGACTCTTAGATTGTATTTGTTAGGAAAAACAGACTCCAGCAAATTATTGCACTCCTGTCTTGTCTTGGGTTGTCTGGAAGAGATCACTTTTTAGCCATCACACCGCCCTTTGTGCATAATTAGATGTAGTTTTAGTCTAAAGTTTATTTTTGTATTGGTGTACAATAAAGAGTTATCCATCTATCTTTTTTTTAAACGGCAGACAAACACACGCGTTGTATATCCTAGCTAAGCAAGTTATACTTGTGTTATGGGTAATATACAACGGACCACTCTGGGGCCGATCCCAGATACCAAGATAAAATAAGATAAGATAAATAATAGAAAGTTCGTTCCCGAAATTTACCGCGCCAGGAATCGAACCCGGAGCCTGTGCGTTTCAGCGAGTTCTGCTGCCTAAGACGTAGCCCGCTCAACCACAGAGGCTGTCAAAATCTATATGGATTATAGTTAGAATTACATAATTAATATTTCACGAGAGGCTAAAGTTTGAGAATCGCTGGCAGACAGATAAAATTAAACACAGGTGTTTCAATATTTTTTTTACAAATGGTATCAATGTGTACACTCCGTACTAAAAACTGTAGAGCTGTCATTAAACTTATGAAATAAATTATTCAAGAATAAAAGTGTGATTCATGACACATTTTTCCAGACTATTTTGGACTTTATTAATAATGTACTAAAGTTCATTACGTCATAACGTTTGTTTTAGTTTTTTTCAATAATTTCTAATTCAATTTTGATGATACTTTAGTGATGTTACTGTGATGTATTAAACATCGATAAGTTATTTTATAGTGCTTATTTACAGACGTCTTTACCTGGGGGTGCAAGGGATGCGTGGCACAGCACAGTAGGAGGTGCAAACCATTGGTGCCATTGCAACCATTGATTCTACCAATTTTGGTGCAAAAAAGTCTCGACTCACCAAAGGGCTGGCCTGTATTTATATACAACTTGAAGATGCAGCCAGCATTTTGGGAACGTTCCCCACCAAAAGTTATCTGGACTAAATTTTCTACCTGTAAATATGTTTATAGTACTGGTTTGTTAATAAATACACTTTAATTTAATAAGTTTAGTTTATTTCTTATTAGGACAAAAGAGAGAAATTTATATAAACAGAACATAAACAATTATAGAGTAGTATCATAGATCTCTCGCTGTTGAAAATTATATTATTTTAAATGCATTCTAACACTGGTCATATCTATCTAGTGAACTGGTATTCTTCATAAAATAATATTCAGAAACAAGTACTTTTAAATCTTAGTTTCTTTAATTTTATTTTATAGTGTGGCTTAATTTTTAAGGTAAATTAGTTCATATCGTTACAATTACCACGTGCTAACAACGATGAAGGAAAACATAGTGATGAAACCTGCACATCGAGATAACCAATGTGTCAAACCTGCCAAGCCCCCTAGGACCAGCGTAGCGGATTTACTGCCCATTCCCCAGTGAGAAGCCCGAGCCCAACAGTAGGACGTTTATGGGTCGTTATTGTGTTAGATCATAATTTTATTGTTGATATGTAAAATAGTTTAGTCTTGAAAGAATTATTAATAAACAGATTAGGTTGGGGAAAAAGTTTCTTCGCATGTTAAATAAAAATTCAAAAGGTTTTTTTATAAAGATTTTTTACATTTGACTAAAGTATGTAGGTGTCATTTTGTTGGATAACTTTTTGCCATCTTGTAGGTAGGGACGTGATCCCATTGCTATAAAAATTTTGGGGCTTCTGATCAAAAAACTGCGACAAGTGGTTTTGGCAGTCCTCTCGTGGTGTTAACCTAACACTGCCTAAGGAATTCTGCAAAGACCGAAACAGGTGAAAATCTGAAGGTGCAAGGTCAGGACTATACGGCGGATGCATTAACACCTCCCAGCCAAACTCTCGTAATTTTTGCTGAGTGGCTAAAGATGTGTGAGGTCTAGCGTTATCTTGGTGAAAAACCACACCCCTTCCGTTGATTAATTCCGGCCGCTTTTTCTCAACTTTTTGCTTTAATCTCATTAGTTGTTCGCAGTACAGTTCAGAATCGATGGTCCTGCCTGGCGGTAACAGCTCATAATGAATAATGCCCTTCCAATCCCACCATACACACAGCATCACCTTGTTGCGAGTTAATCCGGGGTTTCGCCACAGTCTATGAAGCCTGACCGGTCTTTGACCACGATCTTTTTCACACGTTCTTGTCGTAGGTGATCCACTTTTTATCACCAGTTATCAACTTCTTCAAAAATGGTTCGGTTTCATAACGTCGTAATAAAGAATCACAAATGAGTACGGTTCATTAGGTTTCTTTCAGGTAGCTCATGAGGCACCCAAATATCGAGCTTTTTTGTGTACCCAGCTTTTCTCAAATGCGCCAAAACCGTTTTGTGGTCAATTCCCAGTTTTCCAGCTACATCGTAACTAATAATATGTCGATCTTGCTCCACTTTTTCAAAAATGGCATGAATTTTGTCCGCAACAGGGCGACCAGAGCGACGTGCATCTTTGATATCAAAATTTCCAGATTGAAAACGCTTAAACCAAATTTGCGCTACTCTCACAGTTACTGCATTAGGTCCATAAAAATCACAATTTTTTCGCGGCTTGTGTTTCATTTTTACCTTTTTTGTAGTAAAATTTTAAAATGTATCGAATTTCTTCATTAGATTCACTCATTTTAACAATAAAAAAAACAAATGAAAATCACACATTTTCGTAATTTGAAGTTGGAATTGTCTTCTTTAAAATTAAAAGTTTTTAATGATACTAAAACCAGCCAGATACAAATGGTATAGCCAAAGAGATCTTATTACAAGTTCATACATACTATATGTGAAAAGACTTTTTCCCCAAACTATTATTATTATCGACAACGCGATATATCTCGACTTATGTTTTGCCCATCCCTAGCCAACAGAGTAACGTCGGTTGCTGAGCAATTATGTAAATGGTTAACTTTAATGTTCCTTCCATAAATCATAATTCATCTCTTTTTAAATACAAATCTATAGTAACACTAACAACACATAATAACAGCTGTAAGCCTACAAACCATGATATCTTCTATACAAGTAAATAAAATTGAAGTGAAGTGTCTGTTTGTAAAGTCAAAATAAAAATGTGTAAAAATTCAGCGGGGATAATTCGGACCAGGAGATTCCGAAATTGCAATTTTTATAGTTTTTGTCTGTCTGTCTGTCTGGATGTTCCGGCTAATTTATGAAATCCCTGGACTGATTTTAATGGGACTTTCACCGGCAGATAGCTGATGTTATAGGGAATAACTTAGGCTATTTTTGTTTGGGTTCCGCGAAAAATAAACCACGCGAACGTACTCGCGGGCACAGCTAGTATAATACTAAAAAATAATATACTAAAACTACGTTTTAACGGTTTCAAGCGCGGTGTTTTATTTGATTTTTATTAATTCGAAGTTTCGGCCGCTTTCCAGTAGCCGTGATCACGGAAGATAAAGCTGTCAAGTGTCAATGTTAGATTTATTTAGCGCCAACATGTTTGTTTTATTTGGTTTATGTTTATTATTTACTCTGTGGAATCCTAATCTCAATTATTTGCAAAAATTATTAGTCAATATATTTGTATATTTAAAACTAGAATATGTCCGCGACTTCTTCCACGCTCGACTAGAAATTCCCGCGGATTCCCGGGTCTCAAAGTACCGCAACATTTAAAAAAGAATATATGCTATCATTTCAGTGAAAACTATGTCAGAATAAGTTAATTTTTATACACCCAAAGAACTACAAACTTTTTTACAAATTTGCATATGGAAATTGTCACGTCTAGCGCAAGCGTCCCAAGCTCAAAAGACGTTGGTTCGAATCCTGGCCAGAACGCATACGCTACTTAGGCAGTTTTCTGACTTAATGTGCATATTGTTACAATGACCACGTGCTAATAACGGTGAAGGTAAACATCGTGATGAAACCTGCACATCCAAATAACCGATGTATCAAACCCGCCAAGCCACCTTGGACAAGCGTGGCGGGTAAACGTTCGTTCCCCTATGTGGAAGACCCGAGCCCAGCAGTGAGAAGTTTCTGGACTGTTATTATAATATTATTTACATAATTCAACCTTTAATAGATTAATTTGATTGTAAATAGATTAAATCTATCTACAACAGCCCATAGCCAGGTAGGACATTTGCTCGCCCGGATGGCTATCACCCCTGGTCTAGAGCATATCGCCATAACAACCTTGAGTTGTGTTCCGGCATAAGTGGCCAGGTGCCAGCCCCATCTACGAGTCCGGCAGCACATTGGTAGCACCTTTAGTATTGCAAAGTTTTATAGGCGAATGTAACCACTTTCCATCAAATGGGCCGTCAGCCTGTCTGCTATACTCCAGCAAAAAAAAAATAGAAAATTAAAACCACAAAAAAACCAAAGCAATCTGCAAATGTTCCCAGCACTAAAAACTAATAAAAATGTCAATCGAACAAACAGACGAATTACGTAACTCGTTCAAGAAAGCTCGTTGACTAAATGACTGGGTGGACTTGACAGTAAAAAATAATACAAAAACATGGCCGCGAGCAAAAAGAGCGTGAAAAAACGACACCAGGTGGTGTCCAAGGAGACGATGAAAGTACGATTTTTAGAGATCCTTTAGGTCTTATTGGTGATCCATAGGGTAACCGTTAAAGTGGTAGTTAGAACAAGTATTAGGAAATAAGGTTTGACATTCAATATTGTATAAAACACGTAACTAACTACTTATGCCTAAGCGATATAATCGTGGCAAACCGCCTTCGCCCCTCTTCCCTAAACAGCTAAACTCTGTCCAACAGTCTGCTTCGATGCGCGCACGAGTACAGTCCTGCCGTTCTTATCATGCTTGTATTCTATAACGTAAACTTTTTCAATATAAAATGTGCCATATATAGTAGTTTCATTACACAAACCGGCAACCATACACTACACTTTAATAATATAATTTATATTCGTAATAAATTGAGTGTCTACAAGCAGTATAAGGCCGTTCATAAATTACAAAAGTATTGTCCTCTTTCTTGGGGGTTCGTATACGCTTCTTCAATAAGATTCCGAGTGAAATGTTAGATCTGCCTTTCACTAAACTAAAAACCAAAAGTATCTTGCTAAAAAGGGATACTACACTATTGAAGAATACTTAAATGATAAAACTCCATTTACATAGCAGCTCGCACCAGCCTCTTATACAATCGTCTGTATAACGTTTTAATTTTTCCAAACATGTAAGGAAGTTATGGAGATATGTTTCAGTACAAACTTTTAGTACGTCTCGTCATTATTACAACAATAGTCTCCTTTCCCCTTACTGTTTCTTTGTCTTATTGAGCATGCGCTATTTGCTACAACTCCATTGATTCTTCGAGAAGTGATTCTTTAACATACTTCTGTATAAAACTGTTAAAAAAAACTTGAGATATAATTAGAATAAGAAATATAAAGAAAAACAGCTTCTTCTCTTTAACAGCTATAACACGTTGCTTAGCGGTGTACATAAAATAAGAAGTAAAATTTAATTTTGACTTGTATGTATGACCTTCAAAAAGTGTTCTGCAGTGGAACTTATTTTGAATAAAAACTTTTGAAATTGAATTTGAATTTAAGATAAAACAACATCGTGTGTGTGCAGTTTAAACACGGCAGAAATGACACAAGCGAAAAGTAACCTGACGAGAGAATTAGATAAATACAGAGATTAGGATAATTTATTATTTTTTATAATAATTTTACGAAGCTTAAAAATTATTTCATATTTTAGTGCAAAATATTATATTTCATATATTACACATGTTATTCAGATTCCATGTTTTCACTTTGAACAAATGACACTAGAGGCTTATGATAACTAAAATAGTAAACAAATGCTCTAGTCTATCTATCTACAATTTGCGCACTCATACGTATCGTAAACTATATATTTTATGATAACTCTTTTACAGTGCAGGCAGTCAAACTTTGGAATGCGCTGCCTCTTACTGTCAGAGAGGCCAAAACATCGCCTACATTTAAGAGCGCACTCAGAAAACACTACTTCTCCTTAAATAAATACACCTAATTCTTATACTATGATTTATTGTATGTATTTAATTTATAAAGTAATTTAAGTATGTGTATTTAATTTATAAAATATGTAGTTTAAGTATGTTTAATTATGATAGACCTCATAATCTGCACCACCTACATCGCCAGATTAGGTTATACATTCCTTAAGTTAGGTTGCCTGGAAGAGGTTGCTTTAAGCGATAAGGCCGCCTATTGTTTCTACCATGATAATATTGTAATTGTGTATTTTTGAAATTGTATATTTGATGAGCAATAAAGTGTTATCCATCTATCTAGTTTCAATCTGATTTATGAACTTCAAAACTTCAAAAATATTTCCAACTCTATCTTTATGTGCTTAGTGTTTAAATTATTAAATATCTCTTTTTAGTGTCGCCTTTGTTTCGTTTCATCGAGCCTCAAATCAAAACGATTCTAAAGAAGTTTCACTTCAAAATAGAGTCTTATTCATATTGAGTTTGAGTAAGTTTATAGGCTTCCTTAAGGTTCTTAAAGAAGCCTATAAACTAATTTTGACTAATTATGAATAAATATATAAATTAGTAGACAGAATATACAAGTGAATTTTTCAAGTGAGCCTTCTGGGCCAAATCACAAACTATAAGAATTAGCGAAAAACATTCATCGAGACGCCGAGACCAAATTTGACGAAATTTTAAATGTAACATTAGCTTTTAAAACAATCAATTATCTACGCCAAGAATCGAATCGACTGATTTTGAAAAATAAATATATCATATATTATTCGGGAGGCTTCTTATTTATTAATATTTTATTAATATCTATATGATGTACCAGACCTAGAGGTCCGACAGACGTTGTCATGGCCTAAAAAAAAAACCTAAGACCCGATTCCAGCGCCACCTACCGGGTCCAATTGCGAATCTAAACTATCCTGAGACTCACTCAAAGCTAAATAAAAATTTCATAAATATCTTGGAATCCGATATCAGTGCCACCTACCGGGTCCAACTGTGAATCTAAAGTATACTGAGACTGACTCAAAACTAAATAAAAATTTCATAAATATCCTGGAACTCGATTTCAGTGCCACCTACCGGGTCCAATTGTGAATCTAAACTATTCTGAGACTCACTCAAAGCTAAATAAAAATTTCATAAATATCCTGGAATCCGATATCAGTGCCACCTATCGGGTCCAATTGTGAATCTAAAGTATACTGAGACTCACTCAAAACTAAATAAAAATTTCATAAATATCCTGGAACTCGATTTCAGTGCCACCTACCGGGTCCAATTGTGAATCTAAACTATCCTGAGACTCACTCAAAGCTAAATAAAAATTTCATAAATATCCTGGAATCCGATATCAGTGCCACCTACCGGGTCCAATTGTGAATCTAAAGTATACTGAGACTCACTCAAAACTAAATAAAAATTTCATAAATATCCTGGAACTCGATTTCAGTTCCACCTACCGGGTCCAATTGTGAATCTAAACTATTCTGAGACTCACTCAAAGCTAAATAAAAATTTCATAAATATCCTGGAACCCGATTTCAGTCCCACCTACCGGGTCCAATTGTGAATCCAAACTATGCTGAGACTCGCTCAAAGCTAAATAAAATTTTCATAAATATGCTGGAACTCGATTTCAGTGCCACCTACCGGGTCCAATTGTGAATCTAAACTATCCCGAGACTCGCTCAAAGCTAAATAAAAATTTCATAAATTTCCTGGATCCCGATTTCAGTCCCACCTACCGGGTCCAATTGTGAATCTAAACTATCGTGAGACTCGCTCAAAGCTAAATAAAATTTCATAAATATCCTGGAATCCGATTTCAGTGCCACCTACCGGGTCCAATTGTGAATCTAAACTATCCTGAGACTCACTCAAACCTAAATAAAAATTTCATATATGTCCTGAAACCTGATTTCAGTGCCACCTACCAGGCCTAATTGTGAATCTAAACAATCCGGGGACCCACTCAA
Organism: Dendrolimus houi; assembly: GCA_039645545.1. Classification (NCBI taxonomy): domain Eukaryota; kingdom Metazoa; phylum Arthropoda; class Insecta; order Lepidoptera; family Lasiocampidae; genus Dendrolimus; species Dendrolimus houi. The sequence continues at coordinate 11,790,489 of CM077143.1, read as the reverse complement.
ACACACAGCAAAAAATTTCATTATAATCGATCCGGGGGTTTAGGAGGAGTTTCAGTGACAAAGAAATAACCTTAGAATTTTATATTTATAAAGATATGTTGTCGTCAGCAATTCGCAGTCCACTGCTGGACGTAGGCCTCCCAAGTCGGCTTTTCATGGGGGGTAAATGCCATAGTTACCACGCTTGGTATGCGGGTTGGCAACGGCAGTGCCGGTTTGCATCGGAAACGCTGCTGTCCATCTCCGACCAGGGGATTTTTATAGGCCGGCTTTCTTGCAATGGTTATACCTTTTGCGAACGGCAGGGGATACCGCGGGCAGGTGATGCTGACAAATGGATCCACAAGATGTTAGTCGTAGCCTCCTTACCCCCCTTTTAATACTTGAAAAAATCACAACTGAATCAATATATTATATTGCATATCTTTATAAAGAAAATTCAGCAAACAAATACAACACACAACTTATTTAAGTTTAAATAATATGTACGGACCCATACTATTTTGGTAACAAAACCTTCCAGAGATATACTTTCAAAAAAAAAAAGAATTCATGAGAACATTTCTTTACCACTGCGCAGTATATGGTAACCGCAGAAGATTAAAAAAATTGCTGTACTCGCAATATGACGTAATATAAGGAAACCCGTTCTTTTGGTGTTATATTTAATTAAAATGTTTATGTGTGTCTGTTTGTTTTATTTCTTTTATAGCATGAGTTCCTGTTCAGCAGACAGGCAGACGGCCCCCCTGATGGAAAGCGGTTACCATCGCCTATGGACATTTCTAACACCAAAGGTGTTATCAATGAGCTGCCGCTCTCTTAAAGGAGAGTGGAAACTAGCCACTAATGCCGGAACACAACTCAGCTTGATATAGTGGCATTCTCTAGGACAGGACTCGTAGCCATACAGACCCTTATTGACAGGCTGATCATGTCCTGCCATAAGCGCGGGGCACATGGGAGGAGGGTGGTTTTAGTGGAGTATTGAGTAGTCGAGTCTCCACACAAGCCGGCGATTGACTCTGGTGCCTAGTCTTGGTCTCACCTCTCGTCGCTTTGGTCTAATCCCTAGTAAAGGATGTAGTACTGTGCGAAATGCAATTACCTCGCCTCAAAAAAAAAAGGCTGATCATACGCAGAAATCAGTATTCTTTTAAACTGTCTATAAAGTGCATAGCTATCGATTTCAGTCGGTTCTGACAGTCGTCTGCACGCGCCATAAACATAGCATAGATCAAATGATGTTTTTGCTATGTTTTTCTTAAAGTAGCACTTGTCAAATGTCAAACGTCAAGTGCCAAAAGATTGACCTTGAACTTGGTCTGCTTTTGTTTATGAGAGAATTATATAAATTAACTAGTTTTGTCGCGAGTTTCTAGTAAACATGTATAAGTGAATAATTGAGTTGGAACCCGAACGCGTGGTAACCAGGATCATAATATATTGTTACGAGTTTGCTGGACTCGAATTAAAATTATTATAGAGTTTATTAGAACTATACAAACACGTATAACACAGGTACAAATGTAACCGAACACAACAAATCCAAACGTAATGCAGAAGGTCGTAATTCAATAAAACGCGCCAAGTCCGTCAATATAAGATTCCCTATAAGGTACACATGTCACGCCTAGCTCGTAGTTCTAGCTCAACTGACCCCCTCTCTCAATCAGGCCATCGTTTTATACTTCACAAATGCAAATGTGCCCGCCCGGCAACATCGACATAATTTCCTATAATGTACTTATAATCCGCAACACGTTGCTAATGATGCTCCTGAGGGGCCGTAAACGAGTACAATAGGATAATAGGCTATTCTCCACAATAGCTAGAAACGTATGCCAATAAATGAGTGAACAAAAGAAGACGATCATAAAAGGATTACAATTAGACCAAATGCCAACAGGCAATAAAATGTGCTTTTACAGATCTGTACGTGGAATTTGTCTTTGTTGGAGCCTAAGTTGTAAGAATATTAAGCAAAGTAAAGAATACAAAAAATCAAAAAGTATAAACGTGGTGAGTATACACCTATCACGTAATAATTATAATATTATGGCGACCGAGGGTAGAACTTTCTGGCAGCGTAAGCCGGTCGCAAGTCTTAGAAAAGGTTAGAAAATTCTGGAAGAAAAGGACAAGGACAGATATATTTTGATTTTAATATATGACGGCCTCTGTGGTTGAGCGGGCTAAGCCTTTGCCGGCCTACCTGTCTGCAACGCAGAGGCTCTGGGTTCGATTCCTGGTATGGTAAATTTCAGAAACATATTTTTTCCGTTATGGTTTGGGTGTCTGCGATCGGCCCCAGAGTAGTCCGTTGTATATTACCCATTAGACAAGCGTTAGTTGCTTAATTTGGGGATATACAATATATGAGTTTGTCTGCCGATTATTATTATTATTATTTTAGAAAGGGATAGACGATGAACGAAAGTTCGGGACGGAAAAGACAGAGATAGATGTTTAGAAAGGTAGAGATAGTAAACAAAAGAATAACGAAAAATAGATCGAAATTATGGGCTCTGGAAGATTCTGGAAGATATAAGCAGCGTAAGGCGCGCCTACCGGGCAGTTGAGTTCAGTTTAAGACAGCGAAGCGACAAGTGAGATACGAAAGAGTTGGAAGAGAAGTTTAATAGAAGACAGTGACGGGTTTAGTGGTGAATTTAGTGAAAAGTTTAGTGGACAGTTCAGTGAAGGAGAATAGTGTAGCGTAGTTTGAGAGAAGATCCAGAAGCGAGCTACACACGGTAAATTCAGAAGTGAACACTGCAGTAGCAGGAGGTGGTCTACGTTAGTTGTGCGTGTAGGGCCCACCCTGCGGAGAAAAATCACGCACGGCTGTGTAAGATGCAGTGGATACCCACTACAAATAAATGTTATTTCTTTGTTTCTTCAGTTGTTTTGAAGCAAATTTAATCTTCCCTTCCAAATAACTCCGAAGCTGCACACCTTATCATTCGTTGTGTTAACACGAGATCCCAATTCTTGCACAGCGAGTCGAACTGGCTAGCGGTGGCTTCCTTCTTCGAGGACGTTATGACGCAGAAGGAGCCCGCCGAAAGAGGAAAGGACGAGGATGAGCAGGAGGACCTCTGTCGCAGACGGCGAAGAGGGGTTCGCAGGCGCCGCATTGCCCATCTCCTTCCGATAAAGTAGTGGGACTGCGGGAGGCGGGGTACCCTCCCGACGAGCCACACCCACTGCCGGGTGCAGGGTGTCTTGGTACCAGGGACACTCCTCCTTGTAGGCATGCATCGAGGTGTCATAGCAACCATATCTATGATTACGCCTCTGATGCTGAAAGGTTTAGTGGGTAATCTGGCGGTCGGTGCTTGCGACTCCTTTTATTATCAGAAGCCTGTCTGTAGCGTCGGGAGTTCCAGATACCCCTCGGTGACCTCCCCCGGGGCCCGAAGGTACGTGCAAATGCATTCCCCTGGCGTTAACAAAAAAAAGGGATCCCAATTGAAGATGGAGATGTCTTCATCCAAAAATATGTGCAAGTAAACCCAGGATGCTTAGTAATATTGATTTTGCCTTGATCTTGACCCGTTTCAAATTTTGCCAGTCATCCGATATCCGTCGGAGGTAAAAAACGGTCTCTACTTTCGCACAAAAAAAACTTTGAGAACCCGACAAAAACCAATGCCGTCGCAGAAATTTGACTGCTCGATTCGTTTTAAGTGTTTTTAAAGATTTATTGCTATACTAGGGCTTACACGCGGCTACGCACGGTTCTATATTATTATTATTGAATCTATCTTTATGCGTATTAATATTATAAAGAGTTAAAATTATAAGTTTGTTTGTAGAAAGTTATCTCTTGGACTACTAAACCGATTTTGAAAATTCTATCACCACTAGAAAGCTACATAATTGAAAATGAAAATATTTATTTCTTAAGAAACAGATGCACAATCTGTAGTCAGTTGCTGGAAACTTCTTTTAATCAAATTTCACTTGTATCAGAGGATCCCACTCTTCCATACTTTAAATATTACATTGTATTTAAAAGTTTCTAAAATATTTTCATGCTGTAAAGGACATAACACTGATATTAAACATATTGCGTTATACATATGTATTGTAAATAAAGTTAATTAGTGTACTTAATTTTCATTAAGTGCAAAAGATATACTAATCATAGCTATTTGTTAAATTACATTATTATATTGAATGATTAGAAAAATTGTTACTGCATTTAAATATATTCATTAAGTGTAGAACATAGAATAACAGTATTATTTAATAAAAGAAAATTAGAATGCGTGTGTATGTGTATGTTGTATGTTGGTGAGTGTGCGTGTGTGCGCACGTGAGTGTGTGTGTGTGTGTACGCATATTATTATTCCTGAGTGACTTAGTCTATATTTATTTATTGCATGAGTTCAGCAGACAGCCAGGCAGCCCACCTGATGGAAAGCGGTTTTTTTTTTTCGCCTACTCCGTCATGTGCCAAGACATAGACCATTATTTTTCATGTCTTGTTCTATCTATCTAATCTTATACTATTTATACTATAGGGATTATATGGGGGGTGTTTGGTTGTTTATCTTTATTTCATGTTTTCTTTCTTTTTCTTTTATACATTTTCTTATTGTTACATTCCTTCTTACTCTCTATTACATATTATTGCTTACGATGCAAAGCGGTTACCATCACCTATGGACATTTGAAACAGCAAAGTAAGGTAGTACAAATGCGCTGTTGCTCTCTTAAGGGAGACTGAAGCTTGGCCACTAATGCCGGAACACAACTCAAGGTTGTTATGGCGGTATACTCTAGACCAGAGGTGGTAGCCATCCAGACGGACAAATACCCTACCACAGGGCTGTGGATTACTTTTTAGCCTCTTACGACAGGCTGCCCGGCCGCAGGAAATTGTATTCTTTCTGCGTTCCTACACGGATAACTACACACACCTGAGAACTACTGAACGAAATTCGACAAAAGTTACCTTATATCCCAGGCCAACACTTAGATACTTCTTATCCTGATAAATGACGTCATTTTCGTGGGATGTAATAAAATAGTGAAAAAGATGCTGTGGTAGCATCTGTTAGTGTTAATGTTCTTTAAGTAAAAGTAAAAATATATCTGGTTACAATGATTATTTATAACTGGCTACCCTTAGATCATTATGCTGGCAACATTGCTTCTTTTTCTCTCTACTGTGCCCACGGTGTTAAAATACGGTGCTTTGTCTTTGTAATTGGTAATAAATCAATATTAATCAAGTCTATCGTAATATTTTCTTAAGTTTTCGCGACTTGTATACATAATAAAACTACGTTATAACGGTTTTAAGCGCGATAATTTATTTGATTTTTGTTATTCCGACGTTTCGGCCACTTTTCAGTGACCGTGATCACGGAAGACAAAGATGTCAAGTGTCAACGAGTATTGTTAAAGTTTTCATTTAGCCTACCTCCAACTTGTTCATTTTAATTATTTAGTTTTAATTTTGTTCATGGTTTAACGTCGGAATAACAAAAATCAAATAAATTACCGCGCTTGAAACCGTTAAAACGTAGTTTTATCAAGTCTATCGTGCTTATTTTTGGCCAAAACCCTTCAGCATCGTTGCGACTTCGCGAGGTAGCGTTTCTTTGGTGCTGTCTTTACAATTCACTAACAAATACGTCATCGTATAAATAAATAAATTTGTGTTAAATATTTGACGAATCATTCTATTAACGGTTAACCTGTTCAGTATTGGAATAATTGAAAGTTAAATCCGACTATAACGGGATTTTCACTCGAGCTGCAACGATGAAACGTAAGAGGCACTGAAAGTTAGGACCTCGGTCATCTCAGACTGTCAAAAAAGAAATTTCAATGATTACAGTTTTTTGTTGTCGAGGTGAAGTGCTAGCCAGGTACGTATTCATTCGCGTTTCGCTGTACGATTCTGGTTACACTTATTTAGCTTCAATTCTATTAGCCGCGTACAGCAGCGTAAGATTGTAACGGCTCTCATAGCGAGTTACCTCCTCTGAAACGCTTCTATCTACGTACAACGCTGATTCAGCTGAATGACTGAGAAACGTACATTATACTAAATGTGACAATCGCACGCTCTTCAGCATTGCATAGGCTGCCTGTCCATTAAAGCGGAGCAAGGCTGAGGAGGGCAGAAACGGAGAAATATTAACCAATAGGATTGCACAAAAATTGCGTCAATGGACCAGCTGCAGCCTTAGGCATACCCTCCTACCGGGGCCTGGCGGTGGTGGTCTGGACAGACATTTATTCCCTATATAATTAGCTGGTCTCCGTAAGACGTGATCGTACCAGCGCAGGCGACTGTCTCGCAATTTGTCCGCTATGTCACCGACATGAAGGCTACCGCGGATGTGGGAGTTCTTGACGCGGTCTTCGCGGAATCCACATATCCACCGCAGCATATTCATCTCCGTAACACGCAGCTCTAGCTTATGTAGCTTAAATACAGACTGCGTTTGACTGGCATACAAAACACATAACAATACAATTTCCTGTCGTCCGTTGCTCGACTGGATGGCGAGCACCCCTGGTCTAGAGTATGCCGCCATAACAACCTTGTGTTGTGTTCCGACATCAGTGACCAGGTTCCAGTCTCCTTTAAGAGAGCAGCAGCGCATTTGTAGCACCTTTGGTGTTGCAAATGTCTGTAGGCGACGTTAACCACTTTCCATCACGTGGGCCGTTTGCCTGTCTGCTGAACTCTTGCAATAAAAAAAACACATGAGAGAATACGTGTTGTATTGGGCTGCAATCCCAACTTATCGTGGCATCCAAATAAGTATACTGGAATCGCTTTGGGATGAGCATTGACGTAAATGCAAAGTGTACCTGTCCCTTTATGCTCCCACTGACCCACATATAGCGCATGCGTCATACATAACGTCAATAAAGTCGTTATTGGATTCGATATTCTAATTGATTCAGACATATAAATGTGACAGAGAGTTTGTTTGTATTGTTACGTATTTACGGGAGACGAATTAAAATGCCGTTGGAATTATCACGAAGTTTATTAGAATTACACTCACGTAATACACAGTTCTTACAAATGTTGCCAGGTGGTGGGGCATTTGTCCGACTGGATGGCTACCACCCCTGGTCTAAAGCATGTCGCCATAGCAACCTTGAGTTGTGTTCCGGCATTAGTGATCAGGTTCCAGTCTCCCCTAAGAGAGCAGCAGCGCATTTGTAGCACCTTTGGTGTTGCAAATGTCCATAGGTGATGGTAACCGCTTTCCATCAAGTGGGCCGGCTGCCTGTCTGCTGAACACCTGCAATAAAAAAAAAATACAACAAGTCCAAATCGTAATGAGATAAATCGCGCAATGTCCGTCGTTATGAGATACTCCTTCCGAAAGTACACTAGGTAACTCCCCGATCGCAGTTCAAACTCTACTAACTCCGTCCCGGCTGACCGACCTTATATATTTGTTAAATAGACATGGCCCCCTAACAACATGCCCACTACTCCTTGGAATTTTCAACTTATATCTTTATCACTTCTTAGAATTTACATGAAATGCAAACAATAAAAATCAAGGATTTGTTACGTTTTACCGGGAGGCACCAAAGGGATTAATGCGAACAATAAATGACTTAACTTCGAAGGGGTAATAAAACATCTGTAAAATATTAAAATCAGTTCGCAACAGTATGTGTGCTCTAGTAAAAAAGAAAACGACTTCAAGAGTAAATAAAAAATAAAAAAATAATTATTATCTACTACATCTTGAAGTCAGTGAAAAGTGAGACATGAAAACTATGTATATATTAATTTTTATTTTTTGTTGGCATCGACTCCAAGATTTTGTAGATAATATTTATGTTTTGCTTTTAGATACGCTAGAAATCATTTCTTTTTTTCTAGATTTTTTTCCTTAAAACTATTAAGTCACGTATATACATAATGTTACGAGCTACAGGACTTGAATTAAAAAAATGCCGTTGGAACTACTATAGAATTTATTAGAACTGTACAAACACGTATAAAACAAATACAAATAAAATTGGATGCAACCAGTTCACACTGTACGATTCAATACAATTCGATACGCGCAAAGTCCGTCGTCTATATCGCTAATCGAGAGTACTAGAAAACGTCTCACTCGTTTCGTAGCCGTCGCTTGACTGCCCGCCCCTTCATTCGGGCATCGTCTTATACTAACTACACAGTACAAAGAAATTGGTCGCGCACACTGAGTTTCTGGGAAATAGTAATTTACACACCTCCGAACGGCCACAAAGTCGAAAACAATAAGGATTAGTTCGACGCTAATTATGGTTATAAAACAAGTAGAAAAACAATTGCATGTTTTTCTTAATTGCAAATTCAAAACACAAAAGAATTCCTTAATCCGGGAGGAAGACAATAGACTGCGCTTACAACAGACAGATGTGCGGTTATCTTTGACGGCATGTAACAATAATATTACGCCATTAATCTAACGATGCATCAATCGGTACACATTATTTAATATTGAGAAATTTCTCTGCTATATCTTCGTAATCCACAAATCCATAAATCCTTTAATTGATGTTGGACATCAATTAAATTTACATAGGACCACCATGACACTATTATATATCATATAGGATACTTTTGAACTCGAAAAATTAAAGAGTTCCCGTAGGATAGTTAAATAAAACTTTCCACGCGGATGGAGTCGCGGGCAGAAGCTAGTTTAAAATAAGTTCTACTAGAGAACATTTTTTGAAGGTCATATATATAAGTTAAAATTTAGTTTTACCTCCTAGTCTATGTAGACCGCTTCGCAACGTGTTATTGCTGTTAAGGTGAAAACCTCTATTCTGTCATACGTCCTTCTCTATCCTGTCATTACATCACTAATCATCATGTAGTCCTGCAAACAATCCATCCACTTCTTTTTAATCTATCTTTACATACCCAATATTCCAGTTTAAAACTCTATTTGTCACGTGACTTTCATCCCTCCTCATTACATGACTATATTACCTTAGAATCCTTGATGCTTTCATAGGTAACTTATATCAATTTAAAACCCAAATTAGAAAATGTTGTAATTTAGAATGATCCAATTACTTAGAATTTTTTGAATAATGACAAACTTTTTTTTTCATACTTTCCTTTTTTTATCTCTATTTTATTAGTAATTATTGTGACTTTTTTTTCGATTTTGTTCAATATTGACCTAACCTAACCTAATGTAAATTAAATAGACATTTTATGTAATTTTCGTATAATTATATATATTTTTTTGTAATTAACTATTTGAGCCAATTTTTTTTTAAAACAATTTATTTTTTAGTGGAAACTTGATTGACATGTGTATTAATTTTGTGTTTTATATTTAAGAATATTAATTATTGTATGTTTCCCAAACAAACAAAATAAATAAATAGAATTATTTAATAAAACTAAATTACTAATCAGTTTTAATAATCTATATCATAACACGCGTACCAATCAGACCACCATGGTACTGAAGAGTAGTGCGTGATGCAACTAATGATTTGATGTCACAATGTCAATTGGCGCATGGAGACTGCATGGCGGCATATGCAGTCAAATGCAACAAGGTGGACTTTAGACTAAGGCCTCTCATATATGAATAACTATTTACGTTTATTAACTACCGTTCGCTTCGATGAGCAGGGTCAAGATTTTTAGATTGTCATACTTGGGTCATTAGTTCTGTCACAAACACTTCATTATATAAATTGTACGTATTTCGGAGTTTGTATCACACGGTGTTCGCATGTACATATGTATGTAAGCGATTTTTTATATACTGCTTTAAATCAATGGTCCCCAAACTACTTTGTCTCATAGACTCCTTACCAATACACGCCCCCTAACTTTTAAAACCGATTTAAAAAAAGAAGAAGAAGGTTCTCAATTCGTTATGTAAATATATATACATTCAGCCATAACTTTTTATTGCTTTTTTTATTGCAGGAGTTCAGCAGACAGGCAGACGGCCCACTTGATGAAAAGCGGTTACCATCGCCTATGGACATTTGCAACAACAAAGGTGCTACAAATACGCTGCTACTTTCTTAAGAGAGACTGGAAACTGGTCACTAATGTTGGAACATAACTCAAGGTTGTTATGGCGACATACTTTAGACCAGGGGTGGTAGTCATCCAGTCGGGCAAATGCCCTACCACTAGCTGTGGGTTGTTTTGTCGCCTCTTACGACAGGCTGCCCGGCCGCAGGAAATTGTATTCTTTCTCCGTTCCTGCACGGATTGCTATACTGATTTTAATAATTCTTTTTGCGTTCAATTCAGTATAGTTTCTAATCGGTCCCGTATAAATTCTATAGTTTGTAAGTACAAACGCACACTAACATATTTTAATATTCCAATTATGGAAAATTACAAATTTCGTCACGACTTGCTTAAATTGAATTTGCTATTGTGGACTATTTGCAGCTCGCGGACCACTAGGTTTGTTTTCGCTGACGCGACCCCCTTGGACTTGTTGTTGTTGTTCGGTTATATTCGTACCTGTGTTATACGTGTTTTTATAGTTCTAATAAACTCTATAATAATTTCAACGGCATTTTAATTCGAGTCCTGCAACTCGTAACAGTAGTTTTCATATAAATAACACTTAACTAAAGTTTATAACACTATACTGTCTTTATTTATATTATTGGTTGAATAGTAATTTTATTGTCTTTGTTACATTAAAAACAGATTTTGATTTTTGAAGTTTGATATGGACCCACAGGGGTTCACAAGGACCACTTTGGCTACCTATGTTTTAAATTATAACATAACTAAGATTTTAGTAAATATCTTAGTTTATTATGAGATTAAGCATTAAGATAAGTTATTTAGGATTAAATTTATTACCAGGCGTTATTCAGTCCCTGATTCTAATCCATCCCGTGAATTTTTTCCATTTTCCGGGATTGACGGTGATTATATGTCCATCCTCGATATTATATTACTTGTATACCAAAATTCACCAAATGCAAAAAAGACATAATAAATCCCTCTATTATTGGCTTCCTCACGTACAGACGAAGTGGCGGCCACACTAAAAAGTAGTGTAACTCTATTGAGCCAACTAATTGTCTAGCAATATAACTAATCAATTTACTCTCTATTGAGTAATTGAAGAGTAAGGTGAAATTTCTAAGCTTTGGTTGCTTGATATCAAGTCAATCGGAGTATAAGCAATGTTTAGCTATGCCGCCTCTGCCAGTTTCTAGTAGCTTCTAGAGGTTAGTTGTTACTTAATAATATAATATAGTATGTTATTGTTACAACCAGAACGCCGACAAAAGACAAATTCACACCTGTAGACATTTTATTACCTTTTCGGCATTTTGACTTCTATTGTTTACTTTGTGTTTAAAATTTGTGATTAGAAAAACAGCCCATTGTGTATTGTAATCTTTAATGGTAGCCAGGTTTGATTCTAGGAAATTCAGTCCACGTGACCGAGCAGACATTGTATTTGTACAGTATAAAGCAATGCCCCAATTGAGAGATGAGGCAGTCTAGCGATAACCACAAGTGACATGTGTACATTCGATAATCTATTTAGTGATGGACTTTGCGCGTGTTATTGAATTGTACATTACGTTTGGGCCGGTTATGTTCAGTTATATTTGTACCTGTATTATACGTGTTTGTATAGTTCTAATAAATTCTATACTAATTCGAACGGCATTTTAATTCGAGTCCTGCAACACGTAACATTGTTGTTAAAAATCCCGATTACAGGTCTTAGGGCCGGTGCAGAATATTGGTGTGAAACGTGTAGCCTTCAGCTAATTGTGTTTCGTGTGATGAGAGTTCCGTTGACCTACTTCCTCCTCCTTCTATTTCGTGCCTCTGCTCCATCTCTTCTATCCAATTCCTCATGTCTTAATCCCTCTGTTTCATTCATCTTGTCTGATCCCCCTATTCCTTCGTAAAGGGCGGCAACGCCTCGCTTCGCCCCTGGTGTTGCAAACTTTCCATTCCAACGCTTTCCATTAGATGGGCCGTCGGTCTGTCTGCGAGCTTAATAATAAAAATATATATGTCGGCGCACCATCGATAAGAATAATATGTTTCAATGTCACTTTAGCGGAGTGTTGCATCTGTGGAAGCGAGGCGACCATCTTAATAATGGAAATACAAGACGTACGTACGTTTTGGGTGCGATGTGCGTTCGCTACGGCAACAAGCCTTTTTTTTTGTTCAGGGGAAATCCGTTTGAGGACTAAGCCGCGACAGGCACAGAAAGAAGCCTGGGGGGATGTTCGCGACCCGTTGTGAGAGTGTGGGATTCGCCAGATCGGGGGTGGCACTTGCGTGCCCGGTCAGAACCGGTGACACGCTATTGCCACTCCCCAGTTAGGGATACCCACTAAAACCCCTGGGTGTTCTGTCCTCCGCCTTATGCCAGGGCTACGGGATTCCCAGCTCCGCTGTGCCCTGGCAGCCGTGGGCCATGCTCACTTGGCCTCTTTCAATGCCGGGGGACTACCCCTCCGGCGACGTCGTGGTCAAATTCAGCGTGGGGTGGTTTGTAACGCGCCCCACGGGAGGAGAAATGAGCACGCGCGGAACACTCGCACTCTCATCTCGACGGCATGTGCGGGTGAGTGAGAACCCCTATACCCCAAGGGGCCCCACCCGCGCCGCCCGCGTACGGTGGCCGAAGGTCGAGGTTCGACCACCGGCGTCGGCGCGTCCTCCTTTGGCGGGAGCGGAGCAAGGACGTACGCTCACGCTCCCGCTCCGCCTCCTCCTTCACAAACATAACGTGCTCGCAAAAAGAGGAGACGGCGTCCCATCCGGTGCGGCTCCCGATCATGGTGCGGACCACGGCCGGGAGCGAAAGGTCCAGTCCGGTGTGGGCGACAAGGTCTCGGCTCTGCTCCGTCCATGCAGGGCATTCCTGCAGGGTATGCAGCGCCGTATCCTCGTCGCCTGTGTCGCAACGATGGCACCCTGACGTTGCTTCGCGGCCGAGGCGACACAGGTACCTCCCGAAGCAGCCGTGCCCCGAGAGGACCTGCATCAGCCTGAATGTCAGGGTGCCGTGTGTTCGTCCAATCCATGCCGGCAGGACCGGCCTCACCGCCTCGATGGTGGCGGGGCCCGCGCTATGGCGTCTGAGGCGATCTTCCCAGACTCCCACGGCGACTTGGCGGAGCTCCGACCTGCACGCCTCGATTTCGCGAGGCGCGGGTCTGGTGCCCCTGGCCAGGGCCTCTTTGCGCCACGTGTACAGTGACGCCAGGACCCTGGCTTCCAGGTCCCATGGGAGGGATCCGGCGAGTAGCGAGGCCACTTCAAAGGACACCGTACGGTATCCCCTTATCGCCCTGACGGCCAGTATGCGCTGAGCTTGACGCAAAAGTGGTGCGTTTCGGGAACGGCACCAAGCTTGCAACAAGTCGCTCTTACTCTATTCCCCATCTTAGATTACGCCGATGTCAGCTATCTTGACCTCACCGAAAGCCAACTTAATAAGCTTGAGCGACTCCATAACTTTTGTATCCGATTCATATTTGGTTTGCATAAATATGATCACGTCTCAGAATTTCGTGTTAAACTCAAGTGGCTTCCTGTCCGTTTTCGTCGGAATGCCCATATTCTATCCCTTCTATATAATCTACTATTTAATCCAAAAGCTCCTCCTTATCTTAAGGAGCGTTTTAAATATCTACACCTTAGCCACACTCGTCACCTCAGATCATCAGAAAACATACGTTTGGAAACACCTGTAAATCATTCGCGATTTTACAACAAATCTTTCACAGTTCATGCAGTGTGTCTGTGGAATGCGCTGCCTGTGAAAATCAGGCGTGCCCAGTCTCTTCAAGCGTTCAACGGACTCGTGAAGGATTATTACCTCGGGCTCTAAATTCAATCATAACATCTTCATCTCTCCCATATTTACGTACCTAATTCTATACATTATTACTATGATTATTTATTTATTTATATTTATCAATATTTGTATAGCTTTGTCTTATACTTGCCATTTCAAAATTTTATATATATACTTTTTTATTGTAGTTATATTGCAAAACCCACATATTACACAATTTTTCTCTAATCCATCCTAAGGTTGTCTGGAAGAAATTGCTTTTAGTGATAAGACCGCCTATTGTCTTCTATACTTAAACTTCTTGAATTGTATCTTAATGTTATGGCAATAAAGTATATTCTATTCTATTCTAAGTGGCTATCTATCAAAGTGCATTATAATTTAGAACGATATTAGTGTTTAATTCAGGCGTATTCATTATTATTAATGAATTAATCGCATGTTTGTCTAAACTAGAATAGTAAAATTGTATTTGTGCTGATGAGGACTTTAATTTTAACTTTCAACAATACACAACCACGCCGTATCATAATGACTACTGATGAAGGCCTTCCCGAGTTTTTATATAGATTTCATTACTCGGTTTCACGTATGTGACCAGCCTTCGGTCCGTCTGGCAACAGGCCGCCCGGCAACAATCCTTAGCAGGCCGGTCCCGTGAGCCTCGTTGAGGGTTAAATGCTTAGAACAGCGCTCATATTAAATCTCTTGTCGTCAAGTGTCAATTCAGATCATTAGTGAACCCTCTGTGGAGCAACTTTGTTGCTAGGCAATGTATTCTTGTTTTTTGTACTTTCCATCAACATAATAGTTATTTTGTTGTTTTCACGACACATAATTAAAACTAGGAAAAAGTGTTGCTTTAAGGAAGGCTCAAGAAGTTTTGTATGTAGTAATCTATATATTAATACGTGAAGCAAAAACTTTGTACCCCTTTTTACGAAAATTGCGCGGACGGAGGAGTATGAAATTTCTCACACATAGTTTATATAGAGAAGAAACGACAACTGTTAATATTTTTTTTAAATTATGCATAAAAAAATACATTCAATCAATAAAAAAAAATTACACACACTACCGTGTATTTGACACACACACGCATATATACTCTTTTGTTTATTGTTCAAGTCAAATTAATAGTGTAGCCTTGGCGAAATCTGTGATTATATAAGTATAGTCTTTGACAATAATTTTTATGGTCGAATTTCGACCACGGGCGACCACTAGTAATTTATTAATGACTGATTATTTTTGTATGTAAATAATAAAAAAAAAACGGCATATTTTAAACTAAACAACATTAAGGTTACATCGATACTAAGTAGTTCTTTAGTTTTCGAACCGATGGCGTTAATAGTAACAGTCCAGTTGATATTACTCATGTCTTACTAGTTTTATAATTTGTATAAAATAATGCTTTTATAATAAAGAGAATTTAAAGAATTAAAGAATTTATTCGAAACCATTAACATAGTGTACAGAAACAATTTGGTGTCGCAAACAACTGCTGTAGTATAATACTGTGTTGCAGTTGTTAGCGCCCACTTCCAGACAATTCATTTGTATAATACAAACATACAAAACAATAGATAACTAATCTAGAAATAAATTGAAATTACTATGTCAAAGCTCAAATTATAAAGTGAGATAGCTTCTCAGTAAAGTGTACGACAACAATGCATAGGTTGTGGGATAGTGTCGCATATAATTTAAGTTTAGTGGCAGTCGTTTTTGGTATCACAAGAAAAAGAAGGATTGCACTGTAAATCAGCGTTGCAAAAAAAATATCTAAACATACCAGTCTTAAGTAACGTACTCCACAGGCACCACTCTCACCACACCATTGTAATAGTAACACTCCCCACTAGAATAAGGTACTATAGAATTAAATTAGCAATAAAACAATAGCATAATTAATCATAAGGTATACTTCAACATACAAATAACACCCAATAAATTGTATATAGTCTGCAGTCTGAATGTTTTACTTGGTTTTGTTTGGTTTTTATCCGTGCAGGAACGGAGAAAGAATACAATTTCCTGCGTTGGGGCGTCCTGTCGTAAGAGGCGACAAAACAACACACAGACAGGTGTTAAAGTATTTGCCCGTCTGGATGGCTACCACTCCTGTTTTAGAGTATTGTTACGACCTAGTCGCCGACAAAGACAGATTCACAACTGCATACCTGTAGAAACACATTTTATTACCTTTCGGCATATAAATACCAAATTATAAACCGACGGCCTGATTGAGAAAGAGTCAGTCGAGCGATAATCACGAGCGAAGCAAGACTTGTGTACATTCGGTAATCTATTTAGTAACGGACTTTGCGCGTGTATTTGAATTACGATCTTCTACATTACGTTTGGACTTATTACGTTCGGTTATATTTGTACCTGCATTATACGTGTTTGTATAGTTCTAATAAACTCCATAGTAATTCTAACGGCATTTTAATTCGAGTCTCGCGACTCGTAACAGTATGTTGCCATAACAACCTTGAGTTGTGTTGCGGCATTAATGGCCAGGTTCCAGTCTCCCTTAAGAGAGCAGCAGCGCATTTGTAGAAATAACCTTTGCTGTTGTAAATGTCCATATTCAAATTCAAAAGTTGTTTATTCAAAGTAAGTTCCACTGGAGAACACTTTTTGAAGGTCATAATAGCAAGTCAAAATTTAAATCTACTTCTTATTAATATACACAGCTTCGCAACGTGTTATCGCTATTTAAAGGAGAAGAAGCGGCAAGAAGGAATGACAAAGTTCACTTCAATTTCTACATTACATATGGTCACAAATAAAATTAAAATTGGGTCGTATCATATAGGACATAAAGTCCTCATGACCATAAAAGGTGTGCTCGACTAAGAAGAAGAGAAGAAGAAGCGGTTACCACCTTCTATGACGTTTTACTGGGGAAGTACACGTCATGGGCGATGGTAACCGCTTTCTGTCAGGTGCGCCGTCTGTTTGTCTACTGAACTCTTGCAATAAAGAAACGAGTCCCCTATAGTTCGAACTCTGCCAAGTTCTTTATCAAATTTTTAACAGTTACCATTTATCCTCGAGTTCCGAGCAAATTAGGAGGAAAAGGCGTTCCCAGAATCGGTAACGCCGCGATATGAATTGATTGTTGTTCGCAATATATCATATTCATTACGTCATTGAAATGATTATTAAAGTTATCTGTATTCTGTATGGTAGTCGCACGCCTTTCGATTACTGTCAAATACTTAATACAAACGACAATGCTTTTAATTTTACTGAAAATCTTAGTTTTACTCTTTTCAAAATATATACGTGTTTATTTATTTATTTATGGAAAATCTACAGCTAAATAGATTTGCATGGATAACTATAATTAACAAAAGAAAGCCAATGACAGATATTCACGAATAAGCTATTGATTATGAGTAAGTAACACGCAGACGTAAAAAAGCCACCGTTTTTGACATTACTGTTCCACCCCTCGTCGTTTCTCCAGACATCTTTTGTCGGGACTGTGGGTTCGCGCCACTTCAGTCCGGCCTATGGCCTGCCCTTTTACAAATTGCCCCTTAGTTTTGAACTGGAGAGCTATGCCTCACGGTCGTACACGAGGTAAGATGGAGCCTGCGAAATGGTGTACGCCACTACTCTCTGGTAGTTTTCAGCAGGCGATGCAGTTGCCCGCCGATCACGACTGTGGTTTACGCCATGTACATATACAGATAGCCTGGAAGTTATTGATTACGACTGTTCTTCGCCATCGCATCACTATTCTACCACGAACGATTCTCTAAAGATTTTACACCATACACCTACAAATATATTATTTACATATGGGAAACCGGTGTTCACTTTTATGCGCGATACTGTCGATGAGAGTTATAAGTTCCGTAAAGCTACAGATACTTAAGCTAATTCAAAAAAATAAATGTAACTACCTAAGTATACATACTAAGTCTTGTAATATTGGATTATATTTTTTCAAAATATATATTAGGTTGGGGAAAAAGTTTCTTCGCATTTTATATAAAAATTCAAAAAGATTTTTTATAAAGTTTATTTACATTTGACTAAAGTATGTAGGTGCCATTTTATTGGATAACTTTTTGCCATCTTGTAGGTAAGGACGTGATCTCATTGCTATAAAAATTTTGGGGCTTCTGATCAAAAAACTGCGACAAGTGGTTTTGGCAGTTCTCTCGTGGTGTTAACCTGACACTGCCTAAGGAATTCTGCAGAGAAGGAAACAGGTGAAAATCTGAAGGTGCAAGGTCAGGACTATACGGCGGATGCATTAACACCTCCCAGCTAAATTCTCGTAATTTTTGCTGAGTGGCTAAAGATGTGTGAGGTCTAGCGTTATCATGGTGAAAAACCACACCCCTTCTGTTGATTAATTCCGGCCGCTTTCTCTCACCTTTTTACTTTAATCTCATCAGTTGTTCGCAGTACAGTTCAGAATCGATGGTCCTGCCTGGCGGTAACAGCTCATAATGAATAATACCCATTCAATCCCATCATATACACAGTATCACCTTGTTGCGAGTTAACCCGGGTTTCGCCACAGTCTGTGAAGCCTGACCGGTCTTTGACCACGATCTTTTTCGAACGTTCTTATCATACGTGATTCACTTTTCATCGCCAGTTATCAGCTTCTTCAAAAATGGTTCGGTTTCATTACGTCGTAATAAAGAATCACAAATGAGTACACGGTTCATTAGGTTTCTTTCAGTGAGCTCATGAGTCACCCAAATATCGAGCTTTTTTGTGAAACCCAGCTTTTTTCAAATGCGCCAAAACCGTTTTATGGTCAATTCCCAATTCTCCAGCTACATCTTAACGACTAATATGCTGATCTTGCTCCACTTTTTCAGAAATGGCATCAATTTTGTGCGTAACAGGGCGACCAGAGCGACGTGCATCTTTGATATCAAAATTTCCGGATTGAAAACGCTTAAACCAAATTTGCGCTACTCTTACAGATACTGCATTAGGTCCATAAATATAACAATTTTTTTCTCGGCTTGTGTTGCATTTTTACCTTTTTTGTAGTAAAATTTTAAAATGTATCGAATTTCTTCATTAGATTCACTCATTTTATCAATAAGAAAAGCAAATGAAAATCACACATTTTCCTAATTCGAATTTGGAATTGTCTTCTTTAAAATTAAAACTTTTTGATTATACTAAAACCAGCCAGATACAAATGGTATAGCCAAAGAGATCTTATTACAAGTTTATACATACTATATGCGAAAAGACTTTTTCCCCAATCTATTATTTTATTATAATCAATATAATATGTTATATTGTGTTACCGAGTCATAGCTATTTGAATAAATATTGTTGAGGATTTTTTATTTCATAAGTTCAGCAGACAGGCAGCCCCAGCCCACCTGACGGAAAGCGGCTACCATCGCTTATAGACATTTTTAACACCAAAGGCACTACCAATTTGCCGCTAACTAAAGGGAATCTGGGTTTTCTGTCGCCTCTTATAACAAGTATTGTCGCCTGTAGTATTATTGAGTGACTTGCAATTCGGCCGTATAGAGATGAGCCATTTGACGTCATGGTGACGCGTTTCACGACCTCGACATACATTGTCAGTCAACGGGTGCAGCGGCATTTCGGCTGTCATTATCGCCGATAAGGGTACGACTTGACTTAATTAAAAGAATTAGTTTTTGAGGTGAAAACTTTTGTGGCACAAAAAAAAAGGTGAAATAAGCACTGAAATTGCGTGACCGTCACGCTTAAATACATATATACAGATGTGTGCATACGTGTGCGTGTTTATACACCTCTTCTGGAATGGGGAATAAGCATTGAACTCGCGTGACCGTCACGCTTAGATACATATATACAGATGTGCGCGTATATATAGCTCTTTTGGGATGGGGAAAAACTATTAAACTCGCGCGACCGTCACGCTTAGATACATATTATACAGATGTGCGTGTATGTGCACGTATATATAGCTCTTTTGGAATGGGGAATAAGCACTGAACTCGCGTGACCGTCACGCTTAGATACATATGTACAGATGTGCTTGTATGTGCACGTATATATAGCTGGGTATTTTGGAATGGGTAATGGGTAATTGGATTAAATATTAACTGTCGTTCCATGTCATTATTTAATAGAACAAGTACATTTTTTAAAGTAAAATGCCCAATTCGCAAAGTGAATTCTCATCATTCTATTATCATAGCAATAAATCTATGTTACAGTTACATGAAGAAGGCGGGAGTAACCGATATTGACCAGTTATGACATAACATTTGCCGGCTTAAAGTGACCATAGTACCAGTGTTCTGTAGAACGAGCCCAGTCATAGAGGTACAATCAAATAGAGAAGCGTCACGTATTCTTTTTTTTACAAGGGGAACTCCGATTGAAGACCATAAGCCGCGACAAGGGCAGAACCTTGGGGGGATAGTTCACGACCCGCGTGCGAGATTCGCCAGATCGGGGGTAGCACTAGCATGCCCAATCAGAACTGGTGCCATGCTATTGCCACTCCCCAGTTAGGGATACCCACTAAAACCCCTGGGTGTTGCGTCCTTCGTCTTATGCTAGGGCTACGGGTGTATGAAGCTTCACGTATCCTAACTCAACTAAACTAATATTAGAAATGCGATTTAATTAAGTCTGACTTCCGCACAATAATTAGGCACCATAGAGCGCTACTACGACATGTGCATCGGACGAAAACCGAAGTGAGACTCCGCACCAGACCAAAGTCGGAGTAGGAATGTTGTCTCGGCGTTACGTTCACACGTTTTTATATGGTACAAACTACCCTACCCTCTTTTATTACTATCAGTAAATAGACTCGTTAAAATAACATTTTCACGTCTTAACTACGCAACAGATCATCACGAAATTTTGCATACACTGTCAAGAGTACAGAATAGGACATAGGGTCCCTTTCTAATCCCTTTCAAGGAAAAAGTACTGTTCCCGAGGTATAGACGAATATAGTCGAAAAGATGATACTTTAACCACGTTTTGTTTCCGCCATCGTAGCTATTCATTAACAAATACATAACCATGACAACGACAATGATATGACAGCGGCAATTTTAACATATTGCCCCCATGATTAGTTCCACCTTCGCTTCGCTAGATGGAGTTACGGGTATTTATCATTATGTACTTTGAAGTAGAAATGAAGTTCGACATTTCTAAGAATTACAAAATGTCCATACGGGCACATTTGCATTTGTGAATTATAAACCGACGGCCTGATTGAGAGAGGAGGCATTTGAGCGAGAACCACGATTAAGGCGTGACGTGTGTACAATCGGGAATCTAATAGTGACGGACTTTGCGCGTTTTATTGAATTACGACCTTCTGCATTACGTTTGCACTTGTTGTGTTCGGTTATATTTGTACTTGTATTATACGTGTTTGTATATTTCTAATAAACTCTATAATAATTCCAATGGCATTTTAATTCGAGTCCAGTACTCGTAACAACATTTTCAAATTTCTTGTTGTTTCTTTGTGTTTTTCTTTCTGTTGTTCTTTATGTCGCTTTTGTTTATGTTAAAATATTTTCACACCTATAGCATCTGTTTAAGATTCACCCTCTACGAGCATGCTTTATTCTACTTACTTATGGTGTGAGTATAAACTGGAGAATGTTGGAGGAAGTTGGTTAATTCATGACTGTTTAGGCATAGGGCTTACATTCTTATTGATGAAATTGCTACGATCTTGACATATATCTTTTGTAATAAGACTACGTTTTAACGGTTTTAAGCGCGGTAATTTATTTGATGTTTAGTATTCCGACGATTCGGCCACTTTTCAGTAGCCGTGATCACGGAAGACAAAGACGTCAAGTGTCAATGAGTATTGTTAGTTTTTATTTAGCCTACCGCCAACTTGTTCGTTTTAATTTTTGTTTATGGTTATTATTTAATCTATGGAATAACAAAAATCAAATAAGTTACCGCGATTAAACCCGTCAAAACATAGTTTTATTATGTATACTAGTCGCGAAAACTAAAGAAAATATTATATATATTTTGCTTCATCACATTAATTAATATCTTCACATATACACGTTTATTACAGGCGCTTTTTGTCCATTCTTAAGGACATCAGTGATTTAATCGTGGTAACTAGGTACCTTGTACTCTACCAGCACCAATTCTACCACCCACTCTATTGTCATGCACTTGTCGTATCGTTAGATCGTGGCAAGTGGAAATACATGGTCTCTGCCTACCCCTACCGAAAACAGGCGTGATATGTATGTTGATGAAATTATCCCGCTTCAAAATATATGGCCTTGTACGAGTCGGACTTGCATATCGAGGGGAACGAGATTATACATCTGTGTATATGTGTTTGTTCGTGTGTTTGTTCATGTGTGTGTGTGTATGTTTGCGTTTTTGTTCGATGTGTGTGTTATATTGACCGAGATATCGCGAAATGAACGTACAAAAATTTACTGTCGAATTGAGAATCTTCTCCTTTTGAAATCGGTTAGAAAACTGAGTCAGGTAGACCTGACCGGGCTGGTTTTTTCATTTTAAGTTTCTCGAAAAAAGCATAGATGCTTTTGTCCAGAAACTTAAAATGAAAAAACCAGCGCGTGTACCCTAGTGTTATCCTTGAAGTTAATAAAGCCATAATGGCGACTGATCGTTTCCTTATCCGGTAATGTGACCTAACCTTGAAGTAGTTGTAGGGCCACAAACATAGCATGTCTCGAAATTATTATTTTTTTAAAGCTTGCGTACATGCAAGTGGCCCTTCTAATGGAAAGTGGTTATAGTCTCTGATATATGTTTACAACACCAGAAGCGAAGCGAACACGTTGCCAGCCATTAGAATGGAATAAGGAAGATGGCATAGGAGGAAGGTAGTGGGCCGTAGGATCTCTCACTCATCGCATGAAACATCATTAGCTCAAGGCTAACCATTTCACGCCGGTATTCTGTGGGAACTTGGTATCACACCGCTCAAGCCGGCCCAACGAGCTGTAATTAGGATAATAATTCTTACACGGCCCTACCATGTCAAAAATTTATTTTAGTTTATACTCAAAAGATTAAGCCATTTATCACCTAACATATTTTAGAAAAACAAATTTATTTGAAAGAAAGGGGAATGCATGTAATACCATTAAGGAATATATGATATTACAATCACCCAGTAAAATCATAATTCAGAAGACACTCTGCAATCTAAATCTCAATCAAAACTAATAGTAATAAACTAGTAATTTCAGCTGTAATCAAATATGTCTATTTATGTAAAGACCAATAAAGACATTACTATCTATCTATGTCTATCCAATTTATAGATAAAAGGCTATAATTCTTACAATTCACGCGTGTCTGTGTGTGCTTAAGCACAAAAGTGTGTATGAGTGGACAGCGCGTTTGCAACTGATCGTTCCGTCAGACACGTACACAATTGCAATCTAGCATGTACATAAAAGGCATGGAACTGGTTTAAAACTAACCGGTTCTAACCGGTTTTAGTCAAGTATTACGTTCGGAGTATAAACCATAAAAAGAGTGTTATGTATGTGGGACGCCAGAATTCAGAAAACACTTTTATCATCACTTTCAACGCTCTAAAAATAATTTCAATCATCAACTTTACACTTCACTTTAATTTTCACAGGTACATAAATCGGATATCGAATAATACAGGTATCGAATAATCGTTTCAAACAAACACTAGCTGATATTATGTTTTTGCACTAAAACCCACCGGTTTCCGTAAACGGTCGGTATCTCAAGTGGCGCCATCTTTAAACAGCGAATGTTTGCGGCAACATGGTTTACATAACAATACAACTACTTATTTTCACAACTGTCAAAGTTATACATCGTATAAAATTACTTACACACTTTCATATAATCTATTAAATTATGGCATTATAATTTGAGTAATTATTACAACTATAGTT
This sequence comes from Dendrolimus houi, assembly GCA_039645545.1. Classification (NCBI taxonomy): domain Eukaryota; kingdom Metazoa; phylum Arthropoda; class Insecta; order Lepidoptera; family Lasiocampidae; genus Dendrolimus; species Dendrolimus houi. The sequence goes on along the minus strand of CM077143.1, from coordinate 11,766,719 downwards.
TCATAACATCATCCTATAAATACATATTAGCTGCCACATATTTTAGAACGGCAACATATAATCCTGCATTAGCTGGGTTTTTTTTTTCACGAGAATTGCTTTCTCTATATAACAACTGTTTCTAATATAAACATTGTTTGTGTGCGACTGAAAACATGCTGTACCATATGGCTGCGCTTCAAAGCGCGTTTGATTGAGGTTATAGTTAAAATTTACAATTTATACCTATTTGATATGACATGTAGATTTTGTTGATTGACATACATATTATTTAAAAATAAATTATAGGTAATATATATATACATTAAAGGAATAATAATATTAGTGCCATAGAAGATGGGACAACCCTTAGTAAGGGACGCAACTTGTGTCGATACTTTAGCGGCGTCCCATCTTCCAGATACAACCGTGACAGCCGGGGCTGCTGATGCACACCATGAGGCCCTGAAATGTCACAAATATGTTTCCATTGGTAATGGGTACGTATTTGTGGCTTTCGGGGTCGAGACCCTGGGGGCCGTGGGAGCCTGGAAATCATCACCTCTATGGAGACCTCTCATCGCGTCTAATTGAGGTCTCGCGTGACCAAAAGGCTAGCTTACACCTAGGGCAACGAATTAGCGTTGCCATCCAAAGCGGAAATGCGGCCAGCATTTTAGGCACGCTCCCCGCCGACAGCAATTTGGAGTCAATTTTTTATTTATAGATTTGTTATTTTGTAAGTATAGATTTATTTATAGTATAGTTTAGTTTATTTATTTTTAAGATTTTATTTGTATGTTTAAAAAATTTAGCGCACTTTAATAATATTTTTTTTAAATAAATATTAATAAATACTTTGGTTGTGCTATTGTAAAATATAGATATAAATAAATAGAAATATAGATATAAGTATGTTAAAGAATACGGAATTTTCAAATAATGTAAATGATAAACAATAAATTAATTTATATTTATTATTATTTTCTGCACACTATAAAAATGGTAGACTGTATAGGACATCAACTTATCATTGTGACAACTTTTGTGCTACATTCTGGCAAATAAAGATTATTGTTATTATTATAAAACCGAAAATTTCCTATTTACGTAGACTGTAACTAGAGGGCTTAGTGAAAGATTTTTTTAATACTCGATCATAATTTAATGGAATGCTTAGCGCCATCTCGTGTCACGTGAAGGGAAATATATATCGCGCTATACAAAATTTCGTAAGCTTGAACGTGATCGGGTAGTAAAAGAATTCGCACTAAGTCCTCAGTTAAACTTCTTTACCGGTTTTTTACACGCTCAACCACGTGTGAGCTGGTATTTGCCTTTCTGAATCGCAAGAATAGCCACTCTCGCCGATTTCGTGGCCTCATGCGAATGTAACGGAAATCGCCTGACATTTTTATAGGACTCTCAATTGTGTATTGTTGGCCAAAGAATGTGTGTCAAAAACCGTGCGAAAGATGCTTTCAATATCATTCCTATTTAGCCAAATCTCAAATTTGAATCCTTAATCTTGAAACTTTTTACAACACGATGTCATACTTTAATGCTTTTACACACAATATTATTACAATTTTTTTGTTTTTAACATAAAAATTAATTAATAATTAATTAATACCTTGTTACAACAACAAAATATTGCAAAATGAATGAATCTTTTTGTTTTACTTGGCATTGTTTTCCAAGATGTTGTAGAAAATTTTATTTTTTGCGTTTTAGTTAGTCTTGAAGTCTGTTTCCTTATTGTTAGAAAATTTTTATAGTTACTCTTCAAGGCGGTTTCTTTTTCGCTAGATTTTTTTATCTACCTGATTTTAATGAATTTTCTACTATATCTTCGGAACCTAGTCTAACAGCAATAAAATTTATATAGGACCAATTCGAAGCTTTACTGAATCGAACGCATAAAGCATCAGCAAAAACAGAAAAGTTATTAAATTATTTATTGTTATCTGTTGCGTATAAATAATAATTTAAAAAATATATACGACGCATAACAACCTCCTCCTCACTTTTTAAAAATCGGTTAAAAAGGTTACACGCTACCAAAAGCTGTTTGAAATCATTACCTACATATTTTAAAACATTTGATAAGCTAAGCAGCATTCACAGGTTCCCGCCAAGACGCCATCTTTAATATCTCATCTGTCAAATATCACGTTCTACCGATCCACGTGTAAGCGATTAAATTACAAACTTTTTCTCAATGCATTAATATATCACATTATTTCCGCATACCAATTAAAGATTAATATCCGCGTTAATCGATTATTAACTGTTTAATCGTTTTAATCGATATAATAGCCGTACAGTTATTTTAATCGATTTCCGTTGCTATACGAGAGGAAAAACGGCTTTTTTTGCATGGTTGCCAGTCGGATTTAACGTAATGAAGATTCGAAATTAGAATTCATGATTCGAAATTAGAATTCATAGATAGAACATTATTCCGCGCTCAGAGTTGTTATAGGGCGATTGACTTCAGAAGCAATTATTGTTTTCTTTTTTATTGCTGGAGCACAGCAGACAGGCTGACAGCCCAACTGTGATGGAAAGTGGTTACCGTCGCCTGTAGATATTAGCAATACCAGAGGTCCTGCCAATGTGCTGCCGGCCTTGAAGGAGAAGCTGGAATCCAGCCACTGATGCCGATGGACACAACTCAAAGTTGTTATGGCGGCTTACTCTAGACCAGGGGTGGTAGCTATCGAGTTGGGCAAATGCCCCACCACCTGGCTGTGGGTTGTTTTGTCGCCTCTTACGACAGGCCGCCCCAACGCAGGAATCAGTATTCTTCAATTAATTAACTTCTTTTAATAGTTAATAATTAACTTAATTAATAAAAAAAACTCTTAATTTGAATTTATAGTTATTTATGATACTAGCGCAGTAAGTTTGTTTTTTACAAACGAATAGACGAATAGTCGAGGGCTAACCATAGTCACGAGTTCGTAAATAGTAGATCGTTTACACGAGAGGTGAAAGTGACCTATTTAGACATGAGATAGTTTGGCGCAGGAGCGTATCGAGGGAGCTAATAGTTCGAGTGCCTAAATAAGCCTTTCACCCGAGGTTAACACTGCTTTTAATTTTGAATATGAGGAAAGTAAATAAAAACTGAAGATAAAAAAACAACTTCTCTAATGAAATAAGGAGTTAAATCCATTGCTATTTTTTTTTCATTTTGAACTCATTTACTACGTCACATATGAAACGTCAAGTAATTTTTTTGTCTGTGGCATTCTACCAGCCAGTATTTTTTTGTCACTGATAATAGTAAATATTTAGCTCACATTTGTGTAAATTAAATAACAATTTAGTGAAAAGTAATTTATTTATAAGTATACAATAACGTTACAAAATTGTAGATATTTTTTTATTACAATTTATGCCGCGATTTAACAGTGGCTGTAAAAAAGCTGGTACATAAGTTGCAAGTATCATCTATGATACGTAGTTTTAAAAAAAAATTGAGAGCAGGGAAAATCGTTTCCCAGGGACGAAAAGGGCTGTTTTCATCCCTGTGAGCAGGCAACTCAAAGCGTACTTTCAGAATATAAGAAATCAAAAACCAATTTCTGCACATGCGTCATACAACATTTTTTAACACATTTGCGAGAAAACAGTACAATAGGTAATGAAACAAATATAAATATCAGTCGGAAAGTCGTAACAATCTTAGATGTTTCTAATATGCGTGCGCGCAGTGAAAATTAGAACTACATCTTTCGTCTTATTTTCTCTATAGTATTAAAACGAGAATAATGTATTGATCAAAAGCGCTTCCAAGGAGGTTCCATTAGTCAGCTTATTTTTCTCGTAATGTGAACCTCTTTGTGGAAATCTAACAGAGTGAGTGGTAGAGTATCGCGACGTACATAACGTAATCAAATCACAGATGTGCTAAAGAACGACCAGATGATTTCACCTGGTCATTCTTTAAAACATCTATTAAGAAACACGTAGTATACACATATTTATATATATAAGGTACCAATCACTGCCAAGGGTTGCCCGGAAGAGATTGCTTTTTAGGAATAAGACCGCCCGATGTATTATCTCTTATATTTTTCTATTTCTCTTTATCTTTCGTTAACAATAAAAAGTTATTTTTCTGTATAAACGTTAATGTGAAGAGATTATTGAGAGTAGATGAGGCAAGATCTACCTAGCAAGTGGAAATCCATCGTTCCTTCTGGGATAGAAGGGCAACATACGAGATAGTATGTATGTAGATGTTTTGGCAACAGTGGTACCTAGTAAACAAAACTGATAGTAAATATAATTACAACTATACTAACTAATACTAATAATATAGTTAATAAAGCCTCAGTGAACCTGCAGCCCATCTCTCTACACCCTTCAGCCACTCACATCCATGTTGCCTCTCGCCAATCTTGTACGGTATTTTTTGGGGCCCATGCTGGGAATGACGAGTCACCATCTGCCTATTTTTCCATGTTCCCCGAACTTTGCGACGGATAGACACCATAGATAGATCCCTAGTTGCACTAGCAGTTCATCCCAATAGCACGGTACCTTGTATTCTCATTTCCTACATTAATCCTACACTGACCGGGGCTTGTCCTTGGGTGCATTTTTATATGCTGTAAACAGGAATAATCGTCGGTCAGTGTCACGCCACATTTAAATTCAATTTATCAAGGGGCCTCTACGTGTTCGTCTTCCCATGGCCCCACACAAGCTCTCCAAAAGTCCGGGCGATTTTTATGGGTCGTAGTCTTTAGAGATATACAAGTATAATAGTTAATAATACACTAACTAATACTAATAATATAGTTACTTCTATACTAATTAATACTATTAATATATTTACTACTACACTAACTAAAACTAATACTAACTACGCTTTTCCCCAAGGCATTACCCGCGGAATCGGATCCGAGTTCTCGGGTAAAATGTATTTCGTATTATTCAGAGAGGAAGCATTCACGCAGATTATATTGCATTCAATTTCATCTATGTGCTTGCGGAAAATTATATATATGTATTGAAATATTTGCTATTTTTGGATTAATACCAAATAAACAATATGGCGTGTTCGGCTACAAGAAACATACAACGTGGACACTACAAATAACACGAGTCTATTTCATACAATAGCAGGACGGATATCAAATTTCGTCTACTACTTTGTTTACTCGTAGTTTTGCGCAGTGAACCAACATTCCTAGGAAATAGGGTTGCTGGCAGATGGTTTCATTTTAACCGACTTCCAAAAGGGGGAGGTTCTTAATTCATCTGTATGTTTGTTACGCGATTTCTCCTTCAGTTGTGGGCCAATTTTCATTATGTTTTCTTTATTCGAAAGAGTATACTTCTGCGGTGGACCCATTGTCACCAAGTCAAGATCTTATGAGTGGATCCCAGGGAATTCGAGAGCAATACTTATTGAAGAGCGCCAAGCGCATATACTATTCGCAAGGCAAACGGCAAAAGGCAAGGAATTTCAAGCGACTAAAATATTAATTAGGTCGTTATGACTGTAAAACCAAGATAGAATCATGGAAGAACAAAGAAAAATACATTGCTTCTGAAATTGCTTATTTTAATGAGCAATAAGATATCTTAGTTCTAGTAATAAGGTGGTTGACACATCACAAAACAATCTGAATCAATGTTCATATAAAAAAGCAGGCGTTCAAATAATATGTCATCATTACAAGTTTAAAATATTATAAAAATATTTACTGTTAAATGACCACCATCTCTAAATGTTGTAAAGCAGGTTTACATATCAGTTGAAATCTTTAACCAACTACATATTGACCTAAAGGTGAATATATACAAAAACATTATTATAAGAATAAGGTCAAAGCATTTCCTCTCAAACAAGCATGTTATTCAGTTTATAGTAGGGGAGGACAAGCGGGAATTTTGGGATTTACTCGAGCGTGGCAGAATAACATAAAGGTAGAAACCTTGCACCCTATTATGTACCCCTTCGTATAGGGTGGGGCTATTTTTTATTCTTCAATTTTTTTTCAAACCGTCTGATTAAGGAAATTCCTCCACATAATTGTCAGATTATGGGTCAGCACGACAAGGACATCAAGTTGAACCGTCTGTATATTAATCTGACGCGCTCGAGTATTTATCATAATACATAAGTTATCATAATAAATAAATAAATAAATTTATATAAAGAAGAACATCGTTCTGGCCCGACAGTGTACCTACAAAGTTTGCATTACCTCGCAGAATAACATACACTAAGCAATTCTTTGAGCGAGGTAAGCTCTTTTTATTAGGGTTTTTATTTCTGTGTTTTTTTTAATCGCCTCCACCAGACGAGAAGGATCTGTTCTGCCTTATATTTGTATGTATTAGTTTTATTTTAATTGGTATAAATAGTTTATTTATTTCAAGACTTGAATAAATTATTATTGATCAAACTAATTCCTCATCACTCTGGAATCATCCAAAGTGAAAGACAGAAATGAATCGTCAAATATCGGCTTAGATTGAGGATATGCAACGTGTGCTTGTCTTTCAATTGTATCTATCTATCACTTTTAGCTCTGGTCCGTGGTATCTCCTCCACTCCTCTCTATTATAGTCCAACTGTTTCAATTCTTTGTACGACACGACACCCACTTTTCTCTTGATTTAATACATGTATGCTCGCCTTAACCTTCCTTTCCTTCTTCTTGCTTTCACTTTGCGTTCAATTAACGTGCATAAGAAGGTGTCTTGTTGTAGCAATGGCCGAACATCTTCCCCCTTTTTATCCAGAAATTTTAAAATTGTGCTCTTCTTTTTTGCCATAGCTAATTCTTTATTATTCTTCGTTTCTTTCCAAATTATTCTCTCCATGCCTCTCCAACATCATGTTTCAAATGCTCCTATTCTATCACGATCCCTAATATATAAGGCAATTTACAATTCGTGCAGGAACGGAGAAAAAAAACAATTTCCTGCAATCGGGCAGCCTGTCGTAAGAGGCAACAAAAACACCTCACAGGCAGGTGGTAGGGTATTTGCCCGCCCGGATGGCTACCGCCTCTGTTCTAGAGTGTGCTGCCATAACAGCCTTCAGTTGTGTTCCGTCATTAGTGGCCAGGTTTCACTCTCCCGTTAGAGAGCAGCAGCACATTGGTAGCACCTTTGGTGTTATAACTCAATAAAAAAAAATATCTTTTTTTTAAATCTTTTCTCTTCCAGATATTTATAAAAAAATCTTTTTTCTTCCAATTATTTATAAAAAAAATCTTTTTTCTTCCAATTATTAGTAAAAAAAATCATAACCCTAATCGGGACACATGACAAAACTTCGTCACATGTCTTATAGAGGAAACTGCCACAATGAAGCCGGCTCGCCCGTGGGAACCACGGAACAACACGGCCGTGATCTTGCACGTGGCAGAACTTACGATAACAAGGCTCAGTTCAAACTGATTACTCAACATTATCCCTCATAAAAAATCAACCATCGGAATTGGAGCATGTTTTTTCAAAGGTCATAGGAGGCATTCATATGTTCACGTCACCCATTGAGGGGGTCGGCGAAGTGTGCCATAGCGTGACAAGGAATTGGTGTCCTAAATTACGTGAAGTCATATTTCAAAATATTTAAGCTATTTACGGAACTGATTTTTTTTATTGCAAGAGTTTAGCAGACAGCACCTGATGGAAAGCGGTTTTTTTTTATTTATTTGTTCTGACAAAAACGTACATAATTTTTATATATCCACATCTTAAAACCCAAAAGGGTTTGACGAAGATGTCTGTGTTTTATGTACAACTAATAAATATGAGGTAGTTTGAGCTATTACATCTACCCTTTCGACATTTCTAGTACCAACTGAGAGGGGGACAGCAAACATTAACCCGTGACCTTGTACTCTATTTTTGTCATGTAGGTATATATACAGACTGAGTATGTAATGTGTCCTTTTGTAGGGAATAATTTAATTTCGAATAAATAATAGTGATATACCTACCCCCCACATATATATATATATATATATATATATATACTTAGATGTGTATTATAATTTTATATATAATACTTGCATGAATATTGCTAAAATATATATTTAAGTCTACGTTTATTTTATGTAACATTTTCTCCTATGGATTTCATTATAGTTTTCATATTATTGAAGTTTATTTTATATCTTGTTTACCGTCGCTCATGGACATTTGTTACCTCTCTCTAAAAGGAGACTGGAACCTGGCCACTAATGCCGAAACACAAGTCAAGGTTGTTATGATGGCATACTTACATACATATCACTGCTTTGATTTAATAATTTCTTGAAGTAAAATACCAAGGATGGAGGATGGGTCGAAAAAACGTGAAATTCCTGACTTTTTTGTGGACGACCCCATATACAGAGTGAATCTTTGAAGTGGGCCTTCAGGCCCAAATCCTAAACTATATGAAACAGCAAAAAATCTTCAAAGGAGTCTTGAGGTTGAATTTAATGAAAATTAACGTGCATATATTTTAATATTTGAAACAATAATTATCACAATCGATTTACAAAACTACACATTTTCTATCTAACAAACTACGTTGGCTCAGCGACCCAAAATGACTCTTGGTCTCCGAAACGAGAGCCCGTCACTTTCCTCTGTCTTGTGCAGTCTCTTGCCAGTTGTGGGCTTGTAGTGCGGTCAAGTCAGCTTCCACTCTGTCCTTCCAGCGATACTTGGGACGACCAAATGGTCGCCGACCGACTGATCACCCCCAGTATGGTTTCTTCACTCCTCGATCCTCCTCCATTCATTCTACATGATCGAGCCAGCGTAGACGGTGAGATTTTATCTCCCCAATTATGTTGGGCTCGGCCATGAGGTCTTCTATTTCGAAGTTGGTTCTACCATCTCCTCTTATTGTTGGGCCCAAAATTTTCGTAAGAACCTTCCTCTCTGTGATTAATCCTTCTCTCCTTCTTAAGTATCAGTGTTCAGGCCTCACAGCCCTACATAAAAATTGGTCTAATGACAGTTTTGTAGATGCGAATTTTAGTGTTTCTTCCTTCGGCTTAGGAGCCTGAACACTAATAATACATTATGTAAGGCAGCACTGAATTTGAGGGCATTTTGAATACGGATGTGTATTTCTTCCTTTCGGGAGTTCATGTCTGTGATTCTATTTCTATCATTTTCTGTCTAATTTTAATGAATTTTCTGCTATATCTTCGGAACCCAAAGTGCAATAGTAATGCAATTTATATAGGATAATTTTGAAGCTTCACTGAATATAACGCAAAAAGAATTGTCAAAATTGGTTTAGAAAATATAATAATAATAAAAATAATTGGCAGACAAACACACATATTTTATATCCCGAAATTTAGCAAGTTACGCTTGTGTTATAGGTAATATACAACGGATTACTCTGGAGCCGATCCCAGACGCCCAGACCATGCTAAATAAGGAAGAAAATTCGTTTCGGAAATGTATCATACCAGGAATCGAACCCGGAGCCTCTGAGTTGCAGTGAGGTAAACCGGCAAAGGCTTAGCCCGCTCAACCACAGAGGCTGCCAAAGGTCGCCAAGAAAGAAAAACAATAGCTGAACATACATAAAAAAAATATTTATGCGACGAATTGAAAACCTCCTCCTTTTTTTAAAGCGGTTAATAAAGCGTAGAGTAGTGTGGTGTAGTGTGATGTGGTGTAGTGTGATGTGGTGTTGTGTGATGTGGTGTTGTGTGATGTGGTGTTGTGTGATGTGATGTAGTGTGATGTAGTATCACTACACTATAACCGTAAATCACAATAAACAGAAAAAAATAGCTTTAATTTCATGTATAATAAATGTACGTTATGAACGTATAAATGTATCAAAACCATACCTGTTTACAGCTGGCTGCGAAGAGGTGTGGCTAAGTGCACAACAGCAACCGTGAGTTTTCAGTCTTTTTATATATTGCCGTGAAGTGGACAATATTTTATTTAAAAAACAAGTGAATGATTTTTTTTTCAGAGAAATCAATTAACAATAATTTAATTAAAAATAATAGCGGCCACATTTTGATAGGCAACCTGGTAGTATATAGTAGAAGTAGTAGTAGTGTAGTGTAGTAATAGTAGTAGTAGTGTAGTTAATTTAAGTAGTTTTGGAGATGCATATACGGTATTTTCGATCAAATATTTTGTTCGTAGTGAACCACGGAACCAGAAAAAAACAAGGGTCCAGTTTTTGTTATTTCAATATACAACAAAAACAGTAGACTTTTGTCATCTCTACGGAACCTTTCATTGTTTGTGAACTGCTAGGCACTTGAATTGAAAACTTTTTAAATTATTTCAAGTCTTTAAAGCAATTTGACGTCAGCTACTTTCTACTTGATGGGTTCGTTGTATAGAACTACTGCTGTGCACGCAAAATCCTGTTAAGGCGACGGTATGTAGTGAGAGGGCTTATTCTAAAATGCCTTTTGTCGTATATCGTCGAATTGCAAGAACTCATTGCAGTAAACTGACGATATTCTAAATACGAAGGTACCTTTGGCTGTTAAATCGAATTAAGACATGCTCATTTCTGCCTTTTAATTCGTATAAAAATGAGACATAAAAGATTTTTTTTTAAATGTATATGTATGCAGTTCACACGCAGTAGAAGTAAATCTTCAGAGAATATACTCACAGATAATTCTTCTGTAACTTTTATAAATATAAATATAACTCATTTAGCGTACATCCGTCAACATATTATAATTCAATCTAAATTACATTTTAATGCACTAATATAAAGTTCAAAATTCAATGCAATGTAAGCACAATTTCCTTTGATCTACTTATAAAAGAATATCTGCCTTAAGTATATACGGATAGAGCAAAAATTCATTTGAAATATTTTAAGTTTTATTTAAATTGAAAATTAACACTAACGGATCAAAAAAGATGTGTTTTATATCGAAATAAATTTAATTTATTCGGTCACGTGTCTTTATATACTGGTTGTCCTCACTTATCTTGCAAAAAATATTACAGCATTTGAGACTCAGGAAGAAAGAAAACAGAGAAGTTACAAGAAGGAAAGATTTAAAAAATAAAATAATGCCATCTCTAAATGTTGTAAAGTACAGTTTCACATATCAGGCTGTTGAAATTTTCAACAAACTACCTATTGACCTAAAGTTAAATACATACAAAATGCAATCTTTTAAGCGTAATGTCAAAGCATTCCTTCTTAAACAAGCATATTACTTAATTCATAATTATTTTTATGCTTAAATAATAATATGATTATGTAAAAATGCCTTCCTATTGACATATTATTGTAAAATTAATAATGTTTATTGTAAATTAGAATTTCTTATAATTGTAATTATGACTATATATTACTATTTCACACACAAATGTTTTTTGTTGGTGAATTAATATAAACAAATAAATAAGGTTGAATTTTGTGTGTTTACCTCTTTTTAGTGTAACACTTTTTTCGTTTCATTGATTTTCAAATCACAACGATTCTAAAGAAGTTTGACTTCAAAAATAAAACGGTCGAAGTGTTAAAAAAAGTTTCATAAGTGACTGCCATATTTATACTTAATTAACTGCTTTTTCGTTTATTTTTTTGGTAAACCTTCCAAAATCTCTTATTTGCATTTCTATTAATTATTTAAACACAAATTTTTCCTTGAAAATGCTCAGTAATCTAAGAATCAGCATTAAATGATAAACAAGCACTTAAAAGTTACAAAATTTTAACAATTAAATTTTGTTTTGTTTTTTAAAATTGTCAATGGTTTATTTCTATCAAAATTGAAAGACAAAAATGAGCCGTGTATATTCGGAATTAGTAACACTTCCACAGACGCTTCTCGAATTCAAGGTTATATTATAAATGAGGGATATAGTCAAAATAATTGACAGATAAATAAGCTATACGTACTTGTACTTGTGTTATGAGTTTTAATACAAAGAACTACTCTAGAGCCGTTCGCAAACACCTAGACTAATTTCTTTTTGTTACGCCATCTCCTCCGTCCTAGTTGAAGAAAGAGACTTTTCTTTTTCATGTCTTATTTTTCTTTTCTTTTTTATACAAATCTTATATATATAATAGTAGCCCATAAAGGTCTCACTGCTGGGCTCGGGCCTCCCACTATAGGGGGGAACGGACAGTATACCCGCCACGCTTGTCCAAGGCGGCTTGGCAGGTTTGACTCATCGGCTATCTCGATGTGCAGGTTCCATCACGATGTTTTCCTTCACCGTTATTAGCACGTGGTAATTGTAACAATATGCACATTAGGTCACAAAATTGCCAAGTGGTGCATGCGTTCCGGTCAGGATCGAACCCGCGCCCTTTGAGTTTGGGACGCGTGCGCTAGCCATTACGCTACCACGACTTTTAAATAAATTTTTTAAATCTTATATACTTACAATATTTGTTTTTATTATGAGCAGCAGCGCATTTGTAACGCCTTTCGTGTTGCAAATGTCCATAAGCAATGGTAACCACTTAACATCAAGTGGGCCGTCTGCCTGTCTGCAGAACTCATGCAATAAAAAAATAAAAAAACTTACGGACTACTATTATTCTAATTGTGTACAAAGGGCGGTCTTACAGCTAAAAAGCGAGCTCTTCCAGACAACCCGTGGCAAGAATATTGCTGATTAGGAGTGGCGATGGTTGTATACATAACTGTTGTACGTGTAATATCAGCATTAGCCGCGTACGAAGTTTCACTGTCACACGCTACTTCAATTTCATAAATAATTTGGATCGCATTCGCCTTAACACGGCTCAAGTCGAACGTACAGAGGAAATGGCGTGACTTCGCATGCCAAGCTACAATATCTTTGAATGGTTTAGTCCAACGTTAGGATATCATCATTAGGCTATTATCTAAATACTAGATCCGCTCTTTACAGGGTTCCTTCCGTGCATGCTATATTTTTTTTTATTGCAGGAGTTAACCAGACATGCAGACGGCCCGCTGATGATAAAGCGGTTACCGTCGCCTATGGACTTTTGTAACACCAAAGGTGCTAAAAATGCGCTGCTGCTCTTTTAAGGGAGACTTTTTATTCATCTTCGACTCTCATAATTTAAGAAAGAGGGTGTTCTTTTCCTCTTTGGTGTTTCTGTCTTTAATATTGTTACAACTCAGGTCCCGACAAAAACAAAACCCACCTGCATATCTGAAATAAAACACATTTTATTACCTGTCGGCATATAAACTAATTGTAACTCTTTTATGACCGTCTTCTTTTGTTTACTTTGTGTTTAAAATTTGTGATTAGAAAAGAGCTCATTGTTATTGTACTCTTTTATGGCAGTTTGCGGCCGAGTCATTAGCCAGGTGTGGCGGATTAAGCCGACTTAGACACGGGAAGATTGCTTTTGTGCAGTATAAAACGATGACCTGATGGAGGGGGAGTCAGTGAAGCGAGACGTGTGTACTACAATCGGGAATCTAATAAGTGACGGACTTTGCGCGTTTTATTGAGTTACGACCTTCTGCATTACGTTTGGACTTGTTGTGTTCGGTTATATTTGTACCTGTGTTATCAGTTCTAATAAACTCTATAATAACTCCAACGGCATTTTAATTCGAGTCTCGCAACTGGTAACAATATTATATATTACTAGCTGACCCGGCGAACTTCGTACCGCCATATTTTCTGAATTCCTAAAAGACTTTGTTTCATGACATAAAAACAAAATCACCAAAATCGGTCTAGGTGATTAGGAGAATTCTAGAATCCGATCTCAGCGCCACCTACCGGTTCTAATTGTGAATCTAAACCATCCGGGAACCCACTCAAACACACAAAAACAAAATAGCTCCATGAGATTAGGAGGATTCTAGAACCCGATCTCAGCGCCACCTACCGGTTCCAATTGTAAATCTAAACCATCCGGAGGACCCATTCAAACACACAAAACAAATATCATCAAAATCGGTCCACCCGCTTAGGAGGAGATCACTGTCAACACACGTACAGAAGAATTATATATAAATAGATACACTCTAATATATTTTTCTTTATATCTATAAATTTAATCTTATTACATTATATATCTTAATATATTATCACCAGTTATCAGCTTCTTCAAAAATGGTTCGGTTTCATTACGTCGTAATAAAAACTCACAAATGAGGACACAGTTCATTAGGTTTCTTTCAGTGAGCTCATGAGGCACCCAAATATCGAGCTGTTTTAAAATGCGCCAAAACCGTATTATGGTCAATTCCCAGTTCTCCAGCTACATCGTAACTACTAATATGCCGATCTTGCTCCACTTTTTCAAAAATGGCATCAATTTTGTCCGTAACAGGACGATCAGAGCGACGTGCATCTTTGACATCAAAATTTCCGGATTGAAAACGCTTAAACCAAATTTGCGCTACTCTCACAGATACTGCATTAGGTCCATAAACATCACAATTTTTTCTCGCGGCTTGTGTTGCATTTTCACCTTTTTTGTAGTAAAATTTTAAAATGTATCGAATTTCTTCATTAAATTCACTCATTTTAACAATAAGAAAAACAAATGAAAATCACACATTTTCTTAATTTGAATTTGGAATTGTCTTCTTTAAAATTAAAACTTTTTAATGATACCAAAACCAGCCAGATACAAATGGTATAGCCAAAGAGATCTTATTACAAGTTCATACATACTATATGCGAAAAGACTTTTTCCCCAACCTATTATATAATCGTATTACCTATGTCTATTTCTACTTTTATATATATATTTTATCTTGTTGTTTTTATATAAAAATCTTAACAGCTATTTCGGACTATACATTTTTATTATCTATTATATATTTTTAAGGGAAACTGGAACCTGGCCATTAATGCTGGAACACAACTTAAGGTTGTGATGGGGGCATATTCTAGAAAAGGAGTGGTCGTCCAGTCGGACAAATACCCTACCACCTGGCTATATATGTTTGTGAATGTCATGATTGTGAAAATCTCGTATGAAAAACTTACTACATTTTGCAATTTTGTTGTTATTCCTTTATGTTTTACTTGGCGCCAACTTCAAGGTGTTGTAAAAATTTTTGTGTTTTGCGTTTTAGTTATTTTTGATGTTTATTTATTTTTTTGTAAAAAAAATATTTCTTATTTCTTAGTTACGTAAACAGGTTGTACGTGCCTATAATTATCGAGGATTGCTCTCAATTTCCCATCAGATCCTGACTTGGTAACAATGGGACTACCTCAGGAATATAATCTTACGAATGAATTTTTTTTTTATGAAAATCGTTTCACAATTGACCGAGAAATCGCGTAACAAACATACAGTCGAATTGAAAACCTCGTCCTTTTGGATGTCAGTTAAAAAATCGACTCCAAGAGTAACTAAGAAGCAAAAAATAACAATTTCTACAACATCTTGAATTCGGTGAGAAGGAAAATTACTATATTTTGCAAATTTTTTTGTTGTTTTCCTGAACATGAACACACACACTATGACAACTCTTTTAGGTAAGTGGGCTAAGCCGTTCTATGCCTACCTTACAAAAACGCAGTGGTTCCGGATTTGATAAATTTTGTAAATGAGATTTCCGTTATCGACTACGGTCTGGGTGTAACGGGTCGGCCCTAGCGTGTTCCGATGTATGTATGGATAATATACATATCGATTTTTTTACGAGTAGTAATCCATTTGCATACAAAGTAACTGGACTGCCACATGCATATTCCACTGCGCCATGCTTTGGACTAGAAGATCCTGTACGGTGGCGCAGTGGTCCCTATGGTTTGGGTGTCTAGTATCAGCAATGTTTGTAGATCTGCCGATTTTTTAAAATGTAACAAAACAGTTAATTAAACATTTGTCTCATGAGAAAAAGCAAGGTGTGTATTGTGTATATAGTGTACTAGCGGTCCCGGCAGACGTTGTCCTGCCCTAAAAAAAAATCTAGAACCCGATTCCAGCGCCAAGTATTTTGTTTAGATTGACATTTTTTAAATCGTAATATCTTTAGAATGGAATGTCCGATTTTAATAATTCGAAAGTTATCTACATATATTGAAACAGTCTTGAATACGAAATGATTTATTTGGATAAGTATTCAAATCAAAATCAAAAATCAATTTATTATCAAAAAATTACACAGAAATAATGCTTCCATAGGTTCCGCACTAGGACTAGCCTGTATCGCGGGACACCAAGTACGCGTGTAACAATTTTTATCTCTAAAATTAAATTTTAAAAATAGATTTTAACTTCTTTGTGTGTGTGTGTTTTACTTGTTTTATAACCATCATTAGCGTCGAACTAATCCTTATTGTTATTGATTTCGACTTTGTGGCCGTTCGCAGGTGTGCAAATTACTATTTCTCAGAAACTCAGTGTGCGCGGCCAATTTCTTTGTATTGTGTAGTTAGTATAAGACCATGCCCGAATGGAGGGGCGGGCAGTCAAGCGATGACTACGAGATGAGTAAAACGTTTGTAGTACTCTCGATTAGCGATATAGACGTCGGATTTTACGCGTGTCGAATTGCATTGAATCATGCAGTGTGAACTGGTTGCATCCAGTTTTATTTGTATTTGTTTTATACAGTATTTTTACAGTTCTAATAAATCCTATAGTAGTTCCAACGGAATTTTTAATTCAAGTCCTGTAGCTAGTAACAATATAATAAGTTTTCAGTTTTTTGGTAATCAAGTTGCATAAGCCACTTTTGTGTGGTTGCTTTGATTTCATGTCTGTTTAAATATACAATGTCACATTTATCACGTACCTTGTTGTACAGTAAAGAACTGATGACATAAAATTGACGTTTGGCTTAATACAAAGGTATGAATAACGTGGTCTGATTTTGGTCGTCATTTCTATCAACTTTTGAAATGTAAAAAAACGTATTTATAGTGACATAACTACAATATTTGGACGTATGTTATCGCAGTCTTTTTTAGATCAGATATTAATATGTTCTTTAATATTGTAGAACATTTATTTGTTCTATCATCAATAGTTTCCGCAGCGAATGCGATGAAAGTCGTTTTATGGCTGTTTTTTAAACCTTCGGTTACATTTTTGAAGTTTTAATAGTGATCCCTAATTTTTTCCAGTAATAAATATAGACGATATTATACAGATAAGATAAAGTTCACAACAAAATTATAAGAAAAAGACTAGAATAATAGACGTCATCAAAAGAGTAAGGATTCTGAAATGGAAATGGGCAGGACACACAAGTAGGCAAGCAGACAATAGATGGATGAAGAAAATCTATGATTGGCTACCTAGAGATGGGGAAAGAGAAAGAGGAAGACCTAGAAAAAGATGGTTAGATGTTTTCGTAAAAATGTGTGGAATTAAATGGAGAAGAACAGCTGGAGATAGGGGGGGCTACGCCGCAGAGGCGACTTCTACTATTTAATGTGTACATTATATACTTATATATTTTAAAAACTACACTTAATGGTAGAAATAAAGGCTTTTTTATTTTTATCTTTTACATTATACAGGGATAATGTAGCATTCGAATGGTGAAAGAACTTTTGAAATCGGTCCAGTAGTTTTTGTTTTTATTCGTTACAAACATACAAATCTTTCCTCTTTATAATATTAGTAGAGATGACGCGATATTGCACGCTTACAAATGTTAACTGCGTATGCAAGGTCGCCAGATGTGCAGAGAACGGGTCGTAGGCCCACAACCGGCAGGTTCAAGGTTTAATTCATCTTCGCACGAGCGGATATAATTTAATCGCTTCATTGCATAGTATAAGTTACATTAGTATAAGTTTAGTATTAAAATTAGAATAAATTAATATAATAAGTTATTCGTAAGGTACACCACAACACATATATCATTGAATAAATGTCACACACATGAACAAAAATAACGTGTATAAATCTTAAAAACTTTCTTAGAAATTAAGTTGTACAGGGGCAAGTTGTAAAATCGCTTCATTGATGGATACCGTATCATGGATTGAACGAACATACAAAAAAGTACATTATATCTAGTTTGTTTTATTTTAAAAGCTATAATTAATAATAACTAGAAATAAGCTAGATTAAGAGAATCTATTAATAAGCGTCCACAGATAACAGTATTGTAATTGTTTAACTTGAGAAAAGCTTAGGTTATTACTTAAATTTTATTTATATAGAGCGTGGTTTAGAGTGAGAGAGGAGGAGCCTGCCTACCGCTGTCGTATGCGTGAGAGAAAGGGAAGCCAAACAGACTGGTGCCGTAACGCGTTACGCAACGAAGCGGTTTATTCTCCCATAAGAAGTTATCACTTCAAAATGAGAATTAAACAAAGAAACTATAAAAACATGCATAGATATAAGGTACTTAAACTGATACATCAGAGTTTGCTGATTTGCTATAATATATAATAATGCTACACTATTAGTAAATAGGTCTATGTCTATATCTTCCAAATTACTTAACTTAACTTAACTACTTAACTTAATAAGTTATCAGTCGAATATAAGTTAGATAGATAGATAACACTTTATTGCTCACCAAAATAAACAAAATGCATAACAGGCGGCCTTATCGCTTAAAAGCGATCTCTTCCAGGCAACCTAGCTTAAAATAAAGGACTGTACAATTTAGATATAAATACTAACACTAATTTATAAATTTAATACACACATAGATCCAGACACATTTATAGAACACCGATATTATATACGTATATACGAAATAATCTAAATAAATATATTTATTAACATTATATATGACAAGCATTTTATATTAACAACAGATAAACAAGTGCATGTTGAATATATTACAAATATTTATTTAAAAACAGATAGTACTTTCTAAGTGAGTTCCGAAGTGTAGGTAATGTTTTGGCCTCTCTGACAGTAAGAGGCAACGCATGCCAAAGTTTGACAGCCTGCACTGTAAAAGAGTTATCATAAAAGCATGAAGTGTGTGCAGGTGTCAGGAGTCTACAATATGTATCTGAGCCAGCGTTGCCAGACGTCCCGATATTGGCGGGACGTCCCGATTTTTAAATCTAAATTTAATGTGCCACGCGGACAGGCTCAATCCCGCTTTTGGGGATAACTCGATCGTGCGTGTAGTGTGCTAAGGAAGCGGAATTACTCATCCAGTTTAATCTACAGCTGTCTTGTGAGAAGTTCTTCATCTTTATTACAGAGAAAAAGGATACCTTAAAAGAAGTTAAATCTTCACAGAAATATCATGAATAAGTAATTCTTAAAAACAAAATTATTCTCTTATGTTTGTGCCGTTTGGTGTCGAGACGCTTCGACCATGGGGTCCTGAGGCCATGAGCCTCTACCAAAATTTATCGAAACGACTCATTGACTCTTCAGGTGATCAGAGGGCTGGTGCTTACCTCGGCCAACGGATCAGTATGGCGATCCAGCGAGGAAACGTAGCCAGCCTTATGGGCACCTTACCCATAGAAGATGGTGATCTGGGCTCAGTATTCTACTTATAGCATTGAAGGGGATTATGAGTAGAATATAATACGAATAATTTAAGTTTTCTTGCATTGTATTCGGTTATATATACTTTATTGTAATAGATATTATCTCTAAATTTATATGTTCTTTAATATATGTATTTCTCTTATTGTAAGTTGCAATTTGTAACACTCACTCCTCAGACTATTGTTTGAAACGCCATTAATAAAACTTTTTTGACTTTTATTTGTTTTTATTTTAATTTTTTTATTCAAAAGACTCAACTATTTAAAGATAGGGTAAATCTGATTTAAAATATCATATTTTTATTAAAATAAATTTTCAATGCCTACTTTTGCTATTTATTCTTAAACGTAATTTGAACTCAAACAAAAAGATAAATATTCAAAAACTTTACATACGTTTCTTTTACTAAGTCCCACTTTCGATGAAAGAATCCCACTTTTTTCACTCAAAAAGTTCCAAAATCCCGACGTAGCAAAAAAAAATATCTGGCAACCCTGATCTGAGCGCAAATTGTGAGAAGTGGAATTGTGATAAATTATAACCTGACTGAATTCAAAAGTGTAACCATTCAACTGTTTTATTCATACAACTATCATTTTTAATTTATCCAGTTATACCTACTTTATTCTATAAATAACTTTTATCCGTTGATTGAAATATCAGCCCTTATTGATTTAAAAAATAATATTACATTTATTTACTTGCATAGTTATTATTGTCATGTATCTTTTTAATAATAATTAATTTTGTTGTGTACCCTCTTATTTCTAAACGATACAACCGGCCATTTTCTTAATTGAATAATAGTTTTGTTATACTTTTATTTATTCCGTGATTGGCGCTTAGCGCCTGTTTTGTATAGAGTAGTTTTCTATAATTTACCATAATTTTATGTAACAATATTTATCTCTAATATGATGTGGTAATTGTGCAGATTATAATTCAATATCTCTCAATTCTATATAGACGGTATTCACTAGATTTTATTTTCATGTTGGCAAACGCGATAGATTTTTACTGTGTTCGATTTATTTAATTCATGTAAAACGCAAAATATGATATTTTATATAAAATATTATCTAAAATTTCATAACAATAATGTATTAAATTCTTGTCATTCATAACCCTTTAATTAAAATAGTTTATCAATGTAAAATTGTTGGAGGGATGGCGAGGTGTTCTCTGATTGTAAGTATAGTCACCACTTGCTGGTCTTTTATTACCATAGACCCTTCTGAGTGGTTGCAAGTATACACTACGCGCCACATAAATAGAAACAGTAACTTTTATACAAACATCAAACTTGATTCACGAAACACAAGACATATAATACATGTGGTGGTGGCCAGGTGGGAGGGTATTGGCCCGACTGGATGGCTACCATCCCTGGTCTAGAGTATGCGGGTATAACAACTCGAGTTGTGTTCCGGCATTAGTGGAGAGATTCCAGTCTCCCTTAAGAGGGTAGCAGCGCATTTGTAGCACCTTTGGTGTTGCAAATGTCCATACGCGATGGTAACCGCTTTCCATCAGGTGGGCCGTCTGATTGTACGTCGATTTTATAGTCAACGAGGTTGGCCACTCGGCATTGTGCTGCATCGGAATTTTAAGAAAAATCCCGACACTGCACTGATAGTCAGTGCTAACCTCCATACACTTAATAGACCCAATAACTCATACTTATACACTGTACATATATGTTATACGTTCGTCTAGGTTCACGTTTGTCTGTCTGTACTTTGAAGACTCCTAAGTCGTATTTGTCAGGAAAAACACACTCCGTCAAATTATTCCATTCTTCGGCAGTGCACCAGAAAAGTTGAAGCGAAGCGCTTCGTTCTATGGATCCTGTATCGTCGTATGGGTGGCCACCACCCTTGGTCTAGAGTATGCTTCATTTTTTTTTGGCCAGGGGAAATCCGTTTGAGGACTAAGCCGCGACAGGCACAGAAGCCTGGGGGGATGTTCGCGACCCGTGTGAGTGTGGGATTCGCCAGATCGGGGGTGGCACTAGCGTGCCCAGTCAGAACTGGTGCCACGCTTTTGCCACTCCCCACTTAGGGATACCCACTAAAACCCCTGGGTGTTCCGTCCTGCGCCTTATGCCAGGGCTACGGGTATTTGGGTGGTCTAGAGTATGCTGCCATAACAACCTTGAATTGTGTTCCGGCACTAGTGGCCAGGGTCAAGTCTCCCTTTAGAGAGCAGCAGCACCTTTGGTGTTATAAATGTCAAAATGGGCCTTCTGCCTGTCTGCTGACCTCATGCAATAAAATAAAATAGTAAAAGAAGGAGTTAGTACCTTTCGAGTGAAGGGACAAAAATTGTCGATATGTCGATAAATCGTATCACATTGGCTACGGTCTATGCGCGAAGCCTGCTACTTCGCAGACTTTACGAGGTCCGTGCCGGGCACTAGAGGTGGATAGGTCCGGATGGATACGTATCCTCGGACCTACATCCATTCCATTATTGATGGATGTACAAGCAACACCAATTTGGATACCAGTCCGACAGTACCGGCAATCTGGCACAGGACTACAAGACACAAAAATATATCCACGACTCAAAACGGATGTTGTATGTTTAAGGACTTGTAGAATAGAATGTACTTTATGGCATAAAATTAAGATACAGTTCAAGAAGTTTATCATAAAAGCAATTTGTTCCAGATAACCTTAGGATGGATTAGAAAAGATTGTGAAACATGTGAGTTTTTCAATATACTTATAATCGACACGTATGTACAGTCGTGGTATGAAAAGGTTCGCCAGTTTTCAAATTGATTCGTTTAATGTTATGCTAGCCAGCACATGTTATCTTTTCAAACTAAATCACATTCCACGGAAAAATATGTTTAACTGTTTGACAATAAAGTTTAAAGTTACTTAGATCAAAGTTCTTTGATTTTCTGTCTTATCTAAGAAGACAGTTTAGAGATGTAAAACCATTTTATTGGTTTTAATAATTATGATAAGCGTAATGATTATATCCTCTTTCTTTTCTTCTGATGATTAAAACTATTGTTAATCAGTGTCTGTCATTGTGAACAATGTAATTTTCTTTTCTCGCGTTTCTATATTTAAATTTTATAATCGTAACATTTATTAAAATGTTGGCAGTACTGTTTCTTGTACTCGTGCAAGCAAATGTCGACTTAAAGGTCATCACCTTCACGTCACCAACTTTTTCATACCGTGACTGTACATGACCTGATTTGATGACTTTTGATATCTAAGTTTTTACACTACCTTTATCGCACTTAAAAAAGTCATCTTGTTACTTTCAGAATATCGAGCCTATCATGGAAGAACATACTTATACAATTTTACAGAATAGTAATATATAAATAATAGAACAGAATTACTCATAGATCATTTTACCAACATCGCAAATGTAAGCCTAAGGATCTTTGTATTAGAATCTAAATAATTTTAGGTATATGTTACAATAAAAAGTTAAATACCTACAGAACTTCTGTCACTTACGATGTTTTTTCAGAAGAAGCTCGATATCGAGTCTTTACCGCCATTTTATCGAAAGCGACATTTGTACCTAATAGTTTTTGTTGCAAAAGGTATTCTAACTTATTATTTTGTTTTGTATTGTATTATGTTGTTTATTAGATTAGACCCTACTGAAACGAAAACTAAAAGACAAAATAAAATAATAGTTTAAAATACCTTTTGCAACAAAAAATGTAGCTAGGTCCAAATGTCGCTTACGATAAAATGGAGGTAAAGGCTCAATATTGTTCTTCCGGAAACTCCTTTGTAGTTGGACGTTTTATTATCTCAAACATTAATTTATTTATATTGTTATATGGATTTTAATCAATTACAATAAATTATAATTTATGTTATTGATGTACAGTATTTTAGGTTTTAACTATTAACAAGTTTAAGTAAGTAATGAAGTATATCAGAAAATTTGTGTATAATAAAAATTCAGTTTAAAAATATATCACGAAAAATCGTAATAAAACATCGTACTACATCACTAAAGTTTACAAATAATAAATAATAGATCAAATTAAATTATAATTTAAAAGAAAATAATTTACTTACCTAACTCGAACTTGGAGAAGTATGATGGAATAGCACTTCAAATTAAGAACACTTAAAACATGCAAAAAAGTAACAAAAATGATTTTATTTTATCGCAAAATACAAGAAATGTTGTATTCTAAAAACACCATTTAACATTTTGCTTCTCAACGACGAGTTTAAAAAAAGAACGCCACGTGCTTTACTTTTTTAAATACGTCCGATTTTTTAAAAGACGATAGTTTCTTTTTCACAACTAAAAATTCACGTGTATATTATGTGTCACGTTAGGTTAGTGACGGGACAATTCACGAAACGGGATTCGCCGATATCGATATATTTTTTTTTTTCAAATACGTGCAGTAACTTTGGCCGCCCGGTACAGAATGGCAAGTCGAATGCGTTTTATCAGTTGTCACGATATTATTTTAAAGTACGTGTTATTTTTTTTCAATTGTCAGATGCTGTACCTTAGCGATATAATTCACTTTTAACTACTTACGCTACATAATTCAGTTTTTTTTTTAAATATATTTTTTTAATTTAATACTTGTTATGAAATAAAATATGTAATATTGAAAATAAATAATTAAATGTTCATTAGCACACGAAAACAGTAGGAAAGATTAACTTCAAACATACTTTTAAAGGTTTTGTTAAAAATTCTCCTTATTATTTACTCATGTTAAAATATGAGTGTAATTTTTTTTATAAGTTACAACATATAATTTTCACGCATCATATATGAACAAGTTTTCATGAAATTCAGTGAATATTACTTTAGAGATTAATATACACAGTAGTTATTTATTACAGACGCAGGTCCATTACGTACTGATAAAAATTACATATAGATTTTAATGTTTGAAATAGTTACAATTACTACGGGATTCAGAACTTAAGCTAGGAGAGCGTTGCATGAACTGAAAAACAAAAACATTTTGAAGTCAGTACCAAGTGAAACATATTTTTTTTTATATAATTTCGTTATAACACTGTATAGTGTATATACATATAGTAATTTTATATTATTTTTTAACTGGCATCGACTTTAAGATTTCTAGAAAATGATTGTTGTTTGTTTTTAAATTATGTGAATTTTTGTCAACTGGTAGTAAATTTATACAAATTTAAAGACGGTATCTATTTTTTTATTGTATTTAAAATAAAACTTCATGCTCTTTATATTCCCAACAAAAACGTTAACACTACTTGCCACACACACAGACACACACATACCCATATGTACCCACACCACAGGCACGCTCATATAATTCATATATAACTTATACTACTCGCATATTTTATATTAGTGTCAACTACTATATATTTTTAAGTTGGAGGTGAGGGGTCAGAAGTGCCATAATGACGGGACTTTTTTCCTAGTTTGGACTCCCGGCTTTTCCACCTATAGTTAAGATATTTTTGGTTTAATGTGTGTGTGTGGGTTGGAAAGGAAAATAAATAAACTTAGAACATTGGATTTATTAGAAACATCGATAATTTCGGTATGCAGGATTCTTCACGGTAGTTTAGATAGCTACGTCCGCGGTTTCACCCGCGTGGTGATGGAAAATTGTTATATTTTGGACAACCCAAACTATATCTTTATAAATTATAACCTTATATTTATTCTGATCTGTAAGCTATATTATTGTAAAGTTTCATCAACATCCTAGTAGTTTTTGCGCGAAAGAGTCACAAACATACATCCATGCATTCTTACAAACTTTCGCGTTTATAATATTTGTAGAGAAAACTACTGTGCCGATTTCGATGCGATTTACGCTGATCGACAGTTAATTCGTAGACTTAAACTTTGCGCTACTTTTTATCCCGGGAATAGCGCGGAATTTTTCTGGGAATTATATTGTTACAGTTATTTAGTAGCATAGTTGTTCTTGTCATGTTTCTCTTTAAAGTTAATAATTAATTTTGTTATGTACCCTCTTTTTTTTCAGCGATACAATCGGCCATTTCCTTAATTGAATATTAATGTTGTATTTTTATTTATTCTGTAATTAGCGCCTATTTTGTTTTTTATTTTTATTTTATTTGTTGCATGAGTTCAACAGACAGGCAGACGGCCCACTTCATGTTAAGTGGTTAACATCGCCTACTTGCAACACGAAAGGCGTATTGTATAGAGTAGTTGTCTATAATTTACCATAATTTTATGTAACAATATTTATCCTTTGTATGATGTGGTAATTGTGTAGATTATAATTCAAAATGTCTCAATTGTATATAGACGGTATTCATTACATTTTATTTTCATGTTGGCAGACGCGATGGATTTATACTGTGTTCGGTTTATTTTATTACATGTAAAACTTTAATCTATAATTTCGAAACAATAATGTATTAGATTCTTGTCATTCATAACTCTTTTAATTAAAATAGTTTATCAATGACTTGATCCGCTATCGGTTGTGCCCAATTTGCCAAGTTTCTAAGACTGTAAAATTGTTGGAGGGATGGCGAGGTGTTCTAAAAATGCTTGTAGAGTGTGAAGAGTTAGTGGTATATGTTAAAACCGTAAGATTCTCTGATTCAAATTCAAATTCAAATTCAAATTCAAAGTTTTTTATTCAAAATAAGTTCCACTGGAGAACACTTTTTGAAGGTCATATAAATATATAAGTTAAAATTTAATTTTTCTTTCTATTCTATGTATACCGCTTCACAACGTGTTATTGCTGTTAAGGAGAAGAAGCGGCAAGAAACTCCCCAGCAACACGTCTAGCTAAATAATGTTTTTCTTTAAGTTTCTTATTCTATTTATATCTCAAGTTGTTTTTTTTTAATAAGTTTTATACAGAAGTATGTTACAGAATTACTTTTTGAAGAATTAATGGAGTTGTAGCAAACAGTGTATACTCAATAAGACCAAAACACAATAAGAGGAAAGAAAAATATTATGAAAGTTATAATAATGATATGACGTACTAAAATGTTATGCTGCAATATATCTCCATAAATCCCTTACAAGCTTGGCAAGATAACATTAAACAAAATATAGTATAAGATGTTAGAGTGAGCTGCTATGTAAATGAATTTTTGTCATTTAAGTATTCTTCAATAGTGTAGTATCCCTTTTTAGCAAGATACTTTTTAATTTGGTTTTGAATTTAGTGAAAGGCAGATCTAACATTTCACTCGGAATCTTATTGAAGAAGCGTATACCAACCCCAAGAAAGAGGACAGTACTTTTGTAATCTAAAAGATGGCAATATCAGTCTATTACAATGCCTGGTGTTGAAATTGTGAATATCCTTATACTGCTTGTAGGCACTCAAATTATTACGAATATAAATTATATTATTAAAGATATATTGGCAGGCGACCGTCATAATACTGATTTCCTTGAAGCATTCTCTAAGAGACTCCCGAGGGCCGAGGTTGTAAATTGATCTTACGGCTCTTTTTGTAAAACAAATATGGTCTCTAAGTCAACAGCGTTGCCCCAAAGTAAAATACCATAGGACATGACACTATGAAAATAACTAAAATAAACTAGTTTAGCAGTCTCTTCGTCAGTGAACTGCCTAACTCTTCTGACCGCATATGCAGCAGAACTAAGTTTTCCTGAGAGACTAGATACATGAGCGCCCCAGTGGAGCTTCTGATCAAGGTTAATGCCTAAGAATACAGTTGAATCTACTAGATTAAGTCTAGTGTCGTTAAGAGAGATATTAATATCGTATTCTTTTACATTGGGCATAACAAACTTAACACATTTAGTTTTGCTCGGATTGAGTAATAAGTTATTTACAGTAAACCACTTAGATATTTGGGATAAGGCGTTGTTTACGTCGTCAAAGTTCAGTTTATTTCTATCGACTTTAAATATAAGTGATGTGTCATCAGCAAACAACACTACCTCACACATATCATTAATAAAATATGGCAAATCATTAATATATATCAAAAATAAGAAGGGACCTAGAATAGAGCCCTGGGGCACACCCATAGATATGCCAGTCTCACAAGATTTGACATTGTTAATTTCAACGCTTTGGGATCTGTTATTTAAGTAAGACGATAATAGGTTGAGAGAATCGCCATGAATACCGTAATAATTGAGCTTTTTTAGGAGGGTCACGTGTTCAACGCAATCGAATGCCTTGGACAGGTCACAGAATACACCAATGGCATTCTGTGATCCTTCCCAAGCATCATAAATGTGTTTTAGGAGCTCAACACCTGCATCGGTAGTGGATCGACCTTTGGTGAACCCGAACTGTTTAGTATGAAATAATTTATTAATATTAAAATGTGAGAGCAGTTGATTTAAAATTATTTTTTCAAAGATCTTGCTTAAGGTTGGTAAAATAGAAATTGGCCTAAAGTTGGAGGGGTCGTTTTTGTTTCCACTTTTAAATATAGGGATAACTTTGCTAACTTTCATTAAGTCGGGAAATACCCCTTTATCTACACATCGATTATAAAGTGTTGTGACCAGTTGCTGTTCTTTTACTACCATAAACCCTTCTGAGTCGTTGCAAGTTTTAAAATATACACACAGAGTCTAATATATATATATATATATATATATATATATATATATATATATATATATATATATAAATAAATTCTAGAATAAATTTCCCGAATTTTATTCCAGAAAATGGTAAAAGTGTCTATCGGAGCGTGGCGGTCATACGAGCTCACTGCTTTTCCCCATACGATATATGCCCAACGTGCCTAAATAATTAATAATCTTATTTCCATTTCAGATATTACATTCATTTGTTCAGTAGGATGGAGACAACAGAAGACAAAAGCAGAAAGAATGGCGCCACCCTTCTCTCGACACTAAGTAAGTCATAAGTATTTTATTTAGATAGATAACAAAAACAAAATGCATAATTACAATACTTCATGGCAAAACAACAGGCGGCCTTATCGCTAAAAGCGATCTCATCCAGGCAACCTATTTTAAAAGAAATTCCGAACTAATTTGGCGATGTAGGTGGAGCAGAAAAAAAATAGGACTGTACAATTTAAATATACATACTTACACTAATTTAAATTTTTAATACATATATAAATATAATAGTATATACAATTTTTTTTTTTTTTTTGTGTCTCTGTCTCATTGAATATGCACTGTTTGCTACAACTCCATTAATTCTTCAAAAGTCAATCTGTAACATACTTCTGTATAAAACTTTAAAAAAAGAGAACTTGAGATATAAATAGAATGAGAAATATGAAGAAAAAACAATATTTAGCTAGACGTGTTGCTGGGGAGTTTCTTACCGCTTCTTCTCCTTAACAGCAATAACACGTTGCGAAGCGGTGTACATAGACTGGGAAGTAAAATTAAATTTTAACCTATATATATTACCTTCAAAAAGTGTTCGCCAGTGGAACTTATTATCAATAAAAACTTTTGAATTTGAATTTGAATATATGTATATACAAAATAATCTAAATAAATAGTAATTAAATTAAACAATAAATGCATTGTTTCAAATCAAGTAATAATTTTATTACATATATCAATAGACAATACAATGCAAGAAGACTTAACTTATTCGTATTATATTCTACTCATAGTCCCTCAATACTATAAGTAGAATACTGAGCCCAGATCACCGTCTTCTATGGGTAAGGTGCCCAGAAGGCTGGCCACGTTAATAATTAAATATTGTTTAATCAGTAATACTAAATACTTGTTGTACTTGTATTAAAAACTTAGAAATTAAATACTATTATAAACATGTAAAGTAAAAGATGTAGTCCAGATCGCTGTTGGTGGGGAGCGTTCCCAAAATGCTGGCCGCATTCCCACATTGCATTGCTACGCTTATGCGTTGCCCTAAATATAGGCCAGCCCTTTGGTCACGCGAGACTTCTTTCAATCGCCTAAAGTTGATAAATATATTTGTTAACATTATATGTGACAAGGTTTTATATTAACATATATTACAATAGATTAATAAGTGAATGTTTAATATATTAGACATATTTATTTAAAGACAGATAGTATTTTCTAAGGGAGTTTCGAAATGTAGGTAATGTTTTATTTAGTACAATAATAGAATTTAGTCATTTCGATTATATTTACAATCTCATAAAAAATACATAATACCCAGTGTAATTAAATAATTTTTAAATTAAAAAAAATCTCTATTGATTAGGGTGTCTGCTCGATAAGATAACTATTTAATATTTTCTTAAAAGAACCGAGACTTTCGGATTTTTTTTTATTTTGAGTGGTAGTCTAAGTAGCCTCACCCAGCATCGAAGGAAAAGGGAGTCAATTCTTTGAGAACACCCTAAAGCAGTTTTCGTTTGAAAATTATTGACTTAAAGACCCGCTTCTAAAAGTGGGCATAGTCTAATTATAAATTGTCAGCCTCTGTGGTTGAGCGGGCTAAGCCTTTGCCGGCCTAGCTCATTCCAACTGGTAAATTTCGGGAACGAATTTTCTCCGTTATTTACTATGGTCTGGGTGTCTGGGAACGGCTCCAGAGTGGACCGTTGTATTTTACCCATAACACAAGCGTGACTTGCTTAATTTGGGGTATACAATATGTGTGTTTGTCTGCCGATTATCATTATAATGAATACGTGAAGCAAAAACTTTGTACCCCTTTTTACCCAGCTTTAGCTCTGATGATGAACCTTCCCTTCAAGCAGTGCTAAGTAACCGTCTATCAACTGAAACACACAACTTCAATGTCTTACACATTAATGCGCAGAGCATTCCGGCTCATTTCACTGATATGCTGGCGTCACTAAATCAATATAATGTGCATGCTATCTGTATTTCTGAGACTTGGCTAAAACCCTGTCTCTCCTCTTCGTCTTACACTCTTCCAGGTTTCCAATTAGTCCGCAATGACCGAGTTGGCTCTACTGACGGAGGTGTTGGCATCTACATTCGTGACCAGATTCCCTACACAATAATAAAAAAGTCACCTCAACCATGTCCAACAAATTCAGGGGAATATCTATTTGTAGAAGCTGTTCTAGGACATAACCGCATACTTCTTGGTGTATACTATAGTCCCTCCCTCCGAGTAAATTTTTTCGCTTTTGAACTATTATTAGAGAATTTCTTTTTATCTTATGAGCACATTATCATTCTGGGTGATTTCAATACGTGTCTACTAAAACGTGACTCTCGTTCTTTACTTCTTGAAACTATTACTAATTCTTGCAATCTTACAATTCTTCCGCTCTCTGCGACTCACCATTTCCCCAATTGTGCCCCATCTCTTCTTGACTTAATTTTAGTGTCTTCTCCTTCTTTTGTTTCCACTTTCGGCCAATGCTCGGCGGATGCCTTTTCTTATCATGATTTGATCTACATCTCTTATAAACTGCGTCCGCCGAAGTCTAAAACCAAAGTTATCATGCACCGTAATTTTAGTAAGATAGTAGTGGAAAATCTCATTAGAGATGTCAAGGAAATTAATTGGTCTGAAGTCTACAGCGCGGTTTCTGTTGATGAAAAGGTGCATGTATTCAATACAGCTCTAATTAAGTTGTATGACTTCCATGCACCTATACGTCCTATAAAGATTAAACACCTACCTGCTCCGTGGCTTACTGAGGACATAAAATTATTGCAAAAAAAGAAATGTTCTGCCCGGACTAGGTACAAACTTAAGCCCACAGAAGAAAACCACTCCAAATTTACGAAAATTCGTAATCTCTGCAATAGGGTGTGTAGAGACGCACAACGCCGTTATATCCATAAATCTCTTGATATTGACGATTCCACTAAGATGTGGAAGTTTCTTAAATCTCTGGGAGTTGGCAAACCTTCTAACAATTCCATTCCTAAAGACTTAAATATCGAACTGTTAAATCAGTACTTCTCATCTTCCGCCAGATTTGATAGGCAATCAAAGTTGAACATCTTACGCTGTCTTTCAAACTTGCCGACTCCTGTTTATCCTAAATTTGTTTTTAGTCAATTTTCTGATCGTGATGTTAGGAAGAGCATTCTGTCCATCAGTTCCAATGCTGTGGGTTGCGACAGTATCAGTCGAAATATGATAGTTCCCATATTGGACGTTATCATTCCAGTGATCTCTCACGTTTTTAATTGTTCTATAAACTCTAGCACATTTCCTGACACCTGGAAACTAGCACAAGTGATTCCATTACCAAAAAAAGTTAATCCTGTCCTGTTTTCCGAATATCGTCCCATTTCCATTCTTCCTTTCCTATCCAAGGTGTTCGAACGTCTTGTTTATCAGCAGTTCAGCATCTTCCTTAATACAAACTCTCTAATCAATCCTCTCCAATCCGGTTTTCGTCCTGGTTATAGTACTACTTCTGCATTGGTAAAGATCACTGACGATATTCGTTATGGTATGGGAAACGGTCTGCTAACTATACTGTCGCTTCTCGACTTTAGCAGTGCCTTTAATAATGTCGATTTTGACATTCTACTCGGGATTTTATGCTCTCTTAACATATTTCCGACGTCTATTGACTGGTTTCGTAGTTACCTGTTTGGACGCCGGCAGCGAATTCGTATTGATGATGTTTACTCATTGTGGTGTGACTTGTCTGCTGGTGTCCCTCAGGGCGGCGTTTTATCTCCTCTTTTATTTGCTATTTTCATTAATTCAATATCCAATAACCTTTCTTCGTCATACCACCTCTATGCAGATGATCTACAAATCTACACCCAGGCTAATTTAGATGGTCTGCATAAAGCAATTGCAACTACTAACCGAGACTTTTCTAAAATAGTTGAATGGAGTAAAGCTTATGGTCTATCTATAAATCCTCAAAAGACAAAAGTTATAATAGTTGGCAGTTCCAGGCTAATCTCCAAGATAGACTGGTGTAATCTTCCTCAGATTGAATTTGATGGCGTGGTAGTTGATATCAGTGAAACTGTAAAAAATCTTGGGATTGTTATTGACAGAGAGCTGTCTTGGAGGCCTCACTTGACCAATCTCAGCCGAAGAATCTTTGCATCGGCAGCTTCGCTTAGAAGACTTAAAAATTTCCTCCCTACTGCTACTAAAGTAATGCTTGCTCAATCTCTGTTACTACCCATACTTGATTATGCTGATGCCAGTTATATCGACTTAACACAAGAACAACTTAACAAGCTCGAACGACTTCAAAATGTCTGTTTACGGTTCATATTTGGGTTGCACAAATATGACCATGTTTCCGAATGTCGCAAGAAGCTTAAATGGTTACCTATTCGCCTTCGCCGGAATGTTCACTTACTCTCTCTTTTGTACAATATCCTTTTTGATCCTCGTACCCCTTCGTATTTAAAGGAACGTTTTGATTTCCTATATCTTTCTCATTCCCGTTATTTGCGCTCTAGTAATAATCTCTCCTTAATGACACCTGTACACACTTCTTCCTTCGTTGATAACTCTTTCACGGTACAGGCTGTCCGTTTATGGAACTCACTGCCACTCAACATCAGACAAGCTAAATCCATATTGTCTTTTAAACTGATGGTTACTAAATATCTTTGGTCCTCACAAGTTTAAAACATGCTGCTGATTTTATATACAGTATGATATATTGTGTTTTTCTATAATATATAAAGTATATTATTCATTATTTTTCATTTATTCTTAGAATGTTTCGTATTATTTATTGTCTTCACCGCCACTGTTGACTTAATATTTTCCTTAATTTAGAGGGTTGCCTGGAAGAGATCGCTTTAAGCGATAAGGCCGCCCTTTGTTCAATATTTACTGTACCTAGTTTTAAGAACTTAGTTTTAATTTTTGGTGAACAATAAAGTGTTTTCATTCATTCATTCATTCATTTACGAAAATTGCGCGTACGGAGGAGTATGAAATTTCGCTCACTTATCGTTTATGAAGAGAGAAGGAATGCAGAATGCTAATATTTTTTTTAATTATGCATACTAAATATATTAAATTAATAAAAAAAACCATTACACACTACCATGTATTTGACACACACGCATATATACTCTTTTGTTTATTCTTGGGTACGTTCCATTAGGGACTCACAACGACTACCTTCACGACCGCGACGACTTTACAACATTTGAAGATTATTTTATTTTTTAGATTTGTGTAATATAGATTTGCCGTAAGTAAATTCAGTCAAATTATATATTCGAAAATTGTGGTAATTTACGAGCGATATACAGAACCCCATTCAGGAACTGCTTAATGGATATTTATTATACTAGTGTGGTAAGTTAAAACAATAATCGGCAGACAAACACACATATTGTATATCCCCAAATT
The DNA here is from genome assembly GCA_039645545.1 of Dendrolimus houi. Lineage (NCBI taxonomy): Eukaryota > Metazoa > Arthropoda > Insecta > Lepidoptera > Lasiocampidae > Dendrolimus > Dendrolimus houi. The sequence continues at coordinate 11,733,063 of CM077143.1, read as the reverse complement.
AAGCAAGTTACGCTTGTGTTAATATGCAACGGACTACTCTGGGGCCGATCCCAGACACCCAGACCATAGTAAATAACGGAAAAAATACGTTTCCGAAATTTACTATACCAGGAATCGAACCTGGAGCCTCCGCGTTGCAGTGAGGTAGGCCGGCAAAGGCTTAGCCCGCTCAATCACAGAGACCGTCTGAGAGTTGGTTTTTACAAACGAGTAGACGATTCATCGAGGGCTTACATTAATCACGAGTTTGTTAAAACCAACAACCGCACGTGTGTCATACAAGATTCAACACATTTATGAGAAAACGGTACAATAAATAGGTCATGAAACAGACATCATCACATCAGTTGGAAAGTCGCAACAATCTTTGACAATATGAAAATGGCGCCGCGTGCACGTGGTGAAAATTAGAACTACATCTTCCGTCTCATTGTTAAAGTGAGACAAATGTATATTGATCAAAATGGCTTCCAATGTGAAACTCCTTGGTGGAATTCTTATTTTTTTACATATCTACCCACCTTCCATTTTGGCTACTCTCCACTAGGGACTCACAACGACTACCTTCACGACCGCGACTTATCCCATTCCACTTGCTTGCCAGCGTTACAATCGTAAACCCAAGTGGAACGGCTATTCGACCCACCTATTGACATGGGTCGCTGTGAGCGTTGTGTGATCGAAAATGATGACGTCATTAGTGACGTTTTCGCCACGACCACAACGACCGCGGTCGCCTTGTGGAACGGCTAACTGAGCATTTTGGGCGTTGTGAGCTACTAATAGAACGCCCTGTATCAAGTCAAATTAACAATGTAGCCTTGGCGTAATCTGTGATAATAGAAGTATAGTTTTTGACAACAGAACCTTAATAATGTTCAAAGTTATAATTTAAATTAATTATTTTTAACACTATGATTTAAATATTAAATACTAAAAAATTTCAATTAAATAACAAAGACATCAAAACCAAAATACAAAATACCTACTATGCAGGAGATCACTACCAACGGGGAGCGTACGCAGAAGGCTGGCTGCATTGCCGCACTGTATGGCAATACTTGTTTGTTGTGCGAAATATGAGCGACCCTTCTGATCACGGGTAGTATCAAAGAGTTTCTTAGATATGTCTTTAAAGAAACTCTTTGCCGACGGACCCCACGGGTCTAATGTTTCAACCCCAAACGGCACAAATATGTAACCTTTTCCTAAGACTCCACATTTGCGCGTCCCTGACTCGGTCATTGGAAGACGTGACGGGGCCGTTGTGTCAATATAGGTCGCATCCCACATCTTCCAAGGGACGAGTGACAATCCGACCGGTCTTTGCCTACGTCACGTACCAGGCCATTCGGTTCTAGAATGGCCGGTACGCCGATGCTGACAAGAGTTCGGCGGACGATATCGTTGAGGCTGGCATGACGAGATCTTCTTCCCGCGCTTTTTAAACATGACAACCCATGGTGTCCAAATCGGTCTACCATAACTCCACATTGACAATGATGTGGTACGAAACATGGTGCCCCTAGGCGTAAACTCGCGGCTAATCGGAATGTAGTATTGTCCAGAAGTGTGTTCTTATAAAATGATGGGTGTGCTTGTAGCCACTATCCAGACTCCCAATTAGCGGCGGCTAAGAGGCGGGCGCGCTCTGCTGAACTGGTACACGTTTGTAGAAGATTGTCCCGCGTAGGTTCGCAGAGCGGCCCATCCCAAGCGTGCTTTTTTTTACAAGGGGAAATCCATTTGCGGACCCCCCGCCGGGCAGACTTCGGCGGGGGAGTGTGGGACTCGCCGGCCAGAGGAGCCGGAATACCCACTAAAACCCCTTGATGCCACTTGACGCCATCTGCCGGGGTCTCGGGATGTGCGCAAGCATTTCTTCCGCGACCCCGGCTGGCGTGGGCCCGTCCTAGCGGGCAGGCTTCTCCCTACTCATGGATTGAGTGGGGCGCGCGCGGTTTTAGATGCGGGTGACGACCTTGAAGCCTCCCCTGACCGTCACCCGCGCCGCGCGTTTATGGAGGTTCTGGTTCCTCCGGCGCCGTGACCGGTTATTTCGGTGGGAGAGGAGCACGGCTGCTCGCTCTTTCTCCCGCTCCGCCGCCTCCTTTGCGGACATGACGGCCTCGCAAAAGGAGGCGACGGCGTTCTATCCGGTTTGGCCGACCATGGCCTGGACCACGACCGGGAGCGACAGGTCCGCTGTGATGGTTGCGTCGAGGACACCGCGCTCCTCGCTATCCCAAGCGTGCTGTGAAGTAAGAACAGTAGGTATGTTGACGTTAGCGCAAGCCATTGACCAAACTTTTCTAGCATCGATTAAATAGGGAATTTTGAACTGCAAATTTGTCTATTAGTTATTACGTTCGAATTTCGACCACTGGCGATCACTAGTTTTTATTATTATATATACTCCTTTTCTCATTACACAAACCTAATTCAAAGGAAGTCTAAAATTAACATAAAGCATAAGTTTAATTGCGCATAAAACGTTCGGAACAATGAGTCAGCAGGAAATTTGTTACCATTTTTATCACGCCATATTAAGTAGGCACTTTAAAAACGTCTGCATAAGTAGCTTGAACGTTAAATGAAAAAAAAAACTGACAACTCAACAAAAATTCACTTTCACACGGACTGATACTTGTGATACGTAATCAAAATAAAAATCACGCGATATTTTTTTTCTAATCTACTTAGAATAGTGTTGTGTTACAAATGCGACTATCGATTGTTGTCTGACCCATATCGAATCGTTTTACGCCAACTCGTGAAATTCGCATCCTTACTTTGTGCTGTGTCGTTGACCTGATTTCAATTGAAATGTATTTTATATTATAATTGTTTATTGAATTAATATTAGCCGACTTGCACTATTTCAATTAGATATTATACGTGTTGTCGAAGTATATTTGAAACCTGCTTAATACAATAATGAAATATAATCAGTTAAGCATCGATTACAGGTTCGAATCCTGGCTGGAACGCTTGCACCACTTAAGCAGTTTGTTGACCTGATGTGCGTATTTTACCACATACAATTACCACGTGCTAACAACGGTGAAGGAAACCATCGTGAGATAACCGATGCGCGATGTGCCAAACCTGTCAATCCGCCTCAGCAGTTTTGACACATCTCGCATAATGTATACGAAAGTATATACGGTACTTAGGGGCCATTTATTATAACACGTTCACGGTGGCACTCATTAATCTGTACTTCCCATTCCTGCGGTAGGGGGCGTTTTAGATACCCCCCCCCCCCCCCTTACGTAAGATTCAATATTGTTTTTCCGAATATAATAAAACGTTCGAAAATCGCATTGTCGACGATCCCATACTCACAGACGATTTAGATACGCTTGGCCTTCGAAGAGACTTCGCGTGTCTCTGCGTATACTACCGACTGAACAATGGGGAGTGTTCCGAGGAACAGAATAAAAGAATTTCAATATTATTAGTTCAAATGCCGACGGGTAATAAATGTGCTTTGTTTCAGATATGCAGGTGGGTTTTGTGTTTGTCGGGATCTGAGTTGTAACTATATATATGACGGCTAAGGAGTTTACTCGTTACAGTACCCACTGTTGCGGAATAAATGTAAGCGACCTCCATCCTAGACCGCGTCATTACTGAACACGAGGAGAGACAATGGTCAAACGCGAATCTGCTAATACAACCATAAAAAAGCGTTCTTCGGTCGACTACAGCGGTATGCCGTAATTGATCTGTGAGGCTGTGGCGTTTGTAGACCAGCGCAGCGCTTTAAAGAACAAATATAGGAAATCAGCTTGAAATGACATAAATATAAAACCGGTAATTAATATATAATATTAATAGTTAATAAGACGGATATCCGGGTATATTAATTGGTCAATAAGACGCTCTTGATTGCTAATTACTAAATTTCCGTTAAAAAACACATATATTTTCCATAATATTATCTGTTAAGTACTCATTAATTTACCTATTATTAAATTACACTGATTTAGGGACCCGATACAAAGGGCTCAACTATACATCGCAACTATCTTACATTCACTCCCCTTTTGAGAAGGATCCTAAAATGTGTGTAGTGTAACAAGAATAATTGGAATAATTTAAATAACTTTAAAAAAATAATAGAATATTCTATGTAGGGAGGAATCTATGAACGAATGAATCTATGAAGGAATGAATCTATAAAGGAAATAATCTATGAAGGAATGAATGTATGCAAGAATTAATGAAGGCACGAATTATGGCCGGTTTCTATATCTTATCGACTATTCATTTACTTTACTATTGGTTAAAGTTTGGGATAACCTCCATGTAAGGAATGAATATATGATTTTTATATTTATTTAAAAAAATCATTCATTCATATATTCATTCATGCATACATCAATTCGTTCATACATTAATAACCGGTTCCTATATCTTACTAGTGATTCGCTTGCATTACCATGGCCTGAATTTTGACATTACTTGTATGGAGCATATGTTAAAGCAACTGAACAGTTGGTAAGATATAAGAACCGGGCAACAAACTTTAATTTATATGTATGACCTTTAAAAGACTCTTCTCCAGTGGCACTTAGATTGGATAAAACTTTTAAAAGAATTTGAATGTATGAATAAAAACACTTTGAGGTTCAGAATCACCAACACAATATTATAAATAAAATAGGATTAGTTGCGTCAATTTCTAAGTAGTTAGTACTAGTTAGTCATACAGACATTATCTAAAACCCAATTTTTTTGTAACCGACTTCACACATAATGGCCGGAAGAGGATGATTTCATGTCTCATTAGTGTATAGTTATTTCAGAACTAAGTATAGAGCTATGGGTTGCTAAGCCATCCGAAATTAGGTAATACTAAAGAACAAGTAAACTGGCGAAGTGTGAGTTGAGATAATCGAGCCTTTATATAATATTGTTACAACTCAGGTCCCGACAAAAACAAAACCCACTTGCATATCTGAAACAAAACACATTCTATTACCTGCCGGCATTTAAACTAATTGTAACTCTTTTATGATCGTCTTCTTTTGTTCACTTTGTGATTAGAAAACAGCCCATTGTTTTATTGTAATCTTTTATGGCAGTTTGCGGCCGAGTCATTAGCTAGGTGTGGCGGATTAAGCGAGAACCACGAGCGAAGCGAGACGTGTGTACTACAATCGGGAATCTAATAAGTGACGGACTTTGCGCGTTTTATTGGGTTACGACCTGCATTACGTTTGGACTTGTTGTGTTCGATTATATTTGTACCTGTGTTATACGTGTTTGTATAGTTCTAATAACCTCTATAGTAATTCTAACTGCATTTTAATTCGAGTTTCGCGACTCGTAACAATATGTAATATCAGCCCATAAATGTCCCACTGCTGGGCTCGTGTCTCCCATTGTAGGGGGAATGGACAATATACCCGCCACGCTTGTCCAAGGTGGCTTGGCAGGTTTGACAGATCGGTTATCTCGATGTTTTCCTTCCACTGACTAACTGGTGCATGCGTTCAGGCTAGGATCGAACCCGCGCCCTTTGAGTTTAGGACGCGTGAGCTAGCCATTACGCTAACACGACCATTACTACTATTTTATTGTAAGCGACATATGGAGCTTATGAGATTTTTTATTGCAAAAGGCTTTTGAAACCATTATTTTGTTTCAAGACATTCAGTTTTAGTTAGATTAGACTATAATACAAAGACTTTATTTGAAGAAATAGTGACGTAATTACATTCGCTATATATTATTTATTATACACAGAGCATATTCTGAGAATTTGTACGCCGCATTTTCAACAAACAAGGTTTGCCTTAGCATATTGCTGTGCCGGAAATATATCCGACACAACGCTGATTTTCAGTGCAAACCTTTCTTTTGGCTTAAGACCAAAACGATCCAATTGTGTTAAACTAATTTTACTTGTGTAATATTTAATTAGTATCTGCGTGTATTTAATATTAAAATTGTTTACTTTGAGAAAAGCTTAGGTTATTATTTAAATTTTATGTATATAAGTATAGCTCGTGGATTAGAGTGACAGAGGAGGAGCCTACCTGCCGCTGCCGTATGCGTGAGAGAAAGGGAAACCAGACAGACTGGCGCCATAACGCGTTACGTAACGAAGCGGTTTACCCTCCCATAAGAAGTTATCACTAGTAAAATAAATACATAACCATATAATGACTTGAAATCTATTGGCACATCCCTGTGTGTATTTCGTGTAACAACTTGTATCGACTCATCTATTCGAGCACTGAAAGTCTTAAAACAGAATAATGGTTTAAAACACCTTTTGCTACAAAAAATATACTTAGGTCCCAGTGTCGCTTACGATAAAATCACGGTAAAAGCTCAATATTTTGCCGTAACTCCGCTCTAGGCTCAAAGAATATCAGTGTTGGTCCAACAGACCCACAAAATGCTGAAGTTGATACAATTTTTAGGACTTACAATACAATGTCTTTATAGGCTGTGATTGCTTTTTCATTATTTAATTTGGTTACGTTAGGTAGGGAATTGGGAACTATTAGAGCTCGTCACAGTGAGACTTTGTCTTGCGGAATGACACTTTTAGATCGTACATAAAAGTGCTTCACTTTACTGCCACCTACTAAGCGTATTCATTATATGCATAAAAGTATAACAATTATGTAATTTATATGATCTAGGCCAGACCCAACCAATTAGAAGGACGTTCTTGCCAGACTCGTCATTGCATAGTGGAGGAATAAATATTACTAGTAGTCGCCCAGGGGTCGAAATTGAACCATAATTAATTTAAGTTATACGTTTGAACATTATTAAAGTTCTGTTGTCAAAGACTTAATAATAAGTAAGTATAATATACTTACATACTTCTATAATCACAGATTTCGCCAAAGCTACACTGTTAATTTGACTTTAACAATAAACAAAAGAGTATATGAAACGAACGTTAAGGAACGAAAGGAAGTTCCTTAAGGAACGTCTTAAATTCCTTCGCCTATCCTCTGCCCATGGTTTGCGCCATGATACGTACCGAAGACTTATGACGCCTGCACACACTTCATGCTGTTATGATAATTCTTTTACGGTGCAGGCTGTCAAACTTTGGAATATGCTCCCTCTTACTATCAGAGAGGCCAACTCATTACCAATATTTAGAAATTTGCTCAGAAAACACTATTTGTCCACAAATAGCTATGTCTGATTAACAGAATATAATCATGCCAAAACGTTATTATTATAATAACTTATGTATTATTGTATATATATGACTATGTATATATGTATGTATTTGTATATTCATTTCTTAAAGTAGTTTGAGTATCTATTGCCTTTTTCCTGCACGACCTATATCGCTGATTCAAATTTTTTTTCAAAGTTTTTGCTTCGCATATTTATATAATGATTCTAAGCAACCCTTTGAGCAAGGAGGCTGGGTTATTATTTAAATTCTTAGCTAAAATATTTAAAAAAAAATTGAGGCTATTAAGTATAAAATTATAAATAAGTTTACTCAATATATAAAAAAATGTTTTGCCGTCACCTATGAGGCTGATACCGTCAGTAGTGACGAAAGGTCTTGATAAATCATTAAAAAAATGATCTAGGCAGATAAGTTATATAAATGTTAAAGGAGACGGATACGTTTCATATACTCTTGGGCACAGATTCCAAAAAGATGAAAGTGAGTTACATTTTGCAATATTTTGTTTTTGTAACCATGTGTGTAGTAATTTTTATTTTTTATCTCGCACCGACTTCAAAATGTTGTAGATTTATTTCTTCTACATTTTAGTTAGTACTCTTGAAGTGGGTTTCTTTTTCTTTGCAATTTTTTCATAGAAAAATATGACTCCTTTTCTTTAAGTCATATCTTAACTGATTATATTTGTAACTCTTCTTTGTATGTACGAGTATATTTGTTTTATGATTTTGCTTTCATTCATTCTCTCTACATGCCCGAACCACCTCAACAATCCTTTTATCAACTCTTGTCACATTTCCTTATCACACTATTTCTTATCATATCACATAAATTAACGTTATACTTATATATAGGTACCGAATTCTCAAATCTCTCATTTCCGCTGCGTTTATCCAACGATAAAATTGAAGATATTTTAAAGAAACATCAGGTAAAAAACACTTTAAATAAGCGTGTAAGTATGTAAAGTGTTTGTCACGTTCCTAGAAGGTGGTGATCGTCTCTGCCTACCACATTAGGAATCTGGCGTGATAATATGTATGAATGTGTGTATGTAAATTTGTACAAGAGGCATTAACCTGAGTTTAGGTAAAAATCTTATGTGACATTGAGTTCCTTCCATTCATTTTGCATGAGTGCATATAAATTATGGTAATCATGCCATAAGCAGACTGGCAACAACCGATGCAATTATCATTTTTTGTCCACTTTATGAATAAAGCAAAGTCTGGCTAATGTTGCTATGTTATTATTTGTTTTATAAAGCTAATATTACACGATTAAAAGTAAAAAGTGATAAACCACAAACGTTTCCACTCAGCTGAGGTGAGAATGTTGAGATGGATGTGCGGTGTTACAAGAATGGATACAGTGGCGGATTTACCAATAGGCTGAGTAGGCTGAAGCCTAGGGCGGCGGATTTTGGAGGGGCGGCAAATTTGGGGCCAATTTTTTTATATACATATTATGTCTTACACAATCTTCAAATTACGGAAAAAAGGAGATCTAATAAAGTAACCATTTCATTGACAAAAAAAAATCTAAATAATGTTACGAACTACAAGACTCGAATTAAAAATACTGTTGGAACTACTATAGAATTTATTAGAACTGTACAAACACGTATGAAGACAAATACAAATAAAACTGGATGCAACCTGTTCACACTGCACGATTTAATACAATTCGACCGCTCAAAGTCCGTCGTTTATATCGCTAATCGAGAGTACTAGAAAACGTCTTACTCGCTTCGTAGTCGTCGCTTGACTGCCCCCTGCCCCTCCATTCGGGCATCGTCTTATACTAACTGCACAGTACAAAGAAATTGGAGGCGCACACTGAGTTTCTAAGAAATGTTAATTTGCACACCTACGAACGTCCACAAAGTCGAAAACAATAACAATAGGGATTAGTTCGACGCTAATGATGGTTATAAAACAAGTAAAAAGACAATAGATTGTTTTTCTTAACTACAAATTCAAATGACAAAAGGGTTCCTTAATCTAGGAGAACAATAAGCCGCGCTTACAATAGGCTGTGTGACTTATCTTTGACGGGATGTAACACTAATATGATTGTGAATTAGGGTATCGATTTTTAGAGGTCGGTAGTGGCGGTAAAATCAGAATAGCCTACAGGCATCATATCTCTAAATCCGCCCCTGAATGGATGAGTTGAGAAATAAGTACATACATCTTTGAAAGTTAGTACATGTAATGAGGAGGGACAAAAGTCACTTGACAATAAGAATGTTATACTGCAAGATTTATGGGTTGAAATGTAAAGGACAGACCAAAAAAGAGACGGATGAATTGTGTGAAAGATGATATAATGATTTGTGGTGTGACAGAGGGTGTATGTCAGAATAGAAGAGTGTGGAAGGCAAAGACATATTGTGACCCCAAATAATTGGGACAAAGTGAAAGGAAAGAGAAAAAAGATTTATATGAAGCAACCAAAGTGATCAATGTAAACATAAAATTGAGTAATTAACTCTTACAGGAGCATTTAATTTTTTTTATTGCATAACTTCAGGAGACAGGCAGACGGCTCACCTGATGGAAAGCGGTTACCATCGCTTGTGTACATTTGCAACAACAAAGGCGTTAAATGAAAAACCCTAGCTAGTGGCTCTATGTTACATAACTAAAAAAAATATTAGGTGCTTTATATTGTTACATGCCGTCAAAGATAAGCGCACAGCTGTCTGTCGTAGGCGCAGTTTAATGTCTTCCTGGATTTAGGAATTCTTTTGTGTTTTGAATTTGTAATTAAGAAAAACATGCTATTGTTTTTCTACTTGTTTTGTAACCACCATTAGCGTCGAACTAATTCTTATTGTTATTGTTTTCTACTTTGTTAGCCGTTCGCAGCTGTGCAAATTACTATTTCTCGGAAACTCAATGCGCGCGGCCAATTTCTTTGTACTGTTAGTTAGTATAAGACAATGCCCGATTGGAGGGGTGGGCAGTCAAGCGAGGACTACGAGACGAGTAAGACGTTTGTAGTACTCTCGATTAGCGATATAGACGACGGACTTTGCGCGTGTCGAATTACATTGAATCGTGCAGTGTAAACTGGTTGCATCCAGTTTTATTTGTATTTGTTTTATACGTGTTTGTACAGTTCTAATAAATTCTATAGTAGTTCCAACGGCATTTTTAATTCGAGTCCTGTAGCTCGTAACAATATATATAAACCTACAATCTTTAAGTTTCTTGTCGAATTCACTACAATTACAATATAAATATATTGACTTAGTTTCTAGTCAATATAGTGTAGGCAACTTCACAGCAAAACATAAAGAAAAGACGCAGCCAATCTCATTTGAAGTACCTAATACGCAATGAATGGCATATGGGCAACTTGACAACGTATTCGTTATTGAATTACAGCGATGGTTGTTTATATCGCAATTGCACCGCCGTCCATTCCAAGTAAACGAAGTTTTATCGGGATAAAACGTATACTAAGCGTTGATTCAGGATATAAGTCATCTCTCTATCGAGTTTTATTTATATAGGTTCTATAGTTTTCAAAAAGGATGCGATCGCAGCGCCATATTTTTCGTTATTTTCGTCTATCCTCGGAAACGACGTCTTTTATCGGGATAAAAAGTATCCTAGATTACGCCCTGGCATATGAGTTTGCTCTGTGTCGAGTTTCATTCTAAAAATTGCATTTTCGGAATCTCCTGGTCCGAATGATCAATGTATACAAAGCTGTAGTAACAAAAGTACGTTTAAACGGTTTTATTTGATTTATTATTTTTATTCCGATATTTTGGTTACTTTCAGTAGCTGTGACCACGGAAGACAAAGATATCAAGTACTTTGTCTAATGAAAATACTGCGCTTAAAACCATTAAACCCTACTTTTACTATGACTACGTTTCAGATGAGACTCATAGCGACGACGTTCACAACTGGGATTTATCCCGTTCCACTTGCTTGCGGACGTTACAATCATAAACTCTAGTCAACTCTAGTGGTACGGATTATGGGGCGTTGATGTTATAAACGACAAAATACACAAATGTCATTGGTTGATTTGAAAATCGCGCCTTTTTCAATGTCACATGACGATGATGATAATGACCACAGAGCATTAATTCTCTCTATCTCTTATAGAGAGAATTAATGCTCTGTGGTCAACGGCCACTTCGACCCACCTCACATGGGTCGTTGTGAAAGCTGTGTGATCGAAAATGATGAGGTCGAGTGACGTTTTCGCCACGACCATAACGACCGTGGTCGCCATATGGAACGGTTGACGGAGCATTTCAGTCCTATGTGTATTAGTCGTATTTAAACCTACATAAAAAAACATAATACTTCTTTTTTATATATCGATCAAAAAGTATAATAAGTCGATAAGATAAATCCCTTTTGGAGTGTCTTTATTTAAAAATTATCCTAATCGCTTTAGTTTTGAAGCCTAATGGGTGACAAACAAACATAAATCTGCTTTTATTATATTAATGGGTTTAATATTGACACTACCTAAATTTATATCATATATTAACTTTGGCCACCATTCCATTTGCGTGGATTTTATTTTTATATTTACCTCTATTACCTAAATGGAATTCATTCATTCTACAAATTTAATTAACAATACAACAACAATAACAGCCCATACATGTCCCACTGCTGGGCTCAGGTCTCCCACTATAGGGGAACGGACAGTATACCCGCCACACTTGTCCAAGGCGGCTTGGCAGGTTTAACACATCCGTTATCTCCATGTGCAGGTTGCATCACGATGTTTTCCTTCAACGTTGTTAGCACGTGGTTATTGTAACAATATGCACATTAGGTCAGAAAACTGCTTAAGTGATGCATGCGTTCCGGCCAGAATCGAACCCGCGTCCTTCGAGTCTGGGACGCGTGCGCTAACCATTACGCTACCACGAGTTGTTTTTTAATCAATAAAATAATAAAATTGGCTTCACTGCTTCTCAAAATAATTGAAAACAATTATTGTTAAAAAATTCTATTACTCAATTAACGATTATAATAATAACAATAAAGCCCTTTATTTCCCTAAAAGATAACATATTAAACAAATAAATTCTAAACCAATAAAATATTATTCTTCTTTATCCTTTAAAGCCCCACTTTGGGTATAGGCCCCCTCCAACTTTTTCCACTCTAATCTTGTCCTGTTCATCTAATTTTGGCCAGCTGTTTTCTCTATTTCGTCAACCCAGCGTTCACTGGGTCGCCCTCTCTTTCTTTTCCCCACTGGTCCAGCCCATGTGGTGACTATCTTCGTCCATCTGTTGTCCAGGTTTCATGCTACAAGTCCCGCCCACTTCCACTTTAGACGTTTAGCGTGTAGGAGGACATCTAAAACTTTGGTTCTCGATCTTATGGCCGTGTTTCTAATTTTATATTCAGGATACTCCTTTCCATTCGGCTTTGACATATTTGTATTTTGTCTTTTGTATCTTTTAACGATTAGTAGCAGCTAAAATTTAAAGATTATATTGATATGAATATTATCATACAGTATCATTTTCATATTCTACTAGGATATGCCCGTGACTTCGTCTACACTTCACATGAAAATCCCGGGACACAAAGTACCGCACCACATAAGAAAGAACCTAAGCTATCGTTTCAGTGAAAACTGTAAAACTTGTTTAAAACTGAAAACTCGGAATGAGCTAATTTTATAGACCCAAAGAACTACAAATCGCTCCCGGGAAAATTCCCGCGGGATTCCCGTGATAAAAAAATCACACATTTTTTTACATAAAATTTGCTATCGATCAATGAAAAAATCACATTGGAATTCGTATTTTTTTTTTAAATCTGGTCATTTTAAATAATTCCCAGAAATTTTTCCGCCTGATTCCCATGATAAAAAGTAGCGCAGATTTGAAGTCTTTGAAGAATTTGCTGTGGATCGGCGAAAACTGCATCGAAATCGGCCCAGTAGTCTTTACGTGAATCCGTTTGTTCGGGATTCACGTAAAGACAAGAAAGACAAGAAATTTAAAAAAAATTACATCGTTTTCTCCATCGTTTATATAGTGTATCCCAATTGTTTTTTTTCAAATATCTTCAATGTATAGACACGGCATTTTTAGAATTTTGTATTTATAGATTATATGATTTATTTCTTTATAATGAATATTGCTTTGCATTGTGAAACTTAGAAAATTAAAATATTTGTGGTGGGCTAAACAATAACTTTAACATTTCTGTGACGTCGGCTACTGAAAAGTGGCCGAAACCTCGGATCAAAAATAAAATAAATATCGCGCTTAAAACCGTTAATTAAATCGGTAGTTTTTTTGCCATTATGGCCCGTGGTTTAGGGTTAGAGGCCCCATGGCAAGTGTAATGTAAATGTGGCGTGACACTGACCGGCGATTATCCCTGCCTACACCATATAATAATGCACCCAAGGACAAGCCCCGGCCAGTGTAGGACTATTGTGGGAAATGAGGCCAAAAAGTACCGGGCTATTGGAGTGAACTGCTAGTGGTACTAGGGGTCTGGGAATATGAGGACTATGGCGTCTGCCCATCGCAATGTGGGAACATGGAAAAATGGGCAGACGGTGACTGGTCACTCACTGCATGGACCCCTAAAAGTGCCAAGATTGGCGAGGGGCAACATGGGTGTGAGTGGCTAAGGGGTGTCGAGAGGTGGACTGCAGGTTCACCGAAGCTACTTCCGACATGGTCATTTATCACTTCCACCCCTGGAGCTTGTATCTTAGCTCTAGCGATCCTACTCCATGCCGGCTGGCTAAGGCCAGCACGGAAGCGCGGGCCTTGCGTAGTTTTATCTAGCAGAAACTTTGTACTCCTTTTTATGAAAATGGAGGAGTACGAAATTTCGCTCACTTATCTATATTATATAATTCTTCTATAGGTGTGTTTACAGTCAACTCCTCCTAAACGGCTGGACTGATTTTGATGGTATTTGTTTTGTGTGTTTGAATGAGTCCCCGGATAGCTTAGATTCACAATTGGAACCGATAGGTGGCGCTGGGATCGGGTTCTAGAATCCTCCTAATCACCTGGAGCGATTTTGTTTTTGTGTGTTTGAGTGGGTTCCCGGATGGTTTAGATTCACAATTAGGACCGGTAGGTGGCGCTGAGATCGGGTTCTAGAATCCTCCTAATCACCTGGACCGATTTTGGTGATTTTATTTTTATGTTATGAAACAGTCTTTTAGGAATTCAGAAAATATGGCGGTACGAAGTTCGCCGGGTCAGCTAGTAGTTTATATAGAGAAGAAGCGACAAATGCTAATATTTTTTTAAAATTATTCATTAAATCAATAAAAAAAACATTACACACACTACCATGTATTTGACACACACGCGCATATATACTCTTTTGTTTATTGTTGTCTCGGCGAACAACGTCTTTGACAACAAATTATTATGGTCGAATTTCGACCACAGACAACCATGTGTTCTCATTTATCTTTAAATATAACATTGTGTTGGCCCAGTACAAAAAATTAGAATTCCTCCATTAGAATCCAGAATGAATTTTAATTATTAAATTTTAAACTAACAAGACTATAAGTGGCAAGGTTTGAAAATTCTAATTTAAAGTTTAATTTTGAGTTTTGATAATACGATACGATTCTAAAGGCTATTAAAAGTTTTAATAAGCTTAAAATTTAAATCTCTTTATATATCTACTAGAAAATTAAGGTGGCATGGGCATATAAAGGATGAAAATCATGTGACAAAAATAATGTAGATAGGTAGGTAATGTACTACAAGATTGATCAATACATCAACCCACAGCCAGGTGGTAGGGTATTTGCCCGCCGTGATGGCTATCACCCTTGGTCTAGAGCATTCCGTCATAAGAAACTTGAGTTGTGTTCCAGCTTCCCTTAAGAGAACAGCAGCGCATTTGTAACATCTTTGGTGTTGCAAATGTCCATAGGCGATGGTAACCGCTTTCCATCATGTGGGCCGTCTGCCTGTCTGCTAAACTCATGTAATAAAAAAAAATAAGAATAAAGTGTGTTTTAAGGTGCTGTAACGTAACATTTATGATTCGATTTTGATCATTTAGTTAATCTCACAATGTCAGATGAAGCCTTCGTTGCGTTACAAGTTCTATCAAAATATTACAGATCGTATCAATACAGGTTGCGCACTGTAATGCTCGATTCTCCTCCCTCGCCGATGTAAGGCTTGAATCTGTAACATTACAAGTAGCGCACTGTAATGCTCGATTCTCCTCGCTCACCGATGTAGTTCTCGAATCCGTAACATTACAAGTTGCGCACTGTAATGCTCGTAGTGAGGGGGCACAATTGGGAGTGGAGGGACTATTAAACTGAAGGAGTTTAGACATATATGTATGTTAATTTAAACCATTAGCCTGGCAAGCCTGATAGTGAATTTTATATGTGACAACACTTGATTTAATAAAATTCTCTTCGAATATGGCTTTATTTTAGTTTCATTTCGGCTCTCGTAAATTTATTATTTTTACAGCTATTATTTGTTTTACTGTATTTAACTAATGTATTTTTATATCATTGGAGTACAGCAGACAAGCTGACGGCCTGCCTAATGGAAACCGGTTACCGTTGGCTATAGATGTTTGCAACACCATGACACCAACACGCTGCCGGGATCAAAGAAATTTAATGACACCCCTTTTGAAAAACTTCATATCATAGCACTGTGGGAAATCCTCGTGTAGTGTATGTGCGGGTAAACTGTGATTATGTTCCGCCGCTCAGCACAGAGAGTTGGTATCCAACCGCCAGGGTAGCAGCAGCTCATGCTGAAGTATACCGCTCACACGATGGAAGACTTTGAAACACAACTCGAGGTTGTTATGACGACATACTCTAGACCAAGGGTGGTAGCCATCCAGACGGGCAAATACCCTACCGTCTACCGGCCTCCCGGCCGCAGGAAATAGCGTTCTTTCTCTGTTCCTGCACGGATACGTATATAATTATGTGTTTTTTTTAATTTATTTTAAGTTAAACAACTCTATGAAGAAATATTTTTTTTAAACTTTATTTAACACTTGATATACTTCAAATGGAAGTGGCAATATTTACGTACATAAAAATTACGTAATAATTTATCATTTGTAAATTTTCTTGGCAAATATCCGCAATTATACTCTCTTTTTGGTCTGAAAGGCCAACACAGTTTATTGACACGACTTGTTCATTTGTTTATAGCTTATTAACAGAAAACAGAAATGTCACTTTGACGGCTGTAGGTGTTAAAGTCATGAGTCTATTCTTGGTTAGAATGGCGCCAACGCATAAGCATTCATTTCGCCAATGACACAGTAAGCAGCAAAGCGACAGGTGACGGAATGTAAATAACATGAACTTTTATCGGTATTCGATTGAGTGAAAGAAAAGAAAGAAAGACATTTTATTTAGGACAAAAACAATACAGAGTATGATCAAACAGTAAAATAATAGGAACAGAATAAGTCCTAAAATTGGACCCAGTCTCAGCATATGCTGACCAATTAACACCAGCGCTGTTCTTCCGCCTGGGACCAGCAAGTGAAATCACGAAGGACAATACAACACACATACATACATAATGTACAATGCAGTTAAATAATGTTAAAACTATAACGTATTTATATTGCAAACACCTGTAATCCTGTGGACAAATAAAAAATATATTAAGTTAGACTCTACCTACTATCTATGAACAAATGTTATTAAGCATTAAAATTTTATATATAATATATACATGAACATTATCATTTAAACATAGTAGGTATAGAGTTCACACTGACAGCGGGGAAAATCTCATGGAAGAATATCTAATAGAGTGGAGTTGTAATTTTTAGGGCAATTAAAACACGTCATAGGTCAAAGTGACAGATAGACGCACTATTTGTCACTTTCTCAGTACAAGAGTATTGCCTTAATAGTTAATTACATGATGCTTCTTAATAACTCTAGTATATCTATACATACATATAATAAAATTGTAGAGGTCAAATTTCTGTACAATGAAAAAAAATGCTAAAAACCAAGTCAGGGGATGTAAGAAGTGAAATAGAACTAATTTAGATTTTTATCAAATTTTTTGTTTCTCTGTTTGTCTGTTTATCTGTTTGTACCGGCTAATCTCTGATACGACGGGACCGATTTAAATGAAATTTTGTATGGTGGTAGCTTATATCCGTGGTCAACATATAGGATACTTTTGATCCCGACAAATTAAAGAGTTCCCGTGGGATAGTTAAAAAACCGCACCACGCGGACGAAGTCGCGGGCATCAGCTAGTAGTAAATATGTATATATATCCTGTCCAGATTTTTTCACGCTTCATAATATATTTTTATAAGTAGTTAGTTTAGGGTTGCCAACCCCAAATTTAAAAAACTAAGATTTGAAGTTAGAAATCGTTTGACGTGGAAAATTCCCGCTGGATTCCCAGGACACAAAGTACCGCATTATTTTAAGAATGTAAGCCAACGTTTTGGTGAAAACCGTGTCGGAATAAGGTAAATTTTATGCACCCGAACAACTACAAATTGCTCCTGGGAAAATTCCCGCAATAAAAAATATTACATATTAGGTTGGGGAAAAAGTTTCTTCGCATTTTATATAAAAATTCAAACGGTTTTTTTATAAAGTTTATTTACATTTGACTCAAGTATGTAGGTGCCATTTTGTTGGATAACTTTTTGCCATCTTGTAGGTAGGGACGTGATCCCATTGCTATAAAAATTTTGGGGCTTCTGATCAAAAAACTGCGACAAGTGGTTTTGGCAGTCCTCTCGTGATGTTAACCTGACAATGCCTAAGGAATTCTGCAGAGACCGAAACAGGTGAAAATCTGAAGGTGCAAGGTCAGGACTATACGGCGGATGCATTAACACCTCCCAGCCAAACAATCGTAATTTTTGCTGAGTGGCTAAACATGTGTGAGGTCTAGCATTATCATGGTGAAAAACCACACCCCTTCTGTTGATGAATTCCGGCCGCTTTCTCTCAACTTTTTACTTTAATCTCATCAGTTGTTCGCAGTACAGTTCAGAATCTATGGTCCTGCCTGGCGGTAACAGCTCATAATGAATAATGCCCTTCCAATCCCACCATACACACAGCATCACCTTGTTGCATGTTAACTCGGGTTTCGAAACAGTCTTTGCTAGCCATCCGTAAAAAAATCACATTGGAATTAGATTTTTCATGAAAAAGGTAATTTTAAATAATTTCCAGAAAAAATCCAGCGTGATTCCAAGGATAAAAGTAATATAGATTTTAAGTCTAATAGTTTGCTGGCGACCATCAAAAACCGCATCGAAATCGGCCCAGTAGTTGTTACGTGAATCCCGAACAAAGAGCCAAACAGATAAACCGACAAATAAACAAACACACAAGATATTTAAAAAACTTGCATCGCGTTCTCCATCGTTCACATACTCTATTCCAGTTGTTTTTTTTTTAATTACTTCAATGTACAGACACGACATTTTTAGAATTTAATAATATTCTATCTCTCTTTGATCTCTCTTTAACACTTCTGCTATTTGATAATGGAGTGTACGTCTCGGTCTACCGGCACCACCAACTCTACTATTGTGGCACACTCTAACCCATTTATACTGGTTCGATTTTACGGACTGTATAGCAGAGGTATGACCTGGATCCTTGCACTATAAAAACAGAAGCTCCACCAACCTTGAGATCCGCCCTCTCTTGGCTCGGTTCAGGTTGCACTCGGGAACAGCGTACGGCACTATGGTTTCACTTTAGAGCAAGGATTCCCAAAGTGCTCGATATCGACCCCCTGGGGTCGAAATCGGTTTCCCAGAAGTCGACATAAACGAAAACAGATTTTGGAGATCGACGAGGTCTGAAATCGACCCCTATAATTTAACACAAGTTCTTATTTGAAACTTTCAAGATACTGTATAAGTTATATTACACGTACCAACCTGTTATAAAAATGACTAATATTTTGGTAGAAAGTATCATTGTTGTACTTTTAAAGAACTCAACAAGTTGATAAACGTGCACAAGTTCGTACAAAATGAAGATCTCGGCAAATCAATACGCGTGGAGAAGTTCTTGCAAGATAATGAGCTCGAGCGTACTAATTACGTAATTTTGATGAGAAAATGATGTCAACTTTACTCACTTAACCAACTGCAAAGTTTTAGAATCGATAAGTATTTTGTATCAATACCAAAAAGACTAGAGATAGGTTAAAAAACCTACTAATACCTACCTACTAATTACTATAAAAATAGTAATTTGGCTATGGGGGGTCTGAGGTATCAGTTCATTTTGGAAAAGGGGTCTCTTGCCCAAAACAGTTTGAGAATCCCTGCTTTAAAGCTATCACTTTGTACACAGATTAGGTTTTAATAAAGGTTATTGGCACGGCCAGTAATTTTAACAACTTGATTTATTGAAACGTTGACAGCAATCAAAATGGCTGTGCTTACCCTGCTGTGCATTGGCCGTCGCCTCACACAAAAAGAAGCTAGGCAACAAAATCAATGGAGCGAAGTTTTACCTACTTATTATAGGCAAGAAACTCGTTTTGTCAGTCTACTTTTATTCATACTCGCTACTTGTCCAAGCCACCTTCATATTTGACGCAGCGCGGTGTCACTCCAATAAAGCCAGCTCTAAAAGCTGTAATCAAGATACCTAGTAATTCTAGTATGACTCTATCATCTTAAATATAGAGCGTAATAATCTAATTTCATGCGTAGACAGTCTCAAAATATCTGATTTCCGTTGCTTAGTAACCAAGCGCGATTTTAATAGTCTAGGCATAAAATCAGGCTTAGCGAAGGTTCATCGGCAGCTGTTTTAGGCACGAATCTCAGATTATGTACGCTTGTGGAATAACATTGGTTTATTTAGTTTCAGCGATAATTTGATAGGATGTTTACTTAAGTAACATGTTTGTAAGATGGTACACGGATGTAAAGATAATGGAAACGATCGCTTTGACGTTATTTAATTTCAGTTTGCAAGTTGTTTTGAAACCTAACCAATGAAAATAAAAAGAGAGAGAGAGAGAGATAATACTTTATTGTACACCATTACAGAAAACACAGAAAACCTTTTAGCTTAAAAATATTCTAAATGTGCACAATGGGCGGTCTTATCACTAAGAAGCGATCTCTTCCAGACAAACCGTGGCAGGAATAAAACAGATTCGATTTGTCAACGGTGGTATACGTAAATATTATATGATATGCTCTTACTTACATTGTATTTTATTCAATAATAAACATATAAGTATGTTAAATATTATATAAGTAATAATTATACTAAATACACCTATTAATATTACATACTTAAATATATACATATACACATAAATATACATAAAAATATCAAACATCATTATGTGTGTATGTAACAGTAGAATATGAATGTATTTATTTCAATATAGAATCTTACAGAGTACTTATTGGAAGTCTTGAATCTGTCACCGCTTCCAAAGCAATTTTAATTATTGTTAAGGGGCCATCAACAAATTACGTCACACGAATGTCATGATTTTTCAACCCCTCCCCCTTCCTTTTCACAGCTGGTCACATTCGTGAGACTCCTCCTACCTAATGTGACATAACATATTTTCCAATTTTACATCGAGAAGTTATTAAACTAAAACAGCAGTTCCGTAATTATCTTAAATATATTAAAATATGACGTATACGATATACTTTAAAATGTGAAGTCACGAATTTTAGAACCCCTCCCCATCCCTTGTCACACAATGTCACACTTCGTCGACCCCTCTCCTCCCCTTTAACGTTGACGTAATTCATGGATGACGTTTACCTAGAAGATACCTATTCACTCGTGTGTCAGGAAAAACAGATTCTGGCAAATTATTCCACTCTTCGGCAGTGCGCACCAGAAAAGATGAAGAGAAACGCTTGGTTCTGACTGGTGGTGTTTCCACCGTGCAACGGTGGCGCAAACCGGTGCGTCTGATTGTTCGATGGTAAAAAGGGGATGGAGGAATCAGCTCGTACAATTCTAAGGAAATTTTAAGGGAGGGGCGCCCCTTGAGAGGAAATATATAAAATATCCTACTAAACTACTACTACAAGGGAAACACTACTGGGGATGGATAAAATGCCTATCCAAGTACACCCTCGCCTCGTCCTTTTTCGACACAACCACTTGATCACTGAGTATATTACGTTATTATTACTATTATAATGTTCTTACTCACTAGTAAATATGTAAAATTCTCTATAAATAAACAAATATATTACGCGAGAGCAATCAATCTGTGCGTCTTCAAGGCAATTCCGCGGCATACCGTCTTTTCGAGGCGATAAAAAAGTGCCCTTGTATGAATCGTGTAACAATCGAAAACCGGCGTAGGTTCTAACTCGATATCTGTATATATAATTTCTATATAATAATTTTTTTATGATGTATTTAAGGAATTCATAAACCATCTAATTACATACCTAAAGTGCAGCTTTTTTAGTTTGAGAATAAATAAAGTCATTGTTAAAATGTCACATCTAGTTGCCCTAATCCATCGCATCTCAAATATCAGCACTCGATCTGTCTATTCTTGTACCCTATTAATGCTTTATTTTCCTAAGAGTGACTATCTTCTGATAATTACAAGTAAAAACACGATTATTCTTGGTGAAATCAATGACGCACGCCCTGTCGATCAAAGGACAATGCTTGAAACGGGATATCTTAATAGTTCTGGCAGTGGGCGGCTTGATATGTTTTGTTTCCATCACCTCTACAGAACCTTCGTCGTGGGCGGACAGCCACGCCCTTGACTCATTCTTATACTTTAGGTAAGAGAATTTTTTTGACGAGGGAAAATCCGTTTGAGGACAAACCGACGCGGGAGAAAGCGCAGGGCGTGTGGTATTCGCTGCGTTAGGGACTAATTATACTTACTAATGGTCGCCCAGTGGTCGAAATTCGACCATAATTGATTTAATTTATAAGTTTGAACATTATTAAGGTTCTGTTGTCAAAGAAAGGTGTAGTAGCGGCCATCTCCCATAATCTCAATAATTACTTAAATATAACCTACTGTCACTCTCTAATAGACGTCTTTTACTGGGCTCTATGTTGCTTTATAAATCTTGTCACAATTATATAAACTGCTTGCCTCTTACTAACACTTACTAACTCTTACTAACACTATATGTTACTGCGTCCCAAGGACAGTGCTTAGACGCGCGGTAAAAATTCTGCGGCTTTTTTCTACGACTTCCTGTCGTACTAACGCAGGACTTCGTACCACACACAATGTAGCAACTCGTCAACAACTACAATAGATATTTTGAAAACATCGACATCTTTGCACTTTCCTTGGGTGCTTTTAAAAATTATGTTATTAACGCCATTAAGGATCAGGCACTTTAATTTTCTGTCAGTTTTATATAACATGTATATACGCGTGCCGATGTGTGTGTTTGTTTGCACGTGCGCGTGCATGTGTGTGTATGTTCGTGTGTGTATATCTGAGTGTGTGTGTATATGTGAGTGAGTGTGCGTGTGAGTGTGTGGGTGCGCATAAGTTTTTGTATATGTCCTGTATTTCTTTTAAAGTATTGTACACTACCATCTTTTAGTTCGTGGATAATGTAGTTGGATAAGCATTGATTTTATACTTTTTTTTATTAAGCAACTTTAGTTTATATCTGTTTATTATCCTAAATAAATAAAATAAAAAATAAGACTATACTTCTATAATCACAGATTTCGCCAAGTCTTCACTGTTAATTTGACTTTAACAATAAACAAAAGAGTATATATGCGTGTGTGTGTCAAATACATGGTAGTGTGTGTAATGTTTTTTTTTATTGATTTAATGTATTATTTTTTATGCATAATTTCAAAAAAATATTAGCATTCTGCACTCCTTCTCTATATAAACTGTAAGTGTGCAAAATTTCATACTCCTCCGTCCGCGCAATTTTTGTAAAAAGGGGTACAAAGTTTTTGCTTCACGTATTAATACTCGTATAATGATGGTGATGATTCAGCTCAATTCAGCTTTTGGCCATAGACAACACCAGTTTTGTATGAAAATACGTAAGCATCCGTCCAGCTTTTCGCATAGATTTTTATGTATCAATTAATAATTAATTATATAAATTTATTCAAAAAATTTTAAATAATGCAACGACTTTTTTATATTTTCCTTTTTCTATTTTTTTAGTAATTAATTATATTGGTTACTTTTTTTAATTTTGACATATGACGGCCTCTGTGGTTGAGAGGGCTAACCCTCTTCCGGCCTACCTCACTGCAACGCAGAGGCTACGGGTTTGATTCCTGGATTAGTAAATTTCGGAAACGTAATTTCTCCGTTATTTACTATGGTCTGGATATCTGGGATCGGCCCCAGAGTAGTTCGTTGTATATTACTTATAACACAAGCGTAACTTGTTTAATTTGGGGATATACAATATGTGTGTTTGTCTGCCGATTATTATTATTATTACACATAATCGTATTTGCGTGACATTTTTTCAATATTGATCTTATATAACATCTTATGTCATTTTCTTACCTTTGTATTTCTTCTCGTTTGTTTGAGCCAATTGTTTAGTATATAAATAATATTTTAGTGGAAACGATTGATATACGTATTAATTTTGTGTTTTATAAATAAGAATATTAATGATTGTATGTTTGTCAAATAAATCTATTAAGCTTTCGCGGCAAACTGGCTTAAAATGAAGACAATTCGCCGCGGTCAGCGCTGGGCTCTTATCATTGGTGAATACCACCCAACGTCGAACGCAGTCGTTAGCAGGCGCTAGAAGTAGCGCCTGCTAACGACAGCGTTCAAAGCATTTCTGGAGTATTCAGCGTTGCATGCGGCCTGCCTACCCACACTTTGTCGACAGGTTTCAACTTGAAAATCAGAGAGTAATGGACGCGTCCCAATTACTCAGCGCTTTACGCGATAGTTAGAAGCCGTGATACTAGCGAGAGCCTTTACAATCTTACGCTGCTGAAAAAGTGTAACCAAAATCATCCAGCGAAACACGAATGGAGCTGAATAAATGTAGTTAATCCCTTAAAGTGACACTAGCACCTACGAAGAAGTATCAATGCCACCCCAGTCAGTGATACCCACTAAAATTCCTCAGTGTTCCTTCGCTTTTTATATTTATTGCGAAGATGGCAAACAGGCAGACGGCCAAGCTCATGGAAAGTGGTTACCATCACCTATAGACGTTTGCAACACCAGGCCCGAAACCAACGCATTGCCAACCTTTAGGATGGGGTAAAGAGGATGGAATAAGAGAACATATAAAGTGATCAGACAGGAAGAATAGGCTAGAGGGAATGGGATATGAATAGGCGGATGAGATAGGGAACATAGGATAAGATTCTGGATAGGATAAGATAAAATAATAGGATAAGATAAGGGGATAGGATAAGATAAGAGGATAGGATAAGATTCTGTTTGCGTGGTATCATTCTGATCGGGCCGGCTTTAAGAGCTATAATCAAGACAGTGATGATATCGACCTATAATAAACTTTAAATCCTTTTCTCCTTTTAAACCATTTCCTTTGCATAAAGTCGTCAAAAAAAGGAATATGTCAACAGATGGCGCCATCTGTATACGCGGTCGACTGCGAAACGTCAAAGCTGTCAACAAAAGCTCTCTCTCTCTCTCAACCGACACGTACGTGCAAGTTAAAACCGAAAAATATTTAAAATTATCAAAGCTTTGCGAGGATCAAAGTCCAGGTAGGTTCCTTTTCCTTCCTTGCCCTTACATATCACACAGTGGTATTAACTGAAATCTTTACCAGTGATTCTTGCTTGGCTTTGTTTTGGCTCCTTACCCTTTAATTATGATGAAGTGGAAGACATCTTAGTTACATTAGTTTGAATCTGATACATGCTTAATGTATTCAATAAGACTCAAAACAAATCATTAGGGATTTGTGTTCCATTCAAACTACCACCCGCACACACATACACACACAAACACACACACACACACACACACACACACACACACACACAAAACAAACACACACACACACACACACACACACACACACACACACACACACACACAAACACACACACGCGCATTATAATACACACACGCACACGCATATACAAACATACACGCGCCCAACCGCACCTAACACCTGTTTGCTACTTACCCACTCCGGACACAACCACTCGAAACCCATCTATTTATCTCTTTCTTCATTTTTTTTATATTTGTAAAAGTACTCTCTGTAATTCAGAGAGCGAAGAGCGAGGTTTCCCAACACAAGTATCATCTGATTACTTTCTGGGAAGCCCCGGCAACTTACATGTATGGACTTATTGAAATAAATTCATTTTGATTTTTATTTTGTTTTATTGCATGAGTTCAGCAATCAGACAGATAGCTCACCTCACAGAAAGCGGTTACTATCGCCTATGGTTCTAATAAGCTCTGACCTTTATCAAATACATAAATGAAATTAATAGCCCGAATCAAGCCCTATTGACAGTAAATAAATTAATAATAAGTCCAGTAATTCAGAGTCAGCGGGAACTAATCAAGTCTATCAAGCTTTCTTAATTAAAGGGAGTAATTGATTATTTGACACAAACAGTGGTCGGTCATTAATTCATCATAGATAATTCTTGGCTTTGATAAACAGAGCCTTATTAATCTATATACATATAATAAAATTCTAGAGGTCAAATTTCTGTACAATGAGAAAAAATGCTTAAAACCGAGTCAGGGGGATGTAAGAAGTGAAATAGAATTTTTCAAATTTTTTGTTTCTATGTTTGTACCGGCTAATCTCCGAAACGACTGGACCGATATAAATGAAATTTTGTGTGGTGGTAGATTATATCCCTGGTCAACATATAGGATACTTTTGATCCCGAAAAATTAAAGAGTTCCCGTGGGATAGTTAAAAAACCGCACCACGCGGTCGAAGTCGCGGGCATCAGCTAGTATATATTATAATTATCACCCGGTGCTTTGACTACATTTATTGTTTAATAATAATTGTTCTACCTTGAAAAAAATAAAATCTAAATACCGATTCCAGTGCCACCTACCGGTTCCAATCGTGAATCTAAACCATTCGAACCCACACCAAAAAATCATCAAAATCAGTCCAACCTTTTAAGAGGAGTTCAGTAACATACACACAAACAGAAGAAATATATACCTATATATATAGATACATATAATATCTACTCAAAAATGTCCTACTGTTGGGCTCGGGCCACCCAATTATAAAAGAGCGGATAGAATACCCGCCACACTTGTCCAAGGCTTGGCACGTTTGACACAAAATTCTCAACCCTCAAAATTTTGAGGATGTATGGAGCAAATATTATCCGTCCAAGAACCGAGAAAGAATACAATTTCCTGCTGCCGGGTGGCCTGTCGTAAGAGGCGACAAAACAACCCACAGCCAGGTGGTAGGGGTGGATGGCTACCACTCCTGGTCTAAAGTCTGTCGCCATAACAACCTTGAGTTGTGTTCCGGCATTAGTGACCAGGTGCCAGTCCTCCTTAAGAAAGCAATAGCCCATTTGTAGCACCTTTGGGTGTTGCAAATGTCCATAGGCGATGGTAACCGCCTTCCATCAAGGGGGCCGTCTGCCTGTCTGCTGAACTCCTGCAATAAAAATAAAAAATAGACCCCATATTAGGATTCAGCACATCGAAATATGTAAGAACTAGCTGATGCCCGTGACTTGTTTTTGCGTTAGTTTAGCGTTTTTTAACTTGTTAGTTAAAAACAACTGGTTAGTTGTATACCACGGGAACGCTTTAATTTTTCAGGATTAAAAGTATCCTATATGTTAACCAGGGATATAAGCTACCACCATACAAAACTTCGTTTAAATCGGTCCCGTCGTTTCGGTGACTAGCCGGTACAAACAGAAAACAGAAAAACATAAAATTTAAAAAAAATCTAATTTAGTTCTATTTCACTTCATACATCCCCTGACTCGGTTTTTAGAATTTTTTTCATTGTACAGAAATTCGACCTCTACACTTTTATTATATGTATATATATAGATAGATGAGTCTGGTCAAAAGTACAAACCACTATTTTTTGGGCCTATGTAATTTAAACACTCGAGCAACCGTTGCCTCGACTTGCATCATGCACTTTTGTCTTAGATCCTGCTTTGTATGGCACAGCGGTGCGCCGGCGCATGTGACACGGCACGTAGGCCCCGTTTGAGGTAACACTTTTTTATAATTTCACTTATCAGTCAGTTTCTATATACCTTACCATCTACAGTTTCTATACTTACTGGATACAATTTAACATGGACCCCAAACAAGGAAAATCGATTGAATTAATGAATGAATCTTTATTTATAGAAATACAGGTCATAGTTGTACAAAAGATGGTAAACAAAGTCGATTGGTATCACTGTATTTGACATAAGCATGGTCATACAAATATTTGTGTACATGTCAATCTAAAATATTATAACAGTTTTAAATTTATAAACATAATTTGATTAATTATATAATAAGTAATATAGAAACAAAAGAATTTCAACAAAATAGAATATACAGATGTCAGAGGCAAAAATAAAAATATAATCATTTACCTAATATAATCCTTAATATTGTTACAACTTAGGCCCTGACAAAAACAAATTCCACGTACAGAACTGTAAAAGCACGTTTTATTACCTGTCGACATTTGAACTAATTGTAATCTTTTTATAATCGTCTTCATTTTGTTCACTTATTTATTGGCATGTGTTTCTAGTTATTGCGGAGAACAGACTATTGTTCTATTGTACTCGTTTACGGCCGCTTGCAGGCTGCATCATTAACCAGGTGTTGCGGATTACAATTACAAGATAATTCTAGGAAATTGTGTCGACGTTGCCGGGAACGTCGTTGCCGTTGTGAAGTATAAAACGACGGCCCGATTGAGAGAGGAGTCAGTTGAGCGACAACTACGATCAAGGCGTGACGTGTGTACATTCGGGAACCTATTATCGACGGACTTTGCCCGTTTTATTGAATTACGACTTTCTGCATTACGTTTGGATTTGTTGTGTTCGGCTATATTTGTACCTGTATTATACGTGTTTGTATAGTTCTAATAAACTCTATAATAATTCTAACGGCATTTAATTCGAGTCCCGCTAACTCGTAACAATATCATAAACACTTTTCATCAGCCATGAATGTAATTTTAATTTTAATTTTCTTTTTGGCAATTCTCTTATTGATATGGATATCGAAGTAAAAACTTTTATGATCATCACTTGGCAGTTTTTTTGTCTTAATATAGTGTTGCAGTTAGATATAATTTTCTACCATGGGTAAAGTTATAGTGGATAGTGTTAAACACTTCATAGAATATTAATTAGATCTATATACTGTATATTTGTAGATGATTAAACAACATGTACATGTAGCAAAGATATAATAATGCCCCTACTCCATCTACATTAATATTAGTGTTAATAATTGTAGCCAAATGTGTCTTATTTATAGAGTTAAAAATAACGCCATTAATCATTAGCTACATTAGTGCAGTATATACATGATTTATCTGTCAAAGTTTAACGTCATTAACAATGTGGCATATCATATACGCACGCAACCGTTGGCTATATCTGCGTAACACAGTCACTACTTTACACTAATTTTAACCCAGGTTTAATCAAGTAACGCAGGTATCAAGTTAGTGGGAAAGGAAATGTGCCCTAAAAGTAAATCACTTAATAAACATCTATCAGATCACAAAACAGTTAAAATATGGACTGTCACAAGGAAGTATACTAAGACCACTTTTATTTTTAGTATGTGTAAATGACTCCACATTGTATAATTCATCCAATCCATCTCTGCTTTCTTTCACCTTCTCCTAATTATTCGGTGTTGGTACAATATATATTTTCCTTCCATACTCCTTTGTTCTGAAGTACACGTAGCTTTCTTTCCTCCTCACATGCCCTTACCACGTTAGTCTTCTTATTCTCAGTTTTTGAGTCACTGGTACAACTTTCAAAGATCTCCCTATGTACTCATTCTTTCAGAGAGATCATAATAATTCAGAGGTAACAAATAACTACTAAAAAAGTATTATCTAATTTTCTTGTTCATTGATTTATTATTATTAAGATTACAGACGATGATATTAGACAGCTAATATATCTAAAGTTCGATGAACTCTTCAGACATGTTCAGAAATTACTTATTCATTAGAAATATTCCAGACAGTAATATATCAAATGATGAAATACAATATTCTGTTGCCTCAGCGAATATGAAATAATTATCTACTTTTATATCATCAAATAACCTCGTAACACATTCTCTTATGTTGGCACTGTAGATTATAGACAGGTAGCCAGAGCGTTCAAAAATCTGCTACGACTTTATATTTACTATATCACCTATGTATGTTTTACCAATTTTTTTAGTTTTCAAATTACAATTTTTTAGCGAATTTTGGAAAATTTTGACCGCATCGACTTTAAATCGATACAAAATTCTGAAAAAAAAGAACTGTAATATACTATATAAACGATGAAGACCACGATGTATTTTTTTAGATTTCTTGTCTTTTTATCGCGTAGTCTGTTTGTTCGGAATTCATGTAAATACCAATGAGCCGATTTCGATGCGGTTTTCGCTGATCGATAGCAAATTTATGTCTGATTTTCCATCTCGGGCATCCCGCGGGAATTTTCCCTTGCGCGCTTTGTAGTTGTTCGAGTGCATAAAAATTAGCTTAATCCGACAGTTTTCACTAAAACGATAGCCTACATTCTTTTTAAAATGCTGTGGTAATTTGTGTCCTGGGAATCCCGCGGGAATTTCAAGTCAAGTGTGGACGACGTTGCGGGCATATCCCAGTACTTCGTTTTCGGTATGTTTATTTGGG
The DNA here is from genome assembly GCA_039645545.1 of Dendrolimus houi. Lineage (NCBI taxonomy): Eukaryota > Metazoa > Arthropoda > Insecta > Lepidoptera > Lasiocampidae > Dendrolimus > Dendrolimus houi. The sequence goes on along the minus strand of CM077143.1, from coordinate 11,702,994 downwards.
AGTTTTTTTTTGTTACTACTTATGAATTATACTTGTACAAGTAAAATAATTAGCACTCTAGCATCCAATACAAGTTACTAAAATTATATTTGAAAGAGAAAGAAATTGTTTCGAGTGAATCAGACTCGAATTTCCAATCTTATATTAAAAATTGAAAATGTTCGTTTCATTTTTTTTTTGAAAGAAACTTTCTGACCACCTGTATACACTAACCATGCTCGCGACTTACTTCACTTAAGATTGACATGAACTACCCGTGAGCAGGTTTGCCGATAGCCTCATGATGTCACGCGTCGATGACCAGTAGGGTTGACAAAAAAGGTTACATCAATAGTTGTTGCCATAAATTTATTATTTTATTTTTTTATTAATTTCAATTATATAAAAATACCAATCATTTTAATAATAATCTAATAAAATTATTATTTTAATAACTAAAAATAAACTAAGTTATAAATAGTACAAGCTATTATAGACTGTGTAACAAATCGCTGCCAGATGGGAGCGTGCCTAGAAGGCTGGCGCTGTATAGCGATGCTTATTTGTTGGACGAAATATGAGCCAGCCTTCTGATCACGGGTTGCATCAAAGAGTTTCTTGCAAATCTCTTTGAAGAAACTCTTTACCGATGGACCCCACAGACCTAATGTTTTAACTCCAAACGGCACAAATATGTAACCCCTTCTTAAGGTTCCATATTAGCGCCGTTTGAGAGCTTCAGCTTTTGAAGCAGCGTTGCCAGCCTCTAACTCAGTCATTGGAAGATGTGACGGCGCTAGAGTATCTACACATGGCGCGTCCCAAACAAGCGGCCCTCCCATCTTCCAAGGAATAAGTGACATACCATCCGGCCTCTTGCCATCGTCGCATACCAAGCCATTCGGTTCTAATATGACCGGTACGCCGACGCTGCTAAGAGCCCGGCGGATGATGTCATTGAGGTTGGCATGGCAAGATCTTCGACCAGCACTATATAAACATGCTAATCCGTGGTGTCCATAGGGGTCCACCATAATTCCACACTGGCAACGATGGGGTACACAACTTGGGGCCCCCAAGCGAAGGCTCGCAGCTAATCGAAAAGTAACATTTTTATTGTATATACGCATATACAATAATAGTAAGTAATACAATACAATAATTGTAAGTAATACAATACAATAATAGTAAGTAATACAATACAATAATAGCAAGTAGACATCGGCAAACCTGCGGCTTTACAGATTCTCACCCGTACGTCCGTTAATTACGTAAGGCATTTATGGGGGATGGTCGGGCCGAATCTCATCTAATCTTACTTTGGGCAGGGGGGTGTCAAATCACTATCATCATTGTAGTGGAACACTTACAAACCAATAGATGGCGCTGTACAATAGTTGAGGTCGCAAACGTTTCCCAAAACATACAAAGAATATATACAAATTTTCAACAATAACAGATGGGCCATGCAGTGTGCCTTTGGGATGCGCTGCCTGTGAAAATCAGGCGTGCTCGGTCTCTTCAGCAACGGACTCGTGAAGGATTATTACCTCTGGCTCTAAAGTCAATCATAACATCTTCATCTCTCCCATATTTACGTAATTCTATACATTATTACTATGATTATTATTTATTTATATATATATCAATATATGTATATTTTGTCTTATACTTTCATTTAAAAATTTTATATGTATACTTTTTTATTGTAATCATATTGCAAAACTTACATGTTACACAATTTTTCTCTAATCCATCCTAAGGTTGTCTGGAAGAAAGTGCTTTTAGTGATAAGATCGCCTATTGTCTTCTGTACTTAAACTTCTTTTTAAAGAATTTTATCTTAATGTTATGCAATAAAGTATATTCTATTCTATTCTATGGGCCTGCGAGGAAAAACACTAACGTCGCTGGAAGATCTTCCTTTGAGATGGAGGAGCATTCCATCTCACTCCTCCATCTAGTCAGGGCATCCCTACATCATCATGATCCAAGCGTTAAATCCTAGGGTCAGCTTTCCTACTTTTTCTACTGCACTTCGCGCGGTCTTCAGCATCCCCAATTTTGAGACCATTGGTACGTATGTCCTTCACAATGTCAAGCCAGCATGTCTCGGGCCTTCCCCTTCGACCAGGACCTGGCGGAGGCGGCATGGCTAGACATCTGTTCCCCACATAACACGAGAGGTGACCCCGCGAATATCGCGTAATTATTTTCCGCGCGAAAATATGTCACATTGCAAGGGAGTTGAATTACATGTAATAAAACATGTTTCGTCAGTAAAATATGCCTAGTCTTACACAAAAATGTTTATCGTACTTTCCGAACGTCCAAAGTAGCACATTGATTATTAGATTTAACTTACTACCTCATCTCCCTCTCGCGCAGATTCTTTGACCGAGCCCCCCATCACCCGAACCCTCTGATGACGGAAACGGTCAATTACAAACCTACTCCGAATGTTCCCACGAGAAAACGACGTCCTCGCAATATACTCATTGACGAGTAAGATAAAATCACTCGACTCCTCGCGATAATGAACCCCCCGAAGCTCAGAACATCAGCCTGGCATAGACGCTGGAGAGCCCTACCCTGATCCTCTCATTCAAAGACCCACCAATCGCACCCACTCATTACAGACACAAGTAGCCACACAAGATTAACTTAGGCGTGTTGCTGGAGAGTTTCTCCCGCTGCTTCTTCTCTGCCAGCTATAACACGGTGCGAAGCGGATATAAAGATAGAATGGGATTGGCTCCCCATTATAACACATCAGCCTGTTGCCTTAGCTCATTCAGCCTCTCGCGGCTTAATCCGATAGAATCACTCCCTTCCGCAGCGGTCGAGCCGAGGTCGAACCTCACAGGAGGTGCCTCCTCGAGCGTGCTGCTTCCGGGCTAAACGCCTCCGCTCTCACGGACTCGGAAAGCCCCCAAAGTCCGGTATCGCTGAAACAGCCATCTGCCACTATTCACCTGGATCCTGCAAAAACAGTCTTTAATAAAAATATTAAACAAAGTATTTGGGTTTTTTCTATTTAATAAATCCAAACACCTTAAAGTTGTCGCTGTAATGTCATTGTTGTTGCTATGGTGACGTATAAGTGTTTGACTTTTTAACGATTTCCGAGCACTGGTTCTGTTTTCACGAAATAGCTACAGAACGTTATATAAAAACGTAACTCATAACACGCCGGAATAGTGACGTGTTATATGACGTCAAGGTCCCGAGGAATTTCATTCATTGAAGCCGTGTATCTACGTGATAACGACCACGTGTCAAAAAAACACGCCAGCTTTTACTGTTCTAATTAGAAATTTTAAGCTAATTTCAACTCTAAAGTGTCCAATTTAAAGCACATAATTTATTCGATAAACGAAAATGAAGTTTGCCACGAATTACAGAGACAAACTTATAATTTGCACATCGAAACAATATATGAAGCAAATTTGAATTTTATATTTAAACGTTTAAAGTTACATAGATTTCAAATTTCGAAATTAGAACTGATGACAACTTTCAAACTGACGCAACATTTGCGTTCGATAATAATTTTGTTCAGAGATTTTAAACTCTATGCCCTTGAATTTAGATAATAGATGTTATGTTTGACTGCAATTTAAATATGTTTTACATTCCGTAGAACTTGTGAGATTTTGACAGTTTTTTTTTTATTCCAAGAACGTTTTAGCGCCAGCAGCATTTCATTCAATGAATGAGTCAACATAGTTGAAGTCGTATGATGTAATCTTTTATCTATGTTACGTTGAACTTTGGCCATTTTGGGGATTTTGACGGGACCATATAACCATTTTATTATAGATAGATAGAAGATAGAAAATACTTTATTGTTCACCACATACACATAAAGTAAATCATTTACAGTCATTGCGTGCCAAGGCGGGAACAAATGGCGGCCTTATCGCTTTATAGCGATCTCTTGCAGACAACCCGGGCTGTGGATTGTGTGAAAGAATTGAGAATCGAGAGTGTATGATGGTGGTGTGCAAATCAAATACATGTAATTAATAGGATACACAGATATATATATACATATAATTAAGAAAAAGAAAAAGAAAATCACACATATTAATATTATATATATCCAAATATATACAATATTAATAAATATATTAACAAATTAAAATCCATACAATTTGATATTAAATATTAATTAAAGTGAGAGATAATATTCTCTTACCAATTTTTGAAAGTGGGGGGTGATTTTGCCTGTCGTATGTTTTCGGGCGATGAGTTCCACAGTCGAACAGCCTGCACAGCGAAGAAGTTGGTGTAGAATGTAGAAGCGTGTGCAGGTATTAAAGTAAGATTATCAGAGGAGCGCAAATTACGGGTGTGAGAAGTATGGAGGAATTCGAAACTTTCCTTTAGATAGGGAGGGGTAGAGGGAATAAATAGTATGCTATACAATAAATGAAGAAGGTGAGCATTCCGGCGAAATGAGATTGATAACCACTTGAGCTTCTTACGATATCCAGTGACATGGTCATATTTCTTTATAATTATATGATATTATGCAGTTTTATGGAGTTCGAATGAAGACGCGTCCGACGTCTGAGACATAAAACTAGACTATATACTACTACACGCTGTCATACGACTTCTAGACGCTTCATATATCTTACTATTCATTCACTTGCCTTACCATGGGTTAAATTTTGACATTACTTGTATGGAAGTTATGTCAAATTTTAACCGATAGTAACGCAAATTAACGATCGATAAGATATAGGAACCGGCCATTAGTCAATTGTATGATCTAATATTTATATTGTTACTATTAACGCGTGCTAACGATGAAGAAATCTTGGGTCCAACAATAAAAAAGATGGCAGCTGGAGGATCCGAACCAACTCCGAAATGAAAGACCTCATAGCCTAGCCCAACATAATTGGAGAAATAAAATCTTCTTTTAACCTTTAGCCTACATACATAAAAATAAACTATAATATATACATATAATAAAACTGTAGAGGTCGAATTTCTGTACATTGAAAAAAAAATGCTAAAAACCGAGTCAGGGGGATGTAAGAAGTGAAATAAAACTAATTTAGATTTTTACATATTTTTTGTTTCTCTTTTTGTCTGTCTGTTTGTACCGGCTAATCTCCGAAACGACTGGACCGATGTCAATGAAATTTTGTATGGTGGAAGCTTATATCCCTGGTCAACATATAGGATACTTTTGATCCCGAAAAATTAAAGAGTTCCCGTGGGATAGTTAAAAAAACTTTCCAAGCGGACGAAGTTGCGGCCAGAAGCTAGTAACTAATAATTCAAAATAAACTACTTAAGTATCATTTTCAAATTTTCACTGTTTTGGTCTAAAAAATATTATTATTAGTTTTATGTCGGTCCAAATTGGACCTATTTTAATCATCGGTCTTATCGACTCTCCAATCTGTGCTGCATAATGTAAAACTCGTTCCTAATTCTCTCGCAGGCTTAGTCCTATAGATTTGTGTTTATCTCTGTTTAGTGTCGCTTTTTCGTTTCATCGAGATTCAAATCACAACGATTCTAAAGAAGTTTCAGTTAAATAATAATCACATGAATACCATATCAATGAACGACCTCTAACACCGTGATCAATGAGTCAAATTTTCCCCAATTTCCCGTCTAGGCGTAATATTGTATCAATTAGCCGCTGTCCTGAAGCGTCCCTATAAAAGGGTGGGTAATGGAAGACATGTCGTATTCCAAACGCAGAGACCGCCGCGACAACAAGTGGTTCAAAAAATTAAGCAACAAGTGTTTGTGGTCTAACGGTGTGAAAACTTCAAGGTAAGTTCTGATCGATATGTCTTCTATATATATTAATAATGTATTGCCTTTCTAACCGACTTCAAAAAGGAGAAGGTTCTCAATTTGATTGGTATTTATTTTTTATTTTTATGTATGTATACCGATTACTCTGAGATTTATGATCCAATTTACGTGATTCTTTTTTAGTTTGATGCGACATAGTTGTCATTTGGTCCTCTAAAAATTTTACATAGTTCGGTACAGTAGTATTCATTTTATGAAAAAATTTGCGTTCCGTTCCGTATGTACACCGATTACGCTGAGATTTATGATCCAATTTGCGTGATTCTTTTTTAGTTTGATGCGACATAGTTGCCATTTGGTCCCCTACAAATTTAACATAGTTAGGTCCAGTAGTTTTCATTTTATGAATATTTTTATGAAAAAGTTTTGCGTTCCGTTCCGTACACCGATTACGCTGAGATTTATGGTCCGATTTACGTTATTCTTCTTTAGTTTGATGCGGAATAGTTGCCATTTTGTCTCCTAAAAACTTAACATAATTTGGTCCAGTAGTTTTAATTTTATGTAAAAAAATTCGTTCCCGTTTCTTGGGACCTATATTTTTTTAAGGCGCGCGGCACCTTTCGTACGCCTACCCATAGTAGACACTAAAAAGTAACAAATAAAAAAAACTTGGTTTAAAAAAAAACAAATTCAAAAACTAAAATGTATAAAATAACTTATTTCTAAAGCTATTTTTAATTATAATATCTTATTTTTAATATATATTATCTAATTATCTAAAACATCTTGAAGTCGGTGCGAAGTAAAACATAAAAATTACTATATTTTGACAATTACTAAGCACATCCTTTCAGATGTTTTAGATAGTATGTTAAAAATAAGATATTATAATTCAATATAGCTTTAGAAATAAGTTATTTTATACTTTTTAGTTTTTGAAGTCGGTTTTTCTAGACGAAGTTTTTTTTATTAGAACTAGTGGTCGCCCGTGCTCGAAATTCGACCATAATAATTAATTTCAAAGACTATATATATTTCTATAATCACAGATTTCGCCAAGGCTACACTGTTAATTTCACTTGAACAATAAACAAAAGAGTATATACCTATGCCTGTGTGTGTCAAATACATGGTAGTGTGAGTAATGTTTTTTTTATTGATTTAATGTATTTTTTATGCATAATTAAAAAAACATTAGCATTCTGCACTCCTTATCTATATAAACTATAAGTGTGCGAAATTTCATACTCCCTCGTCCGCGCAATTTTTGTAAAAATGGATACAAAGTTTTTGCTTCACGTATTAATATTATGATAATTTATTATATAATAGAATTATGCGCTGTTTGCTAGAAATCTATTAATTTTTGAAAAGTCTATTTTGTAATATAACTATGTATTAAAAAAAAGAAAACCTTAAAAATGTCGCATTTTCATACAAGTTTTTCAATTTCCAAAAATGCGGTTACATATGTACATTTATTACGAACTAGAAATAGGTATATAAGATGTTGTGCTTCTTACTTTGATAATGACGTATTTTCATATAAATTTACATCCCTTCTTTCATCCCCTTAAAAGTTGAATTTTCAAAAATCCCTTCTTAATGCGCAATTGCAGTATAGAAGGAACCCTCTTGCAAATCACGGTTCTAGCTCCAGTAGTTTGGTCTATGCGTTGATATATCAATCAGTCAGGTCAAGTAATTATAGTAAAAATATATGTATTATATATATTATTATATGTATATAATATACTAGCTTCTGCCCGCGACTTCGTCCGCGTTGTATAGTTACTTTGGGCTAACGCTAACTGTAACCCGCGACTTTGTTTACGTAGAAGGTGAACATATTTTTAAATCTTAATGAATGCCCGCCGACCTTGTACATCATAAATGCGCGCGCAGTACTTGATCATTATTTTGCTGCGATGTTATTTTAAAACTGCGATATCTCCTAAGATATTCATTGAAATCGAATGATGTAAATGGCAATTTTGTTTTGGATTAAATACTTGTGATGAATAACGTATTTATTTGGATAACGATTAATATCATGTTTATAAAAACACCTTCGCAAATAACGCTTTATTTTAGAACAAATTTGGTTAGCATAAAAAAGATTATAGTGAGCCAACCTTAAAAGATAGACATATGATATCAGGGACTTTTTTTTGAACTTTTAAAGGGGACCAATTCTGTCATACATGATTTTTGCGAAACTTTAACCGTTTACGCAAAGCACGCAGCGGAAGCTCTCAAAAGGAAAAAAACCCCGATTTTGAAACATTCTTCATTGGTGCTCCGCTCCTATTGGTCTTAGCGTGATGATATATAACCTATAGCCTTCCTCGATAAATGGGCTATTTAACACTGAAAGAATTTTTCAAATCAGACCAGTGGTTCCTGAGATTAGCGCGTCCAAGCAAACAAACAAACTCATCAGCTTTATATATTAGTATTAGATATACGACGAAAGATTTTCTAGACTAGCATTGAATGGAAGAAATACGATCGCTACTAAGCGCTTTCAGTAATTATTCATAAAAATTATTTTGTTAAAACCCTGTATTAATACAAAATTCATTTTAAAAAAAAACACGAATTTATATCTATACTATAATATTATAAAAAGGAAAGGATTTGAAAGAAAATATTGTATTTAGGACAAAAACTAAGTTAATATAAATAGAAACAAAATAAGTCCTAAATTGGACCCAGTCTCAGCATAATGCTAGCCCACAAGGAATAGTGCTGTTCTGTTCTTCCGTCTGAGACCATAAAGTGAAGTCACGATGGACAATAACACACATAACAACAACAATATATACAGCATAATACAGTTTGACAAAAGTAAATGAATTGCAGACTAAAAACAAAAATAAAATAAACCAATAATTTAAATAACACATACATATCTATATAGATATAATTCTTCTGTATGTGTGTTGACATTGAACTCCTCCTAAACGGCTGGGCCAATTTTGATGATTTTGTTTTTGTGTCATGAAACAAAGTCTTTTAGGAATTCAGAAAATATGGCGGTACGAAGCTCGCTGGGTCAGCTAGTATGTATATAATAATTGTAGCAACACACACAACGAAACAAATAACATATATCTATAGGTTAACCAAATTATAAAAAAAATAAAAAAAATTTCTTAAAGCCATATAGCACATTGTATTTTTGTATGTTCATAAACTCAAACTACAGGACCGATTTCAAAAATTAGGCCATATTAAAAATTACGGATCCCTACTAAAACTTAAATAATTTAAACAAAATACTTGCCGCTGGAATCGGGTTCTGTGATTTTGATGAAATTTTATATGTATTTGGGTGGGTCCCAAGGTGGTTTAGATTCACAATTGACCGGGTAGGTGGCGCTGGAATCGGGTTGTAGATTTTTAAAAAGGTTTTTAAGGTAAAGAAAATATCCTGCATCGCCTGCTTCACATCAGAACCAGGAATACCCAACGACTCTGACATACCATGCTATTTGTAGGTCTCACCTTCGGAAAGAGTCGGATATATTCAAAGAGAATAGCAAATTTTCTAAATTTACAACTCTCCCATCGTTGTGCATGTATGACGGCACACTTATCTACACCGAACTCCATACTAATGGAGTTGCTAAAACTTCCAGTAATCGTCATCAACTTTTTTATATAATTTATAAATAATCAAAAATAATAATTATTGTAATTGTATGTCTCTAGAGAGACGGGTCTTAAAAATGGCCCGGACTTTTGGAGGGCTTGCGTGGGGCCATGTTAAGGCCAACACGTAGAGGCCCCTTGACAAATTTAATGTAAATGTGGCGTGATACTGATCGGCGATTATCTCTATCTACCATATAATAATGCATTCAAGGACAAGCCCTGCCCAATGTAGGACTATTATGGGAAATGAGAACAAAAAGTACCGGGCTATTGGGGTGGACTGCTAGTGGTACTAGGGGTCTGGGAATATGGGGACAATGGCGTCTGCCCGTCGCAATGTTCGGGGAACATGGAAAAATGGGCAGACGGTGACTTGACTATTATTATTAACTTAATATTGATAACTTAGCGCCTTATCCAAAGAGAGTGCGCGGTTCTGCTTTAAAATCCCGTTAAGGGCTCATGTGACATCTTACTTGAATAAACATTCAATGTTAAAGATGAGGCATCGTCGCAAGCTTCACTTCGCATGTCTGCTTTTTTGTAAAGCACAAGTCTCCTTCCTATTTATATGAGAAGCTCTCTTGGGCATCTAGCAGAAGACAAATAGGAACACGGCAATGTGCAATACAACTAACAATGGAACGACACAGTACGGCAGCATTCATAGGAAGCTACCGGTATGCAGCATCAAGATGTTGGAATATCCCTCCACCTATTAGAACTACACCTTCAATTTCATTGTTTAGGATCAAACTCAAGAAATTTCTAAATGCTCATCAAAACGCACAATGCGATCTTAGGCATGACACAAGTGCTATATGACTTAGGAATTTAGTTACCTATTTTTTAATTTATTATAATTTGGTTAATTTATAGATATGTGTTGTTTCGTTGTGTGTGTTGCTACAATTATTTTACATATGTATGTGTTATTTAAATTATTATATATATATATATATATATATATATATATATATATATATATATATATATATATATATATATATATATATTTAATCTGCAATTCATTTACATTTATCAAACTGCATTATGCTGTATATGTTGTTGTTGTTATGTGTGTTATTGTCGATCGTGACTTCACTTTATGGTCCCAGACGGAAGAACAGCGCTAGTCCTTGTTGGCTAGCATGATGCTGAGACTGGGTCCAATTTAGGGCTTATTTTGTTTTAACTTAGTTTTTGTCCTAAATAAAATATTTTTCTTTCTTTCTTTCTATTGTTATAATATACAGTAGATGGAGAAGATGAGCATTCCAGCGGTGGAACGAGCCGGTCGCTAAGGCTGTTAATCCAAATGACTGGATGCCCATGCTCCGTTAAACACGAAACAAAAGTTCTATAAAAGGACCGGCGATGAAAAAATATCTATTAGTATTCAGTCGCCAGTGTGATAGGTTGTGTTTCTTACAGTGACTTTTAACATAAATAATTTTATTTCAAGTACGTTTTATTAAATTATTTCTAATAAAAAAATATATTCTCAGTGACATTGGTATAGTAACTTGAATATTTAGAAAAAGAAATCGGTGAAAACGTGTTGATGTGAACAGTCTTAGTGGTTTCTGTAAAAATTTTCTTAGGATTTTCTTATAAGGTAGATGAAGTTTTTATTTTATTACCCTATGGCTTTGTCTGTATTTTTTCTTAAAGTGAAAGCTTGACCGTTACGCTGAAAACGGTTTCTTTATTTCTTATCCAATAATAGAACTAGAGTAAACTAAAAAGTTGAGTTTGTAATAATAGAGGAAAAATTCAGAACGGCCTAATTGGGACCTGATTCGAAAAATGATTTTAATTTTATCTATCTGTCTATAGAGCATCACATGAAAACTACTGAACGGATTTGAATGAAACTCGATACAGTCTAGCTTGTATCCCGGGTCAATAATTAGTATACTTTTTATCCCGATAAATGACATCTTTTTCACTTTTTATGGTGTCACCGTTGCAATTTAATAGCAAACGCTAACGCGTACGAAGTTCCGGATGCTAGTGCCATGGAAAAATAATTCATACATGCTATACTATTTCCATTTCTTTATTTTCTCCATGACAGCTCCTGCAGAAACTTGAACGAGCGTCTTTTTTACATTATGTATACATTATGTAATAAAAATATGCCGCTTACGCACGTACAAGGTCATAGCAGAGTTTAAGAAGCTGATAGGGATGGAGCTATCGATAAACGTAACACGATAATAAGCCCGATATTTTTTTACAAAGTGTATGAAACTAAACTATTGTCGGATAATTTTGTACAAATTTATTGACTAATATTACATTTCATTACAAGATGTAATTATATTATGTTGATTCTTTATTTATTTATTTTAATCAAAATCTAATGAATCGTTAGTGTCACTCGATGAGCTCTCCCCAACATTTATTATAAGTTCCTGTACTTCTATATTATCGAATGCCACATGAATTTCCCAATCCGACGCTATAATGTTTTGTGTCCTTCTCACAATATTTTTCCCAGTGTTCGGCGGTTACTGCCGCACCTGCATTTTTTAATAAATCTAACATCTTGTTTGCCGTAAAACAGGGATGGGTATTGTTTCGAGCGGCGTGCCCTTTGATTTGTGCCCATATTAGTTCTATAGCATTGTACTGGCAATGATACGACGGAAGTAGAAGAACCCAATGACCACATTCGGCAGCTATGTCGTCGGTAATATAGTTTGAAAAAATATATTTGAATGTTTTTGTTGTATTTGTCTTTGTCCAAAACTTAATAAATATATGCGATCGATATTATTACTTATTTGGTCACAACACTACGACTATCAAATTAGAACTGTCATCGAGAAAATAAAGAAATGGAAATAGTATAGTATCTAATAAAATGTGATATATTATGTATAATTGTATACATTACAAGTGAAACTTCTTTAGAATCGTTGTGACTTGAATCTCGATGAAACGATAAAGCGACACTAAAAAGAGGTAAACATATAAATCTATAGGACTAAGCCTGCGAGAGGATGAGATACGAGTTTTATATTTTTTACAGCTAAGCAAGTTACGCTTGTGTTATGGGTGATTTACAACAAACCACTCTGGAACCGATTCCAAACACCCAGACCATAGTAAATAACAGAAATTGCGTTTCCGAAATTTACCATGCCAGAAAACGACTCCGGAGCCTCTGCGTTACAGCGAGATCGACTGGCTAAGACTTAGCCCGCTCAGCCACAGAGGCCGGACTTTATAAACTAATGCAGTAAAAGAAAACTTGACTTATTTGTGTTTTATTCTAGCTATAGTCCCTCAAGACTATAAGTAGAATACTGAGCCTAGATCACCGTCTTCTATGGGTAATGTGTCTAGATTGCATACATTGGTTTCCCTTAGAAGAACGTTTTGGCACAACAGCTGTTTGGACCGGCCCGATCGGTGTGTGTGTGTGTGTGTGAGAGAGAGCGAGAGAGATAACATTTTATTGCACACCAAAATATACAATTACAAAAACAGACCGTATTTACAATATTTTCTAGGCAATACAATAACCACGGTGTGATATCACGCTCTCACAGAATATCGGTGTGAAACGGTTAGCCTTGAGCTGATCGTGTTTCGTGCGAGGAGTGAGACTTCCGCTGGCCCCCTCTTTCCTCCCATCTACCTATTTTGTTCGTCTATCTCGTTCCTACTGTCTAATCCAATGGTCCCCAAACTATTTTGTCTCGTAGACCCCTTATCAAGTTTTACAGTATTCAGTGGACTCCCTATCTTTTTAACCTATTCAGTATAGTTTCTATTTAAACCCATATAAATATTAAAACTTGTAAGTACAAACGCACACTATCATATTTTATTATTCTATTTATAATAAATTAAAAATTTCCTCACGATTTGCTTAAATGGTATTCAGTGTTGTGGAACCCTATTTGTAGCTCGCGGACAACCAGAGTTTGTTTTCATTGACGTGGAAGGGGGGCCAGATCGATCACTTTGGGGACCTATGGTTGAATCCCTTTAACTAATCCTCATTATCATATCCTATGCCATCTTTTACTATTCCATCTTAAAGGTTGGCAACGCGTTGGCTTCACCCCTGGTGTTGCAAATGTCTGTAGTCGACGGTGACTACTTTCCACTGTCATTTCGAGGTTTCTATATTACATTTCATGTTGTTAATTAGGAAATGCCGGGGTAGCTTAGTGGTTAAGGCACTCGCACCCCTAACTTAAATAACATTAGTACAAATCCTTATCAAAAGCATGCATCACGTGCTGATGATCTAGGAAAACATCGTGATGAAACTTTCACATCGAAATAGAGTATGCGTCAAACCCACCAAGCCGCCTTGCAAAATCCTGGGGGTTACTGGCCGGTCCCCCAAAAGTTTGGAAACCCAAGCCCAGCTGTGGGACGATTATGTGATTTTATTATTAAAATAAGGAAAACTATGTGACTGAAGTAATGCGGTACTTAAAGTTTGTCCTGGTACGCCCCCATCTTATTTATATTATTCTTATATATACTTAGAATTGTAGTTGAACTGTCTGTCTGTCATTTCGAAGAAATGTTAAAATTTAAATAATCATTGCTACAATAATATTATATGAGGATTTCCCACAGTGCTACGATAAAAATGTTAAAAAGAAAAAATCCTTTCGTGGCTGATAGCACATGAGATTCGTGAAATTGACGTAATTGGAAAGGAGCTAGTTAGAATTTATGATTTATATATAACTGAGAGAGAGAGAGATAAGAGTTTATTGTACACCATTAGAAAAAAACAGAAAAACTTATAGCCTAAAAATTATATAAAAGTTGCATAATGGGCGGGTCTTATCGCTAAGAAGCGATCTCTTCCAGACAACCCTTGGCCAGGAATAAAACAGATTCAATTTGTCAAAGTTATATACATATAAATATTATACGATATGCAATTACTTACATTATATTTTATTCAATAATAAACATATAAGTATGTAAATATTATATAAGTAAGAATTATATTTAATAGACATATATACATAAAAATATCAAACATCACTAGGTTGCAGGTAGTGCTTTTTCGTCATGTTCTTAAATATTGTTAGTGATTTGACTTGTCTAATAGTAACAGGCAGCGCATTCCATAGACGAATAGCCTGTACTGTAAAAGAATTAATGAAAAAAAAACTATTTTAAGTTTAAATATAGTTTTTTTCAATAATAAAATGCCAATAATACGTTAAACAATCTAATAAAATAAAATAAAACTTAACTTATTTACATTGTATTCTACCCATAGTCCCTCAATACTATAAGTAGAATACTGAGCCCAAATCACCGTCTTCTATGGGTAAGGTGCCCAGAAGGCTGGCTACGTTTCCTCGCTGGTTCGCCATACTGATCCGTTGCCCGAGGTAAGCACCAGCCCTCTGATCACCTGAAGGGTCAATGACTCGTTTTGATAAATTTTGGTACAGGCTCATGGTCTCAGGACCCCACGGCCCAAGCGTCTTGACAGCAAACGGCACAAACGTATAACTCTCATTGAGGGTTGCATATTTGCGCCGCTTGAGTGATTCAGCTGTTTCCGCCGCCGAACCGGCTGATCTAGACGTGTTTGGTAAATGGGTTACGCAGGTCGCATCTTACACCAAAGGCTTGCCACACTGCTAGGAAATTAGAGTCATTCCGTCAGCACGCCTACCATCGTCAGAAAAATTTAACATTTTCACGTGAAATGTTAAATTTTTCTATAAAAATAACTCAGATCAACAAAATATGTAAACCGAACTCCGACCTCTCAGAGCGAAGTTGGCTAAAGTACGATGAGTGAGAGTTCCAGCTTCCCCGACGCCGCCGGCTTTGGCGGGAGGGGAGGGTGGTGGTCTACTTCTCCTCCCGCTCCGCCACTTCCTTACGGATATTACAGTCTCGCAGAAGGAGGCGGCTGCGTCCCACACGTCGCCGCTCCCGGCCGCGGTGAACCTATCTCATCTCATATCCTCTATCCCATCTTAAAGGTTAGCAATGTGTTGTCTTTACCCCAAGTGTTGCAATCGTGTATAGACGATAATAACGATCTGAGTCGTGGTAGCGTAATGGCTAGTGCACGCGTTCCAAACTCAAAGGGCGCGGGTTCGATCCTGGCCGGAACGCATGCACCACTTAGGCAGTTTTCTGACCTAATGTACATATTGTTACAATTACCACGTGCTAATAACGGTGAAGGAAAACATCGAGGATCTGTCAAACCAGTCAAGCCGCCTTGGACAAGCGTGGCGGGTATACTGTCCGTTCCCCTACAGTAGGGGGCCCGAGCGCAGCAGTGGGACATTTATGGGCTGCTATTATTATATATTATTATTATAGACGATAATAATCACTTTCCATTAGATGAGGCGTCTGACCATTTGTCAGCTTTATAATAAAAAATCATTAGGTCGTCTTATGTCTCGTTCTTATACCTTACCAACCGTTAATTTGCCTTACTATCGGTTCTATCCCTGCAAGAACGGAGTAAGAATACAATTTCCTGCGGCCGGGCCGGCGACAAAGCAACCCACACCCAGGTAGTAAGGTATTTGCTCGTCTGAATGGCTATCACCCCTGGTCTTGAGTATACTTCCATAACAAACTTGAGTTATGTTCTGCCCTTTAGCAGCCAGATTTCAGTCTCCCTTTAGAGAGCGGCAGCACATTGGTAGCACCTTTAGTGTTACATACGTCCATAGGTGATGGTAACCGCTTTCCATAGAATGGGTCCTCTGCCTGTCTGCTGAACTCATGCACTAAAAACAATGATATAAGCTCCATACAAGCAATATCAAAATTTTACCGATGGTAAGGCAAGTTAGTGGGCAATATTATTAAATTGTGAGGTGCGATTGTTTACATCATATATATATGGGCAACAACCGGCCCGCTGTAAGATATGATCCGGCCCGCGTGACATTTTGAGAAAACCCAATTAAAAAAATATTACATTAGGTACTTATACTCACGGGAGTGACAGTAAGGCGGCAAACATCAAATCCTTTAATGTTTGCCGCCTCACTCTTTAATAATCGCCGCCAGTCGGCTTGCTCGATCGAATTCTTTGAGGTTTGCCGCCTCACGGACGACACATCAAAAGATTTATTGCTTCTCAATTATTCTAAACTAGTTTATTCAAAAATATTATCACTACTTTAAAATGCACTCAGTACTTTTAAACGCGGCCAGCAAACGTATTTGCACGCTAAAGTTTGGCCCTCAACATGTCAAAGGTTGCCCATACCTGGTTTACATTAATGACAAGCTCAACTTTCTTTTTTAATTCGAATTGTGTCTCTTGTATCACCTACTGTGCTACCATCTATATATTTCTTAGACATCACCCTTTTATTTATAGAAGGACATTATTATAATTTTACTATGACATAGGTCTTAATCTTTTCATTAAAATATAAATAAGAAAACTTATCTCTATTTTTTTTTCTTTTACCTTAGCACAATATCTCTTTTTCTTCCATATCTCTTCTATTCTGGTCCTCTTTCACATACAAAGCATTATGTCATTCTTTACACATCTATCCATCTTCGTCTACGGTCTACCTTTGTATTTGTAACCATCGATGTTCCAGTTTAACATTCTTTTTGTCTCGACACTTTCATTCCTCTTAATTACATAATTAAGGGGGATGAAAGTCGGCCACTGAGAGTCTCACACACCTTCGATGCATGCTTGTGCGCTGCATTTGGCCCTTCTCCCGAAGGAAGACATTCCGCTGCGATATAAAAAAAGCAGTAGGTAACAATATATGTGGGTGGTGCTTATTAATTCTGAATCCATGATTAAAATCCGTGCAGGAACGGAGAAAGACTACAATTTCCTACGGCCGGGCGGCCTGTCGTAAGAGGAGACAAAACAACCCACAGCCAGGTGGTCGGGCATTTTCATAACAACTTTGAGTTGTGTTCCGGCATTAGTGACCAGGTTCCAGTCTCCCTTAAGAGAGCAGCAGCGCATTTGTAGCACCTTTGGTGTTGCAAATGTCCATAGGCGATGGTTACCACTTTCCATCAAATGGGCCGTCTGCCTGTCTGCTGAACTCCTGCAATAAATAAATAATATAATTTCTACAGTAAAATTTCAAATCGTCTCAGCTCTTAAGCGATAAGTAATATGCCCATAGCTCCTAAGTCTTCTTTCTCTGATTTTTTCAGTCTCGGGTGCAACTTTCAAACATGTGCTCTCATTTATGACTTTAGATAGATAGATAGATAGCACTTTATTGTACACCATTACAGAAAACCTTATAGCCTAAAAATATTCTAAATATGCACAATGGGCGGTCTTATCGCTAAGAAGCGATCTCTTCCAGACAACCCGTGATTTAACTCATGAACCCGACTTTATCCTTTTCTGTATCTTTAACTAATCCTAATGTATTTATACTAGTTATATTTATTGCATTCTATCTATAACCCCTTAAGAATATTCTCATTACTCCCTTAATTTATTCAAAATTAAAAAGAAACTTGCTGAGTATTTACAAAAATTAACATTTAATGAAACCAAATATCTGCTGAGTAAAATTGGAACTTAATTGTACATTTATCTGCTCACAAGTTAACCTAATAATATTTTGTAATATACACCCGTATGAACCTACAACTAACCCCCAAGACACAGGTGCAAACCTAGTTTGGAGGTTAGGGAAATGACATGTCAACATATGTACATAGATTTAAATTAATTTAAACATTCTTTGTCATTGTATCTGACTTTTTACAATAAATTATTATTATTATTCACATATTTATTTAGCTTTAGATTTTTTTTACATTTTTCTTTAAATATATACTATATTAAAAAAACACATAAATTAAAAAAAAAAGTAAAAAATCGATATCCGCCGGAAGCAGGGCCTAGGGTCCAGGTCAACCTCCTCACGATACGGGCCGTGTCCAGCAGGGTTGCCTTCTGTATCCGACCCTTCACCCAGATACCAAGCGAGAGCCTTTCAAGGTGTCGGTCAAGGCTCTTCGCTATTAGTCCATTCACTGACACCACTATCGGTACTATAACTGTAGAATCCAAGTTCCACATGGCAGAAACCTCGTGAGCGAGATCTATATACTTTATTTGTTTTTCTTTTTCGGCTTTCACGAGGTTACCGTCATCATCAATTTTTTTTTTTATTAATATATTACATAGTTAAATCATAAAATATTGTAATGCACACAAGCCTGCCTGTTTTTCCCCCCTTTTCGCTAAACTCATATGTTTGCTGGAAGAAAACTCTTTTAGGGTTAAGCTCGCCTTTGTACAATGCCCCTGTTCTATAATTTTGTATGTAATTCTTTGAGTACAATAAAGAATGAAGAAATAATACTGAGGTTATCGTTGTATATAGGTAAGGTGCCCAGGAAGCAGGCTGTGACATCATATTGTGCAATTCTATTTTTACCTTCCTCTTGAAGTGTAGTTATTATTTTACTATGCATTATTAAGCTCAGTAATTTATATCACAATTGGGAAAAAATATTTTTCCTTAAATAAAAAACGAAACTGATAAATAGGATTTATAGTCAAAGTGGGGAAGTCCGTCAGTGGGGGAACTCCATACACCTCTCGTTATTTCCGTCTTTGAATAGTAACGACGAGAATAAAAATTTCAAATTGTAGTTGACGTTAAATTCCATTTAAAAAAGGTAAAAAAACGAGAGGTATATGAACTTAACCCACTGACGGACTTCCCCATCTTGACTCATAAATATTAAATACTCGGATTGGAGATGTTTTTTTGATACTTGTTATCTTAGAAAGCCCTAGAGATAGTTTCCTACAAAATTACATTCGGAGGTGAAACACAAAACCAATCGATGTGTGCATGAGCGCCATGCAATTATTTTCGCCGACACGCACACAAACGCACAAATAATTTTGTCTTATTTCTATGTCTATTATACTTGCCATTTCAAAATTTTATATATGTACTTTTTTATTCTAGTTATATTGCATAATCCACATGTTACACAATATTTTTTTCTAATCCCTCCTAAGGTTGTCTGGAAAAAATTGCGTTTAGTGATAAGATCGCCTATTGTCTTCTGTACTTCTACTTCTTGAATTGTATCTTAATGTTATACAATAAAGTATATTCTATTCTAATCTAATGTTGCAAGTAAATAAAGTATTTCTAAAAAGTAGGACTCAGTGTCACTCTGAGACTGTCTTGCGGACTGACGGGAGCGACGCGTCGACAAGCGAACTAATTTTTTTAGGTCCTACCTAATAGTGCTTCACTTTATCGGCACCGAATCGATTTCTAAGTGTATTAATTCTATGCTTATTATATTAATGGCAGCGTTTTGTTCGCTAGTCAAATCCGTACGAAAAACCCTAAGTTATTTATAGAGCAAACATTCATACGGAATTCATTGCATTAAAATTTTATTCAGGCGCTATTCATTCCCAGAAAATTTTGACTGTGTAATGAATATACTATCGCGGGGTATAAAGTACCCTATGTTCATTCTCAATGTTAAGACTACATAATTATATACTTTCAAAAACTCGACATGAAAAATATTTTAGTTTTATTTTATTTTTCAAAAATCATTTTTTCATCCGGGAATTAGAACAAAAAATTGTGTTATGCCATTTGCCTCCAAGTATTGGATATAAATTCGCAATGAGTTAATTTGTAATTTTACCATTGAAAAAAAAATAAAAACGGAAAAATAGGTTTTTCAAAAAAAACTCGAAAAATATTTAAGATAAAAAGCTGAAATTTTCGATGGATTATTTTTATTTACTAAAAAAACGATCCCCATAGCAAAAGTAGAAAACGGCGCGGGGGCAGTTCTTACTTAGAAACCCTGCCTTCAGACCGTTCAGTAAAAACGGCCAGTAAAAAATGTAACTTTAAGACGTTTGTTAACTCTAGACTAAAGGACAAGTAATTTTGCTCTAACTTTTCGAGTTAAAAAAAAATTGTACTAAATCAACCAAAAACAGAATAGTTGATAAAGTCAAATAAGATACTTTTCATCATGTCAAAAAATGTCAAAACCTCTCAAATTTTGTACGAGAATAGTAAGCTTTGACATCATAACTTAAATAAGTTAAATGGCCCATTATTTATTGTTTAAACAGATATTAACATTATTTACTAGAATAATTTTTAATTTGATTTGATTTTGATGTATTTCACATAGGCTATATTCTAAACAGGGTTTTTAAAATATATATACACTTATATCTTTTTTATTGTTGAAACATGAATTTTCCATTAAATACATTTTTAACAAGTCTACAATATTTTTTTTAGGTTAATACTCAATCAGTGCCATCTAGTGTCGAATAGCAAAATGCTGAATTTACTACTACTTATCGCCGTGACGCTAATGTCGCTGCAATGCAGTTTATCAGCCAACGCACAATTCGAGTCTAAATTGGATAACAACCTGCAACCAAACGGTAAGTTTTTGTGTTAATCCCTGTTATATGTCAGTTTAACAACTTTATAACTATTACCACAGAAGAAGTATAATACTAAAGAATATCGCCTAGTAAAAAACGTTACTTCAGTTGAAAAAATGTAATTAAATTAAACAGGAAATAGTTAGAACTTTAAATTTATGACTGATTTAACTTTAATTAATGTTCTTCTCTATGTCAATGGTAAGGTAAGAGTATGTATAGTAACATATAAAAACGGTCTAAAATACTTTTTGAAATTTTGAGTCGTAAGCGGACTGAAAATATTTAAATAATTAAAACTACACGTGCGACTATATACGAATTTATATTGAAAGAAAAAAAGGCATAAAAAAACAAAAGAACATCTACGTTCTAAATTCAAACAGTATTTGGTGGCCAGTACAGTTACATGTATATATTTGTTCATCTTTTTTTTCCAAGTCGTGTCCTCACTGCTGAGCATCGTGACTTCAATGTTAGTGCTTTCCTACAGCGAGATCAGTTTTGAGCACGATGGACGGCCGAACATATCGATATGTCTAGCTGATCAGCAACCTGGTCAATCCACCTATTTGGAGATCTGCCTTTTTTTCGTCAACTTGATTTTATTTCTAAAAAATGACAGGACAAACTGGTTTCATTTACTAAGGCTAATTATAGTTATATGTGTTACGTATCTACAGATTGGCCAAAAACAGATGAGAATAATAGGGGCGTCACTTTTACAAATTTGTCTAAACTCTAGCAACTTCAATGTTATGTCATGAGTAATTATGGTACTTACTAGTAACTTTTAGTATTACGCCGAACATAATGTAAGTGTCAAGTTAGGTTTAATTACGATATACGCATTTTGTCATCATAGCCTATGATGTTAACTTTAATAATAATGGCTATTACCCGCTGGGGGGCTTTGTGGCGAAGCCTTAGGTGAGTAGCGACACCTCGGACCTGAGTCCGAGGGCCAAGGCAAGGCCCCCACCTCCGTGCTTGTCTTAGCCAGCCGACGCGGAGTGCAAATCCCTAGAGCTAAGACTCAAGCTCCAGGGTTGGAAGTGATCAATGGCATAACGTCGGAAGTAGCTTCGGTGAACCTGCAGTCCACATCTCGACACCTCTTAGACAGCCATGTCGCCCCTCGCCAAACTTGGCATTTTTAGGGGTCCATGCAGTAAGTGGCGAGTCACCGTCTGCCCTTTTTTTCCATGTTCCTTGAACATTGCGATGGGCAGACGCTATAGTTCAGTAATAACATGGACATTTACCTTGTTTGCCTTTAACCTTCATATATTGCATTTCTTTCGATCTTAAACATCTCGAAACTACCATTGCTAGACGTAAAAATAATATATGTATTTATGTACAAAATTATCATATTTGAAAAGGCACAGCTGCAGATCTACTAGGAAATCATGAAATTCAAAACGTATTGAAACACAATTTTTTCTGATTAAATCATTCTAACTAGTATTGTGGGTTATGTCAGAATAATGGGAAAATTATTTGGCGATTTTATTTTAAATGCGATACATACATATTCCTAATTTCCACCAATTCACAAATTGTTACTAATTGGTTATTATGGAAAACATACAAAGAATGCAAAGAATTTTTAGTGTATTCTACATAGTATTCACAGTTTGTAAACATAAACACAAACACCTAGTCTCATACAACTACACACACATACACACATTCATCCACACAGATATAAGGTACACAACACATAAAAAATATTTCTATAAGGATTATTGTAATAAAAGTTATCTTTTAATCTTTAAGTATGTGCGCAGCTCGTCGTACATATAATATATATTTTGTTCTACGCTGATGGTATGCCCATACCTGTTCTAGACCTACCCTGGTAGGTCTAGAACAGGTATGGGCAACCTTTGACATGTTGAGGGCCAAACTTTAGCGTGCAAATACGTTCGTGTCGTGGGCCGCGTTTAAAAATACTTAGTGCATTTTAAAGCAGTGATAATATTTTTAAATAAACTAGTTTAGAATAATTGAGAAGCAATAAATCTTTTCATGTGTCGTCCGTGAGGCGGCAAACCTCAAAGAATTCGATCGAGCAAGCCGACTGGCGGCAATTATTAAAGAGTGAGACGGCAAACATTAAAGGATTTGATGTTTGCCGCCTCACTGTCACTCCCGTGAGTATATGTACTTAATATAATATTTTTTTAATTGGGTTTTCTCAAAATGTCTCGCGGGCCGGATGAAATCTTACAGCGGGCCGGTTGTTGCCCATATATGGTCTAGAAGTTAAAACTGTTAGTGGTGAAAACTTATAATAAATCACTTTTACATCACGAATGCGTCTGTACTCGGCCACAACCAAACACGGAAGAAGAAAGCAATGCAACGACAGTGTTGCAAGCTTAAAAATAACATTAGCTTATGTTGGTGTTGCCAACAAGTTAATTGATTCTGACAAAAGTATATATTAATACTTAATTGAAGAACCCAACCCCAAATTATGTTACGTACTTTTGAAACAAAAGAAACAATTATTTATTTATTTCCATATTGAATAAAATTAATTGACGTTTAATACCTAAGGCAAATAAAACATTTAGTTCAAAAACAACCCCTTCCCTTGGTTTGCCGTTTGACATTCCTTAACAGAAATTGATCCTTGCAAGCTACACTATGATTTGGTATAATAATACAGGATGTGTTTATTTTTTCAAAAGCTGCCAATTTCTGACAAGGGTAATTGATTTTTCACCACCATAGTTTACGTCGAAATTGGCCTCGAGACTCTTCACTGTTTTTGGCTATTTAACATAGTTTAGGATTTGACCCTGAAGGCCCATTCGAAAAATTCAGCCCTGTATATACTATGAAATAATTACATGGCTATACTAATATTATTGTGTGTTATCAAATATCTATGTATGTATTGAACTGTGTTGTCTTTCAAATAAATAAATTATTATTATGCACACTAGTATTATAACAGTATAACA
Organism: Dendrolimus houi; assembly: GCA_039645545.1. Taxonomy (NCBI): domain Eukaryota; kingdom Metazoa; phylum Arthropoda; class Insecta; order Lepidoptera; family Lasiocampidae; genus Dendrolimus; species Dendrolimus houi. The sequence continues at coordinate 11,679,141 of CM077143.1, read as the reverse complement.
TAATAGTATAGTAGTCGTGGTAGCGTAATGGCTAGCACACGCGTAAAGGGCGCGGTTCGATCCTGGCCAGAATGCATGCACCACTTTTAGTTTTCTGATGTAATGTGCATATTGTTACAATTACCGCGGGATTCCCAGGATAAAAAGGAGCGCAGAGAGTGTAAGAATTAGCTGTCGATCTGCGAAAACCGCATAGAAATCGGCCCAGTAGTTTTACGTGAATCGCGAACAAACACACGAGAAATGTAGAAAGTCCGTTTATATAGTCTATTCCATCATTCATCAGATCGTTAATTATACTCTATTCCAGTTGTTTTTTTTAAATAGCTTCAATGTACAGACGGCATATTTAGAATTTTATAATATTATAGATATTATTAACTTTTATTAACTCAAAAAAAGGACCTAATGTGCATATTGTTACAATTACCACATGCTAAAAACGGTGAAGGAAAACATCATGATGCCACCATCGAGATAACCGATTCAAACCTGCCAAGCCGCCCGAGCCCAGCAGTGGGACATTTATGGGCTGATAGTATTATACACTAGTATCCGCCCGCGACTTTGTGTCAATTAAAAAAAAATCTAGGTAACTCAGTTTTACGTAATATTAAACAAAAGAAAACAGAGAATGGTTGCTAAAATGCCTTCTTGATGGTAATACAATATACTTAAAGTAGACTTTCATATACATAATTGTTCAATGTTATCTGTATCTTATTGTTGGAATCCAGCATGCTGACCGTCCACCTGATGGAAAGTGTTTATTATCGTCTATGGACATTTGCAACGCTAAACGTGCGACCAATGTGCTGCCAGACTTGAAGGTGGGACTGTAATCTGGACGCTGCTGCCGGAACACAACTCAAGGTTGTTATTGTCTATGTTATACTCTAGACCAGGAGTGGTAGCCATCGAGACGGGCAACCCCACCACCTGGCTATGGGTTGTTTTGTCACCTCTTGCAAAACATCACCCTGCTGCAGGAATTTACATTTTTCATATAGTACTAGCTGTTGCTGACAGTTACGCTAAGCTAAACATAGCTTAAAAATAGTCACAGTAGTAGCCCCTTTTTCACCACCCAAGGGATAGAATTTCCAAAAACACCGGTATAAAAGTGCATTATTTTTAACTAGAAGCAGGTATATTTTCATGTTTCTCACTTTGAAAATGGCGGATTTACATACAAATTTTCATCCCTTATTTCACCCCCTTAGGGGTTGAATTTTCAAAAATCCTATTTACTGCACACATGTATTATAGAAAGAACCCGCATGCAAATTTTCACGGTTCTAGCCTCAGTAGTTTGGGCTTTTCGTTGATATGTCAGTCAGCCAGTCAGCGAGGTGAAGTAATTATTATAATTGTTTATCGCATCACCTAAAGCGTCATCGCGTAATAAATTCAAATTCAAATTCAAATTCAGATGTTATTATTCAAAATAAGTTCCATTGGAGAATACTTTTTGAAGGTCATACATGTAAGTCAAAATTTAAATCTACTCCCTATGTACACCGCTTCGCAACGTGTTATCGGTGTTCAAAGGAGAAGCGGCAAGAAACTCCCCAGCAACACGTCTAGCTAAAAAAATTCATTCTAATTATTTATCTATCTCAGGCTCTTTTTTAAATACATATAGAAGTTGTATTACAATTACTTTTCAAAGAATTAATAGAGTTGTAACGAACAAAAAAACTCTCACCGTCGCAATAATAACATACTAAGAATTCATACTGCGACAAATCTCCATAGATTCCTTAAATGTTATGCAAAATATAAACGTTATACAGAAGATAGTATGAAAGGCTGGAGCGAGCAGCTATGTAAGTGCAATTTTGTCATTTAAAAGTTCTTCAATAGTGTAGTATCCCTTTTTAAGTAAGTTACTTTTCAATATTTTTTCACCTTGAAATAAAGCTAATTTATAAATAAATCAGGTAAGACGGTAATAGTCAACAAACTGTGTCATGTAATAATATTATATATAAGTATAGTTTTTTAAAAACATTTAACCCATGTACAAGACAGACTAAAGAAATCCAAAAAAATCAAACCATATAAATCCTTTAGAAGTCGTATTATATTAGTAACTATGTAAATTACACTGCTTATAAGTCGAATAGACTTGCAAAAGAGCCCGGCTGCCCGACCATAAATTATAAAGTATAATCTATCACATTAAGAAAAAAAAAATTTAACATAAGATTTCGTCACCTACTTTGAGATTTATGTATTAAAACTTAGTTTACATATTTCTTATACTTCATAAGTATACGCCGTTCTAGAATATTTTTCAGATTTTTTTTAAATTAGCTGTAAACTCAGACGACTAAAAGTATAGAAGGAGCTTACCTGAATTAAAGCGCCAAATTAATAGCTGCATTTTTTAAAGACTTAAGTGCGTAAACTTACGTATACACTGGTTGTCCTTGATTTTCGTACATTACAAATGGGATTTTCGTCGTAATATGTTACGTAGTAAGTCGTGCTAGCGTAATGGCTAGCGCACGCATCCCAAACTCAAAGGGTCGCATCCTGGCCGGAACGCATGCACCACTTAGGCAGTTTTCTGACCTAACTGTGCTAACAACGCTGAAGAAAAACATCGTGATACAACCTGCACGTCGAGATCAAACTATATCTATACTATATTATAAAGAAGTAAAGTTTGTGAGTTTGTGACGTTGTAGGAGGTAATCTCCGAAACTACTGAACCGATTTAAAAAATTATTTCACTGTTGGCAAGCTGCACTATCCCCGGTTGTCATAGGCTATGTTATATTTTCAAAAAATTAGGGATCCTTACTAAAGCTCCAATAGTGTAACCCAAGGTGTAAAAAAAATACCTAAAATCGCGTGCGCTGCGAAAACTATTGATGATAGAATAAAATAACGTACTACGAGTTTGCAGAACACATCATTATTTACAAAAAATGTCAGGACAGCATATGTCTAACTATTATAGTTATGCCACAATAAGTGTTCTTTTATTTTAAAAATTTAATTGAAATACCACCGCTAGAAAAGGCTCTTAATTGTATCTTAGTATTCATCCTTATCAAAATAAATTACTTCATATTCAAGACTGCTTCAATACCTTTATATAACTTTTTGAATTATTCAATTCGGATATTTCATTCAAAATATATCACGAGTTTAAAAATGCAAGCATTAGAAAAAAGTTGCATGGTCACCGCTCACCCTGCTCGGCTAGCTAGGCAGCACACATTTAGGCGTCACTGGGGTACGGGCAGTACGGGAGCGGAAATATTTTGAATTTGCTTAGTAGGTAATTAAAATCAACAAAAAATAAAGAGGTAAAGTATGTGAGCTTGTGAAATTGTAGGGGGTAATCCCCTGATCTACTAAACCGATTTTGAAAGTTCTTTCACCAGTGGAAAGCTAAATTATTCCTGAGTGACAAAGGGTTTATTTGATTGTGATTAATAATACGTATTTTTTAATTTTTTTCTGTTGCCCAGCGAAGTGAGCACGGGTCAGCTAGTATAGTATATAGGAATTTGCATTGAGTCATAAGCTATTTTTTTATCCCGTAAAATGTACTGTTTCCGTGGGATAATGTAGGGGTTGATTATGTTGAGTTGTGTGTCGATGATGGTTACGACGTGACAGTAACGCACCACTGGCGAGAGCTCATGGCTCAATCGCCGTGAGGGTAGAACAAAATAACACGACTTGTACTCTTGCAGTATATTAATTTGTTCCTTGTTCCTAATTTAACTTAGACTATATATAAATAAACCTTATCGTCTACGTGATGTGCACAGCAATATTCTAATCAATGTTAAATATTATATTTACACGTTTATGAGATTGGACATTTTATGATTTAGACAAATACCCAATCTTATAGGCAGCTCTAACAGCGATATCATCTATCATATCATCATATCATTAAGCTATAAACGATTTCTAATTTGTGCCTCTTTGCAGTTGTACCAGCAGCGGGGACCAAGAAAAGGGTATTAAGAAACTTTGTGAAGATAGTCCGCGTTCCCCCAGAGACTGTTACACACGAGCCTGGCACCCGCACAGAGCTCGAGTGTATGGCGATGGGGAAACCAGCGCCATCTGTTGAATGGTTGAAAAACGGCGAACCTATTGGCGATGTAAGTTGAACCTATTCATAGATAGATAGCAGTTTATTGCTCAAGAAATTAAACAATTACAAAAAGCACACCTGGGAGTCCTGGGACCTAATTCTGTTATTTCAAATTCCATGGCGATGGTGTCAAAAATTCGTATTCTATTAAGTCCACAATACCTTCTCGATTTGTGATCGTGGAATAATGGTAGAAAAAATAATATTATCATTAGCAAAAGTGGTGTTAGCCGATATGAATATTGAAAAGCTACTAGGCTAAGCTAAATTGTATTGTGGCAAATACGTATTATTTATAGAATTAAAAATAACGCTGGTAATGAGTAGCTATATTAGTTTAGATACACACACATGTTATTTGTTAATACTTAACGTCTTTAACAATGAATAAGAATAACGCATCACAAATAATGCATTAAACCCATCGCTACATCGTTCACATACACAACTAACTAGAACATTATCCCAGATGAAATATTAGCATAACGAGTGTTGACAATGCTGCAGGAAGATGCATGCCAGCATTACAAATTTTAGGACGAACAGACATGGCGAAATACCGTTTATTCTACAGGACTAAAGCACCTTAAACAACTAACCTGCTAATTACAGATAACATACCACAATTTTACACAACTTACAATTCCGATCGGCAGTTTTTGTTTGCGCATAAAAGTGAAGACCGGTTTCCGCCATGTGAATATTCTATATTGAAATTAATTCGCAAGCGGAAATGGTAGAGTGTTGCTTGCTATGCAGTCTTAGCTCTGTTTAGCTTACACGATTCGTACACTGTCCAGTGCTACTAATATTGGTCTACTGCGCAGATACATCATATATATAAATATTATATTTCAGTATGACGTCGAAGCCAATGAGATTCTCCCAGAGAGCGCAGATACTCTTGGACGCCTGAGCAGCAAACTGATCATCACCTCATCACTAAACGGTGACGAGTACACCTGCGTGGCCACTGCAGGCTTGAAGCAAGATACTGCTACGACCACTATGTACTCTATAAGTGGTAAGGAAAGTTTAATTTCAAAAACTATTTTAATATTCGTAGAATTTGGCTAACGAAAGAAGACACTCAAATTTTCACAAACTTTTTACTTGGCAATGCTAATACAAGTGTCAATGTCATTTTACCAAAACATTGTCGTTGTTATGGATATTTTTGTTACTTTAATGAATGTTACCAGCTTCGCAATAAAAAAATATTCCCCGTCTAAAACCACAAATAGCAAAATCTTTATGCAAAAATGTATGTCTTTTCTTCTGTTCTCTTCCAGTGCCGGAAGAAGAAGAAATAATGGCCCTGGAGAAGCTCTCCCGTCTTCCAACAAAACCTGTTATCACTTTGTCCTACCATGAGATATTCGCTGATATTGGTGCCGACATCATCCTCCCTTGCAGGGTTTACAGCTATACAAAATCCCAGGTATTCTGGCAAGACACAAAGAATAATTTGGTGTACAGCAATTCGAGGATTAGGGTAAGATTCTGATGTATCTCTTTTTTTTCTTACACCTCATCATTCGGAATCGGCATAATATGTCTTTTCCTTTCAAACTTTTCTATTCTCGCATAATTCCACTGCTACACGACAAATCATCGCGTCACTCTTCACACAATCCATCCATCTCTTTTTTGTCTACACACATTTGTATCGAACAATCTTCCAATTTAATATTATTTTTGTCACGTGACTGTCAACCCAATAAATAACAGTCTGATATTGGGTGAATGGTCCCAGGGTGCATTTGAAAACCAGCATGAGTCACCCGTTGCTTGGCATTTGTTGAACTATACCTATTTAGTACCATCGCAAGACATATTGTTTCGCTTATATACTTAATGTCATATCCATAGTAATGTATGAGGGGGGGCAACACGTAGAAGCCCCGATTATTTCTCTCTACACCTGCTATAATAATGCACCAAGGACAAGCCCCGGCCAGTGTAGAGCTATTGTGGTAAATGAGAACAAAAAGTACTGGGCTATTGGGGTGACCTGCTAGTGTAACCATTATTTTTTCAATGTGCCTCGCTATTTGTTGTTAAAACCAAATAAATGTTTTTTCACTCTTTCTTCTATCCCTCCTTATTGCAAGCCCATAGTACCTTAATATTCTGTTCCCTTAAATCTTTCAGTCACGGGTGCAATTTCATACACTTGTGTAATAATTTCTCACCCTATCCATTCTTGTAATACTATACATCTATCTCAACATTCTCATCTCAGCTAATATTTATTAACGAGAAATTTTTAATGATAGTTTGATACTATTTCAGGTGCTGCCATCTGGTGATTTACTGATAACCGATCTGCGATGGAGCGATATGGGCAACTTCACGTGTACAGCCAAAAATATCTACGGAAAGGAATCTGTTTCTACCTTCATATACCCTACGAAACCCAAAGTTAGAACTGGTAAGTTCTCGCTCATTTATTCTTTCAATTACTTGTCCCTGTTTGACACTTGGAAGAAATAACTAGATTTTTTATTCCACAGCAGATGTCGCTGTAACACTTTGTTCTCAGCAAACAATTTTTTTTTTATTACTGTTTACATGAAAATCTGTACATATAATAAAACTGTAGAGGTCGAATTTCTGTACAATGAAAAAAAAATGCTTAAAACCGACTCAGGGGCATGTAAGAAGTGAAATAGAACTAATTAAGATTTTTTTCAAATTTTTTGTTTCTCTGTTTGTCTGTCTTTTTGTACCGGCTAATCTCCGAAACGACTGGACCGATTTAAATGAAATTTTGTATGGTGGTAGCTTATATCCCTGGTCAACATGTAGGATACTTTTGATCCCGAAAAATTAAAGAGTTCCCGTGGGATAGTTAAAAAACCGCACCATGCTGACGAAGTCGCGGGCATCAGCTAGTTGAATAATATTATCTATATTTCAATATCATTGATATCTGTCTTAAAATAGAAAATTAGTTGTAGGACTAACGGATGGTTTCATACACCTAAGTTACCATCTGTTATCCAATAGAAAAACTAACTAGCTTTCAATTTGACATTAATAAAACTAGTTTTTAAATGAATTAATAAACAAATTATCTGAATTACTAAAATTATTTGTAACAAAGTTTATGTTATTGTTTAAATGTGAATATCGTTATAATTGTAGTAAACGTTTACCGCGCCATCTATTATTGAATGATTGTTGCAAAGGAATATTGCTTCCAACTTTCAAACAATGCCATCTATTGTTTATTACCTGCAAACAAAATTTAACTCCATATATCGATTAATAGACAATAACAAAGTTATTTTGTTTCAGAATAAACCATACCTATTGGATTTTGCGAGCTATCCCGCCAATTAAAAGCTTCGATGTTCCTATAATTTATTGCATAATATAGTTTAATACTAATATAATAATTTTAAGATGTTAATTTATTTTTATATTTAGCTATATTTTTCTTAATTTACACCGACGACTCGTTTAACCTTCTCTAAGGGCCGAATGTAATATATTTTTCGACAAGCTGCCATCAAAATTGCCGCGTCAAAACCAAGAGAATTATGTCGTCTCATTTATTCTCTTAACAAATCTGTGGTGGTTCCGTCTTAAAACACTTCATCAGATTTCATTTCATTAATTTAATATAAATGGGACTATTGAGCGAGATTTTCGAGACGAGTCACTACCCCCTCTCCAAAAGTAAACCATCTCCTAAAGCCCATCCTCCTACTATCATATCCTTCCTATCTCATGACCCTATCCCTCCTTCTATTTCCAATACCTCCTATCTCATGTATCATATCCTAAATACTGTCAACACGTTGACAGCCCCTAGGATGTCACTCAAATTATTTTGACAATGTCTTATAATTATATATTTATTAACATTCTCTTTTCTTTCACCTTCTTTGACTTGGAGTCGACATACAGCGCGTTCCTTTAGTAGCTCACAACGCCCAAAATCTGCCGTTCCACAAGGCGACCGCGGTCTTTGTGGTCGTGGCGAAAATGTCACTGACGTCATCATTTTCGATCACAACACTCACAACGACCCATGTCAAGAGGTAAGTCGAATAACCGTTCCACTTGCGTTTACGATTGTAACGCCGGCAAGCAATTGGAGCGGGAAAAATCGCGCACGTGAACGTGGTCGTTGTGAGTCTCTAGTGGAACGTAACCATAATTTACTTTCCTTCCATACTCTTCTATTCTGGCATATATTCTATGTCACACCACAAATCATCATGTCTGGGAGATTTTGGCGGGAACTGAAAGGAGATGTTGTGCTGTGCAGTTTTATTTTCTAAAAATGTGTAAAATTACTCTAAAATAAACAACAGTTGTAGAATATTGATAGTTTTTGAGTAGTAATTACGTATTTTGTGAGAAATGTGAACTGTATAGTCAAACGTGGCCTTTTAAGTTGTCACAAGAACTCCGTTGAATGGCACCAGCTGATAACCTATACAGTTCAGTTGTGCTACACTTAAGAAAATGAAGGAACTACATTATAATCTAAGATGTGGCTGAAAGGCCTAGCTGCCAAGCCATAAATCTAAATAAATAAAATGCATCGTGTCTTATAAAATCCATCTATCTATTTTTATTATTATGTCTCATGTATTGTATCAATTGTCTAATTTTATAAGTTTTGAAACTTTGTTTCACATTTTTTCTGTTAGCTAAGTTCTAAATACAGATAACAAATTCTCATGAATTTGAAAAGCTTAGAAATTCTATATTACCAATTTACCAGATGGCGCCACATATATACCTTCTTAACGTTTTATTATGTTAAAGCTTAAAACACATTTTTTTATATAAAATGCGTCGACAACTAAAAAGAAACTTTATCAATTAGACTGATTTGTTTTAAAAAAGGCTTTGAATTGATAAATCATCGAAACACTATAAAAGATGAGCTATGTGCCATCTTGATTTAGGAGTTTCAAAGTAAGGTTTTAGATGAGGATTTTTCATTCCTAGTGTTATTTATATAGTAGTTATATCAAGGTTTTGACTTTATGTATTAAACAATGTACTTAATTTATTATCTTAGGTACTTTATTATTTAAGTTTTAGATGTTAGACATGGACGCCATGACAAATTTGTATTAAATACCTAGATTTGTGAAAATTAAAAAATTGAAGATAATATAGGAGAAAATATACCATTCTTGGCACCCCAAGTGACTGGCAGCCTGTTAATTTATTTTAGATATCAAGAAATCTTCATGATTTTTGTTTGGTAGCAATACAATAATATTATTGCTACAAAATGAAAAATATTATGATTTCTTGAAGTTTTAGAATTAATTTATCGGATGCCATCGATTGAGGGGTGGTGCCAACAGTGATATAGTTTACAAGCAGTCGTAATTTCTTTCAGACAACCTCAGGATGGATTAGAAATGCTTGAGACTTATAGGTTTGCAATATAACTAGGATTTATAATCATCTGTAGTGTGTATACAGTTTTAGTTTAGGAGGGAAGGGTAAAATGTAAGAAATACCAAACCCAACAAGCGCTGTAATGACATTGGTTTTATTACTGAATATACACAAATATAAATGTGTTGTTAAGTATTAGGCCGCAGTTGTTTATTTGTAAAATGCTGACTATTTTTTTTACAAAAGTCCCAAATATGTACTTATGAAAATGGTAGGTACATTCATAAAACCTAATAAGACAAGACGAACTGTAGCTACAATCTTTAAGACTTGTTAATTAATTGAGTTTAAATATTTTTTGACATATATTTTTTTGTATAAATATGTATTTTATTCAATATGATTTTATTTAAGAGTCTTTGTATAGGTGTTACATTATTATACGATCTCCTGTGATTTGAAATAAATACTTAAATAAATGTTTTATTATGGAATCCACAATTGTTTTATTTTACAAGTCAAAGGGCGCGGGTTAGAATCCCAGCCGGAATACATGCACCTCTTAGGCAATTTTTCGACCTAATAGGCGTATTGTTACAATTATCACGTGCTAACAACGGTGAAGGAAAACATCGTGATGAAACCTGTGTTAAACTTATTATTTTTAAAAAGAAGGTAACAATGAAACAGCCTTGTACGCCATAACTGATTAATTCCCATCTACCTACGTTTACATTATAATACATACACCTACAATTCCTTATCAAAACAAATAACTAAAAAAATACAATAATTAATTAATAAAATTGTTGACATGACCTTAATATACAGTGTAAACTCTATGTAACGACACTGCGGGGACTGTGCATTTTTATGGCGTTATAGAGAGTTGTCGTTAAATGGAGAGAAGTCTGTTATTTTTGTCTGCCGTCTTGTGCTGCACCAGTAATTTTGTTGTATTTTTTACTTAGAAATTTCGGTATGCATGATGTGGACAGTCGAGTTTATTACGGGCTAGGATAATAAAGCGATAAAAGAACGTACACAGCTGCGCAGTGTTTACTAATTTTGGCAACTAAAAAGGTACTTTTTATTACTTAATTGTTGTCGTTATTGAGAGTGAGTGTAATGCTATATAGAGTGTATCATTGTATGGAAGACAAGCTAAGTCAACCAAAGCAAAGTAATTTCGACGCTTAAGGGAGTTTGTCCTTCAATCGAGTAACGTTACATGGAGTTTATACTGTACATATTTTATAGTCCATGGAAATCTCTAACTTTAATTATCATTTTATACCCTCTGTGTCAAGTTAAACTTATTATTTTTAAAGAGAAGGTAACAATGAAACCACCGCGTGCGCACTAACTATAAATTATTCCCATCTATCTACGTTTACATTATAATGCATGCACCTACAACCTGCACATCGAGATAACCGATGTGTCAAACCTGCCAAGCCGCCTTAGATAAGCGCGGCGGGTATACTGTCAGTTTCTCTATAGTGGGAGGCTTGAGCCCAGCAGCGGGACGTTTATGGGCTGTTATTATTATTGTCTTATAAGCTGTCCCGGCAGACGTCCTGCCCGGAAAAGCTTCAATCGAAATACCGACAACAGCGCCACCTACCGGGTCCAATTGTGAACTAACTCAGAAACCTTCTTTGGCTCATGCACAACAACTTTGCTGAAGATCATCACATGATCAAATATATAGTTTACAATTCTATAAAGCACATACAGACAAATATTCTTTTTGTATATCGAGATAATAGTTTTATTATCTATACCTAATTGTCTCTAAACACTAGCTCTATGTCATGAATGCCTAAAGGCTGGAAACTTTCAGAGTGGCAGTAAGGGGAAGTACCTTAATCGTTGCGGCTACACGAAAATGGTCCTAGGCTGGTGTGCATAAACATTTAACTAATAATTAAAATATGTTATTTTAATCATGGTTTAAATGTCTATGGCACTGGCGTAGCGTAGTGGGGGCGGCACTTTTTTGGGGGCTGAAAAATTTCACAATGAAATAATAAGAATATTTGAACCATTTCATATTTTTATCGCGACTACAAATTCGGACCGATTGAAAAGAGCGCGGAATTTTTCATACTTACTCATCCGGCTCGACACGGGCAGATTTCTCATTGCCACTCCGCTCCTATTGGTCCTAGCGTGATGTTATATAGCCTATAACATTCCTCAATATGTGGGCTTTCCAACACAAAAAAAAAACTAAATCGGTTCAGTAGATCCAGACATTACCCCCTACAACGTCATAAACATACAAACTTTACCTCTTTATAATATTAGTATAAATTGAAATACCTAAATAAAAGGGCTGCAAAATTATCTTCCGCCCCAGGCGGCCGTCACCCACGCTTCGCCGCTGGTCTATGGACACCAGCCTTAGAAGACTATCCATAATTTTTCGTGCATTTTTGATCCCCTTTCACATATTAAAAAAAACTGCACAGTAAGCAAGACAATAGCCATATTAATAAAAAAAATTGACGCCGATCAATCCTGTTTCTAATGCAGATCAAAATCTTCTATGGGACCAATCCAAGTTGGTGTAAGTGCTAAAAAAGTCGCCAGTGTGGCGCACAAGACATACGCTAGTCGAGTGCGCAGCATGGGCACCCCCAGAGGTTTGAACTCGAGACAATAGTAGGTCCAGTCGATTCACTGGGCAGTTTGGTGCAGGCCATGCTGCATAGCGATGATCATTGGGTGGGTGCGGCCAATTTCTGCGAGACTGTCATGTCTCAAAAGGAGGCCGCGGAACGAGATAGGGAGAGAGGTACAAGTGCGCATGCGTCTCGCGAGCGCCGACGTCCCTGAAATACCGCTGCAGGGGCCCTCTAGCATCTAGACAGCAGAGGAGTCTTTACTCCTGTTGACGAAGTGAGTTTGCTCTGATTCCCGGGGCACTCTCAGGCACTTTTGCGCTAGGATCGGCGTGGGCGTAACTACGTTCTAAGTCTCATGCCTTTCCTACCATAAGCGCGGGACACATGGGAGGAGGGTGGTTTTAGTGGGGTATTAACCCTTGGGCATTTGTCCATTGGTTCGAGTCTCCACACAAGCCGGTCGGTTACTGTTTCGATTGCCCTCAGTGGAATGCCTCCATGATCCACAACGGTCTAATCCCTAGCAAAGGATCTGGTATGTGCGAAATGCATTAATACATGTAGTAATGTCAAAATTCAACCAATGGTAAGGGAAGTGAATGTGAATTTAGATAGCTGCTCACTCCAGCCTTTTATACTATCTTCTGTATAACGTTTATATTTTGCATAACATGTAAGGAATCTAAGGAGATTTGTCGCAGTATGAATTCTTAGTATGTAATTATTGCGACGGTGAGAGATTTTTTTTGTTCGTTACAACTCTATTAATTCTTTGAAAAGTAATTATAATACAATTCCTACATGTATTTAAAAAAGAGCCTGAATAAATAATTATGATATAATTAAATAATTATATCATAATTATATCAGAATTATTTATTCAGGCTCTTTTTTTAAATACATGTAGAAATTGTATTAAAATTACTTTACAAAGAATAAATGGAGTTGTAACGAACAAGTGAGAAGTAAGCAAGAAAAAGTGTTTTAAGTGTTATTTATATATTAATTAAATAATTAATATATAAATAACACTTAAAACACTTTTTCTTCATATTTATTTTTTCTTTTCTTTATAATTTATATTTAGTTTTTTGATTTTCTAGATCTTTCCAGTTGTTTATTTTTTTTTCTTTTTAATTTGGATTATATAGATATTAACTTTGTTTATCTTTGTATAAGGACTATTCAGCAGCAATTCATTCATGTGTTACAATATGGTCAAATTCAATGGGAAGGTGCTGAGGCCGAAGATACAATATTTTTTAGTTTCGGTCTCAGTCACAAATATATTTATACTGTACTACATATAAATTTTTTGTTATGCTACTTAGCTGTTTTTTATTCTTTTTTTGTTACTGAAAATAAAGTTTATTATTGTTATTATTAAAAAAAAAAAACAAAAAAAATATGAAGAAAAAATCATTTTTAGCTAGACGTGTTGCTGGGGAGTTTCTTGCCGCTTCTTCTCTTTTAAACAGCGACAACTCATTGCGAAGCGGTGTACATAGAATAGGAAGTAGATTTAAATTTTGACTTATATGTATGACCTTCAAAAAGTGTTCTCCAGTGGAACTTATTTTGAATGAATAGGAATAGGTACCAGCCCATAAGGCATATACCTTCACATTTCGATAATCACTTAACCACTTTCCATCAATTGACCTGTCTGCCTGTTCACCTACTTCAGGCAATAATATCATCTATGTTAATTATGTAATATAAAAAATAAAATATAAAAACACATACTAAATTTTAATGGTGCGAAATTTGTTAATTTAACTACGTTATTACTTCAAAGTAATCGATAGATGGCATAACAGTAGCTTATTTGAATTATCCAATAGCAATTAACAGTAATCGTTAGAAAGTTAACTGCGGTTTGAATATACGTTAAAAATAACAGTTATTACTTTTGCTTTATGGTGGTTTTTAAATGAAGTACCGCTCATAACAGAATTTTAGCAAGTTAACAATTTAATATGTAATTTTAGAATTGATAGCCGTGGAGCTACACACGGCTACCAATTCTAGTAGTACTCGAATGACGCGGCTTTAAAACCTGGGGCTCAATCCTGCTATTCAATATTTTGTCGTTGAGAAGATATTCAAAGTACAATGCCATTGCGATAGTGTCAAAAATTCGTATTGTTACAACTCAGGTCCCGACAAAAAAACAAAACCCACCTGCATATCTGAAACAAAACACATTTTATTACCTGCCGGCATTTAAACTAATTGTAACCCTTTTATGACCGTTTTCTTTTGTTTACTTTGTGTTTAAAATTTGTGATTAGAAAACAGCCCATTGTTTTATTGTACTCTTTTATAGCAGTTTGCGGCCGAGTCATTAGCCAGGTGTGGCGGATTAAGACGACTTAGATACGGGGACATTGCATTTGTGCACTATAAAACGATGACCTGATGGAGGGGGAGACAGTCGAGCAAAAACCACGAGCGAAGCGAGACGTGTGTACTACAATCGGGAATCTAATAATTGACGGACTTAGAGCGTTTTATTGAGTTTCGACCTTCTGCATTACATTTGTACTGGTTGTGTTCAGTTATATTTGTACCTGTGTGTTTGTATAGTTCTAAATAAATTCTATAGTAATTCCAATGGCATTTTAATTCGAGTCCCTGCAACTTGTAACACTATGATTAGGTATAATAATACAGATTTTTTTAAATCAGCCGATTCGATTTCCGACAAGGGTAATTTATTTTTCAAAAATGTAATGATACTACTTTAGTATGTACCTATTGAAAAAAATATGTACTTATAATAAGTTCCAAAAAATTGTACGCCCAATCGGCAAAAAACGTGATCACTATAAAATAACAAGACCTATTTGTATAATTACCATGTTTTTATGCAAGAAATTATTTGATTTGATTAGTTTCCGTCAAAATTCGCCTCGAGACTCTTTTGAGTGTGTTTCGCTATTAAACATAGTTTAGGATTCGGCCCCGAAGGCCCGCCCACGTGACAAATTTACCTGTATAGTTATATAAGTTAGGGAAAATTGAGTTGAAAAATTATATTCCATAAAATAATT
This sequence comes from Dendrolimus houi, assembly GCA_039645545.1. Classification (NCBI taxonomy): domain Eukaryota; kingdom Metazoa; phylum Arthropoda; class Insecta; order Lepidoptera; family Lasiocampidae; genus Dendrolimus; species Dendrolimus houi. The sequence continues at coordinate 11,663,944 of CM077143.1, read as the reverse complement.
AAAAATAACATTTATTGTCTGTTAATAGACAACATAATATTTTTTTAACTAAATTATTATAACATATAAATATAATTGCATTATAAACACCAATAACACAAGAATAAATTAATCAATTAACATGGTAAAATGTCATAGTTCAAAATATGTACCTATATACTTTTAAATATATACCGTACACACGAAACCGCTGAAGATAATAGTATAATTTTCTTGCTTTCAGTTGTGTAAATGTTTGTCTAACAATAAATAAGTACAAATAAGACAGGCTTACCCAAACTTATGTTTGCCTTTGGCTTCAGAAGTATATAAATTAAAAATTACTTCATAAATAAATGGACCAGAATTATCGTTTATTTACAATACCATAAATAATCTAATGCCATAAAAAAAAACTTAACTTATTTATATTGTATTCTAGCCATAGTCCCCCAAGACTATAAGTAGAATACTGAACCTAGATCACCGTCTTCTATGGGTAAGGTAGATTGCTACATTTCCGCGCTGGATCGCCATACTGGGCCGTTGCCCGAGGAAGGCACCAGCCTTCTGATCACCTGAAGTGTCAATGGGTCGAATTGATAAATTTTGTTAGAGGCTCATGGTCTCAGGACCCCACGGGTCAAGCGTCTCATCAGCAAACGGTACAAACATATAACTCTGATGCACGGGATGCATATTTGCATTATATCATATTTGCAACATAGATTTGTTTATAAAGAGGCTACAAAGGCTATACATAATATATACCTTGACAATTTTTATTATTCTAATATTTCATTTTTACATTTTTGACATTGTATTTTGTATGGAATAACTCTGCACTTGACATATTATCTATCATTACTGTATAATTCTAGAAAATAAGTAAAATAAATGTCTGTGGATTGAGTGGGTTACAATTTGTTTTTGCTAATTAGTTGATTTTCAACTTTTAATTACTATTTGCATGCCTGAAAGGGCAAATCCATGTGAAACAAAGTAACATATTGCAATGTAATGATTTTACTAACCATGTTTTTAAGCAAATAAATGATTTGATTTGCGCCGCTTGAGTAATTCCGCTGTTTCCGCCGCCGAACCGGCTGATGCCGCCAACGTGTTACGCAGATCGCATCCCACACCAAAGGCTTGCCACGCTGCCAGGGAACTAGAGTCCCGTGCAATACCGTTCGGCTCCAATAAAGCCCGTACGTTAGCGGTGGCAAGCGCCCTCCGTATATATATACATATATATATATATATATATATATATATATATATATATATATATATATATATATATATATAATTATAATAATCATCATCGGTAGACAAACACACACATTGTATATCCCCAAGCTAAGCAAGTTACGCTTGTGTTGTGGGTAATATACAACGGACCACTCTGAGGCCGATCCCAGACACACAGACCGTAGTGAACAACGGAAAGTTCGTTTACGAAACTTACCATATCAAGGCTCGAATCCGGAGCCTCTGCGATGTAGTAAGGTCGACCGGCAAAGACTTAGCCCGCTTAACCACAGAGGTCGTCAAAATTCGAGCCATGAATTTGCAATTTACGCAAACGAAGCCGCGGTTAACTAAACATAGCTGTAATGTAAAACAATCTCAATAATTAGTTATTTATTAAATGCTATTCAAAATATATAGCAATGAGGAAACTACGGGGATTTTCATAAAAATGCTAGCTAACAATTATAAATTACATGGCAAAATGTCAGTTTAAATTATACCGTTTTTTAAGTTTCTTTTTTTTTTCTTATTCTTTTATTATTTTTTATTTATTTCGTCTTTTAAAACAAAATCACATCTATTATAATTATCTATTTACACACAGTCTCGTTACTACACCAAAGATTTTCCTGAGAAGTTCAAATACTGAGTACTATCTGTCAAACCAAATCATCATTTATTACATAAAACATGGTACATAAAAAAGATGGTAGGATTATTCCATAAGTTCACATGTTTTTGCCTCTAGGGCGTGCAAAATGTTGTGTCTATTATTATAATTAATAATTCTTATCTATTCGGTATTAATATTACAAAATTAAATTACTTCAGTTTTAAGAAAATACGTAATCAATTGTTGACATAATTTCATGTTAACTAAAAATAAACTAACTTATAAATAGTACAAGCTATTATAGACTGTGTAACAAATCGCTGCCAGATGGGAGCGTGCCTAGAAGGCTGGCGCTGTATAGCGATGCTTATTTGTTGGACGAAATATGAGCCAGCCTTCTGATCACGGGTGGCATCAAAGAGTTTCCTGCAAATCTCTATGAAGAAAGTCTTTGCCGATGGACCCCACAGACCTAATGTTTTAACTCCAAACGGCACAAATATGTAACCCCTTCTTAAGGTTCCATATTCGCGCCGTTTGAGAGCTTCAGCTTTTGAAGCAGCGTTGCCAGCCTCTAACTCAGTCATTGGAAGATGTGACGGAGTCTACACATGTCGCGTCCCAAACAAGCGGCCGTCCCAAATTAAATTAATTCAGAATAATAACAGTAATATTAGTAATAATTAAATTAAGCCATTCTTTAAAATATACGTCATAAAAATCAAAATTAATCAACTAGTCAGTAGTAAATAATACATTAGATAGATAGATAGATAGATAACACTTTATTGTACACCATCACAGAAAACTTACGAACTAGTATTATTCTAATTGTGTACAAAGGGCGGTCTTATCGCTAAAAAGCGATCTCTTCCAGCCAACCCGTGGCAGGAATATTGCTTTTAGGAGTGGCGATGGTGGTATACATAAATATTATTTATTGTATGAATATATAACTATACTATATATACAAATATACACATAAGTTATATACATATTCAAGATATAGTGATAAAATGCAACTATTTAAACATAATAAATATATAGTTATATGCAATATAATGCTAATTATATAAAATTACATATCATTATATTGCAGATAAAATTTTCTGACCGTGTTCTTAAATGTTATTAAAGATTTTGCTTGTCTGACAGCAACAGGCAATGAATTCCAAAGTTGGATAGCCTTGACCGTGAAAGAGTTATTGAAAAACGTTGTATTATGAATAGGAGTAATAAGTCTATGTTGACTGGAAGGACGTAAATTGTGAGAGCAAGAAATAAATTCGAAGCGTTCTTTAAGGTACTGTGGAGTATATATTGTATATATACTACGTTAGTGATTTAAAATCTATCATTAAACTAATCATTAACGCTGTAATATGATTTGTCAATTAAAACGTCCTTAATCTATATTTAAAATTATTAGTTTTGAATGTTAATAATCTACCAAAATAACATTTTGGTAGATGACTATTGTAATTCTTGCAATAATTCAGAAGGGTTTACGGTAATAAGATAACAGCAATTGGTCACAATACTTATAATCAGAGAACCTTACGGTTTAAGAACATTTCATCTACTCACTCTACACATTCGACAAACATTTTTAGAACACCTCGCCATCCCTCCAACAATTTTACAGTATAAGAAACTTAGCAAATTGGCACAACCGACAGCGGATTGAAATCATTGATAAACTATTTTAATTAAAAGGGTTATGAATGACAAGAATCGAATACATTATTGTTTGGAAATTTTAGTTGTTATTTTGTATCAGATAATATATTGTTACGAGTTGCAGGACTCGAATTAAAATGCCGTTGGAATTATTATATAGTTTATTAGAACTATACAAACACGTATAATACAGGTATAAATATAACCGAACGTAATAAGGCCAAATGTAATGCAGAAGATCGTATTTCAAATACACGCGCAAAGTCCGTCACTAAATATATTACCGAATGTACACAAGTCTTGCTTCGCTTGTGGTTCTCGCTCGACTGCCTCATTTCTCAATTGGGGCATTGCTTTATACTGTACAAATACAATATGTCTGCTCGGTCGCGTGGACTGAATTTCCAAGAATCACACTTGGCTAATGACTACCATAAAAGATTACAATACACAATGGGCTATTTTTCTAATCACAAATTTTAAACACAAAATAAACAAACGAAGTCCAAATCCCGAAAAGGTAATAAAAAGGTAAATGTCTACAGGTATGCAGGTGTAAATTTGTCTTTTGTCGGCTTTCAGGTTCTAACAATATTTAAAGTTTTACATGTAATAAAATACATCAAACAGAGTAAAAAAAAATCTATCGCATCTGCCAACATGAAAATAAAATGTAGTGAATACCGTCTATATACAATTGAGAGATTTTGAATTCTATTCTACACAGTTACCACATCATATTAGGGATATTTATTGTTACATAAAATTATGGTAAATTATAGACAACTACTCTATACAAAACAGACACTAATCACAGAATAAATAAAAATATAACATTATTATTAAATTAAGGAAATGAACGATTGTATCTTGAAAATATGAGGGTAGTACATAAAATTAATTATTAACCTTAAAAAGAAACATGACAACAACTATGCAACTAAATAAATGTAACACTATAGAGCCTAGGAGCCATAGACAACACGCTACTACTTAGCAGAGTTGTCCGACTCCTAGGACATATTGTTTTAAAAGTATTAAATAAATTCATATTGTAGGTACCTCTACTTTACTTACATAAAAACTTTATTCGGTTTTAGTTAAAAATCCGTTGCGTGGTTTAGAAGGTGTTAAGTAGCGCATATAGAAACAGACAGGCAGACATGAAAAGCAACTTTGTGTTATACTATGTATAATACGCTTATGGAGATTTGACACACCAAAAGTGTTACAAATGCGCTGTTGCTCTCATAAGGGAGACTGAAACCCGGCCAGTAATGCCGGACACAACTCAAGGTTGTTATGGCGGGATACTCTAGACCACGGGTGGAAGCCATCTAGACGGGCAAATACCCTACCACCTGGCTGTGGGTTGTTTTGTCGCCTCTCAAGACAGGCCGCCCCAACGCAGGAAATTGTATTCTTTTTCCATTCCTGCACGGATAGGGTTAAATGTGTATTAAATGTAACTAGTGAATTGTAAATTCTTAAATAAATGTCTTAAATCTTAAAGATCTATATAAAACTAGCTGTAGGCGGCCGACGTTGTACTGCCTTCAAAAAATCTGTCTAGAACCCGATTACAGCGCCATCTACCGCGATTGAATCGAATACTCGAATCAACTTGAACAAACAGAAAAGAAAATTATTAAAGTACTTATATCGCTATTAAAAAATAGGGGTTGGCGGTAGAAGGGTGAAAATTTAGGATTGTATGTATTTTTTAATGCAACATTATAAACAAATAAAACTAAAAAATTTTGTCCAAAAAATTTAAAAAAAAGTTAGGGGTCGACAACCCTTATCTCTTAGGGGTATGAAAAATAGATAGTAGCCGATTCTCAGACCTACTGAATATGCATATAAAATTTCATAAAAATAGATCAAGCCGTTTCGGAGGAGTATGGGAACTAACACTGTGACACGAGAATTTTATATATTAAAGATAGATAACAGCCCATAAACGTCCCACTGCGGGGCTCGGGCCTTCCTCTATAGAGGAATGGACAAAATACCCGCCACGCTTGTCCAAAGCGGCTTGGCAGGTTTGACAAATTGGGTATCTCGATGTGCAGGTTTCATCACGATGTCTTGCTTCACCGTTGCTAGCTCTTGGTAATTGTAACAATACGTACATTAGGTCATAAAACTGTCTAAGTGGTGCATGCGTTGCGGCCAGGATTCGAACTCACGCCCTTTGAAAACTCAAGCCCAAACGGGACGCATGCGCAAGCCATTTATGCTACCACGACTTTGTATATACTTATATATATATATATATATATGTACTATTACTTAATTCTTTCTTATATACATAATAAAAACGTATCGAACGAAGTTTGAAGAGGTCTGGTGTATATATATTAACTAGCTACGTCCGCGACGCCGTCCGCGTGGAATTTGTTTTCAAAACCCCTCCGATTTTGAAAGATTCTTCATTGGTGCTCCGCTCCTATTGGTCTTAGCGTGATGATATATAGCCTATATAGCCTTCTTCGATAAATGTGCTATCTAGCACTGAAAAAATTTTTCAAATCAAACCAGTAGGTAGTTCTTGAGATTAGCGCGTTCAATCAAACAAACTCTTCAGCTTTGCTTAGTCTGGCCATAAATACTATTACAATTAAAAAGAAACAAAATATTGTATTTGAATTTGGAATCTGTCATTTTTATATGATTGTTCATTGTGTTTTCTCATTTTGGCGCCAATACATTGTACAACATTTTGCGATATTAAAATGGAGTGGGGCGATAAAGAGAACCCTATCGCTGTAATTGCATTAAACAAAGTAGGTATAGAGCCAAATTCAATTTTTAAAACTCTCCATACGCTTGGTATTAGTCAAATGTTTGTGTCCCGGGCTATTAATAGGTACAATAAGACCTCCTCTGTTTGTGACAGAAAAAGATCTAGCCGTCCACGTAGTGTTCGTAAGAAAAAGGTGGTCAAAGCAGTAAAGGAAAGAATTCGAAGAAATCCTGTCCGAAAGCAAAAGATTTTATCTCGGGAGATGAAGATATCACCTAGAACCATGTCACGTATTTTAAAAGATGACTTAGGACTTGCAGCCTGTAAGAGACGCACTGGTCATTTCTTAACTCATAATTTAAAAAAGAATAGGGTGGTAAAATCGAAACAACTACTGAAACGGTACGCAAAGAGAGGTCACAGAAAAATTTTGTTTACGGCTGAGAAATTTTTTACAATTGAGCAACATTTTAACAAACAAAATAACCGTATTTATGCTCAAAGCTCTAAGGAAGCTTCTCAATTAGTCGACAGAGTGCAACGTGGGCATTATCCGTCTTCAGTGATGGTTTGGTGGGGTGTTAGCTATGAAGGAGTGACTGAGCCATATTTTTGTGAAAAAGATATCAAAACATCGGCACAAGTGTATCAAGATACCATTCTTGAGAAGGTAGTTAAGCCCCTTGACAACACCATGTTCAATAACCAAGAATGGTCCTTCCAGCAAGACTCGGCGCCGGGTCATAAAGCTCGGTCCACGCAGTCTTGGTTGGAAACGAACGTTTCGGACTTCGTCAGAGCTGAAGACTGGCCGTCGTCTAGTCCCGATCTTAATCCGCTGGATTATGATTTATGGTCAGTTTTAGAGAGTACGGCTTGCTCTAACCGCCATGATAATTTGGAGTCCCTAAAACAATCCATACGATTGGCAGTGAAGAATTTTCCCATGGAAAGAGTGCCTGCTTCTATTGATAACTGGCCTCAACGTTTAAAGGACTGTATTGCAGACAATGGAGACCACTTCGAATAAGCTTTTTATATTTTAAATTCTTTTATATTTATGTATTAAACTAACACACTGTAAAACTTATAAATGTTATTTGCAATAGAAAAAAAAAAACTATGTTCCAATATTTATGGCAAGACTAAGTATACATTAGTATAAGATATATAACTTTGGGTATTGATGATAAGTAATGTAAGATTTAACGAATCATTTAAGGTAATTTATATAATAACTAGGTGTGCCCGCGACTTCGTCCGCATGGTTTTTTTGCGAAACCCTAAAGTCCAAATTATCGCCCGTGACTTTTTTTCACATTTTTATTTTGACATTACAAACAGACACTTCAATTTTATTAATCTGTATAGATTACATAAACAAGTGTACACTTGAAGCAGAAGTTATATACGACCCACGAGAACGTTGCCGACAAACTGCGTTGCAGTTTGGAAAATTAATTGTTTGTAACATCTTGCAACTTTTTTAAAATAAATAAATTTAAAAAAACTTGGCGCTGCACTCGTGGGTTTTTGGTGTTGTCGTTGAAATTCACTAACAACGTCATCGTCATGACAACGCGAACAAAGTTTTACTGTTACTTGCTAGTAAGTCATAATTGCGAATGAATTCGGTGCATTATCGCTAATAACCGTGTACGTGTTGCGGTTAAGCGCACTTGCGTGTAACCATCACTGGGTTAAACTTAACCTTTGTAAAATGTTAGCCGGTCGGCATACCGCATGGACAAAGAGTGGTGTGGAGCAGCTAATAATATAAAATTTCACAAATTCTTAGAACAGAATACTCTTTATTGTTCACATATTATACACACGAGATAAACAATTTACAGGCAGAAAAAATGAGTGGCCTTATCAGTTTAGAACGATCTTTTCCAAACAATCCAAGCTAATATATTTTATGAATGAAATTCTTCAGCGCGGCGGGGTTGGGACTGAAAATCAGCGCTCTGCTGGAGAAAATTCCAACACAGCTTTATGCTGAGTGGCCAACCTCATTTGTAGGACATAGGCGTACAACATATTAAAAACCATAGAAAAGTATAAATTATTTCTACATCCTTATATTGTGACTTTTTATTTCTTTCAATATTATGAAGTCCAAGTAAGTTTATGTACTACCTGAAATGCAGTTCGCTTTCTCGCTAGCGCATTACGATATTTTTGAAGATATAAAATGAAAGATATTGCTTACGATAAGTCTGTACTAACTACAAATCTCAACAATATTAATAATATTTCACAAAAAATCATTTTTGAATCAGAAAAAATATACTGTTCTGTTTAATAATAGTGTTTTCTGCAGGACTCTCCGAGCTTCCGAAAATTATATTCAGTGTCAAGTTTAACTACTTTTTAAAATAATTTTAAACACTTATTATTAAGAAAAGCTTGTTATTCTGTTAGAGATTTTTTTATTGATAAATTTTAAAAATTATTATTGTAATTATTTTAACATCGATATGTCCGTCACGGAGCATTTTTTCCTTATTATGATTTTCTTATCTCTACTATATGAACTAATATTATGACACATTTTTTTTTACTTTATTAATATAACATGTTGTAAGTTAAATCAAATTGTTTAAATTTAAGTATAAAATATTGCACATCGTTAGCGGCAGAATATAGATGTACTAATGACTAATTATAACACTTACGTAACAATGTTGGCGAAGTAGAATCATGCTGGAATCATTACTTGATTACAGCTTTTACCAGCTCGATGGGTATGACACCACATTAACTGTTAGCCTTGAGCTGATCCTCCTCTCTGTATTCAATTCCTCTTTTTCGTTCCTTCCATCCAATTTATCCTGTATTGATTCTTCTATCCAATTCCTCCTATTCCATACACCTGTCCCTTCCTAAAGGCTGCCAATGAATGCATTGTCTTCGGCCTTGGTGTTACAAACTTCTTTGGGGATGGTAACCACTTTCCAATAAATATGTCATCTGCCAGTTTGCCAGCTTCTCAATAAAAAAACCTTCATATTGTTATGACTACCCGCAGACAAAAGTGGATTCATACCTGCATGCCATAAAACGCACTTTATTACCTTTTGGCATTTGGACTTCTTTTGTTTACTATGTGTTTAAAATTGGTGATTAGAAAACAGCCCATTGTGTATTGTAATCTTTTATTGCAGTCATTATCCAGGTGTGCGGGTTACGATTTCTAAGAAATTGCGTCGACGCTTGCCGGGCAGACATATTTGCATTCTTGCAATATAAAGCAATGGCCCGATTGAGGAAAGGTCAGTCGAGCGATAACCACAAGCGAAGCAAGACTTGTACATTTGGTAATCTATTTAGTGACGGACTTTGCGCGTGTATTTGAATTACGATCTTCTGCATTACGTTTGGACTGGTTGTGTTCAGTTATATTTGTACCTGTGTTATACCTGTTTGTATAGTTCTAATAAATTATATAATAATTCCAACGGCATTTTAATTCGAGCCCTGCAACTCGTAACAATATCTAATCTATATTATAAATTTAATATATATTAGAATTTACGAAAGAAATATTTTGACTTATCAAATTCGACTCTATGGTTTTCTCTGTGCGGGTAATTCGTAGCGTTGGTTAACTTGAAATGTGAGCGTCGCCTTGACGATCTGTCGCTGGCGCACCTTTCTTCGAGCTATAGCTCAATCTAGCTTAGCTTCAATAGCATCATATTTCATTCGTTTCACATTAGGGAACGTACCCATACTACGTGACCCATTTACAATGATTTACCCCCCTCTCCTCTTTAGTAACCATCCCTAGTATATGCTACACAACAAGAAAAAGAACAATGTAAGTGGTGGTATGAATTGTTAATATATACTGACAGCCGAAAAGCCACCCACACAAAAGACCTTAAAACTAGTTGGAAAAAGGACAGTCCAAAACTACAGTCCTTGAGTATGTTAAGGGAGAAGCGGGTTTGCTAGGCCCAAATATAAAATATACAAAGACTTTCGTATATAAAACAAGACCCCCCCCCCCATAACCCCTCCTACCCAACCTCCCTTCTATTTATCACTTTGTAATTCATGAATAATTTTGCTCATTAACCGTGTAAACTAAGCGCTACCCGCCATATTTCAATATAGGTCGAAAAAGCGTGATATTTCCCTAGAAGACATCGACAAACAGACGAGAACCTAACCCCCTTGTTGCGTCATGTTTCATACACCAATTTATTGATGTGCAATTTAGCACAATAATACACTACTAGAGTTAACCTCTAGTGCATCCCTCTTGTTTAAAGAGGTTACAACACAGGTTACATTGTATTAAAATTTTATGTTAGTGCTATTTGCCCCGAAAGATCCACATCATTTTATATTGCAAACTATCCCATCTCCCGGATGAAAAATATTTATGCCCATTTTCTATGTATTAAAACTACATATGTACATTAAAAGGACTAAAATGACCAAAAAGAACAAATCGACCAAATCTTACTCAAATCTTGTATACTTTCTGGGATTACGTTTACATAATTCTATCCCAAAACTTATCCCATTATCCGGGATGAAAAGTACCCCTTGTCCACCCTCGGTTAAGTAATTTTTTCGTGAAAACGGAGCAGAGAGGGTTACTTTTTTTTATATTTTTTTTATTGTAGGAGTTCATCAGATAGGTAGACGGCCCACTTGATGGAAAGTAGTTACCGTCGCCTATGGACATTTGCAACACCAAAGGTGCTACAAATGCGCTGCTTCTCTCTTAAAAGAGACTGCATGGAACCTGGTCACTGCTGCCGGAACACAACACAAGGTTGTTATGGCGGTATACTCTAGACCAGGGGTGGTCGCCATCCAGTCGAGCAAATACCCTACCACCTGGCTGTGGGTTGTTTAGTCTCCTCTTACGACAGGCCGCCCGGCCGCAAGAAATTGTATTCTTTCTCCGTTCCTGCGCAGATAATACTTTCGCATTGATAATATTAATAGGGATTGTCAATATATGAACGTAATGCTATGTAAATACAGATAATACATAGTTTAGTTTAGTTAGATAGATAGATAGATAGATAACACTTTATTGTACACCATTACAGAAAACCTTATAGCCTAAATTAATTACTTTAGACCCTACTGAATAAAAAACTGAAAGTCTTAAAACCAAAATAATAGTTTAAAATACATTTTGCATCGAAACATTCTTAGGTCCAAATGTCGTTTACTATAAAATGGCGGAAAGGCTCGATTTATAAAAGAATATATATTTATACGACGAAATGAGAACCTCCTTTATTTGACGTCGGTTAAAAGATAGGGGTTCCAACGAATGCAATAAACATTAGTAAGGGGTCTACGAGACAAAATAGTTTGGGGACATCTGGTCTACCCCCATTTGAAATAGGCATGATAAGGTCAGATATGAAATCACTTCACGAATTCGCCATCTTGATTTTCCGCTCGACGTGGCGGTCATATAAATATAGACCAAAAAACAAAACGATGATCTAATTAAAGATATGCATGATTTAAACAGCAAGGTCTTTGTCCATCACGACTTATCGTGTGATGGGATAATCTATATTATTTAAATATTATTTATCTATCTCGTGACATTGTAAAATATCGAAATATTGTGAACCGTAGCTTACAATTCTAAGAGAAAAATTTCTTATTTTTCTTAGCATTATGTCAGAATTAGCTACAAAATAATAAATACATATTGATGTCACGGTTTTTGAATTGCGTTTAGTTTTATTATTTATTTCTAACTCTATGGACACACAACGATCTACATTAAGAATCGACCAATCAGCATGCGAGATACGTTCCATCGCATCCCATTTCACAATTTGACGATATATTGTCGAAGTATTATAATCTACCGAAAAATAATGCGTTAAATTGTAAGCAGTATGTTACGGTTCACAATATTTCGACAGTTTACAATCTCGTGAGATAGATTATAATCTAACAGTATTTACAAGTTGAAAGTGACATCCATCACTTCAAACTCTGTCGGCAGTGATAGTATATGATTATCCCTATTCTAGATAAACTCATCCATGGCTAGTGGCACTTTTCCAGCAGCCTGGAAAGAGGCATATGTCATTCCTCTCCCTAAAAAGTCTAATCCTACGTCCTTTTCTGAATTCCGACCAATATCCATTCTTCCCTTCCTATCCAAAGTCCTAGAACGTCTAGTCCATAAACAATTAAGTATTTTCCTAAATTACAACTCATTAATGAATCCTTTTCAATCTGGTTTCCGCCCAGGCCATAGTATTACAACAGCTTTAGTGAAAATTACAGATGATATCCGCCAGGGGATGGAAAGTGGTCTACTGACGATACTATCACTGCTAGACTTTAGTAGTGCTTTTAATAATGTTGACCATGACATATTACTTGGCATTCTCCGCACTCTTAACATATCTCCAACAGTAATTGGTTGGTTTCACAGTTACCTGCATGGACGCCGACAGCGAATACGTGTTGATGACAATTACTCATCATGGTCTGACCTTGCTGCTGGTGTTCCACAGGGCGGCGTTTTATCTCCTCTCTTATTTGCGATTTTCATTAATTCAATCTCCGATAAATTAACTTCATCCTATCACCTCTATGCGGACGATTTGCAGATATACACTCAAGCTGCTCCAGATGATTTAAGTAGTGCCGTGAGACAAGTCAATTTAGACTTAAACCACATACTTCATTGGAGTACAATGTTTGGTCTTGCAGTGAATTCTCGTAAGACTCAACTGATAGTCATCGGTAGCCCCAGAATACGTGCAAAAGTAGATTTCACAACTTTACCGAACATTGTTTTTAACGGCACTTGTATCCCATTGAGTGACACTGTCAAAAATTTGGGCGTAGTCATCGATAGTGATCTGTCTTGGAAGTCTCACCTCTCCGAATTAAGTCGGAGAGTTTTTCTGTCTTCTAGATCCCTGAGAAGGCTGAGAAATTTTCTGCCTACTGCCACCAAAATTATGCTTGCAGAGTCTCTTTTGCTACCCATTTTAGATTACGCTGACGCCTGCTATCTCGACTTAACCGTGGAACAGCTAAATAAACTTGAGCGACTTCAGAGTTTTTGCATTAGGTTCATATTTGGCTTGCGAAAATATGACCATGTCTCTAAATTTCGTGAAAATCTCAAGTGGCTCCCTATTCGCTTTCGCCGGAAAACTCACATTCTCACCCTACTTTATAACATATTATTTATTCCTAGTAGTCCTCTTTACCTTAAGGAACGTTTTAAATTCCTTCGCCTTTCTACTTCCCACAATTTGCGCACTCATACGTATCGTAAACTCACTACACCTGCACACACTTCATCCTTTTATGATAACTCTTTTACAGTGCAGGCTGTTAAACTTTGGAATGCGCTGCCTCTTACTGTCAGAGAGGCCAAAACATCGCCTACATTTAAGAGCGCACTCAGAAAACACTACTTCTCCTTAAATAAATATGCCTAATTCTTATACTATGATTTATTGTATGTATTTAATTTATAAAGTAATTTAAGTAGGTGTATTTAATTTATAAAATATGTAGTTTAAGTATGTTTAATAATATAATATGTATTTTAATAATGATAGGCCTCTTAATTTGCACCACCTACATCGCCAGATTAGGTTATACATTCCTTAAGTTGGTTGCCTGGAAGAGATTGCTTTAAGCGATAAGGCCGCCTATTGTTTCTACCATGACAATATTGTAAATGTGTATTTTTGAAATTGTATATTTGGTGAGCAATAAAGTGTTATCTATCTATCTATCTATACAAATGTGAAAGTAGTATGGATTTTTAAATGTTCTATTTTCACGGTTATTGGGTGTTTGGGACGTATCAAAACTAATTCTAAAACGATGTACGTAAAAAGAGCATACTTTTAAATACCTTTTTATCGTCTTACTTTAATAAACTTAATTACTTTTTAAACTAAAATCAGTAAAGGAAACGAATACGCTTCAATACATTCTCGGGCCCAGATTGTAAAAAGAAAAGAGTGATTTAAAGATTTCCTTTCGTTATCTGTATATTTTTTGTAATTGTAGTTGGTTTAGTTATTTAAATAAATTAATTGTTGCGGCGGCGCTGGATTTGCGAGAAGCGAACTGTGTCAATTTTACAGTAACAGAAGTGTGGGACAATTTGGACGGGAATTTGAGAACGAGCACGCACTTACCTGATTAGTGGGAATGAAATGCAGCTGCTCCTCTGCTCCTCAGTCCACTTACCTTCACTTTGTTAATTACGTTATAGTTTATTTAATGTGATTTGTTTTAATATATTTCACAATTGCGGTGCGGAGCGGGGTATTTATAAGTTATATATATTTACATGTGTGGAGCGTTCATATTATTTGATTTAATATGATGACATGAGAATGAATGATTGACGCGACGTGCAAAAAGGGAACGCGCCGTCAAATTTAAAGGAAGAATTTAGATTAATAAAAGAAAATTCAAATTCAAAGTTTTTTATTCAAAATACGTTCCACTGGAGAACACTTTTTGAAGGTCATATATATAAATAAAAATTCTATGTACACCGCTTCGCAACGTGTTATTGCTGTTAAGGAGAAGAAGCGGCAAGAAACTCCCCAGCAACACGTCCAGCTAAATATTGTTTTCTTTAAGAATCTTATTCTATTTATATCTCAAGTTGTCTTTTTTTAATAAGATTTATATAGAAGTATGTTACAGAATTACTTTTTGAAGAATTAATGGAGTTGTAGCAAACAGTGCATACTCAATAAGACCAAGACATAATAAAAGGAAAGAAAAATATTATTAAAGTTATAATAATGACATGACGTACTAAATGTATGCTGCAATATATCTCCATAAATCCCTTACAAGCTTGGCAAGATAACATTATACAAAATATAGTATAAGTTAGAGCGAGCTGCTATGTAAATGAATTTTTGTCATTTAAGTATTCTTCAATAGTGTAGTATCCCTTTTTTTAGCAAGATACTTTTTAATTTGGTTTTGAATTTAGTGAAAGGCAGATCTAACATTTCACTCGGAATCCCATTGAAGAAGCGTATACCAACCCACAAGAAAGAAAAGTTTGTATATGCCGAAAGAAGGTTACTTGGCGATACCATTAATCGTGTTGTGTAAGTGTTCTCATATTATTATTTTTTTTAAATTAATTCAAGAAATCGATTATGATAATCGACAAATTTACTTTATTTGTGACCTTATTTTTAAGATTTCTAGTTTTCCAGGTAGAATTTAGGGCTGATGTTTTCCATTTTGTAATATAAAATACAACGCTTTTTTTCAAGCCATATCTCAACTCATTACATTTCTTTGTCCCAAAAGTCCTTGTTGTGGTCGGTGAGGATAAATACAGTGGTTTCAATAAATAAAAACTCTGGTTTTGTGTTATTTTACTGTTATTTACGCTAATAAACACAACTAAAAATTAATCGATTGATTTCCGTCAATATTTTTCACTGGACAAAAAAAACAAAAAAAATTGACATTAAAAATAAAAATCACATTCAAAAACGCTATTCTATGAGCAAATTAGGTTTTTACAAGAATGAGACTGCAACATCCTCCACAGGGCAAAAAATATTGATAACATTACACTATGTATTCGTTGGCAAAATACGTCTCCTTGGACTCTTAAAAATTATGATGTAATGATATGAATAATATTTTTATTTATTTATTTACTTCCCACAAAAAACAAAAGAAATGGAATATATTATAATTATAGAAACTTGATGAAAGTGGGAAAAAGAGAAGCCCAAACTTGGTTAAACCATGTGTCATTTCCTGGCACTCACCCTCCTATTACTATAATACCCACCACCATTGAATATAAGTCATTGTAGAGGCAAGATAAGCCATAGTAGATAACTATAACATTATCCCAGATGGAGATCGATTACATAATATTAGCTAGTGTTTTCTGAGTGCATTCTTAAATGTAGACAATATTTTGGCCTCTCTGACAGTAAGAGGCACTGCACTGTACAAGAGTTACCATAAAAGGATGTACTGTGTGCAGAAGTAGTGAGTTTACGATACGTATGAGTGCGCAAATTGTGGGACGTAGATAGGCGAAGGAATTCAAAACGTTCCTTAAGGTAAGGAGGACTACTAGGAATAAGTAGTATATTGTTACGAGCTACAGGACTCGAATTAAAAATGCTGTTGGAACTACTATAGAATTTATTAGAACTGTACAAACACGTATAAAAGAAATACAAATAAAACTGCAACCAGTTCACACTGCACGATTCAGTGCAATTCGACACGCGCAAAATCCGTCGTTTATATCGCTAATCGAGAGTACTACAAACGTCTTACTCGTCTCGTAGCCGTTGCTTGACTAACCACCCACCCCTCCATTCGGGCACTGTCTTATATCAACTACAGAGTACAAAAAAATTGGTCGCGCGCACTGAGTTTCCGAGAAATAGTAACCTGCACACCTGCGAACGGCTAACGAAGTCGAAAACAATAACAATAAGGATTAGTTCGACGCTAATGATAGTTATAAAACAAGTAGAAAAAAAATAGCATGTTTTTCTTAATTACAAATTCAAAACACAAAAGAATTCCTAAATCCGGGAAGACAATAAGCTGCGCTTACGACAGACAGCTGTGCGCTTATCTTTGACGGCATGTAACAATATTATAAAGTAGTGTGAGAATATGAGTATTCCGGCCAAAGTGAAAAGGGGGCCACTTGACTTTTTCACGAAATTAAAAAACATGCTCATATTTTCCCAAGCACATAGTTATTTATATGTTTATTTCCTCGCTCCTGGCTAAATAGATATCTGTCTACCTGTATGTTTTTTCTTTTCTTGTAACCGCCCTTATTCGGCCGCTGTCGCCGCGCACGTGCACGTGTTTTTAAATATTTAAGAAGTAAACTCCAGTCGTGTGTCAGAGGTGACGCAAACTAGTTATTTAAATGTTTTTGTCATATTCATTTGTAACAGTTTTTTTTCTGAGCAATTTTCAATCTTCTTCCATTTGTGGCAGTTGCTTCTTTTAAAATAAAACTCTATGTGGACTGGACTGTATGATTATTATTATTGGTGTCATTTACATTTATACTATACATAGAAGAAATAAATACAGAGAGTGCGTATTGGTGCAATAGCACCAATACGCACTCTCTGTATGTGAGCAATGTGAAGCGAATGAGCAAGTAAGTGCGCGAGAGAGTCTTTCCGGCCTCCAAGGCCGCTTCTATATCTCAGGTTCCGTCCAACGCCTAGCTGCTAATTGTGCGAGCTATGGGCGTCGGCGGTATGCGGTGCGCGAAAAGGTGGTGTGCTCCGGCGAGCGGGTACGGGGGGGTGCTCTCTGTCCGCAACATCTTCCATGACATAAAATTTGAAGGCTATACGGGACTACATTGTATCATTTTATCATATTATAACAAAGATGGATGTGCATTAGCATAATTCTCACATGGAATGTAGGTTTAACATTGAACCACATTCGTAACATTTACAGGCACTTTGTACTTGAACTAAACGTATAACCTTATTAAACGGATTAGTTGTTATTATAGTTGAGCCGTGTTAATAAGCACATTTGGCATCCATCAAAATAACTTCAGTAATTGTATGACCTATTACTGTATAAAGCCTTCATACTATCTTCTGTATAACGTTTATATTTTGCATAACATGTAAGAAACCTATGGAGTTTTGTCGCAGTATGAATTCTTAGTATGTGATTATTGCGATGGTGACAATGTTTTTTTGTTTGTTATACAACTCCATTCATTCTTTGAAAAGTAATTGTAATACAACTTCTATATGTATTTAAAAAAAACGCCTGAGAGAATATATAAATAATTATTATGAAAAAGTTTTTTAAGCTAGACGTGTTGCTGGGGAGTTTCTTGCTGCTTCTTCTCCTTTGAACAGCGATAACACATTGCCAGGCGGTGTACACAGAATAGGAAGTAGATTTAAATATTGTCTCACGTGTATGACCTTTAAAAAGTGTTCTCCAATGGAACTTATTTTGAAACTTAAAAACTTTTGAATTTCAATTTAAATATAGCGAGCTTTTTATTTTCTTTTTATATGCCAGTGTAATCATACGATTGATCGGATTGAGATATGAAGTCACAGATTGTCCAATCGATCCAAATAAACGTGCATGTACAAAGAGATTAATGAAAGCTTCTTATAAATAAATTTCCTGTTCACATTCAATATAAACTGTTTAAGTTATATTGTTATAAGACATTTATATATTTAGCATTATTTAATAAATTTGTAGATTAGAAGGAAATATTGTTTCGAAACTCATTCTTGTCATATGATGAATGGTGCATGTTATTGTTATGAGTATTTAACACTGTTTTAAAATTACGTGGGTCACGTAAAGTTTTGCGAAAAAATGTGTACTTCTACACATAGTAGAAATGAAACTTCAACGGATGAAAAACGAATCGAAATGCACATTTAAATTTTCCGCAGGTCTACTGCGAATTATGATTTGGTTAGGTTAGGTACATTTCAATGAATGCTTATTTTATTTTACCAAATAAAAAAACCGAATTCGATCCGGAACCAAAAAAAACATCAATAGTCTACTCTAACATTATGCCGCCTTTCACCAAGGCCGTAACGCTTTTTCGTGACAGAAAAAAATCTAATACCCCCCCCCCTCTGTCTATATAGAAGTTTCACTTTTTTTTAAAATGTTCTATAAGTAAATATTTTTTTAATAAATCTTTTCAAAGCACTCTCCACCAGCCTCTATACAAAGTTTCATGCGTCTGAACCAGTTTCCGAAACACTTTTTCCAGTCTGCCGCAGATATCTCGTTTACAGCTTGCCGGAATGCTGACAACGCATCTTCCGGCGACGAAAATTGTATCCCTTTGAGCTGATTTTTTATTTTCGGGTTTAAAAAGAAGTCACACGGTGCTAGATCAGGACTGTAAGGAGGGTGACCCAGGAGATTGACCGGTGTGCTGTCCAGTAAGTCCCTCGTTTTGAGCGCGGTGGTGGCGGGCGCGTTGTCGTGGTGAAGCAATAGCCCGCGGAGCCCTGTGTTTGGTGGCTTGTTGCTCACAACAGTGAAAACTTCTGTCAAGCATTTGGTAGTATACCATTTGGCGTCGATGCTTCTTTGGTTCCGTAAAGGAATTGACACTAAGTAGCCAGTTAAATTGAAAAAACTCGCGATCAAAATCCTCCCCCCGCTTCTTGGTCGTTTAACTTTGGCGACTGGCGTTGCGTTTCTGGATCGTATTGATAAATCCAGGACTCATCACCTGTAATGATGTCGTAAACACGCCGAGACGAGCCTGCTTCAAATTTGTTTATCATATCACGGCACCATTCCACCCGGGCCTGCTTCTGAGCATCGGTGAAGTTGTGCGGCACCCAGCGTGAAACTATCCTCGTCAAACGAAGATGCAAGTGTAGAATCTCGTGAAGGCTTCCCGATCCAATCTACAGTACGTGCTGAATCTCTTGATACGTAACTCGCTTATTGTCTTCGATTAAATTTTACACTGCTAGTACATTTTTTCCGTAACAGCCATCAAAGGGCGACCACTTCTTTCTTCATCCTCCAAAGTTAGTCGACCGCGCTCGAATTCGTTGTACCAACGATACACAGTTGCCTTAGAAGGGCATTTCATCCATGAATGAAGCCACTATCGTCTATCGTCTATCGTACGATTCGGCTTCTATGGTTGAGGGGGCTAAGCCTTTGCCGGCTTACCTCACTGCAACGCAGAGGCTCCGAGTTCGATTCCTGGTATAGTAAATTTCGGAAACGTATTTTCTCCGTTGTTTACTATGGTCTGGGTGTCTGGGATCGGCCCCAGAATGATCCGTTGTATATTACCCAAAACACAAGCGTAACTTGCTTAATTTGGGGATATACAGTGTGTGTGTTTGTCTGCCGATTTGTTTGTTGTTTTGTTTGAATTCATAAAAAATCATAGCGGGAAAATATTCCCGGAGCAGATCCATTTTTCAATGAGACACGATAATTTAAATTAGTTCGCAAACAATGTGGAGGGAAATTTTTAAATTGGAATGTACCTACCTATTTTTAGTTATGAATAATTATACTTTCATTATAACTGGCCAGTCTCTCATAGATAAAAACGTTTTTCGCAATATTTTCTGAGTGGCCTGATGCCTACATAAAGGTAAATAGTAGCTTGTTTGGGTCCATTCTGGTTTGATGGAGGCTGGAACGGAAAATCAGCGTTGTGTCAGCTCCTGACACAGCATAATGCTGAGCTTCCTACCTCATTCCAGTGAATTTTATGTACAATATATATTTCTTGAACAATATCTATTTGTAAGTAAAACTCTTTGGAATCTCATAAGAGGTCCATACAACGTTATGGTTGCTCAGGGCTCCTTCACTTGTTATATGATGAGGTGATATAAGAAATCATTAAACACAGGATTTATCACTGATTGTTATGTATTCCAATTAGTTTAGACGTATTTTTTATGTTACGAATTCAACAAATATTGTTTTGTATAGTAACTTGTTAACAGCTGTCAAATAAATATATGGACCTATAGGCTACGTTCCACAAGGGACTCAACGATCACGTTCCACTTGCTTGTGGACGTTACAATCATAACCTCTAGTGGAACGGACTTTGGGGCGTTGATGTCATAAACGACGAAATACACAAAGGTCATTGGTTGATTTGAAAATCGCTCCTTGTTCAATGTCAAGAGATAGAAAGAATTAATGCTCTGTGGTCAACGCCCACTTCGACCCACCTCTTGACATGGGTCGTTGTGAGCGCTGTGTGATCGAAAATGATGACGTCATTAGTGACGTGTTCGCTACGACCAGAATGACCGCGGTCGTCATATGGAACGGCAGACGGAGCATTTTGGGCGTATTGAGGTACTAAAGGAACGCGTCCCTAGTGTCTCCTAAAATAGCCGCCCTAGTGTTTGTCAGTACCAAAAATTCAATATCAAAGGTGTTGGTCAGCATCATCGCAAGTGGAGATGCATCCACTTTGTCTACCCCCATGGGAAACAGGCGTGATGATAATATATCTGTAATGGGCTACACATGAGATAATTAACTAAAGATGCATTTGAAGACACTCAACATTAAAAGCACGCCATGACCTAAAAAATTTATAACCACCATAGGAAACGGAAATTATATGGTAGCGTACCAATTTTGACGTTAATTGTACATCAAATAGGTTCAAGGTTCGATTCTCGGCCCAGAAATTACACGAACGTATTACGAAACTGTACTTTAAACCAATTATACGTTAAAATGATTCACGGCTTTTTAGTAAAGAAATTTCATAAAAATTGATCTATTGTTTTATCTTTAAACATTATCTATTCTTGGATCTTTATCTAGTATAACGTAGGTAGAATCTATCCTCTTTCTGTGTGAGGCGAAGGTAACGGGTATAGGCAGCCATCATAGACTTGAGTTGTTTTTCCGCCTCTTATTCAAATTCAAAAGTTTTTATTCCAAATTAGTTCCACTGGAGAACACTTTTTGAAGGCCATACATATGAGTTAAAATTTAATTTTACTTCCTACTCTACTAATATGTACACCGCTTTGCAACGTGTTATTACTGTTAAGGAGAAGAA
The DNA here is from genome assembly GCA_039645545.1 of Dendrolimus houi. Classification (NCBI taxonomy): domain Eukaryota; kingdom Metazoa; phylum Arthropoda; class Insecta; order Lepidoptera; family Lasiocampidae; genus Dendrolimus; species Dendrolimus houi. The sequence continues at coordinate 11,642,056 of CM077143.1, read as the reverse complement.
CCGGCAAGAAACTTCCCAGCAACACTTCTAGCTAAATATTGTTTTTCTTTATATTTCTTATTCTATTTATATCTCAAGTTCTTTTTTTTACCTTTTACAATAACAACTTACAAGAGGCCACCCGGCCGCAGAAAGCTATATTCTTTCTCCGTTCCTGCACGGATAAAATCCATGATAGCGTTACAGACAGACAGAGCTAGTTTCGCAAATTATAATATTAGTTAAGACCACTGGCGCCACTTTAAAGACTAATTTGATATTTAAAACACTATACTTACTTATTTTTCAATCATAATTAATTGGTACATAACACAAAACAAGCAGATGATCTATTAGAACGCAAACTGAAGGTTATCCGTTCGATTCCCGTGCAGTTAACAAGATGTTGGACATTGATAAACGGTTGCATACAAACAGCGGCCGCGTTGCGTCCGTCATTATGTAATGATTACATTTAACGTTGTTTGGTTAAGCTTATGATACACACAAGGAATCATAGACTATTATTATCACGGAAGAGGATTATTGGGTATTTGACATATCTATACAGTCTATAAATCGATACAGATAAATAAAATTGAAGTGACCAGGAGATTCCGAAAATTAATTTTTTTAGATTTTTTTCTGTCTGGCTGGACTAATGACGACGGGACTTACACTGGCAGATAGCTGACGTTATAAAGAGTAACTTAGGCAACTATTTTTAGGAATACGTAAAAAAAAATTGAAGCCGTTTGTTCCAGCTAATCTCTGAAACGGCTGGACCGATTTTGAAGGGACTTTCTCTAGCAGATACCTGATGTTATAAGGAGTAACTTTGACTATTTGTAAAATTAGGGTTCCGCGAAAAATAATTCCACGCGAACGAAGTCGCGGGCACAAGTAGTTTATAACGTTATAGTAAATATATTATACTTTATTAGATGACATACGACATATTATTTATATATTAATTAATATAAGACATTATAAACTAATAGATAAAATAAGGAAAACTTAGCTTAGTATTATATTGTATTATATCTATAATCCCCCAGACTAAGTAAATTACTGAGCCTAAGTCACCGTCTTCTATGGGAAAGGTGCCCCAGCAAGCTGGCTTCATTTCCTCGCTGGATTGCCATACTGATCCGTTGTCCTAGCTAGGCACCAGCCCTCTGATCACCTAAAGAGTTGAAGGTTTTTTTGTAAGTTTTCGCAACATGTGCTACTCCTACTCGCCAAACTAGCGTTCCAGCGCGTTTACATAAATACTGGCCCGTAAACGTTATCGAAAACGTAAGAAAAAAAACTCACGCTCATTATTAATGTTTCCCTTCACGCTCAATAGATGGCGCTAATTTATTATCATACGCGTTAACTTCAAAGCTATCGAGAGGTTACAAAAACTCATACTAAGCACACTGTACACACAAACTCTCTACCAGTTATAACACGTTACGCGGTGGTAGTAAAGAGTTTTCATCACTTCAGCCTATTGGCTTAGCTCATTCAGCCTTTTATGGCTTAATCCGATAGAGTCATCCCCTCCCCTCCCCGCAGCGGTCGAATCTCCAGGAGGTGCCTTCTCGAGCGCGCTGCTTCCGGGCTGAACGCCTCCGCTCCCACGGACTCGGGAAGCCCACCGAGCCCGGTATCGCTGAAACGCACGTCTGCGGCTGTTCAGCTGGATCCTACATAATAAAAGACAGTACACACAAATAAAACTACGGTTTACCGATATACACGTGGCATTTTATTTGACTTTAATGTCAACCATAATCTTTTTATTAGATGCCGCGCTTAAAACTGATAAAATGTAGTTGAAATTATTCGAAGAGGCATTTTGACAGCTCTTTATAGAGGCTCATGGCCTCAGGACCCCCCGGTCCAAGCGTCTATATACCGTGAAATGCCTTAAATGAATTACCATCCTTACAACTGAATAAAACCACCAAATAAAACCTCTCTCACGATATTTCTGTATTCTAAAATAGACTTTAGTTTCTTCTGATTAGAGTCGATATAAAATTATCAAGTTATCTAATCACAGATCTCAAGAACTGGATGGGACTGTTCATAATCTTTTAAGCATTAAAACCTAGGATTAGTAGTCTACTTTGTAGAATGAAAATAGCTGCGTAATGTTTAAACATTTTCTTAAGGCTTCAAGTAACGCCTTGAGGATTTTTCGAGCGAACGACCGCCTCTATGGAATCCCCGCTAATTCTTACGTTCAGATTTCAGATTTTAATTTTTTTCATTATTATTTTATCTTATACTAATATATAAAGCTGAAAAGTTTGTTTTTTTGTTTGTTTGCTTGAACGCGCTAATCTCAGGAACTACTAGTTTGATTTGAAAAATTCTTTCAGCGTTAGATAGCACATTTATCGAAAAAGGCTATAAGCTATATATTATCACGCTAAGATCAATAGGAGCGGAGCACCAATGAAGAATGTTTCAAAATCGGGGGGTTTTGAAAACGAATTCTACGCCAACGACGTCGCGGACAGCTAATTGTGAATAAAATAAAGAAAGAAAAAAAGAAAATATTTACTGTCGCAAAATAATGCACAAAAAAACAGTAAATACACTTGTTGTTACATATAAACAATATGATAATATAATATGATCTACGAAAAAAATATACACACTAGAAAAATGTACATTAAATCTACGACAATGTATATATAAAGTAGTATTTAGAAAAAAATAATAACACCAAATTATTTATCTCTCTTTCAGTAGGGAGTAAAATGGTTTTTTGTCAATAATTTAGAGGTGATTTGGTGATTTTTCCTTAACATTAAAAGAACTACAGAAATATTACAAAAAAATCACGCTATGTCTCATGTCATGAAGATTTGTGTTTATTTGGTATATTTTGATCACTAATTACCAACGAAAATTGGTTTCGTTTCCACCCCTCTTTAGACCTTTTGCGGCAACAGGAGCCTTAATAAATACATAGAAAAGAAAATAAACCATAAATTAATCAATTTGAATATGCTAACGCGACATTTTTGATAAAACGTCAGTTTAATTTTGCTTCGAAGTTAGTTTATTGAAGTTTTCAAAGATAAACTTATAAATGATTAATTTGTTTACACGAGCTTTTAATTAATAGGTAATTTATTTTAGTGCAGGTTACTTGATTGGAATTTATAATGTTCATCATTGTAGCAATAAATCCCGGTTGCGTTGCACACTAAAGTACTAAAGTTTCCGCCCCATTTCACGTGGTCTTCAGTATCCCTTATTCTGAGAGCTTACATATCTCCTTCACGATGTCAAGCTAACAGTTTTTGGGTATATCCTTTCTACCAGGAACTGATAGAGATGGCAGGAATAGACATTTGTTTCTCACATTTTGATCCGTGCAGGGACAGAGAAAGAATACAATTTCCTGCGTTGTTGCGGCATTTCGTAAGAGGCGACAAAACAACCCACAGACACAGATTTATTTAAAATTTATTGCATGAGTTCAGCAGAAAGGCAGACGGTCCACCTGATGGAAAGCGATTACCATCGCCTATAGACTTTTGCAACACCAAAGGTGCTAACTATGTGCTGCCGCTCTTTAAAGGGAGACTGCTGGAATTCAAGATTGTTAGGGCGGCATAGTCTAGACGAGGTGCTAGCCATTCAGATGGGCAAATACCCTACCACCTGGCTGTGAGTTGTTTTCTCGCCTGTTACGACAGACCACCCGGCCGCAGGAAGTTGTATTATTTTTCCGTTTCTAAGGGTGAATAATTTAAATATGCAAAATAAATCTCGAAAACTACTCAATAACTTGTTTAAATGATTTTCATTTCCACCAAGTTAGGGAGGCCTCTTTGTATGGCTTTGGATGCAAATATGTCCCCATTTTTGAACAACCGCGTATAAATATCCTACATGCCTATGAAAAATTATATAAATGTTTATCTCTTCGTTACGTGTGCAGAACTTAGATAGATCTAGATAGATAGACAAACACTATTGCTCACTATATAAACAATTACAAAAAACAAAAAAAATGTACGATTACAATGATACGTGATAAAAACAATAGGCGGCCTTACCGGTTAAAGCAATCTCTTCCAGGCAAACTAACTTAAGGAATAATTTAACCTAATCTGCCGATGTAGGTGATGCAGAGCATTACATAGGACTGAAATACACATACATAAACTACTTTATAAATTAAATACATTTAAATATTTTATAAGATATATATTTCGTTAGTTAACACTATAAGAAGGATTAGGCATAATAATGTTTTTTAAGTGAGTAATTAAATGTAGGCAATGTTTGGGCCTCTCTGACAGTAAGAGGCAGCGCATTCCAAAGTGACAGGATGTAAAGGAGTCGTCAGAAAAAAATTAGTAATTATTCCCCGCTCCTATTTGGATAATGCTAATAATGGATTGCGTATATCCATATACAGTACGTCAATTTTCATCATGGTCCTTCTTCAAACCGGATATTAACCCAAAAACTAGAGATGACACGAATATTCGGCTGATATTCGGCCTAATTGGCTAATTTTTAACTATTTGGTATTCGGCCGAATCGTGAGAAAAAACCGCACATGTTGATCAAAATAGTATATGTTTCCATAAAAATAATAATAGATAAACTACATTTAACAGTGTTCAATGCGTTTTTAATTAATTAGTTATTTTAACATTCCGTTTCGATGAGTTTTTAAAATGTCAGAATGAAATAAAAAATCATTTAAAATCGCGCTTAATATCGTTAAAGCATAGTTTTTATTTTAGTTATTTGTACCTATCATTCGCGAGAGCGTAAGAAAATACTTCTCAATGTATTGCTTTTTTTGATTACGGTCACGCCCAATGTCGGACGATGATGCGGTCGAAGATGGAGCACGCTAGATAGTACCTATTCACACGAGACTTGCAGATACCGGGATTGTACTTTCAGAGAACACGGACTCTGGTAGTGCATTCCATAACTCAGCTGTACGTAGAAGGAACGGTGGAGGCGAAACGTTTCGTTCGCACTGGTGGCGTTTCCACTGTGTGTGTGCTAATACTAACCTGTTACGCCGAAAATTCGTTAGCCGAATATTCGACGCAGCGGCCGAGAGCGTGGCCGAATATTCGCTATTCGGCCACACCACTATTCGTGGCATCTCTGCTAACCAGCTATAAACGAGCTTCCCTAATATACAAATTGAACTTCTGAACTCGTGGGTGTAACCATTGTGACGATCACAATGGGTGTAACCGATCGGAATGTGTTAAATGTACTGAGAGCAAAACAATAGGTCACGGTTTAATAGTGCATATTTTGTTCAAGTGCATTTGAGATGTATACAGTATTATTTCGTAAGGTGCCGCAATACGTGTATCGATTTTGATGGGAATCTATTAATAATAAAAATAATAATTCTTTATTGAAGTTTCTGCCTAAACATTAGAATACAATAATGGTGGGAATCTTCTCGTAAGTATGAAATACCTGTATCAGAAAATTCCACTCTTCACGTTATGACAAACAACAGCTACCAAAATTTATTACTATTACAAGGAAAAATTATTTGATCGTTGTGTAAGCGTGTGTGTGTGTGTGTGTGTTTGATTTTTAAATATATGCCTCGAGTATTAGAGAGGAATTACTCAACGGTTTTGTTTAATCATATTTTTTAAATTTTAACCATTTTAAAACAGCCACTTTACAATTATAGTAGTTGATGGGATATATATATATATTTTGTTGTGTATTCTTTTATATATAAGCTTAGATCGTTCGCACTGACGTGAAGCGAATTTATTTCTGTTGAACATTTCTATTAATATACGAATCTATACATCTATATATACAGATAAATAAAATCGAAGTGTTTGTTTGTAATGTCAAAATAAAAATGTGAAAAAAGTCAGGGGAGATAATTCAGACCAGGATTTTCCCAAAATGCAATTTTTAGAATTTTTGTCTGTCTGTCTCGATGGTCTGGCTAATCTCTAAAACGACTGAGCCGATTTTGACGGGACGCTCACTGACAGATCGCTGATGTTATAAGGAGTAACTTAGGCTACTTTTAAAATTAGGGTTCCGCGAAAAAGAATCCACGCGGACTTAGTCACGGCCACAGCTATGCAATAGAAATAAGGTAGAAATAACTTCAGATAGTAACACAGTGCAATATAAATTAAGAGTTATTTAAAAAAGAGAAAAAAATAAAAACGCTTACTTACTTATCTTAATATTTTAAGATTATAAAAAAACATCTTTACCCCGTCCAGAGGCAGTTTAAGCCGAATTAAAAAATAAAATAAGAGTTAATTGTATTATAATTTATTACACTACAAAAAACGTGGAAATTAAATAGTAATATAAACATATTCGACGAATTATTACGAAGTCGTGGTAGCGTAATGGCTAGCGCACGCGTCCTAACCTCAAAGGGAGCGGGTTCGATCCTGGCCGGAACGGTATGCATCACTTTAGGCAGTTTTATGAACTAATGTGCATATTGTTACAATTACCACATGCTAACAACGATGGAAAACAATCGTGATGCAACCTTGCTGCACATCGAGTTAACTGATGTGTCAAACCTGCCAAAAGCCGCCTTTGGAGAAGCGTGGCGGGATACGGTCCGTTCCCCTACAATGGGGGAGGCCCGAGCCCAGCAGTGGGACATATTATTAATATAAACATATTTACAAGTAAAAGATGAAGTCCAGATCGCTGTCGGCAGAAAGCGTTACCAAAATGTTGGCCGCATTCCCCGCGTTGTACGGCAACGCTTAATACGTTGCCCTAAATATAGGCCAGCCCCTTGGGTGGTCACGCGAGACTGCTTTCAAAATCACCTTAAAGGGTATAAAGTTGATAATAAGAGTTTTATAGTCACAAGTTATGTATCTTGTGTCCATATACATGTTATACTAATATATAAAGCTGAAGAGTTTGTTTGTTTGCTTGAACGCGCTAATCTCAGGAACTACGGGTCTGATTTTAAAAATTCTTTCAGTGTTAGATAGCCCATTTATCCAGGAAGGCTATATATCATCACGCTAAGACCAATAGGAGCGGAGCACCGATGAAGAATGTTTCAAAATCGGGTTTTTTTTACTATTCCACGCGGATGAAGTCGCGGGCAGAAGTTGGTCTCTTGATACAACCGGAAACAAAGATCGTTAACTTGACCACTACATAACGTAAACAATAGCAATAGAAAGTGACATGATGTATTGCTATTATACTCTAATGTTTGTTTGTGTACAATTTTAATACAAGTATCTTCAATTATACTGTTGTTTTTGCAATTATTACGTGAGCTATGGTTGTTATATTAGTATATTAAACTACATAATATAACAACCATATTATATTATGTAGTTTAAATAGCAAAGATAACAACACTTGGGCTCCGTATCTGTAATTCAAATTCAAAAGGTTTTAGTAGTCTATTAACAATCTCGGCTCAATATTGAATCAGTATTGATTCGATCGAGACTAATTTAATATGAATTTTAGACACTACGGATACTTAACCATCTGTCAGTTGAATAACTCTGCTTTATTCTATTCTCTTCTATATTTAGATTCATGGGTATTCCAGACTTTTCCTTGAATTATTAATACAATAGACAATACTGACAGAAGCACGGTAATGGTGATTTCATAAACCTTCCGTGTTTGCCTAAATGGCTAGTGTAAAACCAATGTGACTGATAATATCACACAGTGTTAAAACTGCTTCTTAATATTTTGACAGCTAATTTTGGCGTGTTTTATTTTGCTAAGTTGGCAAACAGGCGGACGGTGCAGCTCATGGTAAGTGGTTCGCCTATAGGGCGTGTTCCTTTAGTATCTCACAACGCCCAAAATGCTCCGTCTGCCTTACCACATGGCGACCATGGTCATTATGGACGTGGCGAAAACATCACACACACAGCGCTCAAAACAACCCAAGTCAAGAGCTGGGTCGAAATGAGCATTGACCACAGAGCATTAATTCTCTCTATCAGTTGACATTGAAAAAGGCGCGATTTTCAAATCAACCAATGACATTTGTTCATCGCTCCATAATCCGTTCCACTAGACTTTATAATTATAACGCCCGCAAGCAACTGGAACGGGGAAAATAGACGTTTGCATCACGAGGGGCGAAATCAACGCATTTCCAGTCTCTACAATGGGATAAACAGGTGGGATAGGAGGATGAAATAGGTAAAATGGGATAGGAGGAGGCGGAAGTGGGCTATAGCAACTCTCACTCATCGCACGCAAATATGATAAAAGCGTTGTTTGCATGACAGTACGGATATACAATAACTTGCCAAAAATGATAATAGAAGACGAAAAGTTTAATTCATTCAAAAGAAAATTATCTGAATGGTTAATTAGCAAAGTTTGACGGCCTCTGTGGTTGAGCGGGCTAAGCCTTTGCCGGCTTACCTCACTGCGACGGAGAGGCTCCGGGTTCGATTCCTGGTATAGTAAATTTCGGAAACGTAATTTCTCCGTTATTTACTATGGTCTGGGAGTCTGGGATCGGCCCCAGAATGGTCCGTTATATATTACCCATAACACAGGCGTAACTTGCTTAATTTGGGGATATACAGTGTGTGTGCTTGCCTGCCGATTAATTAAAAAAAAAAAGTAACAATAAATAATTAACATAGTTGGCGAATATATGAAAGCCATAAAAAATATATAAATAAATTATTATTAGGGAAATGAATCTGTTCTAATTAGGGTTGCCAATTATATTTGATAAAAATAACGTATTACATTTTTTAAGTATATAAAGTATATATAAAGTATTTGGAAGAAAAAAAGAATTTTTCTAAATTGTATTTATTTCTTCTCTCGGAGACACTATTGTTGTGTGCTTCTAGCACACACTAACATCTTTTCATTATCCTTAAATAGCTTCCAAAAGCTATCTTTACATGCCCGATTTAAATTTAAAAAAGCAAACAATTGTTTTTTTGTTAAATTTATAGATGTCCTGTTCCTTACTTCTCGCCATTTTAGATTATTTACTAAATAAACTCTTTCAGTGAAAGCTGAATCGATTATAGTTCACTAATTATCCACATAAATATTTCATTTTACGCATCAGAGTAAATATTGGAAATAGATTATAGTCACATACTTTATTTTTATGCAAAAATATAAAATATATTTACCAAAAATAAAGTAGGATATAAGGATACGTTATTACAAAGTATGCTTGGCAACCCTAATTCTAGTCGAGACTTTATAGGTAAAAATTAGTATAGTGTTGATTATATAATAAAGTAGGATATGCCCCTGACTTTGTGCACGCTTGACTTGACATTCCCGAGGGATTCTCGGGACACAAAGTAGCGCAGCATTTTAAAAAGAATGTAAGCTATCGTTTTAGTGAACACTGTGTCAGAATAAGCGAATGTTATGCACCCGAACAACTACAAACCGCTCCCGGGAAAATTTCCGAAAGATTCCCGGGATAAAAAGTAGCGCAGGTTGTAAGTCTAAGAATTAGCTGTCGATCAGCGCAAACCGTAACGAAATCGGCCCATTAATTTTTACGCGAATCCCGAACAAACAAACAAGAAATCTAAAAAAAATGCATCGTGTTTCTGTCGTTTATGTAGTCTATTCCAGATGTTTTTTAAATAGCTTCTATGTACAGACACGGCATGGTTAGAATGTTGTACTATTATAGATTTTTATGACATATAATTTGTTTTAAATTGACTTATACAATTATTGAAGTAGTTTCAAGGATGTACAATTTGCATGCCTGACCGGCAAAAACATGTGATACTTTATGAACAACTTTATCTTATATACACCATTTGGGCAATAAATTATTGACCGATTGAAAGACGATTATCTCAAGGATAACCGTTTTACAACGATATTCTGTGTTTGCGTGGTATCACACTCACCAAGCAAGCCGGCCCTAACAACTGTACCTAATCAAGATAATGAGTCCAGTGTAATATACGCTGTTTTGAAATTAGATCTTGTAATTGCCCTTATTACTATACAATTTCTTCGATGGCGTCGAATGGCCTTTAATAGGCTGAGATGGCCTAGGGTGGCCTTGGATGGCCTTAGATTGCTTATTGCTCGATGGTCTTCGAAATTTCTTTCCAAAAAGCCGTCCCAAAGACAACTCATTAATTTTTATTTTCTAAATAGTTTGTATGTTTTATAAAATACTTATCTTTATGCCTTAAGTGTGAATTTTGTTAGTTTAACTTGTTTTTTAATTGATGTAAATTTTATTCTCTACCATAAATATTTTCTTTCTTTCTTTGTCAACGGATTTCTATCATTGACAAGTGAATTCTATATCAATATACGTAATAGAACCGTCCTACAACAGATAATTTGTTACTGCCATTAAAAAATTACAAGTGAAACGATGTCAAGGACAAGAAGATCGAAAGGTAAAGTATTGTTGCCAGTCTTGTTTTTTGAAATCGACCTGCAAGTTATTCGCAAGCGATATGGTAATATACTATTGTTACATCATTATTTCCTCTCTATGTAACAAGATATTTTGAAAGTGTAGACTAGATTATTATCATTTCTTGTGTGATGTTTTGCTAATTAAATTTATTATACAGACTAGAGTTTTTATCCGACTTCGCTTGTCTAAACTATTTGCCGTGTCTAATATATTTTTTGTGATAAAATTTAATACATAGAGAAATAATTTATGTATACTATACAGAACTGTCCTTTCTCCTTTAGTAGGAGGCCCGAACCCAGCAGTGGGACATTTATAGGCTGTCAGGAGGCGGAGAGGAGACCGGAAGGCATGAGCTTACCTCGCTCAAAGGACTAGCCTCTGTATCCAGCGAGGTAATGCTGCCAGTCTTCTAGGTACAATGCCCAGCGACGGTGGTCTGGTGGAGCTGGACGGGCTTTAATATAGGTTTTTTTTACTATTGTATAAGTTGCTAGGGGCCGACAAAGACAAATTCACACCTGCAGCCCTGTAGAAAACACATTTCATTATCTTTTCGGCATTTGGATCTCTTTTGTTTACTTTGTGTTTAAAATTTGAGCGACACACGCAAGATCTGCGTGTCACGGAGATGAATATGCTGCGATGGATGTGTGTAGTGACGCGGAAAGGCCGGGTCAGGAACTCCCGCATCCGTGGCAGTCTTCATGTCCGTGACATAGCAGACAAACTGGAAGAGTGTTGCATACGCGGGTACGGCCACGTTTTACGGAGACCGGCTAACTATGTGGGGAACAAATGTTTAGCCATGCCGCCTCAACCAGGTCCCGGTCGAAGGGGAAGGCCCAAGAAATGTTGGCTTGACGTTGCGAAGAATGACATGCGTACCAATGGTCTCAAAGCGGGTGATGCTGAAGACCGTGCGAAGTGGAGTAGAAAAAGTAGGAAAACGTACCCTGGGCGTCGGAGCGAAGGCTCCGAACGCAACCGGGATTTAACGCTCGGACGATGATGATGATGATGACTTTGTGTTTAAAATTTGTGATTAGAAAACATCCCATTGCGTATTGTAATCTTTTATGGCAGTGATTAGCCAGGTGTGCGGGTTACGATTTCTAAGAAATTGCGTAGACGCTTGCCGGGCAGACATACTTGCATTTGTGCAATATAAAGCAATGGCCAGATTGAGGAAAGGGCAGTCGAGCGATAACCACAAGCGAAGCAAGACTTGTACATTCGGTAATCTGTTTAGTAACGGACTTTGCGCGTGTATTTGAATTACGATCTCCTGCATTACGTTTGGACTTATTGCGTTCGGTTATAATTGTACCTGTGTTATACGTGTTTGTATAGACCTAATAAACTCTATAATAATTCCAACGGCATTTTTATTTCGAATCCTGCAACTCGTAACAGTTTATATATTTTTCAGTTAGGTTTATTTATGGGCTGTTATTATATATATTAATAGCTGACCCGGCGAACTTCGTACCGCCATATTTTCTGAATTCCTAAAAGACTTTGTTTCATGATATAAAAACAAAATCACCAAAATCGGTCTAGGTGATTAGGAGAATTCTAGAACCCAATCTTAGTGCCACCTACCAGTTCTAATTGTGAATCTAAACCATCCGGGAATCCACTCAAACACACAAAAACAAAATCGCTCCAGGTGATTAGGAGGATTCTAGAACCCGATCTCAGCGTCACCTACCGGTTCCAATTGTGAATCTAAACCATCCGGGGACCCATTCAAAGACACAAAACAAATATCATCAAAATCGGTCCAGCCGCTTAGGAGGAGTTCACTGTCAACACACGTACAGAAGAATTTTTATATATATATATTCAGAACGAATTTTTCAAGTCGGTTGTCACTGTCAGGGCCAAATATGAATCTATTTATTAAAAAGTCAACGCTTTCCCTTAGTTTAAGGTTTGATATTTCTTCACAGAAATGGATACTTACAAGCTACTCTATGGATTGGTGTAATAATACAGGTGTTACATTTTTTCAAAATCAACCGATTCGATTCCTGACCAGGGTAATTGATTTTTCAGAAATCTACTGATACCACTTTAGTTTTCATCAAAATTAGCTTTGTGACTCCTTTGAGTATTTTTCGCTAGTTCGTGTAGTCTAGGATTTCGCCCTGAAGGCCCACTTGAAAAATTCACCTGTATGGTATTGTAGCCGCAGACATCTGATCACCACGGCGGCCGTTCGCAAATGATCGGCAAACGCGCACTCATAGTCGGGGCCCCCGTGTTTCCCTCCGCGCATACCTCGCCTCACCGTATAATCGCTCGAGTGCGCTTATTATTATTAAACGTTATATTTTGTTTAGCAGCTAAATGTGTGCTATATTATAAAATATTAATCGGTATTTTTACCTAATAAATATGCGTTCCTAAACTGCAATTCAAAAACACAACAGTATTTCATTTCCATCTGAAGACCTCCAAAGTATGTATATATTACGGGCAATTTGATAAATCCGATCACTATGAATAATGAAAACCTTATCTAGAGCAATATAATAAAACATAGATGAGTTTTTTTTATAATAATACTATAATGTAATAATAATAATAAATCTTTGTTTGTCAATGGTATGGTAACACCAAAGGTACTACTACTACAAATGCGCTGCTGCTCTCTTAAGGGATACTGGAATCTGGTCACTAATGCCGAAACACAACTCAAGGTTATTATGGCGACATACTCTAGACTCAGGGGTGGTAGCCATCGAGTCGGGCAAATACCACCTGGCTGTGGGTTGTTTTGTCGCCTCTTACGACAGGCCACCCCAACGCAGGAAATTGTATTCTCTCTCCGTTCCTGCACGGATAAATATTATATTATTTTAAATTATATAGCACTTTTATTTATTATTTGAGATATGAAGTGAATTTTGGGTGGTTATTATAAGAAAAAATCACGAAGTGTGAAGTTAAACTTTGTGATGTTAGTCTAGAGTACTCTAGAGCATAGACGCAAGGTCGCGGGGCTGACTACCTTACATTTCGGGGAGTGTTCCTTAGAATTGCACGAGCTGATTCCTCCATCCCCTTTTTACCATCGGACAACCGGACGCACCGGTTTGCGCCACCGTTACATGGTGGAAACACCACCAGTCAGAACCAAGCGTTTCTCTTCACCTTTTCTGGTGCGCACTGCCGAAGAGTGGAATAATTTGCCGTAGTCTGTTTTTCCTAACAAATACAAACTTGAAGTCTTCAAGTCACGAGTGAATAGGTATCTTCTAGGTAAGCGTGCTCTATCCTAGACTGCGTCATCACTCAACATCAGGTGAGTCAGTGGTCAAACGCAAACATATATTTCTATAAAATAAAAAAATACTGACGAATTAGTGTTCCCCTTTGTTCCCTTTCCCACCGCCGGCTGGAGTACCAGGTGAGTACTAAAAATTACCTTGTGGGTTTGTGCCGTCGGGTTGCCGATCCCGCCGTGTACGGTACACAGATATATAAAATTAAAGTGTCTATTTGCAATGTCAAAATAAAAATGCAATATTTAGATTTTTTTGAATGTCCGTCTGACTGGATGTTCCGGCTTATCTCTGAAACGGCTGGACCGATTTTGACGGGACTTTCAATGTCAAATAAAAAAAATAGACACATAGAATTTAATAGACAAATAAAAATTCTAAAAATTGTAATCTCCTGGTCCGAATTATCACCGCTTGTTTTTTTGCACATTTTTAATTTGATATTACAAACAGACATATCAATTTTATTTCTTTGCATAGATTTATTCACAGCATAATAATGTTCAATATTTATGATATATTCATAAGAATGCAACTATATAACAAATTGTATGAACCGCATTTCGTTAAGATAGACATCTTACTCGAATTTAATTAATAATATTTAATTAATAACGTTATTTAATAATGTGGGTCGCGTAAATAATGGTTGTAAGGAAGTTGTAATAATTGTAAATTAACAGCGTTATGTATTTGTTTTTATAATTTTTATTCTATATTGTATTATGAGTCGTAAACGTAAAGAAAAGAAAGACAAAAGATTTGTTTAGTCTTTAAGCGCATGGCGAGGCACATTGAAAAACAAAAAAATGGATATTAAATTATAAAATATATAGCAAAAAATTTCGCGTTGGTACCAAATATATAGGACTTGAAAACGTTATCAATTACCTTTAAAAATATAGGTAATTACCGATACTTTGAAAAAAGATACTGACATAAGATAAGTAGGGTGGCGCGGAGAAGGCTTAAAAAAAAATTCTTAAGACAATTTAAACTTTATTGTACGACAGTTCTTACAAGACTAACTTAATTACAATTAAATTATATTTTATTTTATTTAAGGCACACCAACAGCACACACATTATTATGTTATATTACAAATCGTTTATTATAAAAGTTCTGATGTGTGGACCCATTAAAGGAGTGCACAGCATTCAAATGTCAATTTCTAATAATTTAATTAATTAGTGTCAATATTACACATATGTCAAGTACAAATACAGTTAAACGTAAATGAATAAACAATGTTGTCAAAATTATTACGATAAAGTGAAGAAAATACGGAAATAATTAAATTAAAAATAAATATATTACTAAGTACAAGTGGAAATATGAACGGCCTATCAATTATTTTATAGTCACAGCTGATGTCAACACCTTATTTTTAAACCAATTATAAGTTTTGTGAAAAATATCGAGATCATCCAATTTTGAGTTTAGACGGTTGTATGTATTGCACATTCTTGTAATAGGGCTGCAGAGGCCTAGGTTGGTTTTAACCGGGGGAATGTAGAAGATTTTCGTAATGGCATGTCGTGGAATCAGACGAGGCACACTTATTTTTATGTCTTGGATAAGATTTATACACATTATGCTATTGTTGAGGAGTTTATGCAAAAAATATATAATATATATATTAACATTATTATAATTTAATACTAATTATTCGCTGATACGATGACTGGTCTTTGCGTAGTCAGCAGGTTGATGAGCAGCGGTGTGGCCACGGTTTGCCTAATTCATACCGGTATATTTTTTACCGTTTATTGGTAACTATGATTTTAACGTTATAATATAACGTTAAACATCGTATGTATAACGTTATATGTATCGGTAATTTTTTCCTTATTTCAAGCGACGTTACTGTGCTTAAGAATTGGCCTTATTACGACTGCATGTTACCGAAACAATCGACAAACACAACTCTAAATATTACGCGCGCTCTTAGCACAGTGCTGTTTGACAATCTTTGCGAGTGAAAGAGAGCGACGATGGTAACAAAACATAGTTATAACGGTAAAATTACCGATAAAAATAGTGTTAACGTTATATTTTTTATCGGTAAAATAGCTAGAAATAACGGTTCTTAGCACAGTGCTGTTTGACTATCTTTGCGAGTGAGAGCGACGATGGTAACAAAACATAGTTAAAACGGTAAAATTACCGATAAAAATAGTATTTACGTTATATTTTTTACCGGTAAAATAGCTAGAAATAACGGCTCTTAGCACAGTGCTGTTTGACAATCTTTGCGAGTGAGAGCGACGATGGTAACAAAACATAGTTATAACGGTAAAATTACCGATAAAAATAGTATTAACGTTACATATTTTTACCGGTAAAGTAGCTAGAAATAACGGTAAGTTTTATAACGATTTTTGTTTTTTACTGTTATCTGAAATTTGCATAAATAACGATACCACATTTTTTCCGGTATTTCAAGCCCTGCAAATACAGCAAATGCTAGGCAACGGGTGCCTGACGCTGGTTTCCATCCAGGAAGGACGTATATTGCCCTGTTATTTATTTATATAGTCTATCGTGAATATTATATACATAATACATAGAAAGTAATCTTACAGTTACTTAGTGCATACTACTGCAGTGTAATTGTGATATAGAGAGGGATGTAAGGAGAAGAATAAATGTAGCATGGCTAAAGTGGAGACAGGTAACTGGTGTGACGTGTGACAAACTAATGCCACTGAAACTAAAAGGTCAAATATATAGATCTGTCATACGACCAGTGATGCTATATGGGTCGGAATGTTGGGTCACTAAAGTGATAAACCACAAACGTCTCGACTCAGCTGAGATGAGAATGTTGAGATGGATGTGTGGTGATACAAGAATGGATAAGGTGAGAAATGAGTACATAAGGGGATCTTTGAAAGTTGTTGAAGAAGATTAAGTTGGTATGGGCATATAATGAGGAGGGATCAAAGTCACGTGACAAAAAGAATGTGAAACTTCAAGATAGATGGGTACAAATGTAAAGGCAGACCAAAAAAAGATGGGTGGATTGTGTGAAGGATGATATGATGATATGTGGTGTGGCAGAAGATGTATGTCAGAGTAGAGGAGTGTGAAAGGCAAAGACATATTGTGCCGACCCCAAATAATTGGGATATGGTGAAAGAAAAGAGAGAGTTGTTTTTGACATGTTCTTTTTAAAGTTAATAATTAATTTTGTTATGTACCCTCTTTTTTTTCAGCGATACAATCGGCCATTTCCTTAATTGAATAATAATGTTATATTTTTATTTATTCTGTGATTAGCACCTGCTTTGTATAGAGTAGTTGTCTATAATTTACCATAATTTTATATAAAAATATTTATCCTTTACATGATGTGTTAAATATGTAGATTATAATTCAAAATCTCTCAATTGTGTATAGACGGTATTCATTACATTTTATTTTCATGTTAGCAGACGCGGACTGTGTTCGGTTTATTTTATTACATATAAAACTTTAAGTATAATATTTTATATAATATCATAATAGGTTGGGGAAGAAGTCTTTTCGCATATAGTATGTATGAACTTGTAATAAGATCTCTTTGGCTATACCATTTGTATCTGGCTGGTTTTGGTATCATTGAAAAGTTTTAATTTTAAAGAAGACAACATCAAATTCAATTTAGGAAAATGTGTGATTTTCATTTGTTTTTCTTATTGTTAAAATGAGTGAATCGTATGAAGAAATTCGATACATTTTAAAATTTTACTACAAAAAAGGTAAAAATACAACATAAGCCGTGAAAAAAATTTGTGATGTAACTACTGACTAATGCAGTATCTGTGAGAGTAGCGCAAATTTGATTTAAGCGTTTTCAATCCGAAAATTTTGATATCAAAGATGCACGTCACTCTGGTCGCCCTGTTACGGACAAAATTGATGCCATTTTTGAAAAAGTGGAGCAAGATCGGCATATTAGTAGTTACGATGTAGCTGGAGAACTGGGAATTGACCACAAAACGGTTTTGGCGCATTTGAAAAAAGCTGAGTCGGTACACAAAAAAGCTCGATATTTGGGTGCCTCATGAGCTCACTGAAAGAAACCTAATGAACCGTGTACTCATTTGTGATTCTTTATTACGACGTTATGAAACCGAACGATTTTTGAAGAAGCTGATAACTGGTGATGCAAAGTGGATCACGTACGACAAGAACGTGCGAAAAAGATCGTGATCAAAGGCCGGTCAGGCTTCACAGACTGTAGCGAAGCCCGGGTTAACTAGTCACAAGGTGATGCTGTGTATGTGGTAAGATTGGAAGGGTATTATTCATTATGCGCTGTTACCGCCAGACAGGACCATCGATTCTGAACTGTACTGCGAACAAAGCGGCCGGAATTAATCAACAGAAGGGGTGTGGTTTTTCACCATGATAACGCTAGACCTCACACATCTTTAGCCACTCAGCTAAAATTACGAGAGTTAGGCTGGGAGATGTTAATGCATCCGCCGTATAGTCCTGGCCTTGCACCTTCAGATTTTCACCTGTTTCGGTCTCTGCAGAATTCCTTAGGCAGTGTCAGGTTAACATCACGAGAGAACTGCCAAAACCACTTGTCGCAGTTTTTCACGTCCCTACCTAGAAGATGGCAAAAAGTTATCCAACAAAATGGCACCTACATACTTTAGTCAAATGTAAATAAACTTTATAAAAAAAACCTTTTGAATTTTTATATAAAATGCGAAGAAACTTTTTCCCCAACCTAATATGTTCAAACGGTAAGGATCTCTGATTATAAGTATGTGACCAGTTGCTGTTCTCTTATTACCATAAACCCTTCTGAGTTGTTGCAAGTATTACAGTACCTAATTAATGTCATGCCGAAAAGCACGTGTATACTTCGTAGCATACGTCCTACGTCCTTTTTATGAGTCATTGTCGTGAACTATAAATATTCACAAGGAATTTCTATACAACGTCGCCACGCATATAAAAAGAACTCATTCCGACTCTATTGATTCGTATGCATGTGGTATGCCGCAAATTCTAATTTTAGTTTTTTACGGTTTATCGATGTAGGTTTTTCTATTCATAGAATTGCTATGAACATAATAATAATTAGTACTAAGAACATTAAAAAAGAGTATGGTGGGTATGCTGACAAAATATTCAAGAATAATATTTTGTCAGTATACCCACGGAGTCGTGGTAGCGTTATTGCTAGCGCACGCGTCCCAAACTCAAAGGGCGCGGGTTCGATCCTGGCCGGAACGCATGCACCACTTAGTTTTCTGATCTAATGTGCATATTGTTACAATTACTATGTGCTACCAACGGTAAAGGAAAACATCGTGACGCAACCTGCACGACGAGGTTATCGATGTGTCAAACGTGCCAAGCCGCCTTGGACAAGCGTGGTAGGTATACAGTGGGACATTTATGGGCTGATATTATATATTATACCCACGAAAAAAAAGAGGTAGAAGATAAAATCACAATATATAAAAAAGATTTGGTGTTGCAAGTGTCCATAGGCGATGATTACCGCTTTCCATCACGTAGGCCGTCTGCTGAACTCATGCAATAAAAAAAAATAGAAATAAGGTGAGGACTGTGAATTCTTTCACGTTTACCAAACGTTATCGGATGAATATTGCTTGTATAATACTTTAGTACTGTCCATAAATAGTATCTTAATATTGCTAGGTTGTAGATTGAAACTAGATTATGACCTAAGTAGCTTATGTAATACAAAAACTAGAAATGACCATAACAGGGTCCCAATTCTGCTATTACTATCTCTTGAACATTGCCCGACACTATCGTCTCAATCGTAGATTTGCCTGATTTCGGTATTCTGTTAATTCCAATTACGTGCCGTATCACGCCACTCTATCTTTATCCATTTTTATTTGTTTGAGAAAAATACAATAATTAATATTCTTAAATATAAGACACAAAATGAATACATAATATCAATCAAGTTTCCACCAATAATTTATATAACAAAAATAAAAATTGGCTCAAATGATTAATTACAAAAAAAAAATCTAATTATACGAAAATTACAAATTTAAATGAGGTCAATATTTAATAAAAACAAAAAAATGTCACCACAACAATTATTAATAAAATAGACATAAAAAACAGGAAAGTATAAACAAAAGTTTAAGTCATTATTCTAAAAAGTGTAAGTCATTGGATCATTCTTAATTACATTTTTTAATTTGGGTTTTAAATTGATATAAGTTACCTATGAAATAATGAACATTAGTAAATAGTGCATTGTATTGCTGACAAGCTGACATTGTATGACTGGCCCACTTGATGGAAAGCGGTTACCATCGCCTATGGACATTTGCAACACCAAAGGTGCTACAAATGCGCTGCTGCTCTCTCAAAGGAGACTGGAATCTGGTCACTAATGCCGGAACACAACTCAAGGTTGTTATGGCGACTTACTTTAGACCATGGGTGGTAGCCATCCAGTCGGGCAAATGCCCTACCACCTGGCAGTGCGGTATATTTTTAAAAATATTGTAGGGTTTCACAGATTCAGGGTTATATTTGCTCCCGTTGTTCGTTATCACGTATTCTCTTTGCACTTGCATGGTGTGAATTTCCTGCATGTGGCATATTTTGTAATCACCGACCGACCCTAATTTTATTTATTAGTATATATTGTTACGTGCGATATTACGCACTTAGGATTCGAAGAAAACACCAGTTTTTAAATAAACGCTTTTATTAACTTACACAGCCGTACGTGATTCCTCTCCGCAGGGTGGCCCCTACACGCACAACTAACGTAGACCACCTCCTGCTACTGCAGTGATCACTTCCGAATTTACCGCGTGTAGCTCGCTTCTGGATCTTCTCTCAAACTACGCTACACTTCTCCTTCACTGAACTGTCCACTAAACTTTTCACTAAATGCACCACTAAAATCGTCACTGTCTTCTATTAAACTTGTTTTCCAACTCTTTCGTATCGCACTTGTTGCTTCGCTGTCTTGAACTGAACTCAACTGCCCGGTAGGCGCGCCTTACGCTGCTTATGTACCCGAAAGAATCTTCTGGAACCCATAATTTCGATCTTCTTTTCGTTATTCTTTTCTTTTATCTGTCCCTTTCTAAAGATCTATCTATCTCTGTCTTTTCCTTCCTGAACTTTCTATTCTAGAACTTTCGTTCATCGACTATCCCTTTCCAAAATATATCCGTCCCTGCCTTTTCTTTCCAGAATCCTCTACCTTTTTCTAAAAGTTCTCAAACCAACTAGTTTGTTCCACCATCACTCGCCACAATATTAAAATAATAAAAAAATTATGACCTCATGAGCCTGTCAGTATGAACCGATTGGATATAGTAGCTAATGAGTGCGTGAGTAAATGACGGTACACCTACAAGCACTAAGCAGTGACCCCAGGGTCAAACTACGCATGTTAAATCAAAGCATAAATAACATGCGACTAACTTATTGGCCTACATAGGCCATGTCGGTGTCTTGACAACCCTGAAGCAGGATATAGTAGCTGTCTAGACTGCTATCTTGATGAATCAAGAATAAGTAATTACTAGGAATTGCAATCGTCCAGTTATAAATCCGAGAACGCACCTAAATGAAAGAAAGACTTTATTTGGAGAAATCAAACAGTTAAATCTGTGGGCAGCTCGTCGCCTAGATAATTTCGTTCTACGCTGATGGTGTGGTCGATACTGTGGTCGTTGTAGGTAAAGAAGTTAAAAACTGTTAGTGGTGAAAACTTGTAATAAATACTTTTACATAACGAACGATTGTTCACTCGGCTACAACCAAAATGAAAGAAAAAGGAAAAAGCAACCACAGTGTTGTTGTAAGTTTAAAAATAACATTAGTTTATGTTGGTGTTGCCAACAAAATCCACTGAGATACTTTTTATTATCTATCTTAAGAGATGACAAAACAACCCTTTGTTAGCTGATAGGACATTTGTCTGTCTGGATGGCCATCACCCCTGGTGAGGGCTTTCACCTTTCTTTTACCTTCTCGCAATTATTTGGGGTCGGCACAATATGTCTTTTCCTTCTACAATCATCTATTCCGACATACATCCTCTGTCACACCACAAATCATCATATCACACAATCCATCCATCTGTTTTTTGGTCTACCCTTACATTTGTACCCATCAAGCTTGCTGTTTAACATTTTTGCCACGTGGCTTTCATCCCTCCTCATTACATGCCCATACTACCTTAATCTTCTTCTTCTCAATTTTTCAATCACAGGGACAACTTTCAAAGATCGTCTTATGTACTCATTTCTCACCTTATCCATTTTTGTAATACCACACATCTATCTCAACATTCTCATCTCAGCAGAGTGGAGACGTTTGTAATCTATCACTTTAGTGGGCCAACATTCGAACTCGTATAAAATGACCGGTGGTATGACAGATTTATATTTGACCTTTCAGTTAATAATCTATTACAACTAGTGCATGTTTAACGGTTTCGATTGATTGCTAACGTATTAGAATTATTGTATCTCTAGCTCTTGTAAGTGCGGTGAATAATGTTTCATGTGTCTTCGAAGACCACGGCCTGGACTTTTGGAGGGCTTGCTTGGGATGGGAAGGACAACACGTAGAGGCCCCTTAGACAAATTTAATGTAAATGTGGCGTCACACTGACCGGCAATTATCCCTGTCTACACCATATAATAATGCACCCAAGGACAAGCCCCGGCCAGTGTAGGACTATTGTGGGAAATGAGGACAAAAAGTACCAGGCTATTGGGGTGGACTGCTAGTGGTACTAGGAATAATGTTTATTATTTTGAATGTTATTATAAATTACTAGCTGTGCCCGCGACGTCGTCCGCGTGGAATTTATTTTCAAAACCCCCCGATTTTGAAACATTCTTCGTTGGTGCTCCACTCCTATTGGTCTTAGCGTGGTGATATATATATAGCCTATAGCCTTCCTAGATAAATGGGCTATCTAACATTGAAAGAATTTTTTAAATCAGACCAGTAGTTCTTGAGATTAGCGCGTTCAATCAAACAAACAACTCTTCAGCTTTATATATTAGTATAAGATTAAAATTTATTATTTATAACCTTTATCACGGCCTCTGCTATTGATAAAACCCCTGCTATGCGTAACGTCACTAAAAATCTTTATTAAGTTACGCATGGTCCATACATAAAATAATGGTTGCCCGCTTTCTAAAAAGGGAAACCAAAATCAGGATTTATAAAACCGTCATACGGCCCATCCTATCCCATCATAATGTATGGTTGCGAAGAATGGATGCTCACCCTCAAGGAAGAAAATCTGCTGTTAGTGGCCGAAAGAAAGGTTCTCTGTAAGATTTTGGGCCCAACAAGGAGAGACGATGGTAGCTGGAGGGTCCGAACCAACGTTGAAATTGAAAATCTTGTGACCAAGCCTAACATAATAGGAGAGATAAAATCTCACCGCCTCCTTTGGCTCGGTCACGTGTAACATGTTCAAGTAGCGTCTTCTCGTTTCGGAGGCCAAGAGACATTTTGGATCGCTGAACCAACGGAGTTAGTTAGATTTGTCATGGAAGAAGAATATTAATTTTTTTACGTGGTTTTATCATAGAAGATTTTATTAAGTTTCTCTTCAATTTAATTTAATTCAATGTTGACCAATGTGCTTTAAAGAAATTTGTTTCCGTGCTATCAAGTTGCTGGGACAAGATTAATTAATGTGCCGCTTTACAAGGCTGTCTTTCATATAATTTTAAATCATCTTTAACTTAATCAGCCTTTAAGCACTTCGAGTGCGGCATTTTAGCTTCCTAACGCATTTGCAATGCAACCTTGCATATTCATACGATCATTATATCACCTAACGTCATCAATTACGGCTAAGAATTGCCTGTATGATTATTTTATACAAAGTAATAGGTTTAACAATCAAGTGATAATTTGCACTCAATAAGGTGCCTTTGTGTTTGGTTTAAGAGTGTATTATGTCAAATAGAGCCAACTTATAAACAAAATATAAGCCGTTCGCAAATCTGTCTGCCCTTGTCCTGAAATTCATAATATGAATGCAATAAAGTTGATGATTACTTGGATAACAAAATATACATCATAGATCTTTTCATTGATTTAAGCGAAGCTTTTGATATACTACAATACGATATAATACGCAACAAATTATAGTGTAATGGCATACAAGGCCCATTCCTGGAATTTCTTCAAAATTATCACACTAATAGACTCACAACAGTAAAAATCCAAAATCAATTCGGTGCGCATAAATCGACATTAAAAGGCATAGCCGGCCCAAGGTTCAACACTTGGGCCATTAGAATACTTGATTTATATTAATGACATGTATAAACTAACTAGCTGTGCCCGCGATGTCCTCCGCGTGGAATTTGTTTTCAAAACCTCCGATTTTGAAACATTTTTCCTTCCTCCTTCCTCGATAAATGGGATATCTAACACTGGAAGAATTTTTCAAATCAGACTAGTAGTGTTCCTGAGATTAGCGCGTTCAATCAATCAAACAAACAAACAGACTCTTCAGCTTATTCTTCATATTAGTAAAAGATAAAGGAGGTATACGAATGGAATTGACTGTTTATATTTTTAATTTAAGATTGAAAATTCGAGTCTGATTCGCTCGAAATATTTCAAGCGTAATTGTCATAATCAAATCATAAATGTATTGAAGTTGAGGTGCTGATTATTTTAGGTGTCAAAGTACAATTCAATGTGACTTGTTAAAAAAAAACAAATAAACGCACTAATAAAACTGAATATTTAAAACCAATGCGGTCGAGATTTCCCAAAAATCACTAACAATTAAAACTCGAAAACTAAGAAAAATGGTAAAACGTACATAGGGCTGATTCATATATCCTTCCATGTAAAGTAACAACAAAAAAATCTATTGAATATCACTGCTCCGGCCACCTGTATTCTATTACAAATGATTGTGAGTTGTGACTTTGCGCATAAACTTATCAGCAGTTCATTCATTAATATTATTTAACAATACATCTTTGTGTGTCCAAACTTGTACATCAAGATTATCTCACTTATCAGATGCAATAATGATGCTGTTCTGATATTGTACAGTACATTAGAGTTCTTCGTTAGGATTTTGAAGCCATTTTGGTAAAACGGAACCTTTAAATCTTCGCTATATCCATTGTCGCCTTTTTTTCAGAAATCACTGGGGTCTGTGGATGGGACCTGAGAGGACGATGTAAATAGTTACGAGATAGAAGATAGATAGATAGAAAATAATTTATTTTCCACAACATACACATAAAGTAAATCATTTACAGTAGTTTCGTGTCAAATAAGCGGGTCCCATCAATTTGTAAATCAGGTACCAATGACATCAATTTTAGAAGTCATACGTAAACTACCTATTACGATGGCCTGGGTTTTGCTAGTATTTACTTTTAAGGCATGTGCTCGACTCCAGTCAAATATACGGCCCAAGTCATCATTGATGGTTGGTTGAGCGTCGTTGATTTTATCTTTAGGTGCTTAAGTGTAAATTTGCAAATCATCTGCATAGAGATGATAGGATGAATATAAATTGTTGGAAATAGAATCGATAAAAATAACGAACAGAAATGGCGATAAAACGTCGCCCTGAGCGACACCAGCAGTTAGGCTTTGCCATGATGAGTACGTATGCGTATCCGCTGCTAACGTCCATATAGGTAACTATGAAACCAATCAATAACTGTTGGAGATATACAAGATACTACCGTACTACCGTGAATGTAACAAAGTATTGAATTTCTTTTTCAGTATATCTAATTCTGTGATTGATGTTAAAACGATGCATTGTATTTCTGCGAGCTTTATTCGAGCAGGAACGGCGAAAGAATACAATTTCCTGTGCCTAGGCGGCCTGTCGTAAGAGGCGACAAAACAACCCACAGCCAGGCGGTATTTGCCTGTCTAGATGACTTTCAACCCTGATCTAGAGTATGCCGCCATAACAACCTTCAGTTGTGTTCCAGCATTATTGCCCAGGTTCCAGTCTCCCTTTAGAGAGCGACAGTATATTGGTACACCTTTGGTGTTACAAATGTTCATAGGCGATGGTAACCGTTTTCCATCAGGTGGGCCGTCTGCCTGTCCGCTGAATTCATGCAGTAAAGCAATAAACAAAACGAGCTGCAGCTCGAACTGATCCAAGATAACGAACTCAAGGTTAGTGAAACTTCTAATTTACTAGTTTAACGATTAAATTCAGAAATCTCTCAATGCTCTCCACCATATTCTAATCAGCATTATTTCCCCATGGGACATACTCTACTAACTCGTGGATTACCAGAGCATATGAAGTACTAGCTGTTGCTCGCGGCTTATCTATACTAATGTTATAAAGAGGAAAGATTTGTATTATTGTATTGTTACAACTTAGCCAATATTCCACGAAGCACGCCGACAAATGTGAATGCATCTGCCGGCCATAAAGCACGATTTATTACTTTCCCGCATTTGGACTTCTTTTGTATACTTTGTGTTTAATATTTGTAATTAGAAAAGCCGCCTAATGTGTATTGTAATCCTTTATGGCAGGCAATGGCCAGGTGTGATTCTTGGAAACCATTGTTTACCCGGTCGTGACATATTGTAATCTGAGTATAAAGGAATGCGCGAACGGAGAAACCGGCAGTCAAGCGACGATTACGATACGAGCAAGACGTGTACATTCGATAAGCTATATAGTGACGGACTTTGCGCGTGTTATTTAATCGTGCAGTTTGTAATGGTTGTGTCCAGTTATATTTGTACCTGTGTTATACATGTTTGTATAGTTCTAATAAATTCTATAGTAATTCCAACGGCATCTTAATTCGAGTCCCGCACTCGTAACAGCAGTTTGTAACGAATAAACTCAAAAACTACTGGACCTATTTCAAAAATTCTTTGACCATTCGAATGCTACGTTACCCCTGATTAATATAGGCTGTATAAAAATTAGGGATCCCTACTAAAACTTCATTATTGTAACTCATCAATCTAAACAAAATACTTAGCGCTGGAATTGGGTTCTATGATTTTGATGAAATTTTAGGTGTTTTTGACTGAGTCCCAGAGTGGTTTAGATTTACAATTAGACCCGGTAGGTGGCGCTCGAATCGGGTTCTAGATTTTTATTTTTTCAGGACATGACAACGTCTGCCGGGACTTCTCGTTAAAAATAATCAGTTTGATTAATTAAAAATAAAAAAAATGTGGCCCCTTTTTCACCACTTTAGGGGATGAATTTTCAAAAACGCAGACATTCACATCTAACCAGGTGTATAATATTTCACGCTTCTTCCTTTGAAGAATTTTCATAAAAATTTTCTTCCCTTTTTTCGCCCTCTTAAGGGTTGAATTTTCAAAAATCCTTTCTTAGTACGCATCTATAACAAGAATCTAAAGTTTGGGATGTCCGTTGAAATGTCAGTCAGAATGTGGACCTTTGTCACTTTTTTGGGGCTGATTACATTGACGGTACGGCAGCGATAATAAATAATCTAACTAAACAACACTCGTTTATTTCTAATAACAAAAACTATATATCTTACAACGACGACGAACTATAATAAGATGCTAATGGTGCGTTTCCATGCTTGCTAAGGCTCGACAAGCATCCACAAGCCCCAAGCGTCCACAAATCTCGCTTGGCATTTGGAAGTCGTTTACATGCTTGTGAATGCGTCAGTGTGCTACGTACATCCAAGCATGGCGGACACCGAACTTGTATGAAATTTCATGGTTGAGAAAGTATTCGTTTCTGCAGCTGACGGACGAATGGCTTTGTATCGAAGCCCAGATCTTAACCCCATAGAGAATCTATGGGGGTTAATGATTCAAAGTTGGGTTAAGAGTGAAGCTCGTACACAAGAAAATTTAAAGATTCACATTCATTCCATCTGGAATAGTTTTAGAAATTGGGATTACTGCTACAAATGATTAAATAAATGAGGACTCGGTTACAAAATGTCATTGACGTAAATGGAGCGTACACAAGATTTTAAATTAATACACTCTGCCTAAACCATATTTTAAAGCGGACAAAAAGCGCTTAGTGCAGACGCTTGTGACGCCAACGTGTGAACGCGTCGCAAGCGCCCTTTGATCTGCAGGGGCCCTCTAGCATCTAGGGAGTAGAGGAGTCTTCACCCCCGTTGTCGAAGTGAGTTTGCACTGCTTCCCGGGGCATTATCAAGCACTGATGCGCTAGGATCAGCGTGGGCGTAACTACGTTCTAAGTCTCGCGCTCTTCCTACCTAGTCGGGGCACATGGGAGGAGGGTGGTTTTAGTGGAGTATTGAGTTGGTAGGTATGATTCTTCGAATCTCCACACAAGCCGGTCGATTACTGTTTGGCAGCCCATAGGGGACTGCCTCCATAATCAACTATGGTCTAATCCCTAGCAAAGGACACGGTATTGTGCGAAATGCATTTCCCCCGCCTTAAAAAAGAAAAAAGCGCCCTTTGATCTGTGTTCAAAAACCGACATTAGACCGGATCGAATACAAGCGTCCACAAGCCAAACGCCCTCTTTACACGCTTGTGCTTGTGGACGCTTGCCGAGCCTTGGCACGCGTAGTAGGTCCGATCGATTCGCTGGGCAGTTTGGTGCAAGACATGCTGCATAGCGATGATCATTGGGTGGGTGCGGCCAATTTCTGCGAGACTGTTATGTCTCAAAAGGAAGCCGCGGAACGAGATAGGGAGAGAGGTACAAGTGCGCATGCGTCTCGCGGGCGCCGACGTCAGTCGGGGGCCCGGAGGCGCAGGTATGCGCATGATCTCCCTCCCTGAAATACCGCTGCAGGGGCCCTCTAGCATCTAGGGAGCAGAGGAGTCTTCACCCCTGTTAACGAAGTGAGTTTGCTCTGATTCCCGGGGCACTCTCAGGCACTTTTGCGCTAGGATCGGCGTGGGCGTAACTACGTTCTAAGTCTCATGCCTTTCCTACCATAAGCGTGGGGTACATGGGAGGAGGGTGGTTTTAGTGGGCTATGAGCCCCTGGACATTTGTCCATCAGTTCGAGTCTCCACACAAGCCGGTCGATTAGTGTTTGGATTGCCCCCTTGGGAATGCCTCCATAATCGACTATGGTCTAATCCCTAGCAAAGGACCCGGTACTGTGCGAAATGCATTTCCCCCGCCTTAAAAAAAAAGCATTGAAACGCGACATAACACAATAGCGCTGTCGATGGCAAGCGCACGAGTGGAGTGCGTGTGACGTGGATCATTGATATTCGACCGCCGCTGCGGAAGCACAGACGGCGGTGAGCCACACTCGCACATTGGCGCCTGCGGTTGCAGGTATGCGTCGCGCAATAAACGCGCGTAAATTAAATCGTGGGAGAAGCTCACAACTTCATAGTATGCTTTGGAGATGCTCTTAGCCGATTTTAATATAAAAGTCAATTATGCGAAACCCTTATTGATCCAACACTTCAGTCTTAGCCGATTTCGAAAATACAAAGAATATATTCAATAAATCGGAAGCAGATTTTTATGTAGAGGTCATTGGTATAATAGAAATAACAAATAACTCATACTTTAATATACTACATAGTACATACTAGGCCTTACTATTGTTACGTGCGACCGGGGTTCGCACTTAGGATTGGAAGGAAACACCAGTTTTTAAATAAACACTTTTATTGACTTACACAGCCGCACGTAATACCTCTTCGTAGGGTTGCCTCTATACGCACGACTAACAATACACTGTTCCGACGATAAGGTGTCCGTCTCTCAATACTGTCGCCTATATTGCGTAGACCACCTCCTGCTACTGCCGTGCTCACCTCCGATATTACCGCGTGAAGCTCGCTTCTGGTTCGTCTCTCGAACTACGCTACACTCCTCTTTCACTTAACAGTCCACTAAACTTGTCA
Organism: Dendrolimus houi; assembly: GCA_039645545.1. Classification (NCBI taxonomy): domain Eukaryota; kingdom Metazoa; phylum Arthropoda; class Insecta; order Lepidoptera; family Lasiocampidae; genus Dendrolimus; species Dendrolimus houi. The sequence goes on along the minus strand of CM077143.1, from coordinate 11,612,472 downwards.
CTGAATCCACCACTTAACTCGTCACTGTCTTCTATTCTAACTCAACTGCCCGGTAGGCGCACCTTACGCTGCTTATATACCCGGAAGAATTTTCTGGAACCCATAATTTCGTTATTCTTTTATTTACTATCTGTCCCTTTCTAAATATCTATCTATCTCTGTCTTTTCCTTCCCGAACCTTCTATTCCAGAACATTCGTTCATCGTCTATCCCTGTCTAAAATATATCCGACCTTGTATTTCCTTCCAGAATTTTCTAGTTTTTTCTAAAACTTCTTAAAGTAACTACATGGTTCCACCATCATTCGCCACACTATGCTGCTTCGCCAACCTAAAGTTCAATTTTGTATACCGTGAAAGCTATGAAAATTTTTAGGATAAATAGAATAGAATAGCTCGACATAGCTCGCAAAATTAGCAAGTTGAAGTGGCAGTGGGCTGGTCACGTCTGCCGCAGGACCGACGGCCGATGGAGCAAACGAGTCCTGGAGTGGAGACCACGTCTCGGCAAACGTAGTGTAGGACGCCCGCCAGCCCGGTGGACTGACGATCTGCGTAAGACCGCCGGCAGGGGCTGGATGAGGAAGACGGGAGATCGGGATATGTGGCGCGTACTTGGGGAGGCCTACGTCCAGCAGTGGACTGAGATTGGCTGAAGAAGAAGAAGAAGAAGAAGAAGAATAGAATAGATAACACTTTGTTGCTCACCAAATATACAATCTCAAAAATACACAATTACAATATTGTCATGGTAGAAACACCTAAAGGTGGCGCTTAAAGCAATCTCTTCCAGGCAACCTAACTTAAGGAATAATTTAACCTAATCTGGCGATGCAAGCGGTGGAGATTATTAGATAGAACTTAAACAGACATGTTTTATCAATTAAAAACACCCACTTAAATTACTTTATAAATAAACTAAAAGGCTTTTACTCCGTGCAGTAACGGAGAAAGAATACAATTTCCTGCGGCCGGGCGGTCTATCGTAAGAGGCGACTAAACAACCCACAGCCAGGTGGTAGGGTGTTTGCCCGACTGGATGGCTACCACCCCTGGTCTAAAGTATGTCGCCATAATAACCTCGAGTTGTGTTCCGGCATTAGTGACCAGGTTCCAGTCTCCCTTAAGAGAGCAGTAGCGCATTTGTAGCACCTTTGGTGTTGCAAATGTCCATAGCCGATGGTAACCGCTTTCCATCAAGTGGGCAAATATTTATAAGAGAAAACTCGTGGAAAACTTGCTTAAATTATTGGTAACTTTTCAATATTAATTTCGGCTAACGCCATTTCTGCTGGTGGTAATAGCAATTTTTTGAAGTGAAATTTCTTTAGATTCTTTATTTGGAACTCGATGAAACGAAAAAGCGACACTAAAAAGAGATAAACACAAATCTATAGGACTAAGGTTGCGAGAGTATGAGATCGAATACACAATATTTAATCATTTAAATACTATGCTCATACAGATAAAGTGGGAAATGTTTTGAAGTTTTTCGTTAATACTTCAAATTTCGTGTTTTAAAGCTTAAAATACATTATAACGATATATGAAATGTGACGTCACGAAATTTAGAATCCCTCCTACCCCTTGTGACACTTGTTTCACTTCTACACTGAACTGCGCACACACACACACACACACACACACAATTTGTTCTGCTATTAATCCGCCGCAGCGATATCGATAAGATATTGTGGATTTAGTAGAATACGATTTCTTGACACAATCGCGATGGAATTGTACTTTTAATATCTTCACAATGCCAAGATATAAATAGCATACTTGAGCTCTCGGTGTCGCAAACGTCTACAACCAACAATAACTTTACAGTACATGGGCTCTTTGCCTATTTGCCAGCTTCGCAATAAAAAGCGGGCTGTATAACACCGACTGCACTTACCCTTTACATATAATATCAAAGGTTATTCACCCATAAAATCCCAAGTGTAAATTACATCAATATGGGACTATTACGAGACATAAGTGAGATTCATCTATAATCATATTGTTAGGCAATTTTCAAATCATATAAGATTTAGAGCGTTTATTAAGGGGGTTTTAGACCACGTACAAGTTGCAGCGAACATGCGTGGTTGAATCAGCCCGTAATGCAGAATCGCATTACGGTTCTGCAAAATATTAATTCGATCTATAAATGATACTGCCGCCTACTTACTACTACGTACTACTACTACTGATGAACTTCCCGCCGCAGTCTTCCCTTTGCGTTATGACATGGGATTTTTTAAGAAGAGCGTTATGAAATTTCTTCGAAGCCGGCAACACGTTATCAATAACTAAAAAAATTCTAAAAAATGTATTAGTCGTACAAAAATATCCGTCGTATAATGTGCCCTCCAATTTCATATACATATAGATACAACTTGTATAAAAGTTTACTAAACAGTCGTTTACGCCAAATGGATGATAAATGCACTATATGCAGTAGATTTAGAATGTGCATTCTCATGAATTGAGCAAATTGGTTTGCTTCATCGTTAATAGCTGTTAATAAATCAATTGCCATACTCATAATAGGATAATGAACCGCTAAATTTGAACTATCACTGTTGATTTTTTTCTTAAATGAGACAAACTTTAATAACAACAATAATATTGTTACACGCCGACAAAAATAAGCGCACAGCTGCCTATTGTAAGCGCAGCTTATTGTCTTCTTGGATTTAGTTATTCCTTTGTGTTTTGAATTTGTAATTAAGAAAAAAATGCTATTGTTTTTCTACTTGTTTTATAACCATCATTCGCGTCGAACTAATCCCTATTGTTATTGTTTTCGACTTTGTAGCCGTTCGCAGGTGTGCAAATTACTATTTCTCGGAAGCTCAGTGCGCGGTCAATCTTTTTTGTACTGTGTAGTTAGTATAAGACCATGCCTGGATAGAGGGGCAGCCAGTCAAGCGACAGCTACGAAACGAGTAAGACGTTTTCTAGTACTCTCGATTAGCGATATAGACGACGGACTTTGCGCGTATCGAATTGTATTGAATCGTGCAGTGTGAACTGGTTGCATCCAGTTTTATTTGTATTTGTTTTATAAGTGTTTGTACACTTCTAATAAATTCTATAGTAGTTCCAACGGCATTTTTAATTCGAGTCCTGTAGCTCGTAACAATATCTTTATACATAAAATTCTTTCTTTGTCACTGAACTTCTCCTAAACTCCTGGACCGATCTTGATGAATTTTTTTATGTATATTCGACTGGGCCCTCGGGTGATTTGGATTCATAATTAGAACCCGTAGGTGACGCTGGAATCGGGTTCCAGGATTTTAATGAATTTTTATTTGTGTTTGAATAAGCTCCTGGACGATTTAGATTCACAATTAGACGTATCCAATTCCGATTTCAGCTTAACGACCGATTCCAGCACCACCTACCGGGGTAGTGGTGTTGGAATCAGATCCTAGATTATTATTTTTTTAGGCCCGCACAACGCCTGCGGAAACTGCTAGTATTTGTATATATTTTTTTCAAAATACATATCCTCTGTTTTAGTATAGAACCATGCTAACAATATTTTATGGTGATATATTTTTTTTCGTCTAATTATTAACAAGTACGTAACAATTTTGACGAAAAAATATAGTTACAAGGTCCTGCACTGATGCGACATTTAATTATAATAAATGTGATAAGTACAATTATATTACAATGATTAAAGTTGGGTCACTAAAGTAATAGACCACAAACGTCTCCACTCAGCTGCAATGAAAATGTTGAGATGGACGTGTGGTTTTACAAGAATGCATAAGCATCAATCTTACATTTTCATCTAAATTGCCCCACACTTCTTTTTCTACAAAATGGACATAGTCCATTGTTATCTTAAACCCAGCGCCGCCGCAACACCACTCATACTAACAGGTCAGATATATAAATCTGTGATACGATCGATCTTGTTATAAGGCTCCGAATTTTGTGCCACTGAAGTCTGCAACCAAAAACGCATTCACTCAACTAACATGAGAATGCAGAGATAGATATGTAGCATTAGAAAATTGGATACGGTGAGAAATGAGTACATAGGGGTATCTTTGAAAGTTGCACCCGTGACTGAAAAATTGAGAGGAAGAAGATTTAGGTGGTATGGGCATGTAATGAGGAGGAATGGAAGTCACGTGGCAAAAATGTTAAACAGCAAGCTTGATGGGTACAAATGTAAGGGTAGACCAAACAAGCGATGGTTGGGTTATGGTGAAGGATGCTATAATGATTTGTGGTTCGACAGAGGATGTATGTCAGAATAGAGCAGTATGGAAGGCGAAGACATATTGTGCCAACCCCAAATAATTGGGTGAAGGTGAAAGAAAAGAGAGATGAATTTTAACAACAATTTGGCTCCTTTGACTGTACGACTTTATAGATATGGTATAAATAACAGTTTTCACATAAATTTATATAAAGTATGTAACAAATCGCTGCCAGAGGGAAGCGTGCCCAGAAGGCTGGCTGCATTGCCACGCTGTATGGCAATGCTGATTCGTTGCGCGAAATATCAATCAGCCTTCTGATCACGGGTGGTATCAAAGAGTTTCTTACAAATTTCTTTGAAGAAACCCTTTTCCGATGGGCCCCACGGACCTAAAGTTTCAACTCCAAACGGCACAAATATGTAACCCCTTCCTAGGGTTCCATATTTGCGCCGTTTGAGATCTTCAGCTGTTGAAGCAGCGTTACCAGCCCCCGACTTAGTCACTGGAAGATGTGATGCCGCCAGAGTGTCAACGCATGTCGCGTCCCACACCAGCGGCCTTCCCATCCTCCAGGGAATAAGTGACATTCCATCCGGCCTATTTTAACATTTATTCCGAAATCACACAATACTCTTCAATTTTATATGTTAGTATAATACATTAATAAGTACAGACAGTTATAACACCAGTACGTTATTACAAATATACTCATTACAAAAGAAAAACAACAAATCAATAACATTAGCTAATATTGAGTACAATCGCTGGCATTATTGTCCATTACACAATCGTCGTATTATTTGAGCATCAATGATCAGTTTAATGTGTCTACAGACACATATAAATAATGCTTAAATCTGTCTGTATATTAATTAAATAAGCAGTGATTAGGAAGCCGTGGTAGGTTGAGTCCGCTGTCTCGCTCGCGCCCCTATATTTTTAAAGGTATAAATTGACAGAATTTACTGCTTCAATTTACAAACCACTGCTGGGTCATAAGTCCCAGCAGTGGTTTGTAAATTGAAGCAATAATTTATGTTCATAAAACCCGTCGGTATTTTAGTGCGTACTCCTCAAGAAAGAAGTCAGGGCCACAGCACCAAGACAACGGTAGCGCCGGGACCCTGTCTGCGGGCAGGCCTCACCTTAGGCCGATACAGTTGGTCAAGACAAGTGCACTTTCTATTAGAGTTTTTTTTATTGCACGAGTTCAGCAGACATGCAGACGGCCCACCTGATGGAAAGTGATTACCGTCACCAATGGAAGTTTGCAACATCAGAGTTTTCAACGCGCTGCTGCCTTTGAAAAACCTTTATGGTACCCTTTTCAGAAAAACCTCACCTGGAAACTCATTCTATATGCCCACAGGACGCAAGAGAAAGTTCGTACCGTCTCGATGTCCACGCGCGACTCCTTGGAAGAACATCGACAGGTTCATATCCTGGCCGGAAGAATGTACACTTCTTCTTCTCTTAGGCAGATATTCTCTTCTTTCTCTTAGGTAATTTTCTCTGATCTAATTTACATATTTTACAGACGTCAAACGATGCAAATATGAAGCCTTGGGAAGGGGTTCCCTATTTGTGCCGTTTGGGGTTGAAATATTAGGCCGGTAGGGTCCGTCGGCAAAGAGTTTCTTTAAAGACATATGTAAGAAACTCTTTGATACTACCCGTGATCAGAAGGCTGGCTCATGTCTCGCACAACAAATAAGTATTGCCATACAGCGTGGCAATGCAGCCAGCCTTCTGGGTACACTCCCCGTTGGCAGTGATCTGCTACATAACGTATTTTAGTTTCAATATCTGTTACTTTCATTTTATTTTATTATTGATTATGAAATCATGTTCTATTTATAAAAGCTTCCATTTACATATTGTTACAATTACCAAATGCTGACGGTGCAGTCAAACGTCATGGTCAAACCTATACATCGAGATAACCGACGTGTCAAACCCGCCCAACCGCCTTGGAAAAGCGTGATGGTATACTGTCCGTTCTTCTAATAAATGGGGAGACACGAAGCAAACATGGCTTGTTCCTAAAGTACTCAGAAAAAACTTCCCATACTACTCGACTGAAAAACTATCGAAAACAATTGTTTTAAAAATTTAGTTTCAACGATCAAACGACTCGTTCCCAAAGTAACCATTTTAGAGATTGGATTGCTGAAATCTAACACGCTTGTTATGGGTCCGACCTACAACGCACTACAGTAGAACCTCTTCACGTCGAATCTCTGTTCGACTAATAGAGATTGATACTTATAGATTATTACTTATAGATCTATTATACTTATAGAGATAAGTCAAAAACGTCCCAAACTCGAGAAAAATTTGGGTTCCCTTCCCTTCAACCCCAAAACCTCCGTTGCTCGAAATCTGAACTCTCTAAAGTCGAAATAGTTAACAAGCAAATTCAGAACTTATTTTCCGTCTATAACTCGAAAAAATAAATTGGACCTATGTATCTCGAACCTAACAATATTTGATTGTACAACCTTTATAACTCGGTTATTTGAATAAATCTTATCATCTACAAGTAGAATGTTTTCTTACAAAATTCGCGTAAGTCGAAATCCTCCATAATTCGAATTTTTTGGCGTCTCCCTTCAAGTTCGATTTAAAGAGGTTCTACTGTATCGGAAAATATCAAACACTCTGAGAGTTTAAATATACTCACTTGCCGGCTTAAAAAGAGACTCTAAACAAGTACACCTATAGCTTAAAAGAGTTCATGGAATATGTAGATTTGTGACAAATATCTTAATCCTTGTACAAATAAATTCTTAATAATATAATCCTGACGTGTAAAATATTTATGAATTAGGAATAGATTAGAGAAAGAGAAAGAGAGAGATAACACTTTATTGCACACCAAAATATACAATTACAAAAACAGACCATATTTACAATATTTTCTAGGCAATACAACAGGCGGCCTTATCGCTCAAAGCGATCTCGTCCAGGCAACCTAAATGAAAGAAATTTGAATCAGGCGATATAGATGGTGCAGGAAAAAGGCAATAGATACATAAATACTCAAACTAGTTTAAGAAATGAATATACAAATACGTACCTATATACATAGTCATATATAAACAATAATACATAAGTTATTATAATAATAATGTATTAGCATGATTAGATAGATTACTTTATGAGTTTAATCAAATTTTTTTTTATTGGATATGCCATACCTATATTTGTTCCCAAACTACTCAACGAGCTCATTCTTTTTCAATATTAATTGAAAAATGGGACGTTATGTTATTGTTATTAATTTTGACTTAGGCTTATTTAAAACTTCGTATCCGTATTATATTTAATGCTCGGGCCGCACCTACAATAATGTTCTAGTTATTGACCGTAGCAAGCTAAATCACTAACAATATTTAAGAACATGACAAAAAAGCACTACCTGCAACATAGTGATGTTTGATATTTTTACGTATATTTATGTATATGTATATACATATTTATGTTTGCAATATTACTAGATGTATTTACATATGTCTATTAATTATAATTCTTACTTATATAATATTTTACATAGTTGTATGTTTATTAATGAATAAAACATAATTCAAGTAACTGCATATCCTATAATATTTATGTATACCACCTTTGACCAATATAATCTGTTTTATTCCTGCCACGGGTTGTCTGGAAGAGATCGCTTCTTAGCGATAAGACCGACCATTATGCACTTTTAGAATATTGTTAGACTATAAGTTTTTCTGTAAATGTGTACAATAAAGTGTTATATATATATCTCTATCTCTCTAAATGCGTATGCATATATAGATACGTGATCTTTATATAATATATAACTTAATTAAAGAATTTTAAAAATATCGCATCACAAATAACACTGTACACACATCTGCGTGACACAGCTTATAACTGTAAAATTATCCCATAAATAGTTAAATACATGTTAGTAAAAAAAATAGCCGATAAACTACGTAGAAATAGATGGAAACAAAATTAGAAATAAGAATATTGTTACAAGTTGGGCCAAATACAAGGGATGCACATCTGCCTGCAATAAAACGTGGTTCTTTTGTTTAGACAATAGCCTATTGTTATTGTGCTTGTTTATGGCCGTTCGCAGACATAATCCTGCAGGTATGCAGAATTATGTTTTCTGGGAATAGCGACGATGGTGGCGCAGGTGTAATTCGTGGAAATCATTATTTACACGGTCCTAAGCTGAGTATAAAGGGGTGTCCGAACGAAGAGATGGGCAGTCTAGCGAAGACTACAATACGAGTAATACGTTTGTAGTACTCTCGATTAGCGATATAGACTTTGCGCATGTCAAATTGCATTGAATCGTGCAGTGTGAACTAGTTGCATCCAGTTTTATTTGTATTTGTTTTATACGTGTTTGTACAGTTCTAATAAACTCTATAGTAATTCCAACGGCATTTATTTTAATTCGAGTCCTATAGCTCGTAACAATATTGTAACTACATCAGTACACGCTAATGTAATAGATGAAAAGATGTAATTAGAAAAATAAGCATTGTAATAGAAATAAGTTGTAAATAAAGGAAAAATGAATAAAGAAAAAGTAAAAAGGATAAAAAAGGACAATATATATATATATATAAAGTAAATAAAACCCTGACGGGTCATGTTTGTCAGGAAGGAGGAGATCAAATAAAAAAAAAATACCCCAGCATAAGAATAACTTAGAATTAGAATTAGAAGAAGAATAGAATTTCGACTCGCACGCAGTCATTTGTTCCTAAGCTTTAGCAACGTTTAAAACGGTGAACCTTGACAAACTACACAACTCGAGCAAAACCGGAGCAATAGCTTAACAATAAAGATGATCATAAGATAAGTAGTAACAAGCATTCTAATTACCGACCTAATTGAACCTCGAACCGAATGCAGCAATGGACGTACTAAATATCACAAATAATGTCTATATTACTTTAATTGAGATAGGTGAAACGAGGGCCGTCTTAGCGTTTTATCCTTGCAGGAACGGTGAAAGAATACAATTTGCTGCGGCCAGGCGGCCTTTCGTAGGAGGGGGACAAAACAACCCAAGGCCAGGTGGTAGGGCATTTGCCCGACTGGATGGCTACCACCCCCGGTCTAGAGTATGTCGCCATAACAACCTTGAGTTGTGTTTCGGCATTAGAGGCCAAGTTCCAATCTCCCTTAAGAGAGCAGCAGCGTATTTGTAGCACCTTTGGTGTTGCAAGTGTCCATAGGCGATGGCAACCGACTTCCATCAGGTGGGCAGTCTACCTGTCTGCTGAAGTCATGCAATGTCATATTTTACTTGTTAGCGTTTAGCACAGCACTACACTTTATTATTATGAGAGTATTATAATACTAACTCAAATAGTTTTGTCCTCTTGAATCTTCTTAATAAATTTGTATTGTCGAGAAGCTGAAAACTCGTGATGGCTTTTTTTTATCGAAGTTACGCTCTTTAGGTCCATGTCACCCCTTGCAGCCCCGGGTAAAGACGGCCCTGGACGAACTTTTCTAAGGCTTGTTAAAAACAATAGTCATGGCGTACTTGGGAACTTGGGGAGTGCTTCGCGTGTGCACGTGCACTTCCTTGGGCCGCTTCGCTCTTGTACGCAACGGTTTTCTAGAACGTTTCTCTTGCGCACCATGGGGATTTGGAATGAGCCCCAGCCGTGGTTTTCCTACAGCGTTACGATATGGGGTATTTTAAAAAAGGTGTCATAAAATTTCTTCGAGGTCGGTAGCGCGTTAGTGACTTCTCAGGTGTTGCAAACGTCCATAGGCGACGGTAACCGCTTTCCATCAGTTGGGCCGTCTGCCTGTCTGCTGTTGGAAAAGCAAGTTTCTGATTTACTATGATAAGTTGAGTATAAGTTATCTATCAAAAAAGATATTGACTTCAAAATTAAGTAAAAAGCAAAAAAAATTTTTCTACAAAGAAAATACTTTAATATTTTTGTACTTTTTATAGTTAAACGTGTTTGACTTGGCACCGACTTCAAGATCTTGTCATTTTGAAACCGGTGCCAAGTCAAACATAAAAAAACAACAACAAAATTGAAAAATGCACCGACATCAAGATGTAGAAAAATTATATGTTTGACTAAACTACTGTCATTATTAATACGCATGCAAGTGTAAACGTTTCATAAATTGTGGTTAATTTAAACTTTAATGCAATTTAAATTATTACGCAAACATCTATTACGGTGTCTTGATTAAAATTACAAACGCATCCGTGTCGTGATATTAGTGAACTGAACAACCTCACCCTGTGAAGCTATTGAGAAGTAAAGAAGAAGAAAGTACAAACTCTTTATTATATATCATTATCCCTGCAGGAACGGAAAAAAATAAAATTTCCTACGTTGGGGCGGCCTGTCGTAAGAGGCGACAAAACAACCCACAGCCAGGTATTTGCCCGACTGGATGGCTACCACCACACCTAGAATATCCACCATAACAACCTTGAGTTGTGTTCCAGCATTAGTAGCCAGGTTCCAGTCTCCCTTTAGAGAGCGACAACACATTGATAGCGCCTTTGGTGTTACAAATGTCCATAAGCGATGGTAACCGCTTTCTATCAGGTGGGCTGTCTGCCTGTCTGCTGAACTCATGCAATATATAATGTATCTATGGTCTCAGACGATAAAAATAGCGGAACTCTCACTCAGCGCACAAAACACGATTAGTTCAAGGCTAACCGACTCATTGTGTGAGTTGAATCTAGGACGAGTTGAATCAACAACTTACCACTGCGAGTAGAAACAACAACTCACCACTGCGAGTAGAAACAACAACTCACCACTGCGAGTTGAACCAACAACTCACCACTGCGAGTTGAACCAACAATTCACCACTGTGAGTTGAATCAACAATTCACCACTGTGAGTTGAATCAACAACTCACCACTGTGAGTTGAATCAACAACAACAATGGTGAGTTGCTCCATATTTCCAATACAAAAAAGGTCGATCGCTTGTTGTCGTTGCTTTCACTTCAGTCCAGGTAATTGAAAATTAAAGTATAGTATTAAATTATCGAAAAACTACGGATAGAGGTGGAATGGTTTCCAATGGATACATTACTATTAAAATAGCGAAAATCATATTGTGTATCTATACATCTATACAGAGAAATAAAATTTAAGTGTCTGTTTGTAATGTCAAAATAACAGCTCTTTACTAAATGCATATGAAAGAATATACGGTACTTATATAAAAAAATCTATTTATAATTTTTTTGTCTGTCTGTCTGTTTGTTCCGGTTCATCTCTGAAATGGCTGGACCGATTTTAACAGGACATTCAGTGGCAGATAGCTGATATTATAAGGAGTAACTTAAGATACATTTTTAGGATTCCGCGAATAAGTTTACGCACACAAATTTTAAAAATGCTTTTTTTGCGCTTTTGTTCAAGTAGGCTCCGTCTACACTTTTATTCATTCGTCTGAGTCTATGGTAACAATAAAGAAACCAATTTAAAAAGCAAACAACCCATGATGGTACTTGTTCATGCACTATTAATCCATATATGGGTCCAAAGTAAACAGAGTTAGGTAACCGCGATGTAGTAAGAAGCAATTTTGAAAAATAAATGTGTTACATATACGCCATGTTAGTTATTATGTATCTCATATTATTAATAGTCCAGTCATTTAAGCAAAAGGGGTCAATCTCGGAAAGAGAAATAATAAACTGTGAACTTGTATACACCTTTATTTTGGTGTTATTAGTAGTTCTTTTAGTGTTCATAAAATCTTGTATCTGCGCCGTAAGTTATTCAAGGTTACAAAAATTAGAAAATTTGAAACAAAAAGAAGAACACCTAATATTAAAATAGTTTTATAAAGGTCCTGACTATGTTAGGGGTGAAGAGGGGTCTGAAGGGCCCTTTAATTAAAAAAAATTGTAGAACATAAAAATTACGATAATTTTGTTTTAAAAATAGAGGGCAGAGAGCTCGCAGCGCTCAGTCATACTCACTGTAATGTTGGGTCGGTACCGTGCATCTCACACACACTACACAAAGTATGTATGTATTATTAAATAAATATATGAAATGTATGCAAAATGTTATGAAATGAAATGTATTAACTAATAAATAATACAAATTATTTATTGTTAATGGTATTTCAATGACTTAATAACTTTGTATAATTATTCATTAAAATGCACGGTCGACCTACCATTAGACTGAGTATGGCTGAACGTTGCGGGCTCTCTCAAAAACGGTTGGGCGTATGAAAAAATTTTAAGCCAAAATTTATCGCAAATTTTATGCTCTACAATTTTTATATTAACTACTAACACCACTGAAGCTAAAGAAACTGAGATAATTGCGAAAAACTGATTTTTGTGATCTTTGACCTTGAATAACTTATGGCGCAGACACGAGATTTTTTGAGAGTTTTCAGACAATTTTTCGAACACCAAAATGAAGATGTATACAAGTTTACAGCTTATTATCTCTAAACGCCTAATATAACTGGACTTAGCTGTTTTTAAAAGCGAAACTTCTTTTATTTGATTTGTAATAAATATGCAGTAGCTAGTGGGATAAAAAAAACAAAGACATTGAATCTAAAATACACTATGTAGCAGATCACTGCTAACGAGGAGCGTACCCAGAAGCCTGGCTGCATTGCCACGCTGTATGACAATACTTATTTGTTGTGCGAAATATGAGCGACCCTTCTGATCACGGGTAGTGTCAAAGAATTTCTTACATATGTCTTTAAAGAAACTCTTTGCCGAGAGACCCCACGAGCCTAATGTTTCAACCCCAAACGGCACAAATATGTAACCTTTTCCTAAGACTCCACATTTGCGCGTCCCTGACTCGGTCATTGGAAGACGTGACGGGGCCGTTGTGTCAATACAGGTCGCATCCCACATCTTCCAAGGGACGAGTGACAATCCGACCGGTCTTTGCCTACGTCACGTACCAGGCCATTCGGTTCTAGAATGGCCGGTACGCCGACGCTGACAAGAGCTCGGCGGATGATATCGTTTGATTTTATTTGGACTTTTCTGGCACTTTCCAGTAGCCGTATTAACGGAAGACAAAGATGTCATCAAGATCAAGTGTGAATGAGTAATGTTATAGTAGACTAACCGTCCCGGCAGACGTTGTCCTGACCTGAAAAAATAAAAGTCTAGAACCCAATTCTAGTGTCTCCTACCGGTTCCAATTGTGAATCTAAACAAACATACACAAAAAACTTCACGAAAATCGATCCCTAAGATTAAGAGCATTCTTGAACCCGATCATTTCTGGGGTGTCTGGAAGAGAATGGTTTTTAAAGATAAGACTTCCCTTTGTACATAACTAGATATTGTTACAAGCTACAGGACTCGAATTCAAAATGTAGTTGGAACCACTATAGAATTTATTAGAACTGTACAAACACTTATAAAATCAAATAAAAATAAAACTGGATGCAACCAGTTCACACTGCACAATTCGATGCAATTCGACACGCGTAAAGTCCATCGTCTATATGGTTAATCGAGAGTACTACAAACGTCTTACTCGTTTCGTAGTCGTCGCTTGACTGCCCACCCCTCCATTCGGGCATCGTTTTATACTAACTACACAGTACAAAAAAAGGGCCGCGCGCACTGAGTTTCAGAGAAATAGTAATTTGCACACCTGCGAACGGCTAACAAAGTCGAAAACAATAACAATAAGGATTAGTTCAACGCTAATTATGGTTATAAAACAAGTAGAAAAACAATAGCATGTTTTTCTTAATTACAAATTCAAAACACAAAAGAATTCCTTAATCCGGGAAGACAATAAACTGCGCTTACAACCGGCAGCTGTGCGCTTATCTTTGACGGCATGTAACAATATAATTTTAGTCTTTATGTTTTTTTTTGTATTGGTGTATAATTAAGTGTTATCTATCAAATCACAACATTTCTAAAGTTTCGCTTCACAAATAAAATTTAAATAGTGTGCGGATGCCCTAATTCGACATAAATAAAACAATCCGAAACGTCCTTGTCATCAGAAGAATGCAAAATAGACGACATGGGAACAGATGCGGTGGCCTCGCAGTTATCGACGCCTCAGAACGTATTGGGATTATTAACTATTGTTCACTTTGAAAGCCAATTTGTTAAATTATCATGAGAATATAAAGTCAATATCAAAGTATTTCAACACTGCTCAAAAAAGTTTCACAAGACAAAGGTTTTACAATTTAAATAAATTTTCAGGAACATATAAAGAAAATAAACCGAGGTTTTTTTTATTTTATTTTTATTGCGTGAGTTAAGCAGACAGGCAGATGAACCACTTGAAATATATAAGAACAAAAAATAAATATTTCTTTTTGTTTTTTTTTTAACTTTAATATTTGTTGTTTTTATTTACACTTTTTTTATCCGTGCGGGAACGGAGAAAGAATACAATTTCCTGCGGCCGGGCGGCCTGTCGTAAGAGGCGACAAAACAACCCACAGCCAGGTGGTAGGGCATTTGCCCGACTGGACGGCTACCACCCCTGGTGTAGAGTATGTCGCCATAACAACCTTGAGTTGTGTTCCGGCATTAGTGACCAGGTTCCAGTCTCCCTTAAGAGAGCAGCAGCGCAGTTGTAGCACCTTTGGTGTTGCAAATGTCCATAGGCGATGGTAACCGCTTTCCATCAAGTGGGCCCTCAGCCTGTCTGCTGAACTCCTGCAATAAAAAAATTAAAAAGTATAATATATAATAAACATATATAATACTATAAATATATTACAACAAGTGAACTGAAATGAAAAAAGTGAAAGTGAGGAGCAGCTGTATTTCATGTCCATTAATCAGGTACGTGCGTGCTCAATCTCATATTTCCATCTAAATTGCCCCACACTTCTTTTTCTACAAAATGGACATAGTCCATTGTTATCTTAAACCCAGCGCCGCCGCAACACCACTCATACTAACAGGTCAGATATATAAATCTGTGATACGATCGATCTTGTTATAAGGCTCCGAATTTTGTGCCACTGAAGTCTGCAACCAAAAACGCCTTCACTCAACTAACATGAGAACGCAGAGATAGATATGTAGCATTAGAAAGGTGAGAAATGAGTACATAGGGGTATCTTTGATAGTTGCACCCGTGACTGAAAAATTGAGAGGAAGAAGACTAAGGTAGCATTGGTACCTCATTCATGTTCATTGGAGGGTAGATAGTCACCTGAAAATAAGAATCTTAAGCTGGAAAATTGACGGTACAAATGTAAAGATAAACCAAAAAAAGAGATGGATGGATTGTGTGCAGGATGATATGAAGATTTGTGGTGTGTCATAACGTATGTCAGAATAGAGAAGTATGGAAGGAAAAGACATATTACGCCGAACCGAAATAATTGGAAGAAATTGAAAGAAAAGTGAGAAAAGAAGTATGTGCGCTCGTACAAAATGTATGAGGCACCGACGTTTTATATTAATTGTTTATTTTGTATTAATTGTTTATGTTGTTACAACCTAAGCGCCGACAAAGACAAATTCCCCGTACAGATTTGTAGACACATTTATTACCCGTCGGCATTTGAACTAATAACTAATAACATTAAAACTATAGTAATTCTTTTACGATCGTCTTCTTTTGTTTACGTATTTGTTGGCATTCGTTTCTAGAGCCTATTGTTGTATTGTAGTCATTAGCCAAGTGTTACGGATATTAAAAGTACAAGCTGATTCTAGGAAATTCTGTCCACGATAGTCGAGAACCACGATACAAGCGAGACGTGTGTACCACAGCCGGGAATCTAATAGTGACGGATTTTGCGTGTTTTATTGAATTACGACCTTCTGCATTACGTTTGGACTTGTTGTGTTCAGTTATATTTGTACCTGTATTATACGTGTTTGTATAGTTCTAATAAACTCTATAATAATTCCAACGGCATTTTAATTCGAGTCTCGTAACTCGTAACAGTATTGTATTACTTGGTTATATTGTATTAATTGTGTACATTGTATTAATTGTTTTTAATGAATAAAACATTTATACGTTTTTATTGTTTAATTATTGCATATTAATCCTTAACCTTGACTTAATGTAAATATATTTCAGAAAAAAATTGCAACCAGTATCTACCTAGTTTTTTGATAATTATTGAAGTTGTAGTGGGTTTCCTACGATTTGCAGTATAGTTTGGCGTATATTTCATTGTTATTCATTGAAGGCATTTTTGTGTATGGGCATTCCCCTTTCTCCCCTTCTCTATTACCACCATGCTACTATGACAATGAAAGAAACATCTGAAATAACTGATGTGTAAAACCTACCAATCCACTTTAGCCAAGCGCAGTGGGTGTACTATTCGTTCAAATAAAACGATTAATTGTAGGCTGCTTGCAATTATAAAGTTACTGAATAATTTGAAAAAAAAGTATTGAAAATTGCACTATATGTCTGCTGTCAACATTACGTTTAAAAATGTCTTTAAATGTGACATTTTATAACTCACGTGACATAACGTCATAAAAGAACTATGATGAATATAAAATATCACAAATTGTCATTTGATTCAATATTATGAAACTGATAGTAATTTCAAAACTCGTATCAACTTCTCAGACATATATCGAGTTTAGTAAGTACACTGTAGTGCCAGTGAAATGTTTACGCGTTGCCATGACTCTGTGTTTGTTATCGAATTAAACGTTATTTATCGGGATGAACAGTATCCTAAGTGTTGACCCGGGATATAAGCTAGCTGTGTGTCGAGTTTCATTCAATTCCGTTCAGTAGTTTTCACGTGATGTTCTAACAAAGTGACAACAAACTTCTGAAAGTAGCATTTTCAAAGACTGCTGGTCTGAATTTATCCTCCTGATGTTTATCTAATTTTTTAATTTATTATACAAAAACTTAACATCTCCAACACGTTTGTTATATTATAGACTATCTTCTGCCCGCGACTTCATCCGCGTAGAATAGTTAAAAAGAAAAAGTAAGTTAAAAAACCCCCCGATTTTGAAACATTCTTCATTGGTGCTCCTCTTTGATTAGTCTTAGCGTGATGATATATAACCTATAAATGAACTATCTAAAACTGAAAGAATTTTTCAAATCAGACCAGTAGTTCCTGAGATTAGCAAACATATCAACAAACTCTTCAGTTTTATATATTAGTATAAGATATATCTTATAATAAAGCTGAAGAGTTTGTTTGTTTGATTGAACGCGCTAATCTCAGGAACTACTGGTCCGATTTGAAAAATTCTTCCAGTGTTAGATAGCCTATTTATCGAGGAAGGCTATAGACTATATATCATCACACTAAGACTAATAGGAGCGGAGCACCAATGAAGAATGTTCCAAAATCGGAGGGTTTTAAAAACTAATTCCACACGGACGACGTCGCGGGCACAGCTAGTATAAGATAAGATAGATAGATTTTAGATACCTACCGTCTTTTTTTCGCAGGGGAAAATTCGGTTGGGAACTAACTGCCGAGGGAAAACATGGTGGGGGCATGTGAGAATCGCCTTATTGGAGTGGCTTTAGTACCCCAGAAGAAGTACTATTGTCTGATAGGGATACCGACTAAAACCTCCCAGTGTTTCTGCCTTCGCCTTACGGCAGGGCTACGGGAAAAGTGGAAGCTCGACCAATTCCGCGTGCCTTGGTCCTAAGAGCCACATCCACTGCCGGGGGGTACATGATTCCCGGCGACGTACCTCTCACATCCAACGTGGGTAGCAGAATGACTCGTACCACGGGAAGAGAGATGAGATCTATCGTCCAGATAAGAGCTATCGTCTGGACTAACTGACAGAGAGCTCTAACCTTGGTTAATACATTTTATGGATTTATTTGAAATCCAATACAATATGCAAAAACTTCAACTCAGCCATACTGTAGGCCTTCGACTGATGTAAAACTGTAGGGTTCTTGTGATATAGGCATGCGGGCAACCTATGGGGATCCGGACACAAAAGCTCGGAGAGAAGTAACGCTCTCAACCCGTCGTGAGACTCGAGGTAGTCGGGGAGGCCCAGCTCTCCGGATTACAATAGAGGAGCCAGCCATGGGACGCAGCGAAGATCGGCCAGGAGTTTTTAGTGGGTATGCCCAACCGAAGCATGACAATAACCGCGGGGTGCTAGCGCCACCGCGTGGAGGCGACTTCCTCACGCCCCACCGCGCTGCCCCCGCATTGGCTTATTCTCAAGCGGATTTCCCCTGATTAAAAAAAAGATTCTTGTCACAACTTGAAAAGTCACATTTTACCAAAGACACATCTCTTGCTTAGATATAAGCCATATTCTACGAATACTGTTCATTTCAACGTTCGCTTTGGTTGAGCAATCCAAACCAAGTAATTAAAAAATTTAAAAAAAAAACAACTTCACACCAAAACTTCACCCTTCAAGTTCCTATCAAAAAGTCTCCAATCTTGTTTTAAAATAAAAGATTATACAGTTTAATTACAATATTTGTTTTTTTCTAATAATTTTCGGTATTTAATTCACTCCCATAGCGTACATGGTCTATTGTCTAAATGTATACAATGGACAGTTTAAAACTAATTTTCATATAGATCGTATAAAATTATAATAAACACTGTATAAAAAATATAAATAATAATTTTATTCATTTAATTCGAATTCAAATTTTCTATTGTATAACTGTCAAAGTCAGAGTAAAAAAAATCGAAAACTTTATGACATCATGTCTGTATGTCACACTGGTTTTATAGTATTCCCAACTTATCTGTGAAATGAGAGCGAGTTCCCGCCGCT
This sequence comes from Dendrolimus houi, assembly GCA_039645545.1. Classification (NCBI taxonomy): domain Eukaryota; kingdom Metazoa; phylum Arthropoda; class Insecta; order Lepidoptera; family Lasiocampidae; genus Dendrolimus; species Dendrolimus houi. Next base: position 11,593,505 of record CM077143.1, on the reverse strand, counting down.
TAGTTTAAAGCCCTGTCCTTTCAAATTATTTCCATAACTACCCGCTTTTCCTAACCGCGTTGTCCAATCACCTTTTGTTTGAGGCAGGGGGAATACATTTCGTACACTACCGGGACCTTTACTGGGGAATAGACCAAAGCAATGAGAGTTATCCACCGAAGATGGCGAAGATAACACAGTCAATTGCCGGCTTGTTTGGAGACTCAGCAAGGTAACCCATAGGCCACTACTCTACTAAAACCACCTTCACCCCATGTGCCCCACGCTCCTGGTAGGAATAGCGTGAGACTTACCTGCGCATCAGTGCTTGAGAATGCCACGGGAGAGGCAAACTCACTTCGTCAACAGAGGTTGGTTCCCTCGCACCCCAGGTGCTGGAGGAGGACCCCTGTAGCGGAATCACGGGAGGAGATTTTGCGTTCCTAGCCGCCATCTTCCGTTACATATGACTATCCTTGTCGTACTTACTCACCGTTGTGCTGATGATACTGCTCGTCTTTACAAGTCAGTCTGCCGTCGACCCTTGTACGACAATCTGCTTATCTTTCGGCCACCAATTGCCAATAAGAGCAGTTATACCGCGCCGCGTTCATATAATGTCGAAGGCCGCAAGAAGGAGACAGGCCAGAAGATTTGCTACAAGGCCTACGACTTGGTGATCAGCACGCATAGTTAGTGCAGCCCAGAGGCACGCCTTCTATGCATACCACTAATCCTACCACTGCCATTTTGGATGCGCGTTCAGTTCCTAGTACTGGACTGCCGCGTTGACAGAGCGTCTCGCTGTGTTCGCTCCGGTGTTGCCAATTTATGAAATAATCATTAAATACATTTGAATAAATCATATTAAGATAATTATACATTATGATTATGCAATCGATCTCCATCTGGGATAATGTTATAGTTTTATGGACTATGGCTAAATGCGATTTATTTAACAACTTCGCTGCCAACTCCGCATATATGCGGGGTACCGGTCGCGCGCGGGGGGCCAACCCCTCATATGTGCGGGCTACGTCTGTTGAATTTCTATTAAACTTAAAAAATATAAAAATATTTTGGCCACACACATGTCACCCAGAAATTTCAGCCGGCAGCGAAGTTGTTTAAAGCGTTAAAAATAACACCGTTAATGAATAAGCAACTGGCAACCCTAATTCGTATGAAATTTAAACATGGCGGCTATTGCTCCATTTTTGCCATTTCATAGAAATTGGACCGCCACAACTGACAAGTATTTATTTTTAAATTGACCTTGCAAAAATAAGTTTGCGCACTGAATTCATCACACATTTAAATAATAACAATCCATAAAAGTCCCACTGCTGGGCTCGGGCCTACTACAGGGGGAACGGACAGTATACCCACCACGCTTGTCCGAGGCGGCTTCGCAGGTTTGACACGTCGGATATCTCGATGTGCAGGTTTCATCGCGATGTTTTCCTTCACCGTTTTTAGCACGTGGTAATTGTAACAATATACACATTAGATCCTTTTTTTGAATTAATAAAAGTTAATAATATCTATAATATTATAAAATTCTAAGCATGCCGTGTCTGTACATTGAAGATATTTAAAGAAAAAACAACTTGAAGAGATTATATATTATTAACGATCTAATGAATGATGGCATAGACTATGTAAACGAACCTTCTACATTTCTCGTGTTTGTGTGTTTGTTCGGAATTCACGTAAAAACTACAGGGCCGATTTCTATACGGTTGTCACAGATCGACAGCTAATTCTTAAACTTAACCTCTGCGCTATTTTATATCCTGGGAATCACACGGTTATTTATCTGGGAATTATTTAAAATGGCCAGATTAAAAAAAATCGATTTGCAATTTGATTGCTTTACTGATCGATAGCAAATGTAATGTAATAAAATGTGATTTTTTTATCCCGGGAATCCCGCGGGAATTTTCCCGAGAGCGGTTTGAAATTGTTCGGATGCATAAAAATTAGCTTATTCCGACACAGTTTCTATTAAAACGATAGCTTACATTCTTTTGTAAATGCTGCGATAGTTTTTGCCCCGGGAATCACGCCGAAATTTAAAGTCAAGCGTGGACGAACTCGCGGGCATATCCTAGTAATAATATATGACTGTTTGATGCCATAATAAATGAAATTAAAATCTAGTAACAAGAACTTTGCATGAGGCCTAGAAATTATTTAACAATATAATTGTTACAAATATTGTGCAATATTTTTTTGTCAGCTCACCTATCACGCTCGACATGTGTTCCACGCGCGGATTATAAAGCAATTAATGACCTAATACTGTATAAGGCTGGGGTCCACTTTATAGCGGACTGTTAGCCGCTTAGAATTTTGTCTGACTTTGTTCTGAAAATTCACTATATGGACGTGACCATCAACGATGTCTGCTCTTACAGGGGCCTTATTCTGCTATTACTAACTCGTTTAAATCGCCGGGTACTATCGTCTCAATCGTAAGCGACTCTATTTTTATAAATATTTATAAGCGAAAAGTCGCGAAATAAATGTTAAAAATTTTGTTAGTTTTTTAATTTTCATTTCGGCTATCGCCATTTCTGCTAATGATAATATAATTTTTTCTACTATTATTCCGCCGCGACGATATTGAGAAGATATTGTTGATTTAGTAGAATACGAATTTTTAACACTATCGCAATGGAATCGTACATTGAATATCTTCAAAACGATGAGATATTTAAATAGCAAAATTTGGCCCCAAGTCTGCCTATATTTAGAAAACGCACCCGGCGATGACGCGTGTTATTCACCTCGTTCCTTACCGCGCTTCGGATTATAGCGGCAGCGTTGTATTGGCGCTTTTTCTTAACACTTTTCGATTAAACAAATTTAAACATTTTTTTTAAATATAGCCTATGTGTTATTCTGGTGCATATTAGCTACACTTGTTTATCTTGGTATATTAGAAATGGTAGTATATATATATATACCACACTCTCACAGAATATCAGCGTGAAACGGTTAGCCTTGTGCTAGTCGTGTTTCGTGTGATGAGTTAGAGTTCCGATGGACCACCCCCCATTTTTCCTATTCCATCGCCTCTTCCGGTTCTTTTTATCTGATCCCTCTATAAATAAATAAATAAATAATCGGCAGGCAAACACACACTTCGTATGTTCTCAAGCTAAGGAAATCACGCTTGTGTTAGGGGTAATATACAATGAACCTCTCTGGGGCCGATTCCAGACACCCAGACAGTAAATAACAGAAAGTTCGTTTCCTAAATTTACCAAGTCAGGTATCAAACCCGGAGCCTCTGCGTTAGTTTGGCCAGGTAAGACATAGCCCGCTCAACCACAGAGGCCGCCTATGTCATTCTCCTTTTTTTATCAAGTGTAATCCGTCATAGAAACCCTACTCTTCAGGGACTACGGTAGGGTAGTGTTGGACTCCCGATGGCATGCTCGGATCTACCAACTAAACCACCTCTTTGTTCCATCTTGACGCCGTATGTCAGGACCTCGGGAACCAAAGACACATTCGATGGCCCTGACGGCAGTAGCTCTTATAAAGCCCCTCCTACATAGGAAGGGTTGTTGAGCACCATCTCTCAATCCCTCTCTCATCCTCTTTATCCCATCCTAAGCTGGTAACGCGTTGGCTTCGCCCCTGGTGTTGCAAACGTCTATAGGCGACGGTTACCACTTTCCATGAGCTGGGCCATCTGCCTGTTTGCCAGCTTCGCAATAAAAGACTGCTATAAGATTTTTTACCTGCTATAAGAAAGTGGTTACCGTCGCCTATAGACATTAACAATACCAAAGGTGTTGCTAATGTACTACCGGCCTCAAAGGAGAAACTGGAACCTGGTCACTGATGCCGGAACACAACTCAACGTTGTTATGGCGGAATACTCTAGACCAGGGGTAGTAGCCATCCAGTCGAGCAAATGCCCTACCACCTGTTTGTGGGTTGTTTTGTAACCTCTCTTTCCTGTATTGTTTTTCCGTTCCTGTACGGACAAATACGCTAAATAGTTTTTGCGTGAAAGAGTAACAAACATCGACCCATCGCCGGAAACTGTCTAGTCTTTAAATAATAGGAAGTGTGAATGATAACCAAATAGTAATCGTGGTTAGTAACGATTAATACTTAATTTAAAATCAATTTCTAAAAATTCGCATATCCGATAAGTAGATATATTGGACACGTTAATCGCTTTCAATCGTACTTAAGCTCATTTTAATGTCAAATTTAATTAACAAATTTTCTAAAACAACAGTTTCGCCAGATTTTATTGTCCTTTTTATCGTCAATTTTCGGCATATATGTCACAGAGTATAAGTTCTTCTGTGTAAAGGCGCGGCCACACATTGGATTCAACTTTGCGGCCAAGCTTCAAACCAAACTACTGCACCACACATTGGCTTCAATACCAACTTAGTACGCAAATGCTGGAAATAGATAAAGGCGTTGGACCAGTTCCAATTGGGGACTCAGTGCGAAAGGCTTAAGGACGATAACTCATTTACACTAGCGGCTTTCGCATATGTTTTAGGTACACATGTTTATTATTTGCATCGTACAAGAAAACAACGAAAGAAAAGGCCGTGGTGGATGATGAACACGTTGGCTGCTAAGCCAGTTTTCATGTACTTTCATACTGTGCGCAGCCAGGATAATTAGGCACGGTGGAAGTATATTTGGTGGTGCGTACCAGGCACCTTTAACCTGCTTACACCCGTTATTGTAAAACCTTCTTTAGCAGCGCCGAATAAGCAGCTATATTAATCAAATTTTGCATTTTTTAATGTACCAATCTACCACCGGGTAGCCAGGATTGGACGAAAAAAAAGTGAAATTTTGAGGATCTAAATCGCCAGGTCTGCTATACCTTGTAACGCACTAGTAATAAAGTTACCATGTTTGTTAAGCCTTGTAATGCACTAGAATTTTCAATTTCTAGGTATGGGACAGGGACTTAAATTAAAATCTATCGCTAAACAGGTTTAAATTACATTTAATTTTTAAGAAAATGCTGTTCATTAAAACAAGGTAAACAATATGACCTATTGCATTTACTGCATTCTGATTTACATTTACACTGAAACAAAAATATTATGTACTAGTAGGTAACTTATTAGTAATGTTCAAGCATAAACTAGCATAGCATCATGTACAATTACTCAGTCAAATTTTCCAAATTCTACCTTATCATTAAGAGGTAAGGAAGTAAATGCAACTTTAGAAAATTGACTGATAATGGACGTCGACTATCCAAAAGTAACAATCGTCGCTGTACTGATCGCAACGCTTGCGCGCTATCCCCCCGCGAAATGTTCAGTGCGGGTACCAGGCTAATAAAATAAGGCCTGGTATAGCACTGAACATGAATAATTTTATCCGTGTACGAACTAGGTCGAAAAAAACACTGCACTGCTATTTTTTAATAGCCTATTATAATAAGTTACGAAAGTAAAGGAGAAATATATGATTGGCTCTTTCATTACGTCAAATATTACCAAAATTACAGGGTCCGCACCGAATGAAACAGCACGAATTCAGCGCCCGCACAGGCAAAAAAATACTCACTACGCTTTGAAGACCTAGTTTAGCAGCGAACGTGTTAAGTGATGAGTAGTCGCTACTCGCGACGACGTCAACGGACCAATGTGAGGCGCGCGCGGCATGCTACCCAAGATGCCCGCGCGCACTCTCTTTTCATTCCCCATTGCCTTTGAACTCGTTGCGCATCGATAGTAGCCATTGGACGCAACGTGCACATTGTGTCCAAAGACTGATCCACGCATTGGAGTATTAGCCCCAATACGCTACATTTGGTGCAAATGTGACCACTGTGTGACCGCGGCATATGTTATACTTTTGCCAAACATGTAAAGAATTTCTGGAGATATGTTTCAATATGAACTTTTAGTATGTCTTGTCATTTTTAAATATTAGTCCATTAATTATTTAAATTCTTTCTTTTTGTATTTATTTTTAAAAATATCCTGTGATAGATAAATATTAAAAAAAAGATTTAAGAAGAAGATGCTAGGGAGTTCCTTCTGCTGCTTCTTCTCTACGTAGCGAATCGGCTATCATATAAATCTACTTCCTACGCTATGTACGTAGGAAGTAGATTTATATGATAGCTCGTATGTAATACCTTCATAAAATGTTATCCAGTAGAACTTATTTTGAATAAAAACTTTTAAGTTTGAATATATATATACGTCTTATTAATAAGCTAAAATAATAATATGCTAACTATACTATATAATTTTAAGTTACAATAATAATTATATTTATATATAATTATTATTGTAACTTAAAATTATATTATACAATAATAAATAAACTCATTGACTCTTCAGGTGATCAGAGGGCTGGTGCTTACCTCGACCAACGGATCAGTATCGCGATCCAGCGAGGAAACGTAGCCAGCCTTCTAGGCACCTTACCCATAGAAGACGGTGATCTAGGCTCAGTATTCTACTTATAGTCTTGTGGGACTATAGGTAGAATAAAATATAAATAAGTTAAGTTTTATTTATTGTATTAGATTATTTATGGTATTGTATATAATTATAATAAATATATATATTTATTTTGGATGTAATTTTATAAAAGAATAAGGTTTACTATTTTTTTTATAAAAAAATCTTCATATATTTAAATTAAAATTGTAAATAAATAAATAATAGTCCAGCTCCATCAGTCCACCGTGACTGGGCAGTGTACCTGGTTGGCAGTATTACCTTGCTGTATATAAAAACTAATTCTTTGAGCGAGGTAAGGCAGCCTCTTATGTTGAAGAGAGTGCCCCGTAGCCCGTATAGGGTGGAGGAGCGAGATGGAATGCTCCTCTGTCTCAGTGGCCGATCTCCCGGCTAGGCTATCTTTGTTCCTCGCAGAACTGGGCCCGTCTATTAATATTGGAAATTTGTATATATTCTTTGTACGTGTCGGGAAACGTTTGCGACCTCAATTATTGCACAGCGCCATCTATTGGCTTGTAAGTGTTCCACTACAATGTCTATATTATGTCTTTCCAATTGTAGAGTTCAAGTTCTGTCAGGTCAGATACCCCTTTATCTTTCCAGCGATACTTAGAACGGCCAACCGGTTGCCGACCGACTAGTCGCCCCAAGTATGCTTCTTTCACACTCGAATCCTCCTCCATCCGTTCTACGTGACCGAACCAGCGGAGACGGTGAGCCTTATCTGTCCAGTTATGTTGGGCTCGGCCACGAGGAAAAAGAAACATTTTGTTGCCAACCCCAAATGATTGGAAGTAGGTGAAAGAAAGGGGAGAGGTGGGCAGTCCTTCTTTTTATTACTTCTAGCATCAAGCTATTACAATCAATTCATCAACTAATTGATTGAACGTCTATAATATTATAAAATTCTAAACACCCCGTGTCTGTACATTGAAGCTACTAAAAAAAACAACTGCAATAGACTATATAAAGGACGGAGAACACGATGCCTTTTTTTAGATTTCTTGTCTGTTTATCGGTTTTTCTGTTTATTCGGGATTCACGTAAAAACTACTGGGCCAATTACGTTGTGGTTTTCGCTGATCGACAGCTAATTCTTAGACTTAAAATCTGCGTTACTTTAGATCCCGGGAATCTCGCGGGAATTATTCTGGAAAATATTTAAAATGACCAGATTGAAAAAAAATCGAATTCCAATGTGACTTTTTCACTGATCGATAGAAAATTGTATGTAACAAAATATGTGACACTTTTTATCCTGAGACTTCTACGGGAATTTTCCCTGGAGAGGTTGGAAGTTGTTCGGGTGAATAAAAATTACCTTATTCCGACACAGTTTTCACTAAAACGATAGCTTACATTCCTTTTTAAATGCTGCGATACTTTGTGCCTCGGGAATCCCCCGGGAAATTCAAGCCAACCGTGAACGAAGTTACGGACATATCCTAGTTTACTGTGGAGGTTGATATAAAAAAAATGGCGTTAAAATACCATCTTAGCTTTAAAAATCACTGATTTATGTTTAAAAACTGATTAAACGTTTTTGATTAAACGTAAAACGCTTAATAAATTGAGACTTTTATTTTTTAAAAATATGGCTCTGGTGGCGCCATCTGTGATCGGAGAGTGTGTTACGTGTTACGTATTTTTAGTGAGAGAAGGCGATTTTTTTAAATGTTTGATAGTAGGCAAATTAGCGAACACCCATTCGCCGATTTATAGCAAGTGTTTAGTGACGTTGAAGTGGGCGCAAGTTGAAGTGGCAGTGGGCCGGTCACGTCTGCCGCAGGTCCGATGGCCGATGGAGCAGACGAGTCCTGGAGTGGAGACCGCGTCTCGGTAAACGTAGTGTCAGACGCCCTCCAGCCCGATGGACCGACGACCTGTGCAAGGTCGCCGGTAGGCGCTGGCTGAGCAAATCTTGGGGAGGCCTACGTCCAGCAGTGGACTGCTAATGGCTACCAACGACGTTTAGTGACGCCCATGGACGCAGGATTCACTTGATGAGAATTCGCCCTTAGACATCTGCAACACCAAGGGAGCCAATGCGTTATCTACCTGGTTGAGACTCTAAATATCTGTTTACCCCCTTTTTTAAGAGCCCCATATCATAGCGCCCCATATTGTAGCGCTCTGGACAAACCGCAGGATAGAGTTCATACCACAGTTCCTCGCGTATGGCATGTAGGAGCGTGCGCCACGAACAGCGGACGACTTCTAAGTGTCGAGGAGTCGAGGAAGTATACTATTCTTTCATGGTTTGAATATAAACTATTTTTTTATTGCATGAGTTCAACAGATAGGCAGACGGCCCACTTGATGGAAAGTGGCTACCATTACCTATAGACATTTGCACACCAAAGTTGTTACAAATGCACTGCTGCTCTTTAAGGAAGTCTGGAATCTGGCCACTAAAGCCGGAACACAACTCAAGGTTGTTATGGCGGCATACTCTAGACCAGGGATGATAGCCATCCAGATGGGCAAATACCCTACCACCTATTTTGTCGCCTCTTATGACAGGTCGACCGGCCGCATTGTATTCTTTCTCCGTTCCTGCACGAGTAAATTGGAATTTGTATCTCGTCGTATCTTGCATCAAGCTTCTCTATAGTAATTATAGGAAAAACGTGAACCTAAAGCTCTTAGGACAGTCTGACCCCGGAAGGACCCCCCCAAACGCTTGCGAAAATAAGATCAAGTATATATACAACAAATGTGAAGGTTTTCCCACCAGTCGTGCGAACAGATGCAAGTGATTGCACGCGCGAAGTGCTAGTGCAGTGTATACCTAACTTTATACATATCGCAATTTAATTTATTATAGTGTATTTACTATAAAGGATATAATACCTTTAAGAGGTAAGTAAGATATGTTTTTGATTTATGCCATCTTAAAATAATCATTCGTTTACCTTAATCCAAAAATAGACAATTCAATGTTTCAGGTCGGATAGAATTCATTATTGGGTTTTTTTAATTTATTTGATTTACTAACTCAAATACAATTAGTATTATTAATTACTATTATTATTTACCAAAATAGGGTCGTTTTGGTCTTACGCCAGAAGGAAGGTTTACACTGAAATCAGCGTTGTGTCGGATATAATTCCGGCACAGCAATATGCCGAATGCAAACATTGTTTGCTGAAAATGCGGCGTACAAATTCTCAAAATATGCTCTGTGTATAATAGTGTATATGGAATGTAATTACGTCGCTATTTCTTGAAATATAGTATTTCTTTCTTTCTTTCTATGGAAATAAAAAATACAAAAATTATGGTTTTAAACATAAATAACTTAAATATATGTCTAAATAATAATCTATATAGATAAATAAAATTGAAGTGTCTGTTTGTAATGTTAAAATAACTGCTTTTTACTAAATGCATATGAATGAACATAAGGGACATATATAAAAATCATTCTTTTTTAATTTTTGTCTGTATATCTGGATGTTCTGGCTAGTCTCTGAAACGTCTGGACCGATTTTGACGGAACTTTACTGGCAGATAGCTGATGTTAGTAACTTAGGCTCCTTTTTTCACGGTTACTATTTTTTTATTTTTTGTAAGGGTTCAGCTAGTTAATAATAAAACATACTAGATCACATTGAATTATAAACTAATACAAAAAAGAAAACTTATATTGTATTCTACCTATAATCTCTTAAGGGCCGAGTTTTCTATCACTAGACAAAAGTTATTCGTAAAATAACGTATAACACGTAAAAATAAAAAAGTTCGTTGCATGAATAAAACAGTTGAACGGTTTCACTTTTAAATTCACTCAGGTTATAATTTACTCGACTAATAATTTTCATGTTGTGATTGAAAAATCGAACATAAATAACTTATTATGAAAAAAACATAAATAACTTATTATTAATATATAATTGTATCCAAAAATAAAACCTTAAAATAAATTAATCCTTAAAAAATTTAATAATAATTAAAACTACATTTAACTGTTTTAAGCGCAGCATTTTGTTTATTCGATTTTGGTTTCGACGTTTCGGCCACTATTCAGCAGCCGTGATCCTGAAAGAACGAAATAGAAATCAAATAAATAAAATGGCGCTCTTGAAAATGTTTTAATTAAGTGCACTGATCGCAAAAAATTAGGAAAAGTTTTTATTAAAGTTTGCCGCCATAAGAACCTTCAGTTGTGTTCCAGCATTAGTGGCCAGGTTCCAATCGCTCTTTAGAGAACGTCACCATATTATATACATACAAGACAAAGATACTTAGAATACACTTGGAAAATAATGAGATTTAATTAAAGACATCATTGAAATTATGTAAACAAGTTATTAATTAGAATTAGTGTTAAGTTAATAAACATAATACTTTGCGATAATGTATTTTGAACATAAATTATTTTAGATGTGCTTAATATATCCATAATATATACTAATAAATAAAATGTGTTTGTCGGTAATTTCAAAATTAATATAGAAATTAGTGAAAGTTAAACCTAAATTACAATTTTTAGTTTCGTAGCCATTATGACAAAATGGAAATTATTTTTCTTTACGTCCGTTTCTTTTTGAAAGTCTTTCTTAACTAAACTACACTAAAGAACACTATTTCAACGTCGTATGTAAGTTAAAATTTAAGTCTACTACTTGTTCTATGTAGACCGATTTGCAATGTGTTATCGCGGTTTAAGGCTCCTGTTGCTGCAAAAGCTCGAAAGTAGGGTGGAAATGAAACAACTTTTCGTTGACATTTACTGATCAATAATTTACCAAAAAAAAAAACATAAATCTTCACGATATGAGACGTAACGTAGTTTCTCGTAATTTTTCTACAGTTATTTTAGGTTAAGAAAAAAATCACCAAGTCACCTCTAAATTATTGACATGAAACCATTTTAATCCTTCAATTTTTATCAAAACAGGATAAAAATATCTATATATTTATAAAAGAAAGATAAATGATTTGGTTTCATTATATTTTTTTATAATATGACGTTTTTTTATTCACAACAAAATAATAATGCACCTGAAAAACGACCGCGTCTATGGAATCCGGGCTATCGCCCGAAAACTTAGCACCAAAAAATCTTCAAGGACGTTGGCGTTGCTACAAGCCTTAAGGAGAAGAAACGACGACAAGCTCCACGAACACGTTTAGCTAAAACCCTTTCATTTAATTTTTATCTGTCTTACTTTTTTAAATACATAACTTATACAACTCGTTTGTAAAATTAATGGAGTAGCAGTAAACTGAGTAAAACAAGAAGAAATTTAATTCGACTTACTCGGATACGAATCAGGGATACCCAAAGCCTTCTTAGCCATATTGGACTCTGGGGTGCGAAAATCAGCCTCCTCCCTGTGTTTTCAGTAATCGAGTTGAGATGATGTTAAGTAATTTTAAAAACTAGCAAATTACGCATGGTATAAGTTGGTATATTCATTGACTTGCGCCTCCTATGTCTCTTCGCCCGAGTGCGAAGCATCCCTAACGCCCCCGGGTAAAGACGGCCCTGGGGATACACACAAAAACCCCTCGGTGTTCCGTCCTTTGCTTTATACCAGGGCGTCGGGTACATGGCCGTGCCGCTCTGCGAAGCCCTTGTCCATAAGGCCCATAAGGCCTCTTCCACTGCCGCAGGGAAATAAATCCTCGGCGACTTCACTCTCCCTTTGCTGCGGGGCGGTCTGTAACGCGCCCCACGGGAGGATAGATAAGGGTGTGTAGCGACTTACACACACAACGTCAAATTCACCAATCACACTCACTCGTTACAGACACAAGGTAGCCACACAAGATTAGCTTAGGCGTGTTGCTGGTTTCTTCCGCCGCCTCTTCTCTACCAGCTATAACACGTTACGAAGCGATAGTAAAAATAGACTAGGAGTAGTAGGACTAGTCCATGACTTGTCCGCGCTTTTTTTTTCTTCAACCTTTTATGGCTTAATCCGATAGAGTCGCCTTCTCGAGCGGGCTGCTTCCGGGCTGAACGCCTCCGCTCCCACGGAGTCGGGAAGCCCACCAAGCCCGGTATCTCTGAAAGAGCCGTCTGCAGCTATTCAGCTGGATCCTACATAAAAAAAGAAACAATAATCTCAACAGCATATACGAAACCTACATGAACAAGTGTCAAATGAAGTGCAATATTTTTTACAAACTTGTCTGCGTATACTTAAGTAGTTTATACTTAGTTTGCGTCCGTGTGTTTAATAGTAATGTATCCACTGCAAACTATTCCACATATATCCGTTGTAATTCGATTATTTGATACTATAATATTCACAAAATAAAAAGCCCGATTTGACACTTACGAATGACTATAGAACGTAACTTTGAATGAAATTATTAAAACTGAAAGCCAATAGCTATTAATTTATTCAGTTGATAATATACATTTTTTTTACTGGTTCATTATATAATGTTTATAACACATATTTCAATTATTCATTTCCTCCAAATAACGAATTCTGTTATTTCGTATTTATCTATGACGAAGTCCCAAAAACAGTTACGTTCTAATGGGTCTTATTTCTAATTTTAGTGTTGCTACCAAGGAATTGTTGCAGTTCATTAACTCAATTCGATTCAAAGAAAAAACTGTATACATATATTTCCAAAACCTTACATTATTTATGTATTTATAGAATAGAATAGAATATATTTTATTGCATAACATTAAGATACAATTCAAGAAGTTTAAGTACAGAAGACAATAGGCGGTCTTATCACTAAAAGCAATTTCTTCCAGACAACCTTAGGATGGATTAGAGAAAAATTGTGTAACATGTGGGTTTTGCAATATAACTAGAATAAAAAAGTATGTATATAAAATTTTGAAGTGGCAAGTATAAGACAAAGATATACATATACAAATATATATAAATAAATAATTAATCATAGTAATAATGTATAGAATTAGGTACGTAAATATGGGAGAGATGAAGGTGTTATGATTGGCTTTAGAGCCCGAGGTAATAATCCTTCACGAGTCCGTTGAACGCTTGAAGAGACTGGGCACGCCTGATTTTCACAGGTAGTGCATTCCACAGACACATTGCATGAACTGTGAAAGATTTGTTGTCAAATCGCGGATGATTTACAGGTGTTTCCACACGTATGTTTTCCGATGATCTGAGGTGACGAGTGTGGCTAAGCTGTAGATATTTAAAACGCTCCTTAAGATAAGGAGGAGCTTTTGGATTAAATAGTACATTATATAGAAGGGACAGAATATGAGCATTCCGACGAAGACTGACAGGAAGCTACTTGAGTTTAACACGAAATTCTGAGACATGATCATATTTACGCAAACCAAATATGAATCGGATACAAAAAGCTATGGAGTCGCTCAAGCTTATTATACTAAAACAATACTACATAACTGTACATATATGTATTGAATACAAAAACTATAGGAAATACATTATACAGGTGAAATCATAGAAATTTTATTAGATTAATTGTGGTGCGTGATAAATGCAAGCGATACGCGAAAGGCGATGTGAGACAAAACTTTCGCGCTTCATAGCGATTTAGTGAGCTATATGTGTGGCACAAATAGAATTAACTTAAAATAAATCAAACGATTACAAAGGTGTATAATTTTAAATCGATTTCTCGTGTTAATCGGTTAACTTGGTTAACGATTTGGAGGTTTCAATCCCTAAATATGCTGTAATGAGAACTGTCAAATCAGGCTTTTTATTTTGTGATTATTATAGTTCTCGTTGCATACTGCTGACTGTTTCCTATTCCAGAATGGGCTTTTTTTAGCCATTTTCACTCTCAGAGCTTAGGGCTATATCTACATAACTATTTATGCACTTATCCAATTTGTTATTTTTTTATGTAGTCGGTGTTAATGCAGGCACTTTGTAACTATATTTTTTGATGTCATTATTGCTTTTCTGTCAAAATTGTGATATATTACGTGGTGTAACATGTAACATTTTGACAAAAAAATTACGTCACCTAAAACGTAATTACAAGGTCCTGCACTGGCGCTGACGATATGTATAGAGGTGTAACCGCGGGAAGGTAGTATAGTAGTATAAAACTTACATTACTAATGAGATTTTGATTTGATCTTAAATTACAAGCAAGCATTTGCAATTTGTGTGCATAATAAAATTGCTCAAACATTTTATTCCTTTTGTATTCTTGTATACATCATCATTCCAGCGTTAATGTCGGTTGCTACTGCGCTCCCACTTCGGAATTCAAGGTCCGCTTTCCTAATTGACGGTCTCTGTGGTTGGTGGGTTAAGCCTCTTTGCAGCACAGAGGTTCCGGATTCGATTCCTGGCATGGTAAATAAATTTCGTAAACGAATTATCTGTTTTTTTTTAAGTGAAATTTCTATATAGACGAGGGGTAATAGGATTTTTCTGTCACGAAAAAGCGTTACGGCTGCGTGGAGGGTTTTCAAATTGGACAAGTACATTAACAATCTGCCCGTAAAATTTCAATTTAAAATTTTGTTGCGATTCGTTTTGCCACTTGTCCGTTGCCTTCGTTTTTCCACTTGTCCGCTGCGATTCGTTTTTCTACTTGTCCGTTGAAGTTTCACTTCTACTATGTGTCCCAGCACATATTTCGATTTTACTATATTCTGGGTGTCTGGGATCGGCTCCAAAATAGTCTGTTGTTATACCCATATTATGATGCATTGATTGAAGGATGACATGATAATTTGTGGTGTGACAGTGGACGTATGCCAGAATAAAGAAATATGAAAAAAAGAACATTTTATTGCCTACTCCAAATGATTGAAAGTAGATGAAAGAAAGGAGAGTCCAGAAGGACTCTCCTTTCTTTCATCTACTTTCAATATTACTTACTTTCTTACTACATCTATTCTGCTAGAAGTAATAAAAAGAATTTTATTACTTCTAGCATCAAGCAATTATAATCAGTTCATCAACTAATTGATTTAATTTGTATAATATTATAAAATTCTAAACATGTCGTGTCTGTACATTGAAGCTATTTAAAAAAATCAACTGGAATAAATTATATAAACGACGGAGAACACGATGCAAATTTTTTTTAAGATTTCTTCTTGGTTTGTTCGGGATTCACGTAAAAACCACTGGGCCGATTTCGATGCAGTTTTCGCTGACTGACAGCTAATTCTTAGACTTAAAATCTGCGCTACTTTTTATCCCGGAAACCCCGTGGGAATTTTTATAGATATGGTTTAAAATGGCCAATGGCAATGCGATTTTTTCACTGATCGATAGCAATTAAATGTAATAAAATGTGTAATTTTTTTGTCCTGGGAATTTTCCCGAGAGCGAGTGCAGAGAAATTGGCTTATTCCGACACAGTCTTCACTAAAGCGATAGGTTATATTCTTTTTTAGATGCCCCGGTACTTTGTGTTCCGGGTATGCCGCTTTCAAGTCAAGCGTCAACGAAGTCGCGGGCATACCCTAGTTATTGCATAAAATTCTTTACTCGTACTTAGGTAGCCCTTACCTTTTGAATCGCCTTTATATTAATACAAATTAGAGAAGGCCTAACCCAACACCTTTTACAGGCTACTTTTAAAATTAGAAATCCGCGAAAAAGTCCACGCGGACGAAATCGCGGGCATAGTTAATCTTAGATATATTCAATAACTAGCTTCTGCTCGCTACTTCGTCTGCGTGGAATAGTTAAAAAAACCCTCCCGATTTTAAAACATTCTTCATTGGTGCTCCGCTCCTATTGGTCTTAGCGTGATGATATATAGCCTAATTGTTTTTTAATATATAATTGTTTTATTGTATGATGATGATACCGGCAATATTAATACTTAATTAGGTGCATAAGTTGTATAACAAGCTGTTTAAGTAATTAAAGTTTTTTTAACTATCCCACGGAAACTCTTTAATTTTTCGGGATCAAAAGTATCCTATATGTTGGCCAGGGATATAAGCTACCGCCATACAAAATTTCATTGAAATCGGTCTAGTCGTTTCGAAGATTAGCCGGTACAAACAGACAGACCAACAGATAAACAAAAAATTTGAAAAAAATTAGTTCTATTTCTGTTAGTTCTATTGGCAGACAAACACACACACGGTAATATACAGTGTGTGTGTTTGTCTGCCAATTATTATTATTATACTGTATGTCTTTGAAGACCACGGGCCATAAAAATTATTATTATTATTAATTCGAATTATAGAGTTTTCTTTCAACTTATGGAGGATTTCGACTTAAACGAATTTTGTAAGGAGATATTCGACTTGTGGAGGTTAAGATTTATATTTCTAGAAGTTGTTAAATCAAATATTGCTATGTTCGAGATACAGAGGTCCAATTTATTATTTCGACTTATAGAGGGTTCAGATTTAGAACAACTGAGGTTTTGATGGTCGAAGGGAAGGAAACACAATTTTTTTCGAGTTTGAGAGGTTCTACTTATCGAGGTTCTACTGTAGTAACAATTGAAATCAATCAAAGTGTGCCGTTAATCGATAGTCTCACACTGCCTTTTTGTTCGTTGTAATCGAGCATCGTAAAACCTAAATAACTTATACACTACATACTATGTATAGAGAAATGATTAAATATCAGGTACAGACGAACACTTTCATGATGCTGATAGTAGACGGATCTAACAAATTGAATCAATTTGGTTGAAAGCCACACAATTGAAAGAACACGACTTTGTTCAATAATAATGACAGATTTAAGTTTAGGTTTATATGGGTCTATGGGAGCTGCATACGTCTAGTCATCGCAGCGGACAACGAACTACCGGCTAGCGCAGCGCGGGAGAGCACATAGTATTAATAGTTGTTGACTTGTAACGCAGAAATGAACCATCTAATGGCCGGTTCCTATATCTTAGTGACCATTCATTTGCCTTAGTATCGGTTGAAATATGACACATAAGCTCCATACAACTAATGTCAAAATTCAACCGATCGTAGGACAAGTGAATGAATAGTAAGATATAGGAACTGGCCATAAGACGTAGTCGTCATTTATATGGTCATGTCAAAAGACGAAGTGATCACGTAGTATAAACTGCTATGGACACAAATCTAGGGAGAGTTTTTGTGGCGCAGAACTTGAGGTTTACGCAGTGGCGTAGCGTAGGGGGGGCGGCAGGGGCGGCAAAATTTCACAATAAATAATATAAATATTTGAACCATTTCATATTTTTAACGCAACTACAAATTCGGACCGATTGAAAAGAGCACGGAATTTTTCATTACTTACTCGCCCGACTCAACACGGGTAGATTTTTCATTACCACTCCGCTCCTATTGGTCCTATAGCCTATAACATTCCTCAATATGTGGGCTTTCCAACACAAAAAGAATTTTCGAAATCGGTTCAGGAGATCTAGAGATTACCTCCTACAACGTCACAAATACACAAACTTTACCTCTTTATAATATTATATAGTATAAATATAGTATGCGTTAAATTGAAATACCTAAATAAAAGGGCGGCAAAATTGTGTTCCGCGCCGGGCGGCCGTCACCCACGCTACGCTGCTTGGTTTACGTCTAGCGGTGGACAACGATTAGTTGACGATGAGATGAAGGAAGTTCTTTATCATCGAATCAAAGTGCTTCTCTACATAATAAATTTAATCGCGTCATACAGAATTTACTTGTATACTTGAAGTTGAACAATTGGATCGCGTGGGATTATTTCGTAACGTAAAGGCAGCGAGTTGAAGGCAACACCGCCTTTGGAGAGCGGAGGTAATGGGTTTAGGAATTTTGTTATTTGCGCCTGATTATTACAAAATATATATTTATTTATTTTATTATATTGTATGTCTTTAAAGACCATGGGCCATAAAAATGCCCCGGCCTTTTGGAGGGCTTGCGTGGGGCCATAGGGTGGCCAAAATGTAGAGGCCCCTTGACAAATTTAATCTCAATGTGGCGTGACACTGACCGGCCATTATCCCTGTCTACTCCATATAATAATGCATCCAAGGACATGCCCCGGCCAGTGTAGGACGATTGTGGGAAATGAGAACAGAAAGTACCGGGCTACTGGGCTGAACTGCTAGTGGTACTAGGGGTCTAGGAATATGGGGACCATGGCGTCTGCCCGTCGACAAAAAAATGCATGCATGGGCCCCAAATACCATGGAAGACAGGGGCAACATGGGTGTGTGAGTGGCTAAGGGGTGTAGAGATGTGGGCTGTAGGTTCACCGAAGCTACTTTTGACATGATGCCATTTATCATTTCCACCCCTGGAGCTTGAGTTTTAGCTCTAGCGATCTCCACTCCGTGCCGGCTGGCTAAGATAAGCACGGAGGTGGAGGCCTTGCCTTGGCCCCTGGAGTCGGGTCCGAGGTGTCACTACTTACCTTAGGCTTCACCACAAATCCCCCCTGCGGGTTATTATTTATTATTAAAAAGTATCCTACAGTATTTCCATAAGTTTAAGGCCTAACAATAAATACATAATGATAAATCTAAACCAAAAATGGATACTTATGATCTAGAAAAAGAACAGAAACATCAATAGTAATCAGATGTAGCTTTACCTGCTGTTTTGTCCTCAGTTTATAATACTGTGGACCTCATTGGCAAATTAATAAATCCATCATTAAGTGACTTTGAGGTCCCATATTTGGCTGAGGCCAGAAACGCATGGTCTCTAGCATCCCCGAGCCAAAATTGTCCAGTAGAGCCCAAATCACAGAAGCTTCGGGACGGACCGCTCAGCAAGTTGGTGTATAAAAATCTCTTATGCTCTCGTGTCAACGAAGCTGAGCTAACCCGCCTCTTAGCAGTCTCAAAATAGGGGTCAGGCTTGTGGCTTCAGGCGCTGCCCTCATCAAATTTAGGCACACTCCTAGATGACACTACATTTAGGATTGCTGCCTCTATTCGACTGGGGGCACCGGCTGTGGTCCTTCATCACTGTCAATGCGGAGATAAAGTCGGTGTTTCAGGTCACCATGGCTTGTCATGCGTCAGAAGTGCCGGCAGAACACCACGCCATACTGCACTAAATGACATTATTCGCCGGGCTCTTGGCACCACCGGGACCGTAGCCATTTTAGAGCCAAATGGATTGTGTCGCGACGATGGCAAGAGACCGGACGGGATGTCTTTGGTGCCATGGAAGATGGGACGACCATTAGTTTGGGACGCAACGTGCGTTGACACTTAGGCAGCGTCCCATTTTCCCGATACGGCTGTGGTAGCTGGTACAGATGCCGCCCGGCAAGAGGACCTAAAGCGCCGCAAATATGCATCCGTTGGTAGCGGTGGCATTTGGTATTGAAACTCTGAGGCGATGGGGTCCAGAAGCCCATCGCCTTTATCGAGACCTATCAGACGGTTTTTTTTTCAGCACCCTTAGTCCCAGGCGAACAAGATTGCCCGGACCTAAATACATAATTTACTTATGTCTAAACTTTATATAATAAAAAAATACCTTACATCTAGGCTAATACAATATTTATACTACTTGTATGTGGTCGTGTATGCGTGTTATGTACAGGTTTGGATCAGGTTGGGAATGGTTGGTTTGGTATCAAAACGGTTGATGGATGTCTCACGAAACCAAAATGCTTGGACTGTATTTTGGGCAACACATAAGCGTTGCCGTACAAGCTGGTAATGCGGCCAGCGTTTTGGGAACGTTCCCAACTGCCGGTGATTTGGGACCTATTTACTATTTGTAGTTTTTATCTTTTGTAAATTAAGCTGTATATATATAGATATTATTAGTATAGGTAAATTATGTAAAATAAAATCAAATTCATCTGTCTTTAAAAAAAAACTTTCTATATATTTTTATAGGTAGATACTTAATATGAAACTAATAATATTAAACGATATTATTTAATCCGTCTAATACTGTGACACTTATAACAGTAAAACTATACAAACACGTATAACACAGGTACAAATATAACCGAACACAACAAATCCAAACATAATGCAGAAGGTCGTAATTCAATAAAACGCGCAAAGTCCGTCACTATTAGATTCCCGAATGTACACACACGTCGTTTTATACTTCACAAATGCAAATGTGCCCGCCTGGCAACGTCGACACAATTTCCTACAATTAGCTTGTAATCGTAACCCGCAACACCTGGCTAATGATGCAGCCTGCAAGCGGCCGTAAGCGAGTACAATAGAACAATAGGCTGTTCTCCACAACAACTAGAAACGTATGCCAATAAATAAGTGAACCAAAGAAGACGATCATAAAAGGATTACAATTAGTTCAAATGCCGACAGGTAATAAAATGTGCTTTTACAGATTAGGAGTGAAATTTTTATGTTTGTCGGAGCCTATGTTGTAACACTATCAATAGCCAATGAGTAATGTTGAAGGTACCTATTATTTAGCCCACCCCCAACTTGTTAGTTTTAATTAAATATTTAATTTTTAATTTTGTTTATGGAATTGTTTTTTATATGGGAACTCTTTTAGATTACTAAAAGAGGCCGAAATGTCGGAATGGAAATGAAATAAAATACCGCACTTTCAGCCGTTAAAAGGTGTTTGTAATGTGTGCATTAATCGTACATGTATTTCAAAATCACAAACAGACATTTTAATGTTGCTTGTTATATAATAATAATAATAATAATCCGCAGACAAACACACATATTGTATATCCCCAAATTAAGCAAGTTACGCTTGTGTTATGGGTAATATACAACGCACTACTCTGGGGCCGATCCCAGACACCCAGACCATAGTAAATAACGAAGAAAATACGTTTCCGAAATTTACTATACCAGGAATCGAACCCGGAACCTCTGCGTTACAGTAAGGTAGGCCGGCAACGGCTTAGCCCGCTCAACCACAGAGGCCGTCATATATTGACTATTAGTACGTAATTATTATATTGTTGAAATCTATGAAAAATTAATTAAACTTAACTTAATGAGTCCCTCAATTATATTTGAACGGCTGTAGTTAACTTACTTTGAACTTTAAAGTTGGCCTTTTCAAATGGTCGTGCGAACTATAGCGTATCTAACTTGATTCACATTGCAATTAACTTTTAAGTAACTGAATTGTGAACGGTATGTGTAGATAAACTAGTAGCTGTACTGTAATTAAGAAAACGGGCTGGCAACGCCGCCACTTCAGCTGAAGACGTCAAACGGCGCAAATATGGGGCCTTAGGAAAAGGTTACATCTTTGTGCCGTTTGAGCTTGAAACATTAGGCTCGTGGGGTCTGTCGGCAAAGAGTTTCTTTAAAGACATATCTAAGAAACTCTTTGATACTACCCGTGATCAGAAGGGTCGCTCATATTTCGCACAACAAATAAGTATTGCCATACAGCGCGGCAATGCAGCCAGCCTTCTGGGCACGCTCCCCGTTGGCAGTGATCTCCTGCATAGTGTATTTTAGTTTTGATATCTTTCGTTATTCAATGTCATCCGGGATATAGGATCGGAATTTTCGGATCGATAGGATTTTTTATCTTAAGCTATCGAGCGATACTCAATACCCTAGGATACAAAAAAAAACTGTTTTTATATATCATAGAGATTTTTCTCAGAAAACTTAAACTAAACTTATTTATTTACATAGTGCATGTCATGAAAGACCACGGGCCACAAAAATGGCCCGGACTTTTGGAGAGCTTGCATGGGGCTATGGGAAGGCCAACACGTAGAGGCCCCGTAGACAAATTTATTGTAAATGTGGCGTGACACTGACTGGCCATTATCCCTGTTTACAACATATAGCAATGCATATAAGGACAAGCCCCGGTCAGTGTAGGACTATTTTAGATAATGACAATAAAAGGTACTGGCCTTGGATTCTTATTTTCTTGCAAGAGTACAGCAGACAGGCAGACGGCCCACTTGATGCAAAGCGTTTACCATTGCCTACGGACATTTGCAACACCAAAGGTGCTACAAATGCGCTGCTGCTCTCTTAAGGGAGACTGGAACCTGGTCACTAACGGCCGGAACACAACTCAAGGTTGTTATGGCGACGTAGTTTAGACAAGGGGTGATAGCCATCTAGTCGGACAAACGCCCTACCAACTGGCTGTGGGTGGATGATGGTTGGATGAACTACTAGTGGAACTAGGGATCTGGGACTATGAGGATTATGGCGTCTGCCCGTCGCAATGCTCGGGGAACATGGATAAAATGGGAAGATAGTGACTCGCCACTGTAGGTGAGGGGCAACTTGGGTGTGAGTGGCTAAGGGGTGTCAAGAGGTGGGCTGCATGTTTACCGTAGCTACTTCCGACATTAGACCCCTGGAGTTTGAGTCTTAGCTCTAGCGATCTCTACTCCGTGCTGGCTGGCTAACGCAGGCTCCGGGGGCCTTGCCTTAGCCCCCGGAGTCAGGTTCAAGATGTCACTACTCACCTAAGGCTTCGCCACAAAGCCCCCCTGCGGGTTAAGGAGGGGGGGTGATAGTTAACGTTATAATATTTAATATAAACAGATTAACAAAAATAAATTATATACAAGATACTCTTAAGATACTTACATACATACATAATTTAAAATATAGATATATAAGAATAATTTAAGATAGATAGTGCTCTTTGACTTTTTTTTTAAACTGCTCCCCGATGAGCTATTTGGATCGTATGTGGTAGGGCGTTCTATAATTTAACTGCGTGGACGGAGAAAGAACCACTATAACATGCCGATGAGTGTGTGACTTTGAGAAGAAGGAGTTTAAAAGTTCTGCAATGTTTGTCAGAAGGAACAAGAAATTCAAAACGTTGACGAAGATAGGAAGAAGAAAGAGGGTTATGTAAATTCAAATTCAAATTCAAAGTTTTTTATTCAAAATAAGTTCCACTGGAGAACACTTTTTGACGGTCATATATATAAGTTAAAATTTAATTTTTCTTCCTATTCTATGTACACCGCTTCGCAACGTGTTATTGCTGTTAAGGAGAAGAAGCGGCAAGAAACTCCCCAGCAACACCTCTAGCTAAATATTGTTTTTCTTTAAGTTTCTTATTCTATTTATATCTCAAGTTGTTTTTTTTAATAAGTTTTATACAGAAGTATGTTACAGAATTACTTTTTGAAGAATTAATGGAGTTGTAGCAAACAGTGCATACTCAATAAGACCAAGATACAATAAATAGAAAGAAAAGATCGATGTATTTAAGATACTTACAATAATAACAACATATATTATACTTTGAGATAGTAATCCTTAACGATTTTATTAAAGGAGGATACTGATTGGGCTTGCCTCACCTCCAGTGGAAACATGTTCCATAATTGGACAGTTTGAACACTGAATGAGTGATTATAAAACTTGGTTGTATTGAGCGGTTTTTCTAGTCGCATATTCACTGAATTTCTCCCGATTTTTCGACATTATTGCAATATTTAACGTCATTAACAATTAATAACGGTACCGCATCATAAATAACACATTAAACCCATCGCGTGAAAGGGTCAGTAACTATAACGTCATCCCAGAGGAGCAGTAACATTATAAATATTACTATGTATTAATTAATAGGTTGGGGAAAAAGTCTTTTCGCATATAGTATGTATGAACTTGTAATAAGATCTCTTTGGCTATACCATTTGTATCTGGCTGGTTTTGGTATCATTAAAAAGTTTGAATTTTAAAGAAGACAATTCCAAATTAAAATTAGGAAAGTGTGTGATTTTCATTTGTTTTTCTTATTGTTAAAATGGGTGAATTTAATGAAGAAATTCGATACATTTTAAAATTTTACTACAAAAAAGGTAAAAATGCAACACAAGCCGCGAAAAAAAAATGTGATGTTTATGGACCTTATGCAGTATCTATGAGAGTAGCGCAAATTTGGTTTAAGCGTTTTCAATCCCGAAATTTTGATATCAAAGATGCACGTCGCTCTGGTCGCCCTCTTACGGACAAAATTGATGCCATTTTTTAAAAAGTTGAGCAAGATCGGCATATTAGTAGTTACGATGTAGCTGGAGAACTGGGAATTGACTACAAAACGGTTTTGGCGCAATTGAAAAAAGCTGGGTACACAAAAAAGCTCGATATTTGGGTGCCTAATGAGCTCACCGAAAGAAACCTAATGAACTGTGTACTCATTTGTGATTCTTTATTACGACGTAATGAAACCGAACCATTTTTGAAGCAGCTGATAACTGGTGATGAAAAGTGGATCACGTACGACAAGAACGTGTGAAAAAGATCGTGGTCAAAGGCCGGTCAGGCTTCACAGACTGTGGCGAAACCCAGATTAACTCGCAACAAGGTGATGCTGTGTGTATGGTGGGATTAGAAGGGCATTATTCATTATGAGCTGTTACCGCCAGGCAGGACCATCGATTCTGAACTGTACTGCAAACAACTGATGAGATTAAAGCAAAAAGTTGAGAGAAAGCGGCCGGAATTAATCAACAAAAGGGGTGTGGTTTTTCACCATGGTAACGCTAGACTTCACACATCTTTAGCCAGTCAGCAAAAATTACGAGAGTTTGGCTGGGCGGTGTTAATGCATCCGCCGTATAGTCCTGACCTTGCACCTTCAGATTTTCACCTGTTTCGGTCTCTGCAGAATTCCTTAGGCAGTGTCAGGTTAACATCACGAGAGGACTGCCAAAACCACTTGTCGCAGTTTTTTGATCAGAAGCCCCAAAATTTTTATAGCAATGGGATCACGTCCCTACCTACAAGATGGCAAAAAGTTATCCAACAAAATGGCACCTACATACTTTAGTCAAATGTAAATAAACTTTATAAAAAAACCATTTGAATTTTTATATAAAATGCGAAGAAACTTTTTCCCCAACCTAATATTAAACTAGATTATTGTACCAGTGCTGATTTAGCAATTACCAGGTTTTGTTGTTCTTTTTATACTTAATTCAAAGGTGGCCTGGAAGAAATCGCCATGAGCGATAAGAACGCCGATTGTATTTACGTATATGTTCTTGGTTTTATGGAGCATTTTTGTACAGTAAAGTATATTCTATTCTATTCCGTTCTTTTCTGTTCTGTTCAGTTCTATCCTGTTCTAATCTATTATATTTGTTGTAAAATTCTTATTTTTGTTACAGGTGCAAAAATCAACCGCAACGATGTACAGTTCAAGTAAAAAGGTATGATTTATTTACGAATAATAACAATAAATGCGCTTTTAACTTTACAAAAGTGTGACGTCATTACTTGCTACGCATAAACTTTGTATGCACCCTGCAAAAACAACTTTACTGTACAAAAGTATAATATGCATGGCCCCAAAAATATATAATAAATTCCAAAAGCGCTGATAACTCGTGAAAACTAAATTATTCAAATGACAATTAAAAAAACTACTAATAAGAAAAAGCTACTACAGTATAACGGAGTTCTTAATGATTAAATACATTCATAATGTTACGAGTTGCGAGACTCGAATTTAAATGCCGTTGGAATTATTATAGAGTTTATTAGAACTATTCAAACACGTATAACACAGGTACAAATATAACCGAACACAACAAGTCCAAACGTAATGCAGAAGGTCGTAATTCAATAAAAGGCGCAAAGTCCGTCACTATTAGATTCCCGATGGTAGTACACACGTCTCGCTTTGATCGTGGTTCTCGCTCAACTGCTCCTCCCTCCATCAGGCCATAGTTTTATACTGCACAAATGTAATGTGCCCGTATCGTAGTCGACATAATCCAAGACACCTGGCTAATGAGTCGGCCGCAAGTGGCCATAAACGTGTACAATAAACAATGAGCTGTTCTGTAGAACGTATGCCAATAAATAAGTAAACAAAAGACGACGATCATAAAAGAATTACAATTAGTTCAAATGCCGACAGGTAATAAAATGTGTTTTTACAAATCTGTACGTGGAATTTGTCTTTGTCGGCACTTAGGTTGTAATAATAATATTTGTACCATAGTACTATTATTAGAAACATATCTAAATTTAAATTGTGTGTCATTTAGTATTTTGTTACATTTAAGGTTATTCATAATTATAATATTGAAACATTAGTAATAATAGTAAAAGTAATAATTAAAACCAAATTAATACTGAAATAAGTATGTACCTATATAATATAAGTTTCTAAAAATTGTACGCCCAACCGGCAAAAAACATGTGATCAATATAAAATAATAAGACCTATTTGTATAATCATCTTTTTATGAAATAAATTATTTGATTTGATACACTCATACATAAGTTTGAAGTGATGAAGTTGACTTGATTATCAACCCTATTGCACTTTTAACTAAATATAAACAAAAACGCTACCTATACATAGGTTCACACAAAATTATCGCTAAATGGTCATTTTGTAAATTGCCATACAAGAAAAAATCAAACAAGCAACTATTGTACTGTAATTACCAATACTGTACTATCATAACAATTGATTTTAATTAAGAAAAAATATTCGATTCATTTAAAAGCCGTTGTAGCTTAGTGACTAACGCTCTCACGTCTCCAATGACTTGAGTTTGAATCCTGGCTGGTGAATATAACTACGCACCACTTTACCGTTTCTCTGACTAAATGTGCAATAGCTAGGTATGCGGACATATATTAAAATAACATTACGAGAGCCTTTCGTAATTTTTGGAATTTTCAATCGCATTATACACACTCGAATCCGCTACAGGTTTGTTATTATATATAGATATTATTCACGTGATGCTCGAACAGACAGGCAAAACTTCTAAAAGTTGCGTTTTCGGATTCTGCTGGTCCGAATTGGCCCACCCTCCTGATATTTTTGTCAGTTTTAAACGCATTGTATAAATCAAAACCTTCTGTAGATTTATTATATTATAGATAGATAGATATAATTCATGTGATAATCGAACAGACAGACAGACAAAATTTTAAAATCTGTATTTTCGGGATTTCCTGGTCCGGATTGGCCTCCCTTATTTTTTTTGCAACTTTTAAACGCACTGTACAAACCAGAACACTGCAGATTTATTATATTATAAATAGCTAAATATAATTCATGTGATACTTGAACAGACAGACAGACAAAAATTCTAAAAACTATATTTTCGGAATCTCCTTGTCCGAATTGGCCTCCTTTATTTTTTTGTAACTTTTAAACGCACTGTACACTGCAGATTGATTATGTTATAGATAAATAGATAGAAATAACTCGAACAGACAGACAGACAAAAATTGTAATCTCCTAGTCTGAATTAGGCCCCTATTTTTTTGGTAACTTTTAAACGCATCATACAAACTCAAACCCACTACAGATTTATTATGGATTGATATCGCTTTATAAGTGCTTCAATCGCCTCATAATAATATCAATAGTAATAAATTGAAATGTTCAATATAACATTTTAGTAATAGACATCTGTCTATCAGTTTTAATATTGTAATAATTCGATTTCTATATTCCATATTAACATTATGATGACCATGTATAATGTATGTAACTGTGGTTACAACTCTTAATTTACATAATAGGTTGAATGTAAGGATGATGCAATTAATTTTTTTTTGCGGCACAGGGGACATTTCGTCTTTGACTGGGATTTGACCAAAAGCAATGAGAGTTATCCACTGAAGATAGCGCAGATAACAGAGTCGATTGCCGGCTTGTGTGGAGGCTTGCCTTATATGCATCAAGTACGTTGCACATATTCATCAAAGAACGGAAATACATCAACGATCTATTCAATACGTTTTACTAAATAATTATAACACGATCCATTGTCATTTCTATTTTATATAAAACCGGTTTCGCGCTGCTTCCCGGCGCTCGGCCGATCAGTCGTAAACAACCCGCATTTGTAGTGCACTATAAGAATTCATCTACGTAAGTTTATTTTAAATTGATTTATTTACCCATGGTGAGTATCCTTATCGTTAATTCTTGCATAAATTCAAAGTAAACATCCTAATAGTCAGTTTTAGTTAAAATGCCCGAGTCAAAGATAAAAGATTTAGTGAAAAAACGCGGTCCAATCAAATTTATTAAGTACCCCAAAATAAAATATTTAAATATGCCGCTCCTTGTTTACCTACGACTGGTGGAGGCTACCATGGAAAAATAAATAAATAAATAACCGGCAGACAAATCCATATTGTTTATCCCCAAATTAAGCAAGTTACGCTTCTCTTATAGGTAATATATAACGTACTATTCTGGGGTCGATCCCAGACACCCAGACCATAGTAAATAACGGAGAAAATTCGTTTCCGATATTTACCACACCAGGAATCGAACCCAGAGCCTCTGCGTTGCAGTGAGGTAAGCCCTCAAAGGCTAAGCCCCCTCAACCACAGAAGCGGTCACAATTAATAATACTAAATAAGTGTGTGGCGAATCACCATCTGCCCATTTTTTCCATGTTCCTTGAACATTGCGACGGACAGACGCCATATTCCCCATAGTCCCAGATCTGTAACTCCATTAGCAGTTCATCTCAATAGCCCGGTACCTTTTGCTGTCATTCCCTAAAATAGTACTACACTTACCGGGGCTTGTCCTTGGGTGCATTTTTATATGGTGTAGACAGCGACACTCGCCGGTCAGTGTCACGCCACATTTAGATTACAATTATCAAGGGGCCTCTACGTGCTAGCCTTCCCATGACCCAACGCAAGCCCTCCAAAATTCCGGGCGTTTTTTATGACCCGTAGAGACAGAGACATACTAACTAAGTAACTATACTTGAGCCGTTATAAGAAGCCTGATTTGAAGTTTCATATAAATACTGACGAACTAACATTGTAACATCATCAAAATAATTTATATTAAATTAAAACATCATAATTTCTTTTTTTTTTACTTATTACAATATATTCTAAAATTATATTAAAAATTAAACTACCCTATAAAAAAGAAACTTAAAATTAAATACTAGAACTAAATATAAAAAGGGGGCATAATTATAGATAAAATTTTGTTCCCAAAACACTGTCACTTAACGTTCCCAAAAGGCTGGCGGCGTAACCACGTTGATTAGCAATGTAACCTTTGAGCGAAATAGACACCAGCCTTTTGGTCGCATGAGAAATCTACTAAACGTTCGGCAACATCTCGATAAAGTTTTAAAACGTTAGAACCCCACGGACCGAGAGTTTCCACCCCAAACGCCACAAAAGTGTAACTACTTCCGATGGCGGCGTACTTGTGGCGCTTGAGGGCCTCCTGTTCGGCTGCAGCAAAACCAGACAGTAGCTGACGTACTTGAAAGATGGGACACCACCCGTGTGTCAAGGCAATTTTTTTTTATAATTCTTAACATATACCGTCAGGGTTCACGCTATATGTTCAGAAATATATTTTAATTAATAAAATATAATTTTAATCCGGTAAGCAGAACAGTGAAAGTCGATCTTAGATGGGATTTTAGACTAGCGACACATGACAACGTTGTGTTTGGTTGTGTTCGTGCACACTTTTTTTTTCTTAAATATTAGTGACGTGACCTAGAGATTCATGTATAAGTAATCGAAAAGTTTAAACATTGTGGGGTTATAAGGTGGTTTTGTAATCAGAAGGTTGGTTATCAGAAGGTGTTCTTGCGGTGTGAGAGGAATCAAACTAAGTTTTTGGTTTTAACTATTTTAAATTGTTATATTGTTCACATACAAAATGTACATATATATAATTACTACACCCGCAAGTCCTAAGGTATGGACGGATGTGTTCCGCAGGACTGGTCTGTGGAAATATGCGGGTAAGACTGCCGAACACGCACCGTAATTGCCCGAGCGCAAAACTGCTGACAGAACGACCTGTGTGACCACATCACTCTACCCCAAAAGAAAAAAACACAACGTAAAAACAATAACAATTGACACAAAACACAGACAAGTAAAAAAATATAACTAAATTATAAAGTAATTCGTTATGAAGTTATGCATATTTTCTACATTTATAAACAAAAAAGGCAACGAAACGTAAAATATGTTTTTAAAATAATAAATCCTTTTTACTTTAATCGATTCGGAAATGTGTGACTTCTTATATCGATTCCAATTTTTAATTGTACAATCATCGTTCACGTAACTACTAAAATCAGTTTGATTGATGTCAAATGTGGCTTTATAGAACAGCAGAACTATAGTAAAAACGAACTCGTACTACCAGAGCTTCATGTGCGTTAGTGTTAATGATTTACGGTCTTATTCATATTGAGTTAGAGTAAATTTGTAGGCTTCTTTAAGAACCTTAAAGAAGTCTACAAACTTACTTTAACTCAATATGAATAAGACCGTTAGACCGTGACCGAATGAGTGTTATTTGAAGCGTTAAAAATAACGCCGTTAACAGGGGCGTAGCTACCGTTGTATCAGCAATGATAGGGGCCCCGAAAGTGTGTAAGCAAATATTCCTAATATGTTATCCACAATCTTTTGTAGATTAATAACATTTTTGAGAATAACTGCTGGGCCAACAGGAACGGCTATCAGACTTGTCTGTAGAGAAAATCTAGAAAAACTGAAATCGTCTTCAGATATGGATGATTTGATAAATAAATCTGCTGAATAAAAGGCGAGAAAATTATATCTTTGACTTGAATTGTTTGTCTAACTTAGCTCCTAGGAGCACTAAGTAAAAGTAATTACTCATAATCAATATTTAATTATTTTAATTAAATTCGAGTATTTGTTGACTTGACCCTTCCTTTGGGCCCCAAAACATTTTGATACAGGGCCCGTCTAAAGCCAGCTACGCCACTGGCCCTTAACGCAATGGCACATTTGTGTATATACATAAGTTCTCTGTCAATATTTAACGTCATTAACAATGTCGCATCTCAAATAACTTAAGCCCATTGCCATATCTGCGTGAAACGACCTAAATCTTTAGTATTATCCCAGATGCAGCCCCACTTTTTGTAAAATAGAGATATTTACTAGTTATATGTATATACATATATATAGTCAAGGTGGTGAAGTCCGTCAATAAGGGAACTCCAAACACCTCTCATTATTTCCGTCTTTGAATAGTTACGATGACAACAAATCAGTCAGTGAAGCTAGGACACCATCGAATTGTCTTCGAATTGTAGTAGGCGTTAAATTCCGTTCAAGAAATTTAAAAAACGAAGGGTGTATGAACTTACCCCATTGACGGACTTCGCCACCTTGACAAAATAAAGATTTTATTAAACTTAAATTAAAATTCTTAGCTCCTCAGTCTTAGCTAATGTCATACAATTTACGAATTTGAGAGCAAGCTAATTGGGACTTCCAATTTATTATATCTATAATAAATAATAGCTATATCAATCTATCTATAATTTGAAAATGTGTAGTGGGTTCAAGTTTGTACAATGCGTTTAAAAGGTGCAAAAAATCAGTAGGGCTAATTCGGACCAGCAGATCTTAAAATACAATTACTGGAATCTTTACATATCTGTATATTAGACCATCACGTGAAGACTACTGAGCCGTTTTAAATGTCACTTGACACGAAGATAACTTATATCCCGGTTTACTTAGGTGACGCTTTATCCCGATAAATGACCTCTCCGTGGGAAAAACAAATATAGGCAAAAAGCGTTGCGGTCACATTTCTTGGTTACGCCAACGAAGTTATGCTGACACCTGCTAGTTTAATAATATTAACCGGTTCAAATCATTTCAGTTCTATGTGAGTAATATAAGGTCAGCACGCTTAACCTTTATCCCGCAAGCCAAGTATTACTTGACACTCGTAAATAAATTCCTATACTGGTAATATCGAAAGTAACAATTTGAAGTAGTACTTTTGTGGTGCGCTGTATAACCCATGAGTGGTGTGCTCCTTGGGAAACATGCTGGTTCAATATTGTAGACTGTATTGGGAGACTAATCTTGAGATTCACCCTCTCCACTAACCTTGAGATCCGCTCTCTCTACTAGCCTCCAGACTCGCCCTATCCACTAACCTTGAGATCCGACTTCTCCACTAACCTTTGAGATTCACCCGCTCCACTAAGCTTGAGATCAGCCCTCTCCACAAACATTGAGATCCGCCCTCTCTAGTAGCCTTCAGATTCACCCTATCCACTAACCTTGAGATCCGACTTCTCCACTAATCTTTGAGATTCACCCTCTCTACTAACTTTGAGATGCACCATCTCCACTAACTTTAAGATCTGCCCTTTCCACTAATCTTCAGATCCACCCTATCCACTAACTTTGAGATCCGCCCTGTCTACAAACCTTGAGATCCATCCTCTCCTGGCTCGCTTCAGGATTAATATTGAGAATTAGGTATTTGTATCCTATATACACAAAAAGCGCTAGATTTGACACTACAATTTATCTAGTAAAATTAGGAACTAGGTTATCTTAAAAACTACTAGGTCTAACCTCAAAAGCACTAAGATGGCAGCCATGAAAGAAATTCATTACAAAACATTACATAACTTATAGTTAACTATTTTAAATTTATATTATATCTTATGAATTTTATTGCTGCAGTTAGAGGGCGTGTAGAACAATTAATATTTAGTTAACGTATTTATAATAAAAATAGTTTATTATTAACTAGCCTTTGTTTGCGACTTTGTCCACGTTAGATGAATCATTAAAATAAAAGACGTCGCGTCATGTGAAGATCGCGTGAGTTAACTTCGAAATATTTTTATCATTTATATTAAATACTTAATGGCTCATGTTTAAAGTTTAACTCATTACCAAATATAATAAAAGATCACCAAAGTTATGGCCCCCATTTAAATATGAAACAAATAATACATGAAATAAAAATAATTTAAAAATATATTTACAAAGTATTGTCTTCAGTTTTGTTAGCAGCATTACCTCGCTAGATACAAAGGCTAATTCCTTTGAGCGAGGTGAGCTCCTGTCTTCTTTCCACTTTTAATCGTGCAGGTAAGGAGAAAGAATACGTACTAATTCCTGCGGCCAGGTGCCCTATGTCGCCTAGAGGCGACAAAACAACCCGCGGCTAAGTGGTAGGGTATTTACCTGGCTTGATGGCTACAACAACATACATAATCTTGCATTACGCGGCAAACTGCCACGAAGGATAGTGAATGAGCCTCTTTATTAGCTCATTTTACAAGACTATTGTCATTCTTAGAAGTCTACTTTCATGATAGTCCTGCGGTTGTGTTGTAAAGCAAAGGGCAGGTCAGTCACGAAAACGTGCGTACATACCTGGGCATTTATATTATTTGTAAATCTTGGGCGGGACAGCACACGAAGATGTTGGAGTAATACTAATATTAAAAGTTATAAAACACTTTTTATTGCTAAAGTACAGGAGACTGGCTGACGACACACCTGTTGGAAAGTGCTTACCGTCGCCTATAGGCCTCGATGGATAAACTGGTAGCTGGCTACTGCTGATACAGGAACACACATCAAGGTTGTTATGGCGGCATACTCTAGACCAGGGGTGGTAGCCATCCAGACGGGCAATTGCCCTACCACCTGGCTGTGGGTTGTTTTGTCACCTCTTACGAAAGCCCACCAAGCAGCAGGAAATTGTATTATTTTTCGTTCCTGCACGGAGGGAAGATCAATTGGAGGTCATTTGGTCGATTTATAGTTGTTTTTATACATTGATTGCAGGTTTCGTGAATGATCTCGAGGATGATGAAGTCTCGTGTAGCTTT
Organism: Dendrolimus houi; assembly: GCA_039645545.1. Lineage (NCBI taxonomy): Eukaryota > Metazoa > Arthropoda > Insecta > Lepidoptera > Lasiocampidae > Dendrolimus > Dendrolimus houi. Next base: position 11,559,544 of record CM077143.1, on the reverse strand, counting down.
AGAAGCTTTTCTCAATCGATTTCGCATTTAAGATGGAATGACCGAATTCCCAGAAAACAATACGCTGTGTAGCATTATTTTTTTTAATTTCACACGCCTATGGACTGCGTAATATGTTTTATGTTTGTACTTTTTAGAATGAAACAAGAAAATCCGAGGTCACGGATTGATTCAACATGGAGCCATATTTGATATGGAGATTCAATATATTTGATTCCAAAGGAGACGGCAACTTTTGGGCGAAAGAAACGTAATGATTTCAAATATGGCTTAAAAAAACGTTATATTTTCTATAACAAAATGGGAAAACATCTACTTTAAATTCGACCTTGAAGACGAGATTTAAATTTAACTTATTTTTAAGATTAAAAATAAGCTTACAAATAAAATAATAAGTTATCGATTACCATAATCGATTTATGTGAACGAATTTCAACAATTATTAATATGAATACATTTACTCCACACGATTAATCCATTCAAAATATCTAAACCCACAACAATTATAAAATATATCAACATAATTATTAGAAATATTAAAATCACTTTCATCATTTTACAATCTGTGCCCAAGAATGTATGAAAGCGTATCTGTCTCCTGTATATACTTACCCTCCATCCAGATTATATAACCTGGTCATAGCGTGAGAACTTGAACTAATTTTTTTGCCTTCTGGCAATATTGTTTGTTGTGTCAGTGAAATATAAACAAAGTTCAATTTATCCGTGTTATTTTAATATTAACATTGCCCCGAGTCTAAAAGCCAGTTAAAATAACTAAATATAGACATAACAACACTAAATTTCAAGTGAGGGGTGATTTTTGAAGTTTATCAAGAACGTTTAGCGTGATTTGACACAAAAATATTTTCGTTATAATTCGATTATTTATATCAAAGAACCAACGTCATTACATGTTTGTAATGACGTTTAGCTTCTTTTAATCAAGTAATTGTCGTTTTCATCATTTACGAGGTGTTTTAAAGCTCTGGTTTACTTAATTAATATAATAGCCATTATTCTTAAAGTAAACATCATAGGTTACGTTGACAAAATTCGTATATCGTAAAAACCAACTTGATACTTGTTATATCTTCAACGTTATATTGAAAGTTACTAATAGTTAGTAGTACCAAAATTACCTTGTCATAATGTTAGGTTTGCTAGAGTTCAGACGAGTGTGCAAAAGTAGCGCCCCTATTAATATTTACTTTTTTGATCAATCTGTACCTCATCTCTACTGTGCGAATATAAATCGGGCATAAAGCGAGTTTTGGCGGGATTTAAAAGAGGAAGTTGTACTGTTCAGTTTTATTTTCCTAAAATTGTGTAAAATTACTTTAATATGAACAATAATTGTAGGATATCGATAATTTTTGAGTAGTAGTTATTTGTCTTTGTAAGTAGTAGTAGAAGTAGTTATTTGTCTTTCGAGTTTCCACAAGAACTCCGAATGGTGTCAGTTGAAGATTGACAGACAGACATCAAAATCTGTGTGGACTAAGAGTCCCTTGCCTGCCATTTCTAGCATATACTACTACTACTCGGGCTTAAAGCCTGATTTATATTATGAAAATTATGTTACAAATTCCTACAAATAAAAAATGGCCATTTTAAAGTACGCTAAAATCTTTAACAGATTGAACTTCTAAAACCATGTCGGATATTGGGCAAAGGCTTTGCGTTATATAGCCCGTAATTATTATCTCGTTATCTCATATTTCCCACGGTATAATATCGTCCAGTGATAGAGTAATTGTAATTATTACAAAAAACAGTTGCGAGATCACAAATTTAAGTCTGATTTAGGCTGGTAATTACTTTGTATCTGTATTTTTTATGTTTTATCAAAACGAATAATCACAAAGTAATGAGAGAACATACGAGTAATTATATGGTAAACATAATGTTTTTTTTTAATTTGGTCTCAAAGTACGTGAGTACGTAAGTTTAATTAAGATTTCAAAACCAAAATAATTCATGTATTATTTTATCTATTGATAATACTTTTATGACTACACTAGATTTTTTTTTTAAATGAATTTATTTGACTGTGGTACAGTAACCTCGTGGGTTTATTGGTGCCGCAGGGAGTCGTGTAAAATACATAAAAGTTATGACATAATAGTAGCCCATTGAAATCTTACATTTTTTAGGCCTTAGCGTGCCTTTTTCAGATGACGCAATTTTATTTTTTTGATGTGTGGAGAGGGTTATTATAAACTTAAGTTCAAGTTTGTAGGGCCGCCACCCTTGTCCCCGGCTGCAATCTTGGAAAAAGGGGTACAAAAGGTTTTCGCGCTCTATCTCGTAAACTAGCAACCCTACAGAAAATTTTGCAAGACATTACTTGTAGCAAATTAAATTGTATTCAACTTTATTCTTATTACTTTCTATCGTAAAATAGAAAATAAAAAGATTTTAAACAAAAATAACTGAAAATTTTTTTTGGGCATTATAACTTTTTTCTGGTCATTTTAAAATAAATTGACATCAGAGTAATATTATATAGAGGTTTTTAACAAATAATTTCCACTATAAATTTGTTTAGTATCATTAATTTATTTGGGTTTTACAGCGGTCCGAAGTTGACCGGGTTCTTGAATACTCGTAAGAATACGATGAAAACAAACCATTAGGCTTAGTTTTCTATTATATATTGAAGTGATAACTTCTTATGAGAGGCTAAACCACTTTCGTTACGTAACGCGTTACGACGCCAGTCTGTCTGGCTTCCCTTTCTTTCACGCATACGGCAACGGTAGGCAGGCTCCTCCTCTCTCACTAACCCACTCGCTATATAGATAAAATTTAAGTAATAACCTAAGCTTTTCTCACGTTAAACAATTTCAATATTAAATAGTTCAACTTAGATTAGTTTAAGTCATCACTTCTGTCGTACGTCCCGAGACGCACACGTTTTTTTATTCATATAATTTATCGTTTTCTTAACATTCCTATGTTATTATTAATTTATTATCGACCCTTTTCCCCTATGTATCTATGAAAAAACGCGTTTTACTGACGCCATCATTGCAATTTACTAACAAATACATCAACATAGCAACAATAATAACAATCTAATTTAAATGTGTTGCTCTCGTGGTTAGATCTACCTTCGCCAGATGACTGTATTATTATTATTTTTTGTCGCCGCGCGCTGGGAGAATACGTGTACACCATTTTCGGGTGCGGGAGGAGATTACGACACCGCGTGTGGGACTCCCAACAGCCGGTTCTTCACGCTGTCAACAAAATTTACATTATAGAAAAATACTTTTTGAAAAAATAGCGACGTACTTATACTAATTAACAGATTTTCAGCACAAACCTAAACGAGGTATGCGTGATATCGCGATGCCAGAAACGTTACCCAACTACAAAGAAAATCAGTTAAATTTTAATAGGAATAAATATTATGATAATTTGATCAATTTAATAAATAATTAATGTTAACGCGAGCGAAGCCGCTAGCAATAGCTGTTTAGATATTTATCTGCTGACGATATGTAGATATTATGCTTATAAAGTGCATTGTATGCAGATTGCCTACAGTGGATGTTGACTATTTCGCGTTTAGGATAACCATTTATCCTGATTTGTACAGATTTATTCTTATCCGGACAGTCAGTTTTAGCCTTCTTTCGTGAGTTCCGAGTGTATCCATATCATTATCTAACTAGACAAGGGAAATTTTCAATGTTTTAATTTCGCATTGTTTGAGTTTCATAGAAAATAGAAAAATAAAATATTAAGTATCTTACAAATTGTAAATTATAAATGATGCTACTGATTCATATTGTTTCTAAATAGATTATTTTAATAGTTTATTATAAAAACTAAAACGTATTTATAAACAAACATTGAAAGTTGAAAATTACAAGATGTGTTTTTTTAAATAGAAACAAGAAGTTTCTGAACGCACGTAAAGTAGTAGTAGAATTCGCCACAACGGCAGGCAAAGGAATCTTAGTCCATACAGCCAATTCTGATGTATTAGGTCTTCGTATAGTAGCGCAGTTGTATTGCAGGCCACAACCGACGCCATTCGATGGAGTTCTTGTGAAAACTCGAAAGACTACATCGGACTACACAGTTCACATTTCTCACATACATAATTACTACTCAAAAACTATCAATATCCTGCAACTATTGTTCATTTTAGAGTACCATTACACATTTTTAGAAAATAAAACTGCACAGCACAACGTCCCCTTTCAGTTCCCGCCAAAAACTCTGAACGCACGTAAAGTACTGACACACTGGCTTTGACATAAAAAAGACAATAAACATAAGCTTAACATATAATTAATTTTGTGCGATTGTGTAATAATTAACTATAAATTGGATAATTACAATTAGATAAAGTACTACTGGAAGTGAACAGCTTTCCTAGTGATATTGCCTGTTGTGTGAATTGTGCATGATTTATCCTAAATTTTTTGTATCGAAACCAAGAGGGAAACAATATTTATAAGCATAAATTATGCACACCGTTAGTAGCTGAAGCTTCTTGCGTTTCTTGTGCTCATCCTTGGTTGGAAAAACAATTTAAGTTTACAAGATAGTCATTACGATGTCGTGTGTTATTAGAATCAATCACACAAATGATCTTAAAATGTTTTGCTTGTATGAAAGCTCCGTGCGCATTGTTTGTCAAGAATTCAGAAACTCTAGAATCTTTGAGTTTGGTTTCTTAAGTCTCTTAATCTGAATAGTGGCATTATCATGCTTCCCATATATTCCTTAGAAGCTGCACCAAATTGAGCACTTGTGTCCTCCTTTATGAATTAATGGGACAACAAAAAAATGCTAAACAGCAACAACATATTGTATTGCTTTCGGAATACATATAGGTAGGTGTATAAACTGGTGTCTACTTTATTAAACTAACTGTAATTATTATGCAATGTCTTCTATTTAAACAATTTGATTTGAATAACATTTTTATGGGCTTTCTTAAAATATATGTTACTCTTTACTGCTTATCTATACATATAATAAAACTGTAGAGGTCGAATTTCTGTACAATTAAAAAAATGCTAAAAATCAAGTCAGGGGGATGTAAGAAGTGAAATAGAACTAATTTAGATTATTCTTCAAGTTTTTTGTTTCTCTGTTTGTCTGTCTGTTTGTACTGGCTAATCTCCAAAATGACTGGACCTATTTAAATTAAATTTTGTATTGTAGTAGCTTATATCCCTAGTCAACATATACAATACTTTTAATCCCAAAAAATTAAAGAGTTCTCATGGGATAGTTAAAAAAACTTTAAATACTTAAACAGCTTATTATACAACTTTTGCACCTAATTAAGTATTGATATTGCCCATATCATCATCATACAATAAAGCAATTTATACATTAAAAACCAATTAGGCTATATATCATCACACTAAGACCAATAGGAGCGGAGCAACAATGAAGAATGTTTTAAAATTGGGAGGGTTTTTTTAACTATTCCAAGTGGACGAAGTCATGGGCAGAAGCTAATCTAAAATATGATGGCATAGCTGAAACATCCCATAGAATGTAACTTCTAGCAATATCTTATACTTGTCCTATGAATTATATATAAACTTTATTTATATAGAAATTAATACTTCTTATTATTTAAAAATGACATTATAATTAAATTTGCACTTGATTTTCATTAACATAATTTTCATGTAATATTTTATTATTTACCTGCTATTTTGAAAGAGCCTTGAGAGTAGTAGTACATAACTTTAAAATGTCTTAGTGCTTGCTCACTTGATATGTAACTGAAGAGGGTGCCCTGTGTAGAGTGGAGGAGCAAGATGAAATGCTCCTCTGTCTCAAAGGAAGATCTTCCAGAGAGGCTAGTGTTGTTCCTCACAGGCCTAGGCATATCTATTATTGTTGGAAATTTGTATATATTCTTTGTATGTTTCTGGAAATGTTTGCCACCTCAATTATTGCACAGCGCCATCTATTGGCTTGTAGGTGTTCCACTACATAACTTTAACATGTCAGGTAAATAATGACATGATATATGAAAATTATGTAAATAAAAAGAAAAACATCATGTATTTGATTATAATCTACCTTTTAAACAATAAGAAGTATTTCATTTATATGTATATGTATGTATATATACAGTGGAGACTTGATTATCCAGACATCAATTATATATATTTGTGATTATCCAGATTGGTAGTCATTTCATGATTAAGATTGCAATGCTTTAGTAATTTAAGTAAATATGTAGCATTCATATGTGCATATCTAATATTTATCTAATTTCATTTATTGTTTTGTACAAACACATGTACGCTGTGGGGGTTTATTTTTATGTGCGCAGTGTTTCGATGTTGTTACCCCTATTGGATGAGGGTGACGCACCACTAGCGAGAGCCTATAGCTCCAGCGCCATGGAAGCTAGGCTCAACCGCTGGAGGGGAGCACAAAATAAGACGATGTGTGTTGTACTCTCATTATAATTATTGTTTAACTTCATCCACTAAGTGTTCCTGTCCCATAATAAAGACCCGGTGCCAGTTTCAGGTGCAAACCTCAAATGACAGAATCATAACATATTATATTCCCATATATTCCTTCCCCCATACAGTATATTCCCATTTCATACAAATCCTATATAAACAGAGTGAGACAACAATAATAAATTGTTTCGTTTTAAATTCAACCACAAATTTGTGCCAAATACATTGTTATGTCAGTGAGAGCACGACCGCGAGTGTCACAACATATAAATTTGTGATAATTGGAACTTAGAGGTTAATTAAGTTAATCTTAAGACTATATATACAGAAATCTTAATTGCTATGTGAAAATATATAAAACCTGAAAATACATTTTCGTAGATGCATCTTCAAAGGTTTTCTATTTTCTGTATTGACAGATTTTGGCATATACATGGACTACTTAGTTTTAACCTTGCTTATATGTAGCAATAAATAATAAACATAACATACGCAAATGAGGTAACCTATTCATATATCTTAGGCTTTTATTCATATATCCAATTATCCGGGTGCCTTATGACAACTATCAGTCCGTTTAAATGTGTTTCCACTGTAATAGTAGTTTGTATCTAATTCATTGGGCTAGTATAAAATATTGATACAAGTTACGTTCTATGGGATGTGTCAGCCATACCATCATATTTGAGATATGTTGTAGCAACAATATGTGTAAGGACCATGAAAGAATACAAATTCTGGGATCAGGTGGCGTGTCATACGAGGCGACAAAGAATTCCACAGCCAACTGGGGGTGCTTTTGCCCGTCTGGATGGTGGTGGTTACCACCCCTGGTCTGGTGTATATTGCCATACCTTGAGTTGTGTTCCGGCATCAGTGGCTAGGTTCTACTGCCCCTTCCAGGACAAGAACACATTGTTAGCACCTTTGATGTTACAAAATCCACAGGCAGTGGTAAACACTTTCCATGAAGTGTGAGTACAGTAATAAAAAAAAACATATCAAATTTTATTTTTATTTTATAACTTACTAGCGGTCTCGCCCGACATTGTCCTACCTTTAAAAAATAAAAATCCAGAAAACGAGATTCTAGTGCCATCTACCGGGTCTAACTGAATCTAAACCACCCCAGGACCCATTCAAATACACATAAAATTTCATCAAAATCATAGTAGCGGATTCCTACGTTAAGTATTTTGTTTAGATTGATGGGTTAAATTATTGAATTTTATTATTTAGTACAGACCCCTAATTTTTATATACCCTATATTAATCAGGGATAATGCGCGTTCGAATGGTGAAATAATTTTTGAAATCGGTCCAGCAGTCTTTGAGTTTCGTTAGAAATACAAAAATACAAATCTTTCCCCTTTATAGTATTTATTTATTTATTTATTAACTTACAAACATCGTTATAATTACAGTTGTCACCAATACGATAGCGTGGTACACATAATACATTATAGATATACATATTCAGTCGTCATAACATATTGTTACCAGTCGCGAGACTCGAATTAAAATGCCATTACAATTACTATAGAGTTTATTAGAACTATACAAACACGTATAACACAGGTACAAATATAACCGAACACAACAAGTCCAAACGTAATGCAGAAGGTCGTAACTCAATAAAACGCGCAAAGTCCCGATTAGATTCCCGATTGTAGTACACACGTCTCGCTTCGCTCGTGGTTCTCGCTCGACTGCCCCCCCCTCCATCAGGTTTTATACTTGTTTATTTGTATTTGTATGTATTTGTTTATTGTTTTATACTGCACAAATGCAATGTCCCCGTATCTAAGTCGACTTAATCCGCCACACCTGGCTAACGACTCGGCCGCAAACTGCCATAAAAGACTACAATAAAACAACGGGCTGTTTTCTAATCACAAATTTTAAACACAAAGTAAACAAAAGAAGAGGGTCATAAAATAGTTACAATTCGTTTAAATGCCGGCAGGTAATAAAATGTGTTTTGTTTCAGATATTCAAGTGGGTTTTGTTTTTGTCGGGACCTGAGTGGTAACAATATAATATAAATGCAGTTCTTGTGAATTCAGTCACAGATAAAAATGTCAATTTGTTGACATATCTTGTTCAATGTTCACAAGACCTGTCATCGGCGCCTTATTAAATATAAAAATGCCTGAAATTCTTGAAAGTGTAACTTTTAACAGGACTTCTTACTTGTAAATGGTAACCCTATTCACACTGATTTATTTCCTTTTGTACTGTCAGAATGTGTACAACATACTACATTATGATAGCACACTGTAAACCATACCCTATTGTGTTTCTGAACCACTTAAATGGAAAAAATGTAATCTATAATCTACTTTGTTTGAGATGTTTTATAATCTACTAGCTGTGCCCGCGACGTCGTCCGCATGGAAATTGTTTTCAAAACCCCCCCATTTTGAAACATTATTTATTGGTGCTCCGCTCCTAATGGTCTTAGCGTGATGATACATAGTCTATAGTCTTCTTCGATAAATGGACTTTCTAACACTGAAAGAATTTTTCAAATCGGATCAAAAGTATCCTATATGTTGACCAGGGATTTAAGCTACCACCACAACATTTCATTTAAATCGGTCCAGTCGTTTCGGAGATTAGCCGGTACAAACAGAGAAACATAAAATTTAAAAAAAATCTAAATTAGTTCTATTTCACTTCTTACATCCCCCTGACTTGGATTTTAGCATTTTTTTCATTGTACAGAAATTCGACCTCTACAGGTTTATGATATAGATGGAGAACACAATGCAATTTTTTTAGATTTAGTCAGTATGTGTCGGTTTGTCTGTTTGTTCGGGATTCACGTAAAAATTACTGAGCCGATTTCGATGCGTTTTTCGCTGATCGACAGCAAATTCTTAGACTTAACATCTGCGCTACTTTTTATCCTGGGAATCCCGCGGCAATTTTTCTGGGATGTTATAAAATGGCTAGAATAAAAAAAAACAATTCCATTGCGATCTTATCAGTGATCGATAAAAAATTATGTATTAAAATGTTTGATTCCGCTCCCGGGAATTTTCCAGGGAGCGGTTTGAAGTTGTTCGGGTCCATAAAAATTTGCTTGTTCCAAAAGTTTTCGCTAAAATGATAGCTTACATTCTTTTTAAATGCTACGATACTTTGTGTCCCGGGGATCCCGCGAGAATTTTCCCGGATATAGTACAAATTTGTTAGATTGCATAAATATTAGCTATTTCGATATGATTTGACTTAAATATTTTGATATAATAGGTTGGGGAAAAAGTCTTTTAGCATATAGTATGTATGAACTTGTAATAAGATCTCTTTGGCTATACCATTTCTATCTGGCTGATTTTGGTATCATTAAAAAGTTTTAATTTTAAAGAAGACAATTCCAAATTCAATTAAGGAAAATGTGTGATTTTCATTTGTTTTTCTTATTTTTAAAATGAGTGAATCTAATGAAGAAATTCGATACAATTTAAAATTTTACTACAAAAAAGGTAAAAAAACAACACAAACCGCGAAAATTTTTTGTGATGTTTATGGACCTAATGCAGTATCTGTGAGAGTAGCGCAAATTTGGTTTAAGCGTTTTCAATCCGGAAATTTTGATATCAAAGATGCACGTCGCTCTGGTCGCCCTATTACGGACAAAATTGATGCCATTTTTGAAAAAGTGGAGCAAGATCGGCATATTAGTAGTTACGATGTAGCTGGAGAACTGGGAATTGACCACAAAACGGTTTTGGCGCATTTGAAAAAAGCTCGATATTCGGGTGCCTCGTGAGCTCACTGAAAGAAACCTAACGAACCGTGTACTCATTTGTGATTCTTTATTACGACGTAATGAAACCGAACTATTTTTGAAGAAGCTGATAACTGGTGATGAAAACTGGATCACGTACGAAAAGAACGTGCGAAAAAGATCGTGGTCAAAGGCCGGTCAGGATTCACAGACGTGGTGAAACCCGGGTTAACTCGCAAAAAGGTGATGCTGTGTGTATGTTGGGATTGGAAGGGCATTATTCATTATGACCTGTTACCGCCAGGCAGGACCATCGATTCTGAACTGTACTGCGAACAACTGATGAGATTAAAGCAAAAAGTTGAGAGAAAGCGGCCGGAATTAATCAACAGAAGTGTGTGGTTTTTCACCATGAAACGCTAGACGTCACACAACTTTAACCACTCAGCAAAAATTACGAGAGTTTGGCTGGGAGGTGTTAATGCATCCGCTGTATAGTCCTGACCTTGCATCTTCAGATTTTCACCTGTTTCGGTCTCTGCAGAATTCCTTAGGCAGTGTCAGGTAAACATCACGAGAGGACTGCCAAAACCACTGTCGCAGTTTTTTGATCAGAAGCCCCAAAATTTTTATAGCAATGGGATCACGTCCCTACCTACAAGATGGCAAAAAGTTATCCAACAAAATGACACTTACATACTTTAGTCAAATGTAAATAAAATTCATAAAAAAACCTTTTGAATTTTTATATAAAATGCGAAGAAACTTTTTCCCCAACCTAATATTTATATAATTTGACAATATCTTAAGTGTTGCGATATTTCGGGAATCCCAGAGTAATTTTCCTGAGAGTGTTATTCATTATATTACTTCAAATCAAGTTGGCTTCGACTCACCTTTGTTTTGTTGGGCAGTTGCTAGATTACATGGACTTAGTTTCTTTGTTATTATTATATGAATTTTCCTATAAACAAAACAAAATTGTAGTGTAATGTGCTAGTTATTAATAAACAACACATAAACAAAGTGTCTTTGCCTTAATAAAGACAACAAGAAAAGTGTTCATGGACACTTTCTTAGTATGAATACTTTTTGTTAATTTAGGATATATTTAAATCATTTATTAGTCCTTTTAAATTAGATGGTAATATTAATTAGGTACTTCTTCTTAAATACACAAGTTGGGCCCACCTGCATACCTATTGTCACATACCGACAAAAAAATGCTGCGCATCTGGTTTATTGCCCCTCCCGCATTCGGAGTTCTTTTTTATTACTTCGTATTTAAAATTTGCAATTAGACAATAGCCTATTGTTATTGTTTTCGACTTTGTTGGTCGTTCGCAGGAATAGATAATCAGGTGTGCAAATTACTATTTCTCGGAAACTCAGTGCGCGCGGCTGATTATTTTTGTACTGTATAGTTAGTATAAAACAATGCCCGAATGGAGGGGTGGGGCAGTCAAGCGACGACTACGATACGAGTAAGACGTTGGTAGTACTCTCGATTAGCGATATAGACGACGGACTTTGCGCATGTCAAATTGCATTGAATCGTGCAGTGTGAACTGGTTGCATCCAGTTTTATTTGTATTTGTTTTGTATGTGTTTGTACAGTTCTAATAAACTCTATAGTAATTCCAACGGCATTTATTTTTAATTCGAGTCCTGTAGCTCGTAACAATATGTAAAAAACTGAATTAAGTTTTTATATAAGTAAAATAAAGCTACCTAGAGTTTGACACGCGGCGTAGCCACGGTACAAACTCTAGTAGTTTATAAATTGGAAAATAATACACATTCTATATCCCCAAGTTCAGAAGAGCTTGTGTTGGGTCATACATAATTAACAACTCTAAAGCCTGTTTCAGAAAATTGTCTAAGTGGTGCATGTTTTCTGGCCAAGTTTCGAACACGCGTCCTCTGAGTTTGAGACACTTGCACTAGCCACTAAGCTACCAAAGCTTATAGCTTTGTTAGGGATCCTTGAGAACATTGAAATTAAATGTTATATTTTGTTGTTGGCAAGGACCTTCCGTTTCTTCCGTTGGGGGGGGCTGTTTAATATGGCCTTGACTACAGAATGATTTTAATTCTAAACTTATCTCCGTGTATTACACAATAAAAATAAATCTCTGCTTTTCAGATGTTGTTATCTTGCATAGTGGCTTCGACACTAGTCGCTATGGCAGCAGCTGTCAACGAGTACCTTCCCCCCAGCAAAGGGTACAACTATGACAGACCCTCAGTGCCCTTCCCAGATACAAGGCCTCCTAATGTAAGTACATTTTCTACTCGTAATGCTTTGTCTTGTACTACTGGTCCATTTTTTATTCTAAAGCTAACTAACAGGCAGACGGCACAGGTCGTGGAAAGTGGTTACCATCGCCTATAGGAGTTTGCAACATCAGGGGAGAAGCTAACGTGTTGCCACTCTTTAAGACCGGATAGAGGAGAAGGACATGAAAAGTCTTGGTAGCGTAATGGCTAGCGCACAAGTCCCAGACTCAAAGGACGCGGGATCCTGGTCGGAAGGCATGCACCACTTAGGCAGTTACAATTACCACGTGCTAACAACGGTGAAGGACAACATCCTGATGCAACCAACACATCGAGATAAACAATGTGTCAAACTTGTCAAACCGCCTTAGACAAGTGTGGCGGGTATGCTGTCGGTTCCTCGGTAATGGGAGCCCTGAGCCCAGCAGTGGGACATATATGGGCTGTTATTATATTATAGAAGACCTGGTGGTGGATTAATTGCATGGGATGGGTGGGTAAAGTGGGCTATTGGAACTACTACTATCAACGGGCAGTTTTCGAAATGCGTCTGAAGCTTTTTTGTACGTCAGAATGGGAGAATAGCTACTCCATCCAGGAAGTCGCCTATTTATTCACATTTATCACATACATAAAAACTATCACTGTCCTACAACAGGGGTTTAGAAAACAATACTGCAAGACGGTTTAGAAAACAACAATATGGGGACGAGGGGGTCAACGAAGTGTGACAAAAGGGGTGGGAGGGGTCCTAAATTTCTTCGTGACGTCTCATTTCAAAATCTAATACAATTAAGCTTTAAAAGACGAAATTTGAACTGTTAATGAAGAACTTCCAAATATTTCCAACTTTATCTGTATGAGTATAGTGTTTAAATTATTAAAAAAAAAATTAAATGGAAATAAAACTAATTACAGAACTGCTGTTTTAATTTAATAATTTCTTGATGTAAAATTGCATAATATGTGATATCACACTAGGGAGGGAGGAGTCTCTCGAATGTGGCCAGCTGTGTGCCCCTATAGGCCTTAAAGCCGCGTACTCACCTGCGAGCCGTAACCGTTGCTGTTAATGTAACCAAAAATCATAGTGCATATATGGCTCGTCAGCTCGAGGCGAGCGACTGGCGTCGCGCTCACACCTGGCCGACAAAGCGACGATCAATGTCGGCGTACACATTCAAGCAAGTTACTGTATCTGCTCGGCTACAGTTACGGTTAGCAGATGAGTACGCGGCTTAACGAGATTCTAGTGTGCACGTGGCTCGCGAGCGTTCTGTGAACGCCGGTGCCTTTGATGGCGTCGACTGCACCGGTCTTTGATTCGCGGCAAAAACAACCGTGTCTGCTCGCTGCCAGCTGGTCGCGTTGCGCTCGCGAGACACGTACACACTATGATTATTGGTGACAGCAATGTGCAATGGTTCCAGTTACAATTAAAATAAAGTTAAAGAGACGAACAATAATAATTATCAAGTAAAGATATGTTACTGGGGAGTTTGTTGCGCCGCTTCTTCTCCTTTAACAGTAACCAAAATTACTTTGGAAGTGGTGGTAGACGCATGATTTTCAATAAGTAATCTGTAACATTCCATTTTTAAATAAATACATTCATTTATATTTTCTCAAAAGTGAGTACGCAGCTTAAGTTCCTGCCAGAAGCTCACTTTACCCTAGAGCAACAATAATATAGATTTAAAAAAAAACCTCACACATTTAAGAACATTCTGAAACCAAAACAATTTAAAACAATACACATCGACCTTAGTGAGTATTGAAATGTCAAAATATTTTTTCTAAGGCTAGAGTGTAAATGGCCGTGAATATTCCATTATGATTTTGACACGTTACGTCATGTTTTTATGTTCTATTGTTTGTAATGTATGTATGTATGAGAGAAGAACTTGTTTTTACACGCGTTTTAATATGCTATTTAGTGTAATTAAAATAATTGATTACCTTTCTATATTGTTTGGAATGCAATTGCGATGAGTCAGAAAAAATAAAGAATTTCACGCCTATGATGTTTTATTTGCAGACGTGTTTTAGCTATTATTGTTACCCGTGACCTTGTCCGCTTTCTGGATGAAACAAAAATGTAACTGTAATACGTATTTTATTACCTGATTGTTTATTTATTTGTTTTTTAGGTACCTATATTTAGTTTTTTAAATTATGCTATCACTGTTTTCTGTTATTATTATTTTTTACTTTGTTATTATTCCTTTCATGTATACGTTGATTGTAATTTAACTTGTTTTTACCGTGGGTCGCATGACTTTTGTGATTGAGGAGGTGGGCACTGACAATCAGTGCTGTGTCGGACTATGTTTCGGCACAGCATTGAGTGCCAACCTCATTTCGAAAATTGCGGCACAAATTTTCATTGTTGTTATTATTATTATTATAAACTAGCTTCTGCCCGCCACTTCACCCGCGTGGAATAGTTAAAAAAACCCTCCCGATTTTAAAACATTCTTCATTGGTGCTCCGCTTCTAATAGTCTTAGTGTGATGATATATAACATAATTGTTTTTTTTAATGTATGATGATGATACCGGCAATATCAATACTTAATTAGGTGCATAAGTTGTATAATAAGCTGTTTAAGTAATTAAAGTTTTTTTAACTGTCCCACGGGAACTCTTTAATTTTTCGGGATCAAAAGTATCCTATATGTTGACCAGGGATATAAGCTACCACCATACAAAATTTCATTTAAATCGGTGCAGTCGTTTCGGCGATTAGCCGGTACAAACAGATAGACAAAAAAAGAAACATAAAATTTAAAAAATCTAATTTAGTTCCATTTCACTTCTTACATCCCCCTGACTCGGTTTTCAGCATTTTTTTTCATTGTACAGAAATTCGACCTCTACAGATTTATTATATGTATAGATTATTGTTAAGTGTCGCATTTTTTAGAAATAAATATTTACCTTCTTTCTTCTTCCAAAAATTCCGTCCGAGTTTGAAAGATGTCCTCCACTAATCCAAATATAAATATTAATTATGTTTTTCTTTTATTTCACATTCCTATTAATCTGTGTTCTTATAACTTTCTCTAAATACACTCAGTACTACTATAATTATGTATACGGATAAATAAAATTGAAGTGTCTGTTTCTAATGTATATTATCTCTTTATAAATTATATCTCTTTCTGCTTCTTTCTTAACAAAAATTATTCTCGCGATGGTATCAAGTAGGTGCTGGTTCATCCATGCCATCGCTAAACTTCTTAATCTTAACTTGTTTATATCTCAATTCCAGCAACCATCACCACCCAGTAGACCGTCGCAGCCTCCTCAAAGACCTCCGAGTAAACCTGCTTATATACCACCGCCTTCTGGACCGTCTCATGAGGTAAGTTAGCAATGACTCTTCAAGCGGTTAGTTAGGGCCATTAATTAATTGAAGATTCTTGATCCCCCCCACCCCACCCCCATTTAAGGATACATATGATTTCTCAAACCCCCCCTCCCCCCCTCTTTTAGCATATAATTTAGGTTACTCTTTCATTGCTATCAGATGTAGGTTATTCTCTTTATGTAATTTTTGTCAATCTGGCCATTTTAAATAATTCCCGCGGGATAAAGTAGCGCAATTTTTAAGTGTAGTCTCTATTTTACCGCATCGAAATCGACCCAGTATACGTTACGTTACGTGAATCCCGAACAAACAGACAAGAAATCTAAAAGAAATGCATCGTATTCTACATAGTTGATATAGTCTATTTCAGTTGTTTTTTTTTTAAATAGCTTCAATGTACATACACGGCATGTTTAGAATTTTATATATTTCGCAGGACATATTTAGTTTTAAAATGAAATGCCTTTTATCGTTAATTATATTTTATTTTTCAAATTTCTTCATTTCTTTAGCCTATTTTTCGTCATCGACGTTATGCATAAGGTTGTCGGGCAATGGCGCGATGTAAGCTTCGTGTTTTGCATAAGATGTTGGCGCTGAAACAATATGTTATAGGAACATTGCTAGGAACTTTATAGGAAGTAATTTTGTAGGAATATTGCTAGGAACGTATCCGGGACGAAAATTTCTTTGTGTTGAAGAATATTACACTAGGCCCATTAGACCGTGCCATCAACAACTGTCGGTGACAATATTGTTACATACCGTCAAAGATAAGCGCCTATTGTCCTCCAGGGGATTAGGGAATTCTTTGTATTTTGAATTTGCAATAAAGAAAAACATGCTATTGTTTTTCT
Source organism: Dendrolimus houi (assembly GCA_039645545.1). Lineage (NCBI taxonomy): Eukaryota > Metazoa > Arthropoda > Insecta > Lepidoptera > Lasiocampidae > Dendrolimus > Dendrolimus houi. Next base: position 11,542,835 of record CM077143.1, on the reverse strand, counting down.
ACTTTTTTATAACCATCATTAGCGTCGAACTAATCCTTATTGTTATTGTTTTCGACTTTGTGGACGTTCGCAGGTATGCAAATTAATATTTCTTAGAAACTCAGTTTGCGCCTCCAATTTCTTTGTACTGTGTGGTTAGTATAAGACGATGCCCGAATGGAGCGGCAGTCAAGCGACGGCTACGAAACGAGTAAGACGTTTTCTAGTACTCTCGATTAGCGATATAGACGACCGACTTTGCGCGTATCGGACTGTATTGAATCGTGCAGTGTGAACTGGTTGCATCCAGTCTTATTTGTATTTGTTTTATACGTGTTTGTACAGTTCTAATAAATTCTATAGTAGTTCCAACGGCATTTTTGATTCGAGTCCTGTAGCTCGTAACAATATATTAATACGTTCTCGTCGGCATTGTAGACCGTATCGTATTTCTTTCCGTATGTTGCGGTGGCTAGTGGACTGCTATGGGCGGCACACGTCTTTGGGAAATGGGACCTAGGTTACCTGGACTGACAGCTGCTGACGGTTTCCTGGCTGTGGTCTGATCTCCCTTAGCTTCACACACTTAGCAGTAGGTGCCAGCGAGCGGCGTACGTACATATACAAACAGAGTCTTGTCGAGAACATTGAAAAAAAATGAGTATTTGTTGTTCTCACTCATCTCGCAAAGAGTATTACTTAGCTTGAGACGCGGGCAGAAAGAAACCATGAGAAGCCACAAGAAGGAAAGATTTAAAACATAAAATAATGCCATCTTTAAATGTTGTAAAGCACAGTTTCACATATCAGGCTGTTGAAATTTTCAACAAACTAACTATTGACCTAAAGTTGAATATGTACTAAAAGCAATCTTTTAAGCGTATTAAAGCATTATTTTTATTTTTAAATGTTAATGTGATTATATAAAAATGCCTTCCTATTGACACGATATTTTGTAAAATGAATAAAAATTTGAAATTTTTATAATGCTAGTTATGACTAAGTATTTATTTTCAGACACAAATATTTTTGCTAATGAAATAATATACATAAAAAAATATGCGCGCGGGGATGAGGAAGCATTGGGGGGAGGATCATGGTACGATCCGGTGTAGTGGGCAGAGACATTACCTGTTGCACTCATCTTTTTGTTTAACGATGGGAAACCTGATGGCCATCAGCCACGCGTTGGGATTCGCCAGGTCGGGGTGGCTCTAGCACCTCTAGGCGGAACTAAAGATGCTATCGCTACACCCACTAAAACCCCTCAGTATTCCGTCCTTCGCTCGTAATGGGTATATGGCCTCTCCGCTGGCCCTAGCAGGCGGTGGTCCAACGGCCTCATCGGGCCGGGAAATTACTTTTTGTCCCCCGCCATCTTCATGCTCTCATTGCGTGGGGCGGTCTGTATCTCGCCCCACGGGAGGAGAGTTGGAGGTCAAAAATCAACTCGAATGATCAAAAAATAAAATTGATAATTTCTCACCTGTGATATTAACCACTTGGTTTTTATCAGCTAATGATACTATTGCGGAGTCCTCTAAAGAAAATGAAATTTAGCATACAATATATTTTATTGTACAATAAAATAATTGAAATAATACACAAAGACAGAAATAAAGACATTGAAATTCATCAATCCCTGCTAAGGGTTGCCTGGTAGAGATCGCTTCTTAGCGGTAAGGTTGCCCGTTGTACTATCTTTTATGTTTTTCTACTTCTGTTTGTATAAGCTTTGAATGTATGAATGAATTTGGCCAAGGGATACTTTTCATGCCGGATAATGGGATTGATTATCCCGGAAAGTAGGTTAGGTTTTGTGATTTTGTCATTTATGTAGTTTACAGAGAAGGATGGGATAGTTTGCGATATAAAAAGTAGTGAATCTTCCGGGGACAAGTACATAAAACTGTAATACAATATAACCTGTACCGCTTGCTCTATAAACAAGAGTTACGCACTAGAGGATGACCCGCGGCGTAGCCTCTATATATATAATAGCAGTAGCTTCTGCCCGTGACTTCGTCCGCGTGGAGTAGTTACTTTGGGCTAAGGCTAACTTTAACCCGCGGCTTTATTTACGTAGAAAGTGAAAATATTTTTAAATCTTAATGACTGCCCGCCGACTTTGCGCATCATAAATGCACGCGCGCTGTACTTAATCATTATTTTGCTGCGATGTTATTTTAGAACTGCCATATCGCCTAAGATATCCATTGAAATCGAATGATGTGAATGGCCATTTTGTTTTAAATTAAATACTTGTGATGAATGACGTATTTATTTGGATAAGGATTAATATCATGTTTATAAAAACACGTTCGCAAATAATGCATTATTTTAGAACAAATTTGGTTAGCATAAAAACGGTTATGGTGAGCCAACCTTAAAAGACAGACATATGCTGTCGCGGGCTTTTTTTAGAACTTTTAAAGGGGAACAATTCTGTCACACACGATTTTGCGAAACTTTAACCGTTTACGCAGCGGAAGCTCTCAAAAGGAAAAATACCCCGATTTTGAAACATTCTTCATTGGTACTCCGCTCCTATTTGTCTTAGTGTGATGATATATAGCCTATAGCCTTCCTCGATAAATGGGCTATCTAACACTGAAAAAATTTCAAATCAGACCGGTAGTTCCTGAGATTAGCACGTTCAAACAAACAAACAAACTCTTCAGCTTTATATATTAGTATAAGATTAGGAATGATTACACAATAGAAAAATAATGCTTCTGAAGTAGATTTTTAAACCACTGTAAAGGTGGCGACTGACCTGTAACATTTCGTCGTAACGTAACGTTACGTTACGACGAAATGTCACAGGTCAGTACAGCGAACCGATCCGCTCACTGCGAGCGCCGCGTGCTACACCTGGTTGTCGGTATTTTCGCGAATCCCTTTGAGTGTTACGTTACGCCTTAATTTTAGGTCAGTACATTTGATTCTTCAGTGTTTCCATTAACGATGAACCACCCGTTATATTTCTGTTTTTGTACAAGTTTCAAATCCAATAAAGTTTCTTTTTTTCTTCATCTGGAGTAAGGAATAATTTAGTAAAAACACAGATCCCACAAACACGTCTTCGTTATCCGACATTCTGATTACGAAAAGACTAGTTAGGGGAACAGGTCAGTCAGGTAATGCCGTAACGTAACACGCTCGCCTCGAATGTACGTTATGGCCAAATGCTCATGTCAGTCGCCAGCTTAAGGATTTGGCTTGTCTTATAGCAATAGTTAGCTCATTCCAGAGACGCAATCAATAAATCACATACCTATACTAGTTTCTATAAAATATAATAATAATAATAATAATAATCGGCAGACAAACACACACACTGTATATCCCCAAATTAAGCAAGTTACGCTTGTGTTATTGGTAATATACAACGGACCACTCTAGGTCCGATCCCAGACACCCAGACCATAGTAAATAACGGAGAAAATACGTTTCCGAAATTTACTATACCAGGAATCGAACCCGGAGCCTCTGCGTTCCAGTGAGGTAAGCCGGCAAAGGCTTAGCCCGCTCAACCACAGGCCGCAATTATTAATCTTAGAAGATGATAATAAAACTAAAATTATAACTCATTCTACACTTCATAATTAAGCAATAATTTACAAAGGAAAGAATTAAAAAAATATAAATAATAATCAAATCATTGTTGTTGGTCAGGAGAGTTAACAAAAAGCTCGTCAGAGGGTTATTCAAATACGTCTATAAATAAATTATTTTCTAGAATATTTTAAAAGGTATTTTTCACACTTACCAATAAATGAGGTGTTCACTACAAGCAATAAGTATTTAATTAAAATGTTGTGAAGAACACAAATAGAAATCAAAAATAATCATTTAAGTAGAATACATTATTTATAAAGAAAGTTACGTTTTTGAGATAACCATTTTTAAATTAATGTTTTCTTAAGTTTTTGCGAGTACTATACATAATATAACTAGTTAGTATCTGTTTTAGGAGTATTAATTTAGTTCGTTTTTATTATTCCGAAGTTCCGGCCACTTTTCAGTAGCCGTGATCACGGAAGACAAAGATGTAAGTGTCAATGAGTATTGTTAAGGTTTTATTTAGCCTACCGCCAACTTGTTCATTTTAATTTTGTTTATGGTTATTACTTACTCTATGGGAGCCTAATCTAATTTACCACCGCTTCGCAACATGTTATTGCTTGAAGAGAAGAAGCGGCACAAGAAACTCTTCAGCAAACATGCCTAGCTCTAATAATTTTATATAATATTAAAACGGATGGGAGGTAAAATAAAAATATGTCAATTATTGACTGTGATGTCAAATTCTTTTTAGTTTATTAGTAACTACTAATTAACTAAAAACAATTCAAGAAGAACTAGTTAATTTGGATTAGGCTTGCATAGAGTAAATAATAACCATAAACAAAATTAAAACGAACAAGTTGGCGGTAGGCTAAATAAAAGTTTAATAATTCCCATTGACACTTGACACCTTTGTCTTCCGTGATCACGGCTACTGAAAAGTGTTTGAAACGTCGGAATAATAAAAATCAAATAAATTACCGCGCTTAAAACCGTTACAACGTAGTTTTATTATTTTTAAACGAACTTTAACTTTTTTCTAATATATTTAGTAGTAATATAAAAAATAACATACAGTGTAAACTCTATATAACGACACTGAAGGGACTGTGCATTTTATGACGTTATAGAGTTGTCGTTAAATGGAGAGAAGTCTCTTGTTTTTTTTTCTGACGTCTTTTGCTGCCCCAGTAATTTTGTTGTATTTTTTTACTTATTTTATTCATATCTTGCGATATTGAGGCATCTTGGTGATATGGGAAGTATTTAGAAATTGTGGTATGCATGATGCCGACAGTCGAGTTTATTACGGGATACTATAATAATGCGATAAAAGACCGTACACAGCTTCGCAGCTTTTACTAATTTTGGCAACTTAAAAGGTACTTTTATTACTTAATTGTTGTCGTTATTGAGAGTGGGTGTAATGCCATATAGAGTGTATCATTGTATGGAAGACAATCTAAACCAACCAAAACCAAGTGAGTTCGACGCTTAAGGGAGTTTGTCCTTAAATCGAGTGACGTTACATGGAGATTACACTGTATTAGATAAATAGTATACCATTACCTTTAAGATGATTGAGAGGAATAAGATTAAGGTGATATGAGCGTGTAATGAGAAGGGATGAAAGTCACAAGTGACAAGAAATATGTTAAACTAGAAATTACATGATTGATGATGATGATTCCATTCCATGTAAAATTTGTTAAAAACAAATTTGAGTTAATCAATTTTTAGTTAGACGTTGCTGGCGAGTTTCTTGCCTCTTCTTGTCCTTAACAGGACCAGGAACTAAAATTAAATTTTAACTTATATGTATGACCTTCAAAAAGTGTTCTCCAGTCGAATTTATTTTGAATAAAAACTTTCCAATTTGAATTTGAAATGATAACTTGTGGCGTTACAGAGGACGTATGTCAGAATAGAAGACTATAGGAGGAAAACACATATTGTGCCAACCCCAAATAATTGGGAGAAAGTGAAACAAAAGAGTATACATTACCTTTAATAGGTATATCTGTAGTGCATCGAGTGGAATGGGGTAATTTTGGAGTCGTCGTTTTATTAATAATTCCACTTTTTAACCTAACTGAAAAATATACATTCAAATTACACGAACGCGAAGTGACATTTAGTTACAAAAATCATAGAGAAAATGAATTGAGTAGTTTGATAATCTATAATTATTGTACATTGAACACTATAGGTTGGCAAGCTCGGTAAGGAGGTTCACATCTCATTAGGATTTGCTGTCAGTATCATTTTGCACAAAGAAGAGCAAACACGCGTCAATCGTACTATAAAGATTATTCAAGCCGATTCACATAGGTCAGCAACTAGATAAATGTAAATCAATATTTAGAAGTGGTTGCGTAATTGAACACCGTATGTTTCTGTGTATTTTGCAACATACTGCGATTGTAGTGGAACATTCGTACAAGCTAATCGAACATTTGCGCAAGCGCAAGTCGCGGACGCACCTTGGCTATATCACTTACAAACTTCCGAGCGTTCCACTTTTCTCTTCCCTATCTCATATATCATCCCCTCAATCCCACTCCTCCTGTCCTTAAGGCTGGCAACGCGCAATAAAAAAAGAAAGAAACTTGCCAACCTTGGTTAGTAGAAATAAAAGACTTACGTACCAACTTCAACGCCTATAAACAAAAAAAAAACTAATACGTAATACACAATCCAACAATGTTTTAATATCGTTACAATTACCACACTGTCAGGTGGGGCATTTGCCCGTCTGGATGGCTACCACCCCTGTTCTAGAGTATGCCGCCATAACAACCTTGAGTTGTGTTCCGGCATTAGTGACCAGGTTCCAGTCTCCCTTGAGAGAGCAGCAGCGCATTTGTAGCACCTTTGTTGTTGCAAATGTCCATAAGCGATGGTAACCGCTTTCCATCAAGTGGGCCGTCTGCCTGTCTGCTGCACTCCTACAATAAAAAATAAAACACCACCCCTGGTCTAGAGTATGCCGCCATAACAGCTCTGAGTTGTGTCTAGTGGAACACTTACAAGCCAATAGATGCCACTGGGCAATAATTATGCGTACAAAGAATATATACAAATTTCCAACTATAATAGACGTGCCTAAGCCTGCGAGGAACAACAATAGCCTCGCTGGAAGAACTTCCTTTGAGACGGAAGACATTCCATCTCGCTCCTCCAACCATTAGGGTCATCCCTTCACGTGTTTCGGTATCTGTGGCCAGGTTCCAGTTTCTCCTTCAAGGCTGGCAGCACCTTTGGTATAGCTCATGTCTATAGACGACGGCAACCGCTTTCCATCACAGTTGGGGCGTCAGCCTGCCTGCTGTGCTTCAACAATAAAAATAAAACAACTTACTCGATAATACTTCACCATATTCTATAAAAAAAAATGCGAGTGATTATTAAAATGAAAATATGACTTTGAAAAGTACTGAAAACAGATTTTCTTGATTACTAGGATATTAATTACGGGGGGCAGACGTTTTCAAAATTTCTTGACAATCGGCTAAAATAGTAGGCGTGAATGAGTCACAAACAAAATTACAGTCGCATTTATATTATTAGTTAGGATTATCTATCATACTTAATACTTACGTGTATCTTTATTTCTTAATGCTCTCGAATCTATACAGACATATGAAATTAAAGTGTCTGCTTGTAATGTCAAAATAACAAAGGAAAAACAACACAAATGGCACTAGTTAAGATATATATATAGGTATAGACATAAGGCACACACTGCACATGCACTTCCTCACAACACCAGCATGTAACAGATACACTCTACATTACTATAAGTTTAGTATTAAAAATAGAAAAAAATAATATTATAAGTTATTCTTAAAGTACACTACAACATAAAAATCACTAAATTAATGTCACACACAATAACAAAATAAACAATAAGCGTGTAGAAACCTAAAAACTTTAATAGAAATTAAGTTGTAAAAAAGGGTACGGAACTCGAGTCCGTAGAGTACTTAAAAAAATGACAAAATAACAGCTTTTTACAAAATTTTATTAAAATAATATTAAAAAAACAATTTTTATATTTTTGAAGTGAAACTTCTATATAGACGGGATTTTTCTGTCACGAAAAAGCGTTACGGCCACTTGGATGAGCGGCATAAATTTAGACTACACGTGGTGAGAGGCGGCATAATTTTAGAATAGACTATGGATGCGTTTTTTGGTTCCGGATCGAATTCACTTTTTTTGTTTGATAAAATAAAATATGTTTAAATAAAAAATGCATTCATTAAAATGTGCCTAACCTAACCAAATCATAATTTGCAGTAAACCTGTGAAAAATCGAAATGAAAATGAAAAAGCGGAACCATAAATAGTAGCCCAAGTTACTCCTTATAACATTGGCTATCTACCAGTGTAAGTCCCGTCAAAATCGGTCCAGCCATTTCAAAGAGTAGCCGGAACATCCAGATAGATAAAAAATGTGTGGTGGGACACATAGTAGAAGTGAAACTTCAACGGGCAAGTGGAAAAACGAATGGCAACAAAATTTTAACATAAAGTTTTACGGGCAGATTGTTAATGTACTTGTCCAATTTGAAAACCTGCTCGTAAAACTTTAGGTTAAATTTTAGTTGGCTGGACCGATTTTGACGGGACTTACACTGGTAGATAGCCAATGTTATAAGGAGTAACTTGGGCTACTATTAATGGTTCCGCTTAAAAATTTCACGCGGACGAAGTCGCGGGCACGGCTAGTCTAAAATATAAAGCCTGATTTAAATGAGAGTTACAAGTAACGCCATATTTATGCTACCAAGTCTTGCTATGAATTTACTACATATTGATAGAAAATTAAGATTATTTGTTATGACAAAGTTATATAAAATTTGAACTAATAGAGAAGAAAATGCATTTATAGACGAGGCGTTAATCAATCAGTAATCTCTACTTTGAAATACTTACGTCTGTTAAGTTTATGTGTAACGCAGTACACATTATACACTGTGAATATCTGAAAACATTGTACAAATTGGAATAACTAATTTCATTATGTTAAGTCGAAGTAGCGTAATGGCTAACGCACGAATCCCAGACTCAAAGGGCGCGGGTTCGATCCTGGCCGAAACGCATGCACCATTTAAGCAGTTTTCTGACCTAATGTGCATTGTTACAATTAATTGATGTAATATTAATACCAAATAGATAAGAATTATTACTTATAATAATAGGCACAACATTTTGCACGCCCTAGAGGCAAAAACCTGTGACCTTATCGAATAATCCTATGATGATTTGATTTGACAAATACACAACTTATCGTTAAAGCAACTTGAATCATTGATGCCCGGTTTCTGAGGTTACCAGTTATGAGTTCAATAACAATTGATTCCATAAAGTTATGTAATAGATAAACTTAGGTTAACTGTTAACCTACAACTAGTACCAAAATTCGCCACTAGATGGGTCTATTTAAGTAGGAATATGTAATATTTATTTACATTAAACAAAAACGTCAAACCAGAGATATGGAGTAGATAAACGCCTAATACTGGTCAGTGAGGTTAAACCTAGTTTCACTATCGTACGATGGTGTGTTCAGATATGCAATTTTATAAGTTATTAAACCGATAGCGCTAACGAATAGATAAACTACAGTTAAAAGTACCACAGAAACCGGGCATGAGACGTCTAGTACTTTAAGCACATAAATTACTTTAGACATGGCGCATAAAACGACGTGTTCGAGAGGTATAAAACGACGGCCTGATGGGGAGAGGGGGCAGTCAAGCGAGAACCACGATCAAGGCGTGACGTGTGTACAATCGGGAATCTAGTAGTGACGGACTTTGCGCGGTTTATTGAACTACGACCTTCTGAATTACGTTTGGATTTATTGTGTTCGGTTATATTTGTACCTGTGTTATACGTGTTTGTGTTCTAATAAACTCTATAATAATTCCAACAGCATTTTAATTCAAGTCTCGCAATTCGTCACAATATGGAACAATATACCACCATCCTTAAGACAATCAAATCACTTTTCGCAAGAACTTAAAAAACTACCTCTTAGATGAGCAACGGAAGCTAGAAAACATCAATCTTTCTATATATTAAGATTATTATTATGAATATTATGATTTTGTCTCCTGCGTCAACAACACTATTCTGTTTATAAATAAGTACTATGCATTTTTTTTTAATTTAATGATGCACAAATCAAATTACAGCCATAGAAATTAAAATAATAAATTACTAACTAAACAAATCTGGATGGCAATTCAAGACAGGTGCATACAGAAAAAAAAAACATTCAACCGATCAGGTGTAAACACTTGTGTGTTGTATACATACACACATACGCACGCGAACACGCGCTCGCGCACACACACACGCTATTATCTAATAGATCTATTGTATCATTAAACACTGGAAAGCATTATTTAAGAATATTTTTCATATATATCATATAGCAACTTTATTGAATATTTTATCGGTATCCCCACAATATGTTTCTAATTTGCTCAGTACTAATTATTATTATGTTTATAGTAATTATATGTATATCTGTGTATGTAATTTATTATTATTCACAATATGTCTATATATTTTTTTATTATTATATATTCGCTCGAAAAAATCTAAAGTAACGCACTAGTAAATTAAAAAAATAATGAGCGTCCTTTTAAAATACAAATTTTGAACTGAAACTTATTATTTTTGGTCTATAAAATTATACCGTAAAGAGAAAATAATCGTTTTTGGCGTTTTTTGAAATCTTAAACAAATTGGAGCGACCTCGTAAAATTTTTTGAGCTGTCCTTTGGAGTGATTTCTAAAACATCAAAAACTAACCTTTTTCACTGCGCCACCCTAATATATATATAACAGTGCAACTTCCGTCCGTCCTAGGGTGCAGTTGAAAACTAGCGTCAGGCACCTGTCACCTGGTACTTGCTGAATTGCACTATTTGATACCATCGCGAGACTTTTTTTGTATATGAAGAAGACGCTATGTGAAGACCAAATAAACGTTTTTTCTTTATTTCTTTCTTTTTTCTTTCAACAACAAACTACTGCCAGCGTCCACAACTACTACCAACTACTGACAGTAAGTGTACAAATTGTGCAGGACCGTCTGGCTGATTGCGATAGTACAATAAATATAGTACTTACCACAAAACAAGCGAGCGAATTGTTAAGCATTTTTAGCGATAACAAAAATTGTAAGGCTATGAAATACTATTATAATATTGTTGCTGATAAGTTTTATTAACATACAAGCTGTGCCCGCGACTTCGTATGCGTGGATATTTTTTTCGCGATACCCTAATTTTAAAAGCCTAAGTTACTCCTTATAATATCAGCTATTTCTCAGTGAAAGTCCCGTCAAAATCGGTCCAGTCGTTTCAAAGATTAGCCGGAACATCCAGACAGACAAAATTCTAAAAAATGTATTTTCGGAATCTCCTGGTCCGAATTGTCGCCCCTGATTTTTTCACGTTTTTTATTTTGATATTACAAACAGACACGTTAATTTTATTTATCTGTGTAGATTGAAAAAACCCCTATCGTGAAAAACTTAGAACTAGCTATTACTCCCGACTTCATGTATTACAAAAGCTCGTAATATCAGCTTTGTGCAGTCATTTAAGCTTATTTTGATTGATTTTGGATGCTGAAGCCGATTTCCGTACTTTAATATTGTTACGAGTTGCAGGACTCGAATTAAAACGCCGTTGGAATGATTATAGAATTTATCAGAACTATACAAACACGTATAACACAGGTACAAATATAACTGAATTCAACCGGGCCAAACGTAATGCACGATTCAATAACACGCGCAAAGTCCCTCACTAAATAGATTACCGAATGTACATAAGTCTTGCTTCGCTTGTGGTTATCGCTCGACTGCCCCATCTCTCAATTGGAGCATTGCTTTATACTGTGCAAATACAATATGTCTGCTCGGCCGCGTGGACTGAATTTCCTAGAATCACACCTGGCTAATGACTAACATAAAAGATTACAATACACAATGGGCTGTGTTTCTAATTACAAATTATAACACAAAGTAAACAAAAGCAGTCCAAATGCCGAAAAGGTAATAAAATTTCTACAGGTATGCAGGTGTGAATTTGTGTTTTGTCGGCGTTCAGGTTGTAACAATATTGGAAAAATACTCTGTGGATTAAAGTTTTGTTTTCAGTCCTAAAATGTTGTGCAAGTAAAAAAATATATATATTATTACTACTTTTTACTTGGTACAATTGTCTTTCAAATAATTGAGTGTTTCATGTAATCACATATATCAATCTCATTGAACGTCGTGTCTTCTTTTCTGCGTCTTTCCAAGCAATTGATACAAATTGGTTGAACTGTGTAATTCACTTTTAATGATATTACACGGTTCACTTCTGTCTTTCATTTTGGATGAATAAACCAGGTGACTTTTTTTTGATGTTTTTTTTATTGCACGAGTTCAGCAGACAGGCATACGGCCCACCTGATGGAAAGCGGTTACCATCGCCTATGGACATTTGCAACACCATAGGTGCTACAAATGCGCTGCTGCTCTCTTAAGGGAGACTGGAACCTGGTCACTAATGCCGGAACACAACTCAAGGTTGTTATGGCGACATACTCTAGAACAGGGGTGGTAGCCATCCAGTCGGCCAAACACCCTACCACCTGGCTGTGGGTTGTTTTGTCGCCTCATATGACAGGCCGCCCAGCCGCAGGAAATTGTATTCTTTCTCCGTTCCTGCACGGATAAAACCGATTAATTTAAACAGATAAAATAACAATTCAATGTCAAGGAAAGTCGACCTCTATGGTTGAGTGGGCTTAGCCTTTGCCTAGCTCATTGTAGTATAAAGTCACCGAGTTCGATTCCTGACATGGTAAATTTCGTAAACAAATTCTCCGTTTCGCGGCACGTTTTGTGACATTCCAATGCGTACAGTATTTTGAAATCCTTTGCAATGCTTATATATTAATGAACTTATATATGAATGCTTATATGCACAGTTCGTGTAACCCAGTGACTTTTCTAAGAGTGTACAAGAGCCCTTAGCGTAGATTTCAATAGTAAAATTCATTCTTTCCAGCAAGAAGAGCATCATCACCACGAAGACCATCATCACCATGAACCAGGCATGCCCTTCGACTTCTCCTACAATGTCAACGAGAATGGCAACGATTATAGCCACAACGCGATCTCGGACGGTGATGTCACGCAGGGGGAGTACCGAGTGGCCCTCCCCGATGGCAGGACGCAAATCGTCAAGTACACAGCCGACTGGAAGAACGGGTTCAACGCAGAGGTATGGAAAAAAAACAATGTCATACTAAGCATTTTCAGTAGTCATAAATAGTTGTTACACGAGAGGTGAAGGTGACCTATTTAGGCATGAGATGGTTATGAATAGTCGGATTGCCTAAATAGGCCTTTCACCCGAGGTTAACAGTCAGATTTTCATTTCCAATATAAGGAAAGTAAATAAAAACGGTTTAGTGAAAAAAACAACTAATGAAATCAGACCTTAAATCTGATAAAACGTGAAGTCATTTTTATCTGTGGCATTTTTACCGGCCAGTATTTTTTTGTCACTGATGACAGTAAATATTTAGCTCAAATTTGTGTAAATTAAATTAGGGTGATGCCCCATTAGCATCAGGGTGAACTTTAAAGAAAGCGCCAAAAGTTATTATAAAGTATTTTAGTTTTATAAAATTAAATATAAAAAAAATCACTAAGCGTATTATTTTCAAAGTAAATCACTCTTCACGTTTTCACGTAACAATTCTTTGAGGTTATATTTGCTAAATTATTTTGTACTACGTAAATAGTTGACGTTTTAATACTGTACTACCGCCAAAAATATTTTTTTTTAACTCGTCATACTTCAGCTCTACAACAGCTACATTCATACCACACCCTTTGTCTACATCATGCCATTCTGGGCGGTTTTTGAACTGTTATTTATAGCTTTCAACTGGACACTTGCTCAATTATTCTCTTATATGAGATAGTTCTCCTTACCTCTACTCTCCATAAAATTTATATAAGGTAGATTTTTTATTTGGGAAATCAGTAAAAAAATGTGGATCAGCTCCGACGCACGACTGGAGTTTACACCTTAAGTACGACTGGCGGTTATAAGACCATCTAGAAAGAAATATTTATTTCCAATTGCGAAACACATAATACAAACAGATTACAAAATATATTACATACAAAAATTAAATGCCGCAAGTTTAGAAACTAGGTTGGCACTCCGTGTTTTGCTGTGCCCAATTTTCAGTGCCCACCTCCAAATCACATCATAAGACCCCAAGTATTTAGGTAACCTTCAGCTATTACATGAATAAAACACAACATATAAGAATTATACAATACCCTACAAACCTATACCCTATCAAAAACAATTAAAGAAACACCTATCCTAAAGAAAGCACACTATTTAATATTAACATATTTAAATTATGACTCTGGCGTAAGAGCCTAGCTGCCAAGCCATAAATACAAAGAAGAAAAAATAATAATCTATGCTAACATGTGATTGCCACCGTATTTTAAAGCGCCGTACATATATTATTTATGATATTATACTATTTCATTGCATTAAAGTTCGAAATTGTATAATAAAAAAACAAAACGCTTGTATTAGTTCAATCATAATTTTCCATATCTGGGGCGTTATATGAAAATCGATTCTTAAGGTGTAAAGTCCAAAAATTTGAAATAGAGCTAAAAAAATACTTTAACCTTCTTAAAGAGCCAAATTTAATATTATTTTTTCCACGAACTGCCATCAAAATTGCCGCGCTGTGAAAAATGTTTGCCTAGTTCAAGAAAAATACAGATAATTCATAAACTATCCAACGAATGTACTTCATTTAAAAAGTAATCGATTCTGTAATAATCTATGCTTATATTGGATACAAATCTAATTAGTGTGTTGTGTGTGTTTCAAATTCTTATAAGACAACACACATATTCACTTAGAGCGTCATAAAAAACTGCACAAACAAGTTTGAAATAATAAAAAAAATGTTATGCCCTTTATAGTTATGAAAAAATAGTTACCAATACTAATAAGTAGTTTTATTCCAGTAATTTAATTTATACATTCAAAATGACTTTATTTCAAACCACCGCAGACAGACGAAATTTTCCATGTCAAAATGGGGCTTGTTCAATCGTCAAGCGTGTAACGTTTATTATATATCAAAACCAAGATGGTTGTATCGTCTCTTTTATTCTAATACAAATTCTATGTAGTTAGAGGGAAAATGCATGAGTTTCAGCGTTCATTTCAGTTATTTGTATTTGACCACAAATTTGTGGTGGTGCCGTCTTAAAGGTTAAATGAGAAAATTGTTTCGGAGAATATATCCGTTGAGTAGTTTTTGAGATATGGGGGGTATTTTTTGTTGTGAAAATTTTGTTGTGCGGCGGACTGTTATTTGGGACTGTCCTTCCGCAATGGATATACTGATTCATAAATATTGACACCAATATGTGTATCGGGCTAGGTTAAGCTAGAACCGGGCCTTAAAGCAAGCTCATCCCAACCGAGAACACCAAGTGAGCGGAAAATCATCAATCACGATTATGTCGATGGTTTGCTGCTGGGGTGAGTTTGTGAAGTATCTCTTTATTGGCCGGGGTTCTAACCTAAACTAACCCAACTGTTATGGTTAACAAACTGTAGTAACACATATTTAGAAAACAGATGGCGCTGTAAGAAAGTATCGGTTAACGATGAAGTCACCTATACCCTGTCCAACGGTTTATTTCACTTTTGACAGGTCAATCAATTTATTTTACACTTTATTAATTAGGGATGCCCTAAAGCAGTGAAACTGTAGTAACACCTACTTAGCTAAAAGATGGCGTTGTACGAATGTGTATATAAACGATACAATCTATATATACCCTGTCCAACGGCTTATTTTACTTTTGACAGGTGGATGACGGATCAATTAGTATTGTCCTAATGCGCTACCGACTCGATTTGTTATAAAAATCGACTTCACTTATGAATAAGTTTTAATCAATTATGTCGCGAACGCGACTATAACTTCAAGCATAAAACGTCAACCTGACACAAGATAAACGATACATCAATTTTTGAACTACACTTTTAAATATAGACGGCTTGTAATCTTACAATTAATAAATTTGTTATTCACAAGTAACTAGCGCCTATGATTTCCCACTGCCAACTCTGGAAGCTCAAACAATTTTTTTCTTTAAAGTAAATAATTTTTATTTTCAAATCGATTACTTTCTATTTATTAACGTATAGTGTCGATGGTTTAATACTCTGAGAGTTACATAACTCACAGAACATCACTATCACGTCACCCACAACAGTAAAGTACGACAATTATGTCATTTGTTTCACGTGGGCTTTACTGTCAAGAAATATGTAACTTGATAGACGTGGAAACGTCAAAAGTAAAATAAACGCTTGGAAACATGATAGATGCTTTAATGTATGTATTCTCTTTTCCAGGTCTCGTACGAAGGAGAAGCTTCGTACCCTGATCAAGGTCAAGGATACGGCAGCGGACCAGCCTCAGGAGGCGGCTATCAGTACTAAGTCTACCCTAGACCAATGTTCAACATGATCTGAACCGTTTATATGTAATGTGGCTGATTCCTATATGATTACTAACCATCCTTCTACCCTACCATTGGTAGAAAATTAACATTACTTCATGGGCCCAATTCTGCTATTACTGTCGCTTCAAAATCGCCGGGCAGTATAGTATCAATCGTAGATTTGCCTGATTTCGGTATTCTATTAATTGTAATGGCGTGCCAGTGGCATGCCAGTCTATCATTATAAATATTTATAAGAGAATACTCGTAAAAAAATGGTTAAAATTTTGGTTGCCTTTCAATATTTCGTTTCGGCACTAATGCCATTTCATATGAATACCATTTTTTTTCTACTACTATTCCGTCGCGTCGATATCGCGGTGTTGTGGCTTTAGTAGAATACGAATTTTTGACACTCGCAATGAAATCTTACTTTGAATATCTTCGCAACGCCCCAAGAGCAGAATTAGGCCCCAACTCTATCTATACTAGTATTATAAAGAAGAAAGATTTGTATGTTTGTAACGAGAAAACTCAAAAACTAATGGACCGATTTCAAAAATTCTTTCACCATTCGATTGCTACACTATCCCTGAGTAACAGGCTATATTTTTAACTGGAAAAATTTGGGGATTCCTACTAAAACTTCAACAATGTAATGTATGTATGTATACCTTGTGCACTATAGCATGGTGCAAGTGACACATGGGTGACACTGACATTAGGCGAACTGTTACTTTCCCACTTTTGAAATTTGCCGCGATTTTTAAACATGATTTAAAACCATTTTAACTGCACCCCAAATATCACCGTCATAAAATACAGAATTCTTAATTGAGGAATTGATCTTGGTAAATTATTTACCCAGCCAACGTGTTATTGTCTACTAATAACATCAAATTCAATGAAAAAAATAAAATATAGTGCTGTTCGTGTTACGTATTTTTTTTTAAGTTTATGGCTTGGCAACTAGGTCTTTAAGCCAGGCGCAGTGGTATTATAGGCTACAATCGACGCTATTCAACGGAGTTCTTGTGATAACTCTAACGGCCACATTTGACTATAAAGTTCACTTTTCTCACAAAAATACATAATTACGACCAGAAAACTATCAATATCCTACAACTATTGTTCATTTTTGAGTAATGTTACACATTTTTAGAAAATAAAACTGCACAGCACAACATCTCCTTTCAGTTCCCGCCAAAAACTCCTCGTGTAACATAAAACCACAGGATTATTTAGTGATGGGAAATATTGTATTATTTATACAAAAAATAAGTTTACGTATTGTATTGATGTATACGTCTATGCAGATAAATAAAATTGAAATGTTTCTTTGTAATTCCAAAATGACAGCTTCAAGGTATCAAAATTGCACAGATGACATATATGGAATTTATGTCCAAGGAGACGGATACGCCTTCATACAGTCTTGGACCCAGATTGTAAATTTTTGTTATGTTTTGACACTTTTTTATAATTGTATTGGGCTTAATTATTTTGAATGATTTAATTCATCGTGTGGCGCAAGTGTTTTCATATTATTAATTGTTCAAATTCGGTCATATAAATCCATTATGGTAATCGACAACTCACTTTATTTGTGGCCTTATTTTTAAGATTTCTCGTCTTCCAGATATAATTTAGGTCCTTTTGCAATAGAAAAATATAACGCTTTTCTTAAGCCATATCTCAGCTCATTACATTCCTTTGGCCCAGAAGTCCCCGTCTTCTTTCTACCGATGATAAGGTATGAAGAATGTATAGTAATAAGTAGGAATTCGTTATGAAGTATGATGATTGAAATGTGTTGTTTTAAAATTATTCTAATATGCCATTTTAAGTTACCGTCAAAGTGCAAAACTCAGTTCTAAACATTCTCTAATAAAAAATAGTCCGGAGTTTTTCAAAATGTATGTGATACAACACTAGGCTAGTCTTGAGAGCTCGGTGAAAAAAAAATGTTCTAAATCAACACCAAACCACGAGTTGTTCGTTTGTTTGTATAAACATTGCATAATTTTTTCGCTATAAGATAATTTGGAATTTCTTAAACTTTCATGGTGTAAGTTACCATTATACATAAGAATTAAATTGTGTAAAATATTTTATTCATGTATTTATTTCAGTTCAAAGATTTTAAATTTTCTTTTTTTTTCAAAAAGATTATAAAAAAATAATAAATAATTGAACACATTAATTGATCAAGGGGTTATGTAAAATTTTACGTCGAATGAAGGTATACACAAACCAATTCAGACCTTAAAACAACACTGTTTAAGCTCAGTTTTTGGAACAGTTAAAAATATAGATTAAATTATATTCAGATAATATTGTTACACTCTCAGTGTTTACCAATTGTAACATGTCCCCTTTATCTACTCATGTCTTTAATTATTGTTTTTTAAAAGAACATATAAAATATTCATTGAAATGTAAAATATTCGATTAAGATTAACGGAGATGATTTAAGCAATAGCTGACATAAATGAAACTACAGTGTTGCTATTCCAGTCAAAAACACATGTACCTATTATTTTTCGCACCCTTAAAATCATAGACCTAAATGAAAATTCTGAGTAATTGGATTTAAATATCCATTACATAAAAAAAAGGTACAAAATGGTCTAACTTTATATTTTTAACTAGGTGATGCCCGCGTATAAAGCTTTTTTAACTATCCCACGGGAACTCTTAATTTTTCGGGATCAAAAGTCGGTCCAGTCGTATCGGAGATTAGCCGGCACAAACAGACAGACTAACAGAGAAACATAAAATTTAAAAATAATCTAAATTAGTTCTATTTCACTTCTTACCCCCCTGACTCGGTTTTTAGCATTTTTTTTTTCATTGTACAGAAACTCGACCTCTACAGTTTTATTATATGTATATATTAGGTCTCTATGATTCTAAGGGTGTGATTTGGTTGACAACTAAGTTACATTTTTTTTAATTTTATAACTTTTGCTAGCATTAAACGTTTCTGGCATAATTTTTTAAATTATTCGAATATAACATAACATTTTTCAAGTTTCTAAGCATATAGAATATCCTTCGAAATGTTATTCGTTAATCTGGTAACCCTAAACACCTCTGTCACATTTTACATTCGAAACGTATATATTATTGGTTTAAAATGTAAAATAATTGTAGGAGATGTATTACTTGTAAGCGAGAATTGTGCGAGGGAAGTGTCACCTATGTTATGACATGTCAGTTTTCAAACTACAAAAACTCACTCTTAATGTGTCAGTAAAAATCTACAATTTGAATCCAACTGAAAGGACATTGCCTATTTTCAGTCCACCATTAAATCTGATACCTTAACAAAATATATCACTGAAACCTAATATTTTTATGGTATCATAGTAAAATTATTCTATTCTTTTGTAACTCAGAATAGGACTCACTGAAGCATATTTTTGTTTTCCTCTATCAACATCGATGGTTTGTAATCCTGACTTACATGTTTATATTGACTGACATCTTTACTCTTCAGTTCAATTTTCAATAAATCAAAATATTATTGATTGTTGAACTGACTTGTGTACCACCACAAATAAAATCTTTACTGACACGATTGATGTACTGAACTACTGTGGCTACAAAAAGCATACTTTTTGCAAATAAAAATCTATGAAAGTTGGCCTCTGCTAACCATAGTATGTATTAATAACGAACATCATTTTTCTAAGTAATATTTATAAAATTAAGATTTCTCTTAAACCTGAAAGCAAGGGTTTAAATATTTTTACTGTAAGTATGAATAAAGGCTCAAAAAAAAGAAGTGGTATGTATTTTTGACCAGACCCATCCATTCTTATATATTTCAATGCGCTGAATACGAATCTGGGGTCAGTTTGGTCCATACACACTCGATGTTTGGAGAGTGTATGGACCAAACAAAAAATGTGGTCTGTACTTTCGACCAGACCCCATCCATTCGTATGTATTTCGATGCGCTGAATCAACCTGGGGTCACTTTGTCAGTCAGTCAAAAGTACAGACCACTTTTTTGGCGGCAGTGTCATTAGTTGAATTTTCTGCAAAATAGTAAAACAATCACAATGACTTCGTGCAATTTTATATGAATCCAAGTCTCCTAACAAACAGGGTAATGTCCTTTAAAAAAAATCTGTAACATAATAAAGTTATGTCAAAATATACTCAAGTAATTAATAAATCACTGCAAGTTGTCTATTTATTTAAGTATAGCGTAAAATATTGCATTGTTAATGGATCAGTCCTTTTGTACCTTATTTTTAATTAAATAAATACATTAATTAAGTAGTGTTTTGTTTTTGTACTTTATCCCAAGCCAAATTTATTTTTTACTCGATTCATTTTTCGTTATATATTTTTGTAGATCTGTATACATGACATTGTATGTGTACTATGTATTATGATTGCCATTATCGCCATTTTGATCTTAATTCATTCTTGGGGTTGGGAGCCATCCATAAAGTAACACGATAAGGGGGGGGGGTGGATGAAGTATGACAAGGGGCGGGAGTGGTCCTAAATTTCGTTTCAAAAACTGATACATTTAAGGTTTAGAACACGACATTTGAACTATTAACGAAAAACTTCAAAATATTTCTAACTTGATCTGTATCAGCATTGTCTAAATTATTAAAAACCATTGAAATGGATATAAAACTAATTACGGAACTGTTGTTATAAAATAAATAAAAAAATGCAAAATATGTGATGTCACAATACGGAGGGCGAAGTCTCACGAATGTGACCAGCTGTGACGTAAATTGTGAACGGCCCCTTGTCTGGAAGAAATCGCTTTTTAGCGATAAGACCGTCATTTGTGCACAATTAGATACACTTTAGTTAGCAAGGTTCTGTATGGTTCTTAAAGAAGCCTACAAACTTACTCTAACTCAATATAAATAACACCGTCAGTATGCAGGTTTATTTTTGTATTACTGTACAATAAAAAGTTGTGATTTGTTGTACCTTGTATAGTATTACACAAATTATAATTCCGATCGGCAAGTTTCGATTGCGTAGCTAAAGCAGATCTATATCCAATATGCAAATAATATATATTGAACTCTATTCGAAAGGGCAAAAGGAATTTTACTTGCTATACATTCTTAGCTCTGTCCCGCTTACAAGATATCGTACACTGTCAAATGTATTAAAATTGGTTTACTGCGCAGGTACAACGGGAAGAATTATTTGTTTTTCAATATTATACCTACATTTTTGATGACATTAATTTCGTCAAAATTGTTACATATTACACAGCATACTAGCGGCTCCGTCAGAGGTCGTCTTGCTCTGAAAATTAAATATCTAAGTCCCGATTCCAACGCCATCTACCGGGTCCAATTGAGAATCTAAACCATTCTCGAATCCACTTGAACACACAAAATGTCACCAAAATCGGTCCAACCGTTTAGGAGTTCAGTCACACACGTACAGAAAAATTATATATATATATATATATATATATATATATATATATATACATATATATATATATATATATATATATATATATATATATATATATATATATATATATATATATATATATATATATATATCAAAACAATATCACCAATAAATGGAAAACCATAATATAGAATAAGGACAACAATAAAAATTACATTGGTTTTTGTTTATAAGAATAATTTAATGAGTATATGAGGATTATTTACATTTTTACACAGTTACAGTTCCACGGCAGCGAGCGAGAAATCGGCGAGTATCAGATATTCACACAAGATTGTATACTCGCGCTGCCCACTTCCCTCGTCACTTACGTGCTTCATGACATATAATTTAATACGGGCTCGCATCTTATAATAAAATCAATTTGTTGAACATCTTGACATATTGCTTATCTACGGTATCGTAGAGAGAAAATATTGGACAGAGATGATGTAAGATTATTATTTGCAAGGCATTAGTTTAATAAAATAGCCTTGCATATATTTTTTGTCTTGCTCTGCGTATGAAATTTTTATTTGGGGCACTCTTGGTAGCGACTGTAAATTTGGATATTACACGCTTCAACCGAATCTAACAAGCTGATGCTCGTATTATACCGATCAATCAAGTTGAATCAATTTGGTTGAAAAGCCTGAAAGGTACCGACGACATAACATGTACATTGAATGACTCAATTTTATTTTTACATAAATCACTTTGGTTGCTTCATTCAAATCGAAAGACAGAAATGAATCGTCAAATATCACATTAATTATTGCTTATCTATTTACTTAAATAAATATTATTATACACAAAACTTAATTATTCCGCTCCTTATAACATAGTAATGAATTATTATAATAAAATGCATTATTGTAAAAACTGAATTGTTGAATTATTTATTTTAATTATTGATGGCAACCCAGCCGTCATGGCCGTCGGGAAGTTTTATTTGTATCAGGCGCACCGTCGAACCATTCTCATCGTTCGACAATACCTAAAAAAACAACAATTTTAATTATGATTTAGATATTATACGACTTTAGGAACATAACTTCGAGATTCGATTGTAAAATAATTTATTTCTTTTTCACAGTCACTGCGTTTTTTTTTTAAATGCCTATCTGATTTCCCAAAAATCATTGAAAAATGAATACCTCGAAATCTAAAAATTTTGGTAAAACATACATGGGGGAAATCGGGTATCCCTGCATGTAATTTAACTAATTTTTTTTTGAACGTCACTATTCTGGGCATCCTGTATTTTTACCACACAAATAATAGTAAGGGAGCCCAAGATGCTAAATGTGGAGTTACTCGAGCGTCGCTGAGACCTTTTGGATTGTGAAGATTAGATGCTAAAAATAAAAAAAGGTTATATGATGTATGCCCTTTCACTGGTGGGGGGCGTGTACAGATTTTCAAAAAAAAGTCGCACAGAAATACTCAAGCGCGTCAGATATTCAAAAGGGATGTTAAGTAAACCCCAAAGGAACTCCTATTCAAAAGACTGACGATTTGGACGCGATCAAAAGTCATGACCGATTTTTGAAATGCAAAAAAACGTAACATTGAAATACTCGAGCACGAGCCGATTAATATACAGCCGGTTCAGCTTCATGCCCTTGTCGTGCTGACCCATAATCTGACAATTATGTGGAAGAATTTCCTTAATCTGACGGTTTGAAAAAAAAATTGAAATATAAAAAATACCCTCACTCTATATGAAGGGTTAATATATGGTGGGGATACATAATAGGGTGCAAGGTTTCTCCCCTTATATTATTCTGCCACGCTCGAGTAAATCCCAAAATCCCCGCTTGGCCTCCCCTACTATAAATTGAATAAGCACACTCACCCCAGTCTGCTCGTTGAGATTATCTGCAATGCATAAAAAATAGCTTATTCCGACACAGTTTTCACTAAAACGATAGCTTAGATTATTTTTAAATGTTGCGGTACTTTTTGTCGCGGGAATTTGAAGTCAAGCGTAGACGAAGTCGCAGCCATATCCTAGTAATTACATATAATAATAACAACTAAACTAAGTCCATATAGTCTAAACAACTGCCCAACAAAATATAGAGACGAGTCGAAGCCAACCTGATTTGAAGTAATACAATGAATGAGATGTTGTTTATGACTATGATGTAGGTATTTGTTATTGAATTGAAAAACGCGATTGCAGCGCCATCTATTCTGCTAAACCGTAAATTCTAAGGAAACGACGTCGTTTATCGGGATAAAAAGTACCCTGAGTTGCGCCCCGGATTATAAGCTAGGTCTTTGTCGAGTTTCATATAAATCCGTTCAGTAGTCTCCATGTGAACAGTAAAGACAAAAATTCAAAAAATTGTATTTTCGGAACCTGCTGGCCCGAATTAGCCCCCTGATATTTTTTTACACTTTTAAACGCATTGTACAAACTCGAACCATTTACAGATTTATTAGAGTAAAGATTTTTAAAAGTATTTAAATAATTGAATACTTACTCAAATTTAATAAAACATCTTCGCCTTCTTGTAAAACGTTCAAACCTGATTTAGCTGGAATTAAAATAAATATAGTATGTTTTTAATCTGTATTAAGGGCTATGATTCTACTGATACATACAATAACATTTTCTTACCTGTAGTCACAAAATACTTTGGTATATCATCGTCCTCATTTTTATCTGGAAAATATAAATGGTTACTAAATAAAAACTCAATCTATCTGCGTGCGTGAAAAAGAACGAAATCCATCTATGAGTAAAAAGAACAAAATTTATCATGAGTGAAAAGAACAATACTTATCATAAAAAGAAGAAACCTTATCATGAATGAATTTATCCTAATAAACAAATATGGCGAGTTTGAACTCTGGCAATAAAAGCCTGCACAACTTAGGCAGTTTTTTTGACTTAATGCGCATATAGTTACAATTATCACGTCTGGCGGCGAAGGAAAACATCGTGATGAAACCTGAACATCGAGGTAGCCGATGTGTCCAACCCGGAAGTGTAACCACGCCTTTACGACACAACCGGGAATAAATCAAAAAAATAAAATTACCTTGACCCTCTAATACTAATTCTTGAGTACTTTCAAATATCTGAAATAGACAAAAAATATTACAATAAGCATTATTGACTGATAGTGAAATAATTTACGATACAATTTTCGTCTAAACCGATTTCCATTACAGCGACCGTTATATATTGTGATTGTTTAACTTTGATTTCAGAACCGTTCAATAGCTTGCATAACAAGCCATTATTATAACAATTATAGGTAAGATTATATAAGGTTGGTAAGAGAGGTTGTTTTTTCGTGATACCATGGATAAAAATAATTTAATAATAGATTATGTTACATATAAAGCCAAAATTTGCTAAAAGAGGAGGTAAAATGAAATTTAACCCTGAATAAGAAATCTTACTGTGAATAGCATTTAATGTAACATGAATCTATTCTGGACAGAAATAATAGAATATCGGACCCCGGGGTCCGCATTGCAACTTTGGAACATGCTATGTTTTACAGCTATATAATATCACATTAAAACATGTCACAGAACGCACAAAGTGAAAGAGACAAGCGGACCTTGAGGTCCGAAACGGACAAACAGGGACGTTACTTAAAGAGACAATATTAATTATTTACCGTTGCAGAGTCGGCTTCAGTTGTTAACTTATACTCGTTGCCGTTGTCTTCTATATAATGTGTTGCCGTCGTCTGGGATTAAACAAAAAAAGAAAATAACATTTTAGTAAAAGCAGGAAAGGATAATGGTATAAATGACAATAGTAAAAATATATAGTTTAAAAAAGCTTGAAAGCGGCTAGATTATTCATGACTTACATTTTCGATAGCTTTTGTGACACGAGGCTGGTTAACAACTATAGATTCCGCCAGGTGGCCCTGTGGAAAGAATTACAAATAATACACGTATTCTTCCAATAGCCGCCATAGCCTTTTGAAAAAAATATTAGACAATTGGCTATAATTTAAATCTAGTTAAAACAACAAAGAATCACTTTGAAAGAAATATACACATATGAATTTTGTTTGACCACCAATGACAACATCACATATTAAAATACGAGATGTGCTACATTTTGCGTCAATATGATGATAATATTTTACTCGAGCCTAGATAAATTTTAGAACAAATATTACTTAGGAATATCTTTCGATGTATCCAAAGCATATGATACCGTCTCTTTCCCTATATTTGTAAAAAAATGAACCAAATTAGCATTAGGGAACTGGTGCTGAAAATCTTCAAAAGTCACTTAAATAAAGAAGTATGAAATCTTGAAGCCATAATTGATCAAAACTGGCGATGAAGTTAGTCATGATTTACACATTACTTTTGGAATGCCTCAAGGTAGTGAACTTGGACCTACGTTGTTTTTATTACATGTAAATAATCTCTGTAAACTATCTCTAACTGCAAAATTTTAAGTCATGTGCATGATACGCCTTTATCAATTTGTTATACTATTAGACAATCGGATCAAGTTGCTAAATTTGCCATATTGGCTGTCATGGTTTCAAATAATCTACTTACATTAAATACTGATAAAACTAAATTTGTACTCCTTTCTTCTAACATCTCTACTATCCTCAGAGTCCTTAACAATTCCTGCTCACAATTATAAGTTTAAACAGTCTTCAACTTCAATACATGTGCTTCTTTAACTCATGTGGATCGTGTAAGTTATCATAAATTTATTTATATTTTCAAATTAATTAAAAATACGGTCATAATATAGAAATATGACTTACACTAGTGTTCATATGCATGTACAATAGCTGTTTCCTCATAAAACCAGCACCGCATGTGAAACACTCGTAAAGTTTCTTATCGCTATGTGTAAATCGATGTGTGTTACGATTGTCCGGAGAATTGAAGGATTTGCCACATATCTGTAAGATAAAAAAATATTTACTCGATTTCGGTTTACCTATTTTCAGGGGTATGGATAGTATACCAACCATGCTTGGTCAAGGCGGGTTACACAGGTCGGTTATCTGAGGGTGTATAATCAAGTCTTTCTTTACTGGGAGCCGTTTTACCGTTCCTTTACTTAACTTCTAATGATGAATTGTAATATTAGGATAAAAGTGCTGAGAGATAGACTAGGCTGTTTGTGATGTACGCTGTAATTGCATGCAAATATTATGTTTTACCATTTCCTTATTTTGACAATGTTTTCGACATTTTTAATATACATTACAAAAAAAGGTAAAATTGTATTAGTATTTATTTTTTCTATCAGAGTACAAAGTTAACACGCCAGAAGCCGCGTGAAAAGCTAAACTGAAGACACGAAGTGGACTAGACTTACCTCGCATACATAAGGCCTCTCTCCGCTATGTATCCTAACGTGCTTCTTATAATGCTCGGGATACACAAATGTGGAGCCGCACACTTTGCACACCAGGGGGCGCTCGCCAGTGTGCGTCGCCTTTATGTGGTACTCCAATAATCTGAAATTACAAAATCTAAATAATAATAAATCGGATTAGAAACACACACCTTGTCCATCCTCAAGCTATTATAGGTAATGGTTAGTATATATCGGACATCGAAACCATAGTAGATAACGGAAAGGGTATATATAGCAGGGTTTCTAAGTAAAAATTGCCCCCGCGGCGTTTTCTACTTATACTATGGGGATCGTTTTGTAATATAAAATAAAAATAATTCACCCAAGTTTTCAGCTTTCTATCTTAGTATTTTTTGACTTTTTTTGTTTTTTCTTTTCAACAGTAAAATTACAAATTAACACATGGCGATTTTTTTATCAATACTTAGGAGCAAAAGGCATAAAATAATATTTTTATTGTAATTCCCGGGTGAAAATTTGATTTTTTAAAAATAAAATAAAGCAAAAATATTTTTATCTCGAGTTTTTGAAAATTATATATCATCATTTTTTTCTGAATATGTGTTTTATAATTCTTTCTACACGTGATTTTTTTCAATTTTTTTGAAGTGGTGGAACAGTGTCAAAAAAAATAACTATTTTTTTTCATAACCTTGTGTTCTATCGAACTGATATTATTTTGATTTTTAACCGATTACGAAATTTATTATGCCAGGAATCGAACCTGGGACTTTTGCGTCACAATAAGTTAGCCCGACAATGACTTAGTCCACCAACTAGTCAAGCTGTCGGGTTACTTCACTTAATACGGACATCTTAATAAATTTCTTGACAACACCGCCATGTACATTAAATAACCTTAGTCTATTGTTACTGGATAATGGTGGCATTTGGGTAATTATCGTTGCTGTTCCTTACAGCTTTACAATGTAGGCGTTTCTCTTCGGATATTATACTAAAATATGTCAGCCATATTTTGCAGGCCCGAAGGGGGTCTGGAACCTGACCACTAATATCGAAACACTACTGAAGACTTATGGCGGCATAATCCCCTACCAATTTGCTGTGGTTTGTATTGTCGCTTTGTCGCTTCTTACGACAGAGTACAAAACCGCAGGAATTTACATTATTTATCCATTCCTGCACGGAATACAAGTGGGGGCAGTCATTTTAAATGCCTCTTAGGGCCGTCTCGTACGGTGTTACTCTCTTA
This sequence comes from Dendrolimus houi, assembly GCA_039645545.1. Taxonomy (NCBI): domain Eukaryota; kingdom Metazoa; phylum Arthropoda; class Insecta; order Lepidoptera; family Lasiocampidae; genus Dendrolimus; species Dendrolimus houi. The sequence goes on along the minus strand of CM077143.1, from coordinate 11,514,647 downwards.
CAGAATATCGAAGTGCAATGGCTAGCCTTGATCTAATCGTGTTTTGTACGATGAGTGAGAGTTCCAATGGTTTACTTCCTTCTTTCTCTATCCCATCATCCCTATATCATTCTCTCCCAATTCTTCTGTCTCATCCCTCTATCCGAACCCCTTATAACAATATTAATATATAAATACAGTACGAGCGAAATTTAAATGCGTCTTTGAAGTTCGCATACGTCATTGCGATTATAACAATTATAAGATCCACGAGGTAGTACGTACGGAGCTGAAATGGTACAGTCTTGCGATCTCGCTCGCTCACCATACGATCTCGCATGCCATCTCTATCGCACTGCCACCACTCGACTGGAGCTGCGCAAACACACACACAACTAGCTTCACTCGAAACGCATTTAATTTTTGCACGTACCGTATTTGGTACGAAGGCCTGGAACCGGTTTAAGATTGACCGGTTTTAGTCAGTCAATTATAAGAGATTTTAGTCAACCTAGTTCGTAAACCCTAAAAAGTATTATATAAATCTGAATAATAATTAACCAGTTTATTCCGCGAGAATTACCTTATATTCCATCTCTATCAACGCGTGTTACCGTGTGCGACTGAAAACTTGCTATACCACATAGCTGCGCTTTGAACGTATACTACAAAAACCGTTCGAAACCGGTATACTTAATGAACTTTTGATACCAAAGAATCGTTTTTCGTCAGCCAATCACAGTCCAGTGCCGGACGTAGGCCTCCCAAAGTCCTCATCCAGCGCAGGGCATCCAGCACTACGTTTACCAGGACTCGTCTGCTCCATCGGCCACCGGTCCTGCGACAAATGCCACCCGCCCACTGCCAACCTTGTTACCCTGTTTCTCTTATGGATAACAGAAACACCCAACCCAGACTTGAAAGACCGTTTTATTGGGCTGTAACCGGTTGAACGATCTCCGGTTCCCAGGCCCTGTTCGTGGCATCACCTTTTCCTCTTGAACTTCTTGGGGCAGTGCTCGCAGTGGTAGCGACGGTCGTCGAGGTGCGTCGCCCGTTTGTGCGAGTGCAGGTTCGAGTTCTGCGTGAAACGAGCGCCGCATATGTCGCACTCGAAGGGACGCTCGCCTGATATATAATAAATTTTATACTAATATATAATGCCCAAGAGTTTGTTTGTTTGCTTGAACGCGCTAATCTCAGAAAGTACTTGTCTGATTTGAAAATTTTTTCGGTGTTAGATAGCCCATTTATCGAAGAAGGCTAGGCTATATATCAATTTTCTTTTAACTATTCCACACGGACGAAGTCGCGGGCAGAAGCTAGTACTAAATAAAAAAAGCCTTTATTCTACCGTCATATTACAAAATTTAGTTCGCATCGAACAAATATATAATATTTTTTATTTTACTAGAATATGCCCGCGACTTCGTCCACACTCGACTTGAAATTTCCGTGGCACAAACTACTGTAGCGTTTAAAAAATAAGCTATCGTACTGTTACGACCTAGTCGCCGACAAAGACAAATTCACACTTGCAGCCCTGTAGAAACACATTTTATTACATTTTCGGCATTTGGACTTCCTTTGTTTGTTTAAAATTTGTGATTAGAAAACAGCCCATTGTGTATTGCAATATTTTATGGCAGTCATTAGCCAGGTGTGCGGATTACGATTTCTAGGAAATTGCGTCGGCGCTTGCCGGGCAGTCATATTTGCATTTGTGCAGTATAAAGTTAGATTTTAGTAAAATCGTGTTTTTTTTTTAAATATGTATTTATATGGCCACTTTGCGGCTTGTACGCTCCGGGGAGATTAAAAACTCACCCGTATGAATCCGCATGTGGTCCTTGCACTCGGCCCTTCTGGCGAAGCCCTTATTGCACACGGAACACACGAAAGGCTTTTCACCGCTGTGAACCACGGCGTGGACCTCCAAATTGTGCTGGGTGCTAAAAGCTTTATCTACGAAATTCAAATATTGAAAAAAATCAAAATGATATTAAAATAGTAAGGTACTAAGACGTTGGTGGAGTTGTTGTTGGTATTATGAATTTCACACCCTAGCCTGTTTAGCTAGATAAAGAAAACATGTAACACTAATTGCCCGTGGCGCTGCTTTCAGCCCCTTCTTCCACCCACCTTCTTTGCTGTGTGTCATTGTGAAAAGACGATCTGTTCATGCTAAATAAAGTATTCATAGAATTCTTATAGTGTTACTGGTGCCTTCCCATAATACTATATCAAAGTGCAATAGTTGTAAATAATTTCTATACTACATAATCCCCCTTATAACACGGTACTCTTATAACGCATTTTCATATTACGCGATTTCAATCCCCAGTATAACACGGGCATTCCCCCATATACCGCGAGTATATTTCTGTACTGTGAAATTTAGAATGATTTGTACAATTCATAATTAGTTTTGCACGTGTGTCAATTGTGTTGTTATAAAATTAAATTAATTTATTTTATTAAAATGTGTAGAAATTTTTCTTAGTGTTCGATTTAAACCCCCTTTAGCGAGAAAAGTTAAACGTGAATAATTTATACGTAAAGTGTTATACGGGGTCGTAAAAACGCGTTATACGGGAATACTCCTACAACGCGTTTTCTTATAACGCGGAATCAATCTACCATGTTATAGGGGGGATTACTGTATTTCTATATTTATAGGCAACTAGTTTCTTAGGCGCTATTCGCCCCCGGAGGATTTACGTCATTGTATGTCGTCCGACAGACAATTCTCCTCCTGTCCCGAACTATAGACAAATGGACATTAACGATGATTACAGGAAGGCCATTGCCAAAATGGCTACGAAATCCCAAAAAACTCACTGCAAATGTTGCAAACGAAGTCTTTGACGCCGGAATGCGTCTTCTCGTGTTGGGCCAAATTCTGTGTCGTCAGGAACGCCTTCCCGCATTGCTTGCACTGGAACGGACGCGGACGGACCTGGAAACATTCCCTCTTACCATAACGTCATCAAGGAATCATTCCCCTTTTATCGTAATGGGGTCATGGAACTATTATCTCTTATCTTAACTGAGTCATGGAACCATTCCTTCCTACCATAACGCGATCAAGGAATAATTCCCCTTTTATCGTAATGGGGTCGTGGAACTATTCTCTCTTATCTTAACTGAGTCATGGAACCATTCCCTCCTACCATAACGCGATCAAGGAATCATTCCCCTTTTACCATAATGGGGTCATGGAACCATTCACTCTTAACTACATCATGGATCTAACCATTCTATCTTAACGGGACCACGCAGCCATTCATTCTATCTTAGAGGGATCATAAATAGACGATTTGTTCATTTTGTGCCATCAATAAAAAATAAAAGCACCAGGTACATATACATTTACTTTAGTAGTAAATTGATATTACTTGTATATAGTTTACTAGCGGTTTCGGAAGACGTTTTCTTGACGTCAGACGAAAAAATAAAAATCTAGAACCCGATTCCAGCGCCACCTACCGGGTCTAATTGTGAATTTAAACCATCTCGGGACCCACCCAAACACATTTTTTTTGTAGTAATAATATAGCCTATTTTACTCACTGGATAATATAGCATTATAAGGGTGAAAGAATTTTTGAAATCAATCCAGTGGTTTTTGAGTTTATTCGTTACAAACATACAAATCTTTCTCCTTATAATATTAGTACAGATGTCAAATTCTAACCAATAATTAGGCAAACGAATATTAGATATAGTACACACTTACCGCATGAGTTTTGAGATGGGCCTGATGCGTGTACTTGCTCGCGAACGACTTGTTGCATAGATGACAGACGTAGGGCCTGTCCCCGCTGTGCACATTCATGTGCTCCGTCAACAAGGTCCGCGAGCTGTACGACTTGTGGCAAACCGAACACTCGTGCATCCGATACTTGTTAGATGACTCGCTCTTAAGGTTCTGAGCGTGTTCCGCTGGAAAACAATCACGAACGTGTATCCCCTAAGGAGCTATCTAGATGGATATCGCTATCTCGCTCCTCGCGCGGTACTACAGAATAAAGAGACAGTGTAAACACTATATAACGACACTGAAGGGACTGTGCATTTTATAGCGTTATATAGAGTTGTTGTTAAATGGAGAAGTCTATTATTTTTGTCTGACGTCTTTTGCTGCACCAGGAATTTTGTTGTATTTTTTACTTATTTTATTCATATCTTGCGATATTGGGGCATCTTGGTGATATAAGAAGTATTTAGAAATTTCGGTATACATGATGACGACAGTCGAATTCATTACGGGTTAGGATGATAAAGCGATAGAACGTACTAATACTAATTTTGGCAAGTTAAAAGGTGCTTTTTATTAGGTACTTAATTATTGTCGTTATTGAGAGTGGGTGTAATGCTATATAGAGTGTATCACTGTATGGAAGGCAAACTAAACCAACCAAAGCCAAGTAATTTGACGCTTAAGGGATTTTGTCGTTAAATCGAGAAACGTTAGTAGAGTTTACACTGTATAAGTATGATATGACTGAGTTTATACTATAATAAATGATTCGAGTTTGTATGATGTGTTTTAAAAAATGAAAAAATCAGGGGGGCTAATTCGGAGCAGCCGATTCCAAAAATACAATATTTAGAATTGTAGTCTGTTTGTCTGTTAGAGCATCATGTGAAAAGGACTGAACGGATTTAAATAGAACTCGACGCAAAGTTAGCTTATATCTCGAATCAACACTTTGGATGAAAATTGTATATCAATTTTCTAAAGTTTTCGGGACTAGCACACAAAAACTATGTTTTGACGGTTTTAAGCGCGGTGTTTATTTCATTTTTATTTCGACGTTTCGGTCACTTGTCAGTCGCCGTGATCACGGAAGGCAAAGATATCAAGTGTCAATGAGTAATGTTAAAGTTTTTATTGAGCCTACCGCCAATTTGTTCCATTTAATTATAATTTTTTGTTGCAAGTTATTTTTTACTTCATGGAAGCCTCATAAGTATATGTAAGGTTCATGTAAGCGATATGAAAAACAGTGTAATAAGGGAGCGTTGTGGATTGAAAGAAGATGTAGTGACAAAAGGTGAAAAATGAATGTTAAGGTGGTTTGGGCATGTAGAGAGAGTGAATGAAAGCAGAATCACAAAACAAGTATATGACAGCAGTGTGAGTGGTAGAGTCGGTGCCGATAGACCGAGACGTACTCACCATGATCAGACATCTTGAAGAAAGGTCAGATAAAAAATAGTTTAAATAAGCGTGTATGATCTATGAAAAGATTAATGAAAGTTCATAAAACGAAAAGCGTTTGTCAGGATCGTGGCAGGTGGAGATCCATCGTCTCTGCCTACCCCAATGGGAAACAGGCGTAACAATATGTATGTATGTATAGAAGCCTAATCTAATTTATCACCACTTCGCAACATATTAAATGTATATGAAATGATTTTTTGTTTATTAGTCATTATTCTTTGATATTACTCACCGATGTGCAAGGTGTATTCACTTCGTTTCCTCATGACGACACCGCACAACTGGCAGATGTACGTCCTCGCGTCGTGCGCACTCTTCAAATGGCGCATCATCGCTTCGGCGTCACTGACGAATCTCTTTTGCTTTTGTCCGTCTGGAAAAAGTTAAATCGTTCTCCTGACGATGTTCCTTCTTCTTCTTCTTATATTAAGGTACGTCAACATCCCTATCTTCTACAAGAACGCCCCGACATTTCTCCTATGGAGACAAAACACTCCACACCACTTCAGTTGCTGAATCTTTACCAAGCACAGGTACGGCCTTGCGTGGAGTACTGCTCTCGTCTTTGGGATGGCTCAGCCGAATACCAGCTCGAGACACTCGAGTCCATAGAGAAGAGAGCTAGGAAGCCGATAGGCAACAACCGACTATTCGACCAGAGGCTTCAGAGCCTAAATCATCGACGTCAAGTCGGTATTCTGTAGGATACACTTCGGAGCATATGCTACGGAATTACACGAATTAATTCCTCCCTCACTGTTTTATCACCGGACAAACAGACGTAAACAAAGCGGAGAAAACGTTATGCTTCCACTTTTATCACAGATACCGCTCAAGAGTGGAACTCTTTACCGTTGTCTGTTTTCCTTGAAAGATACAATCTTCTAAGTAAGCGTGTTCCACCTGACATTAGGCGCAACGTCAGTGAAACGCGAACCTATTCAACATAAGAAAAAGACACCCTTTCTTCTCCTTCGAAGCAACCTCCCTTCCTTCTATTAGAACGCAACCCTTCTCTCCTCCTATGAATCCACTTCACGACCTATTCGTACGAGGACGCCCCTTCTAACCTCCTACGTGGAAGTCACACTTTTATTTACAAGAACACCCCTCCTTTCACTCCTACAAATACACGCCTCGTCTCGTCTCCTACGAGGACATCCTCGCTTCTTCTACGGTCCCCTCCCTTCTCTAAAAAGAACGCACCCTTATCTTCTCCCAGGTCCTTCTTCTTCTGAATTGAAATCAACCATCTTTACCTACAAGGAGCCTACCCTCTCTTCTCTTACGAGGTGGCTTCCTACCATCTCCTTCGAGTACGCCTCTTTGCCCTTCACGTTCGAGGACGCCCTCCCTTTCTCGTCGCCCCAACTCACCTTCCCTGGGCCTCTCGCAGAGCAGACACCTGAACATGTCCCCCTCTTGCGCGACCATCTGCACCGACTGCGAGGTGATCGTCTCACTCTCCTCCTGGCTCTTGCTCTCGACCGACTGCACGCGGTACATCTCGCCGCTCTCCACTTTTATGAAAGCGCCACCTGTCGCGTGGAAGAATAACAATTACACCCTGTCCAACGATTCATTTCACTTTTAATGTACGGCAAGAGTACAACTCCTCTTATTTTGTACTCCCCTCTCGGGCGATTGAGCTATGGGCTCTCGCCAGTGGTGCGTCGCCCTATCATCCACTTAATCAACCCCCATAGGTGGATTGTGTGAAGGATGACATGATGATTTGTGGTGTGACAGAGGACGTTTGCCAGAATAGAGGAGTATCGAAGAAAAAGACATTGTGCCGACCCCAAATTACTGGGATGAGGTGAAAATAAAGAGAATCACGTTAACCCTTAAGACGGAACCACCTCAGATTTGTTGTCCGAACTGTCACACACGGCTAATTGGGAAGCACCACAAATTTGTGGTCAAATATAAATAATTCAAATGAACGTTGAGCTGAGGCTTTCTCCCTCTAACTACATAGAATTTGTATTAGATTAAAAGAGACGATATAATTTTCTTGGTTATGGCGCGGCAATTTTGATGGCACCTTGTAGAAAAAAATAAATAAATTTGGTCCCTCAAAGGGGTAAAAAATATATAATGTTGGCTTTACCCGTTTCTTGGGCGGCCATTATGATAGCGTTAGCGGTCTCTTCGTCACCGGAAACTTGCAACTCAATTTGGGACCCGTCGTTCGAATCTGAAAAATCGAAACGTTGCGAATGTTAAACACGTGGCCTTGTACGAGTCGGTTCCGTAAAACGGAAAGTTCTTCTGTAGCACACATAATGGGTTTTATAGCCCATAAAATTAGTGTCATAAATTTGAGCCTCCATCGATCAAAGAACTGCCGTTGAAACAATGTAAGAAAAAGTTTAAAATATGGTTACTGGAAAAAATTATATACTCAGTTAGTGATTTCCTTAAATATGACAAAAAGATGTTAATTTAATACTAGTTAATATTTTTGGCTTTTGACGTATAATTTATTAATAATAATAAAACTACGTTTTAACGGTTTTAAGCGCGGTAATTTATATGATTTTGTTATTCCGACGTTTCGGCCACTTTTCAGTGGCCGTGATCACAGATGTCAAGTGTCAACGAGTATTGTTCAAGTTTTATTTAGCCTACCGCCAACTTGTTCGTTTTAATTATTTAGTTTTAATTTTGTTTATTGTTATTATTTACTCTATGGGAGCTTAATCTAATTTGCCACTGCTTCGCAACATGTTGGGGCTTGAAGAGAAGAAGCGGCGCAAGAAACTCTTCAGCAAACATGCCTCGCTCTAATAATTTTATATAATATTAAAATGGGTGGAAGGAAAAATAAAATAAATTATCAGTCAAGTTTGTTTGTGTTTCAGTGAACGCAGAAAGAGCTCAGTGTCTTGAGGTCTGGCAGTTGGTTTTTACTGGGTTTGGTGATCGGATCCCAAACAGGTGGTTGTTGCCAACCATCCATTAAATTTATTTCGTTTTTATGACATTGTTCTATTTCTGTTTTTTAATATAACGAATTAATTGGTTTAAGTTTATAATATTAGAATTGTTGTGATTTTTTTTTAATATTGAACATGCACTCAAATGTTTGTATGACCATGTGTAGGTCAAATACAGTGAGAGCGTTTAACTTTGTTACCATCCTATGTATAACTATTACCTGTATTTTTACAAATAAAGATTCATTCATTCATTCATTGAAACTGCATACAGATAACATTACTTTCATTGCGAAGCTGACAAATAGGCAGACAGCTCACCTACTGGAAAGTGGTGACGTTCGCGTATAAACGCTCGCAACACCAGGGCGAAGGCGATTAGGCCCTCCTAATCTAGCTGTAATATTATATGTATGAATCATCTTCCTGTTCAACAACGTAAATATAATAAATATATAACCATTCATATAGTCCTTCGCTAAGCCAAGAGAAATAGCAGGGCTAACTTGGGCCTATTATATAAAAAAAAATGTTGAACAAGCCTTATCGCTTTAAAGCGATCTCTTCCCAGGCAACTCCCTCTAAACTGGGGAAAATATTAAAACACGACAGTGGCGGTCAAAAATTATATAAGGGAACCCCAAAAGTAAAAAATACACTCACGTGCATCATCATCGTCTCCGTCGACATTTTGGACCTCATCCTCGTTGAGTATCCTCAACTTGCCCAATATAAAGTTATCATCGCCGGATGTGGCAACGCTTTCCAGCATGCTCACGTCTATGTACTCGTCGTCGTCCTTCCCTTTCTCTTTCTATTGTATATGAAAGAGAAGAAAGACTATTTTAGGAAACGGATCTTAAGGGGCCTGTAATACCCTGTCCAACGATTTATTTTACTTTTGAAGTTTGCACGCCTATCGTGTTGCACATATATGATAGTAAATTTCACATGTCACAATTGTCATATTTCATTACTCCAGACAAGATAGTAGTGCCGTTCTGTGCGTCATCTAATGCATAAACTATAAACTATCGTCCTATTTCAAAATTTAATAGTAATTAATTGTTTTGAAATGAAAACGTTAGTTATACTAGAATGTTACACTTTTGGTTTTATTTCACTTTTAAAGTATAAAAATATGGGTTATATGCCTTATTTGGTTATACACAACAGAAATAGTCAAATTACTTTAAAAATTGGTTAGGTGAGTAAACTTGACACCATTTTCTAATCAAAATTTAACAAACTAAATAGACATAAAATTCAGCAAATATCAAGTTAATTAATAATTACTAATACAAATTACATAAAAATACTTAAGCAAGTAATTAGTTTTTGAAAAAGAAACACATTTGTACACGTAACACAACTTATACAGTATCAGAAAAAAATGTCAAATAAGAACTTGTGTTAATCGATTTTTAGACCTCGTCGACCCCCAAAATCAATTTTCGTTTATGTCGACCCTGGGAAACCGATTTCGACCCCAGGGGGTCGATATCGAAAACTTTGGGAATCCCTGCTTTAGGGCAACGCTCGCCTGTCCAAAAGAAAATAAATTGTCGGACATTGTTTAAAAATTTACAATGAAACTCGATTTTTATATAAAATCGATTTGATAATGCTTTAGGATTAGAACATCACAAATAGATAAATGACCGACCTGTCAAATTAAAATAAACCGTTGGACAGGGTATAACTAAATGGAGTCAGTCATCTCGTTCGCGCGTTACCTTTTTACAAGCTTTTATTTAACTTACAATGGATGTAAGTTCGGGTGGAATCTTGCAAGTTAAATTTGACCAACTTCACGGTTTCAGATTGAGCTGAAATTTTGCACGCATATGTATATCGCGTGACAGTGCAATAATATGGTACCACGGAGCTGATCTGATGATGGAGTCGATAGGTGGCCATAGGAACTCCTGTACTAAACAAGACAGATCCGTCGTGTTTGGGCTCGTTTTACTTGTCTTGGCTAGCACTTTGCTGCTACATGATATCCAGGATCTCAAAAGCTTGTATTTAAAAACCTTTTTAAATAAGGTTATTGAAGATATAAATTAACAGAATTAACGACAAATCTGTATTACACAAATCTTAACAATAAAATTACGAATGTTTAAAATACCAAAGCTATGCAGTAAAAAAAAACACTGTACCTTAAGCCCTTCTACTTCCAACACCAAATCTCCGTCGTCCGTCGTCACGGGCACAACAGATAAAGCGAATACTGAAAATTAAAAACTGAATAATTGAATTAACTAGATAAGTTGAATAGAAAGTTTTATTTATGCAAAATATATAATTAAAAGTATTTTTATTATATATAATATTTTAATAATATACCTTCGTAATACACGCAGTACACGCAAAACTTATATGCTCTTCAAGTGAAGTTAGTTACGTGAGTTTGCTTAGATCCAGTCAGATTTTAACGTTTATTACACCTTATGGTGTGTTGTGGGAAAGAGATGGATAGCAGCCGAACGAGAGCGCAACACTTTGCCCTCTCAGTTACATCTGTGAACCTTATAACTGTGTACTGCGCAATAACGTGTACCAACTTCGAGGACGCATATTTAAGATTTGCTCTAACTATACATTTATTTGATAAGAATATTTTTTTTTTAAATATATATCATTTATTTTTGGTAAATAAAGGTATTCAGTATAATATTACCTTCATCAATCTCCATGTCGTTTTGTTCATTGTTACTTTCATTATTTGTTTCTTCATCGTCCTTTGAATTCTCTTCATTAGAACCTTGTGCGATAGTTTCGATTTTCGATATCAGCATTGACGATAGGAGGTCCTGAAATAGTATTTTAATAATATAAGTGAAATATGTAATAACAGCACAACCTGGAGGAATGCAGGTGAGCCAAGTTGGCAATGCGCCGAGCCAACTTGCGTTTGCCCAGAACGATTCTAAAGCTCAGTCAATCCCAGCTAAGATTAATTATTATTGCCGCCACTGGACATGGCAACTTTAACAAGCATCTTTTCAATATAGGTGTCACTGTACAGAGCTGGCCTGGAGGCAGATGTAGAGGGACGGCCCAATACAGGAAGAAGTATCTGAACGCCCGAGGATTTTTCTTATACAACAGCTACAAACTCTAGTTCTGTACCTTTTTGTTTGAGTTTAATTCTATAAAATTTTCCTACACCCTTTGTTGTTTGTTTGTTAGTATCTGTCTACACCATATAAAACTGCACACAAGATCAAACCCTGGTCAGTGTAGGAATATTGAAGGAAAAGACATCAGAATGTACCAGGCTACTGGGGTGAACTACTAGTGGAACTCGGTATCTGGGATTATGGGAACTATGGCGTCTGCCTAGGAAATAATGGGCAATTGGTGACACGCCACTCCCTGCATGGGATCCAAAAAAAGTGCTGTACAAGATTGGCGAAGGGCAACATGGGTATAAGTGGTTAAGTGATATGGAGAGGTGGACTGCAGGTCCACCGAAACTACTTCCGACGTTATCCCGTTTATCACTTCCACCCCTAGAGCTTGAGTCTTAGCTCAAGCAATCTTCTCTCTTCACTCCGTGCTGGCTAGTTAAGGGAACTCCCTTAACCAGCCAGAAAATTACCCGCAGGGGGCTTTATGTCGAGCGATTCCTCTTACGCAGTTGGGTAAGAGTTGTCGCTCGCCATCGCTCGCCATTAAGCTCCCTGCGGGTAATTCTTTTTTCTATCTCACTCTAATTACTTTTGGTGCTTCCTTTAAAATTTATCCGATGCTACCGCAGCGTCACCATTATTATCCGCGTTTTGACGGCCTTTTGTCAACACACAGACGGTACTCCTTATCTGTACCCTCCATAAATTGGGTTAAAAAATATTAAGGTGTACGGAGCGTCCAACCAAGTTAGAACCAAGTTGATCTGTCTAGAAAAATAACTTACCTTAGGTAAATTGTTGATGTTGAAACTTAGAATATTATTTTTGATCGGAGAGACAGATATATCACTTCTGTTAGCGACTACAGTATCTATATCGCCTTCTATTGTATATATATTTTCCACTTGTTTAGCTGTTTGTTTGTTTGTTCCTGTGCTCGTAGTAGTGATGATTGAATTTCCTATGCTTTTGAAGTGTGTAAATGTTGTTGGTATCTGGAAATAATTAATTAAAATTAGTAATTATATACTCTATTTAAACCTGAGTATAGAGACCGTCATGTACTGTAAATATTATAGCTGTGATTTTAAAAAAATCTGTCCATGCAGTTCCGAAGTACCTGGCTGTGGGTTGTTTTGTCGCCTCTTACGACAGGCCAATGACTGAAACTGAGTCCACATACCATAATACATAGGATGTTTATGGGCTGTTATTATCATAGAATTCAAATACAGTGTAAACTACATGTAACGTCACTTGATTTAATGAGAAACTCCCTTAAGCGAACAAATCACTTGGCGTGGGTTGGTTTAGCTTGTCTTCCATACAATGATACACTCTATATAGCATTACATCCACTCTCAATAACAACAACAATGAAGTAGTAAATAGTACCTTTTGAGGCCAAAATTAGTCAAAACTATGCAGATGTGTATGTTCTTTTATCACTTAACTATTCTAGCCCGTAATAAACTATACTGTTGGCATCATGCATACCAAAATTACTAAGAAATTCTATAATTTCTAAGTACTTCCTTCATCACCAAGATGCCTCAATATCGCATGATATGAATAAAATAAGTAAAAAATACAACAAAATTACTGGCGCAGCAAAAGACGTCAGATAAAAATAACAGACTTCTCTCCATTTAACAACAACTCTCTATATCGCCATAAAATGCACAGTCCCTTCAGTGTCGTTATATAGAGTTTACACTGTACTTACCACTCTCCCGGCACTGTTGATAGTGTGTGTTGCCACAGGCAACTTGCCAACTTTTAGATACATGTCTGGTGGTATGGGCTGTAATTTCGACGCTGGCACCACCACTTTCTTAGGTGCACTTTTGATCACACTCTGTTGCGATTTCTTTGATGATTTCTTAACATCGGTAGTGTAATTGTTGTATGTTAGTTCATAATTTTGTATTGATGTTTTGAACTGTTCTTGCATATCATTTCTCATCTCGTATAATCTGTAAATAAAATGTTTTTATTTTCAGGTTAGTTTTTCAAACTGGCAATACTATCTCTATACCCTGTCCAACAATATATTTCACTTTTGACGTTTAGGCGTACCCTAACAAATTGCGCTTTATTTGACAGCCAATTTCACGTGCTACAAATGTCATACTTCATTGTTCCAGGCGACACGTAATAGTGACGTTCTGGGAGTCATCTAACAGACAATAAACTAGTCAGATGAGTAGATACAAGAGTATGCTAAAACAATGTTGGATGTATAGAATCCAACTGTGCTAGTGACCCAAACCTGTTTCTTATTATTATATTTTGAAATCTCTGTAAAATGAATATTTTACAGATATGTCTGTAAAATGAATATTTTATAGCACATGTCCCATGGTTTATTACAAATCATAAAATACATGAATAAATACTGTACGGGAGGAAATCCGAAACTACACTAATACATACAAAGAGAGGTTAGCTAAACACCTTAATGAGCTAGCAGCGCAGTTGTTAAATTGTTAAATACCAGCTGCGAGACATGACTAAAAATGTGTCTCTCTCTTTTCTTTCACCATATCCCAATCATTTGGGATCGGCACAATATGTCTTTTCCTTCCACACTCCTCTACTCTGACATACAACTTCTGTTACACCACATATCATCATATCATCCTTCATACAATCCATCCACCTTTTTTTTTTGGTCTATCTTTACATTTGTACCCATCTATCTTGAAGTTTAAAATTCGTTTTGTCACGTGACTTTCATCCCTCCTAATTATATGCTTGCTGGTATTTTTCAGTCACGGGTGCAACTTTCAAAGTTTTTTTTGTTGGGTCCTTTTATCTGCAATCGGAAATTGTTCCATAAGCAGATTATTTGTTTGTTTTAAAGAGGAGTAAGAAGGCAACATCCAATTATTTTCTTTCTTTAATTTAATTGGAGCTATATTTTTCATCCAAGTCAAGAATGTGCGCTCGTTTTAGGCACCTTTATGGAATGTGATGCAGCAGCTACTGGGCAAGCTCATTTGGGTGAACCATTAGATGTTCCTTATATCAGATGCAGGTGTTAGCAATCTCCTCCCTTATTGTGGGAACTGCGGAGTACTTGAGGGCTTCGGCATTGATTGTGAACCAGGGTGCCTTTATTATTGACTTTAATATGATACTCTGGAACCATTGGAGATTTATGGTTTATTTATTTAGGTTTATTGCTTGGCAGCTATGACTTTATGCCAGATCTTAGGTTTTAATGTAGTTTCTTCATTTTCTTAAGCCTATGTGTAGCACAGCTGAACTGTAGTTTATCAGCTGGTGCCATTCAACGGAGTTCTTGTGACAACTCAAAAGGCCATATTTGACTATACAGTTCACATTTCTCACAAGACACATAATTACTACTCAAAAACTATCAATATCCTACAACTATTGTTCATTTTAGAGTAATGTTACACATTTTTAGAAAATAAAACTGCACAGCACAACATCTTTCAGTTCCCGCCAAAAACTCCTTGGAGTGACAAATGTAACATACAGACTTTTAACTATCATTGTTAACAGACTTCCAAGAGGAGGAGGTTCTCAATTTGCCTGGATGTTTTTTTTCATACCTTAATTAAATCCTATTCAATTGTTATGAAATGAAATTATTTTAACTAAAAGAAAATAAACCACAGTAGCTTAATGGTTAGAGCACAAGTCCCAAACACAAAGGGCGCGGGTTCGAAACCTGACCAGAAAGCATGCACTGTTTAGGCAGTTGCGATGTGTCAAACCTGCTAAACTGCTTTGGAGAAGTGCAATGATTATACTATTCATTCCTCTATGAAATAGGATACACGAGTCCAGCAGTGGGACATTTATGGGCTTTATTATTTCACACTTTGTTGTGTAGTAAAAGTTTAACCTTCATTGGACCTAAACAAACTCACGACTCACGTGGCAAAGATCCGAGTCATGTGGCAACTGGTACCATAGGTAAAACATATGTCTGGCACCACATGTATTGTTTTTCAGTAACGCCACAATGACAGGAAAAGGAACAAAATCCATACAGCTTCACCACATGTTTCACATGTAATGTGCTCTCTATTTAGGTTTATTTATTTTTTAGGTACTTAACTGTAGTTTTTTTTTTTTAAATTATGCTATCACTGTTTTTTGTTATTTTTTTTTCTCTTTGCATTTATTCCTCTGATGTATACATTGATTATAATTTAATTTAACTTGTTTTTGCCGTGGGTCGCATGATTTTTATGATTAAGGAGGTGGGCACCAAAAATCAGTGCTGTGTCGGACTATGTTGTGGCAAACATTTTCAGTGTTAATGTTATTATTATAAATTATTGCTAAATGTCGCATTTTTAGAAATAAATATTTTCTTTCTTTCAGATAACATCTTACAAGGCAAATACAAGTATTGAGCATACTGTAAGTTACAAATATTTCACTTACTTTAATTGCAAGGAATCATACTCATTGCACATCTTAGAGCATTTCTTGCATATTATATCAGAGTGCACATTGTCCTTTACAACAGGCTTATCAATTATTTCGCTTATTACTTCTGGCAGCTTCCTGCCCGATGGGAGGTTGGTCTGAAATTTAAAAATAATAAAATAAATAAAAATAGCCTTTATTTCCACCGACATTTGTCTTTTTAACACATTGACAGCTGTCAAGTCAGGTCTGTTGGTCTGTCGGTGCCTCCTTGGCACAATAATATCGTATGTAACTAATATATACAGGTGAATTCATCAAGTGGGCCTTCAGGGCCAAATCCTAAGTCTCAAGGCCGATTTGGAACAAAACAAAAAGTGATAATGATAGTTGAATCGACTGAATTTGAAAAAATAAACACACCTACATTTTAAAGGCAACGTGTTATAGCAGCGTGTTGTAGATAATTAAATGATAATTCAGACGGCAGAGAGTAGCATTCACTGTCGAGTGCAGAAAGGAACTGAAGTAAATATTGACAGGTCGTGCAGCTAGTACAATACATAGCACAATATTGTGAGCGGGATGATTGACGTGCGAGCGAGATAAAGCTACTATAAATATGGGCGACCCTGCGTTGCGCTAGCCAGTCACCCTCGCCCTATAGGAACAGCCGCACTGTTCCTTGACGTAGCTAAGGCCTTCGACAAGGTCTGGCATAACGGTTTGATTTACAAGCTGTACCAGTTCGGTGTACCAGACAGACTCGTGCTCATCTTGCGAGACTTCCTCCTAGGCCGTAGCTTCCGTTTTCGAGTGGAGGGAACACGCTCGTCCCCTCACCCACTCACAGCCGGTGTACCACAGGGCTCGGCACTATCTCCACTACTCTTCACGCTGTACACCAGCGACATCCCGAAAACTCCAGATGTAGAGTTGGCCCTCTTCGCGGATGACACCGCACTCTATACATCAGATCACAACCGACAAATGGCTTGCGTCCGGCTACAGGTAGCTGTAACAGAGCTAGGCGAATGGTTTCGCAAATGGAGGATAGAGGTAAACCCGGAGAAAAGCGCAGCAATGTTCTTTTCCCCGGGAACGCTTCGCTCTCCCAAACGCGCTTGCCTTCGCTTAAAAGCCATCTCGCTCTACGAACAAGAGATCCCTGGGCAAAGTACACCAAATACCTGGGTGTCACCTAGATCAGAACTTGCGCTTCAACGAGCATATCACTATAGTCCGGAATAGAGCGCGATTTGTGATGGGTCGTCTAGCACCCATGATAGATAAACGAAGCAAAATGTCCCTCAGACACAAGCTTACTCTATATAAAACATGCATCCGCCCGATCATGACATACGCGAGTGTGGTATTCGGCCATGCCAAGCCTTCCTTTTAAAGAAACTGCAAATCGTTCAGAATAAATTCATGCGCAGAGCCGTCGGTGCTCCTCTCTATATGCGTAACGTCGACATCCACCGCGATCTGGAGCTTCCCTCCATCAAAAACTACATTACGTCGCTCTCGCGTAAGTATTTCGATCTAGCACCGCACCATCGAAATCCCCTCGTCGTGTCCGCGTCCGATTATAAGCCTCGACGAAAGGCTCTCGTGCGACGACCGCGTAACATCCTCACGGACAAGGTCGACGTATCACAAAACGGCTGGCTCGGATCAGCCCGCCCGCGGTTAGGACGGCAGGCTGGCAGGCACCGACAGACAGACACAGACGGCGGCGTCGACGCCGCCAATCACGATCTCTCCACGTCCCCGCGAGGGACGCCAGGAGACACAGCCCCCCCATAGGATAGACTAGGCGTGTTGCTGAGAAGTTTCTTTCGCCGTTTCTTCTCTCCCAACCATAACACGTTGCGAAACGGCAGTAAGATAGTATAGGCCACCGCGAACCGCCGATCCCGGTCCGCCGGGATCCTTCCTCTCGGGCTTTATATTACCCGTCGCCCGCTCTCAATTAGTGCATTGTGTCGCCCTATGGTGGGCATCATTAGATTCATCCCCTCTCATGGCAACAGTCCAGCCGAGGTGAAACTCCTAGGAGCCCCCTCGAGCAAGTTGCCCCCAGGCTCGAGCGCCTTCGCTTCGCAAAGGCACTCGCCCCAAAAACCCCGGTAAAGTTGTGAGGTCTTCGGACCAACAACATAAAGTCAAGTCCAAAAAAAAAAAAAAAAAAAAAAAAAGCGCTAGCCAGTTCTCTGATGTCCACTGCGATGACTGGATGTACGAAGCTCCCATAGTGTTAAAAGCGCTTTAAACGGCTAATTAGCCAATTGTTTTTTTTACTTTCTGCTTGCAAAAAATTATTTAACACCATATATTTACGAATTACTACATGAAAATTAGAAAGGGAGGGGGGAGTCTTGGCATATACTACAAATTACCGAAAGGGGAGTAAAAGGGGGTAAAAAATTGTAAAAAGAATATGTCACAGGTCACTTAGTATGAGTACATTCCCTTACCTGCCATTACTCAACTTAAAAAGTCTGCTTATGGTGTAAACACCGATTGAATAATAATGCTTTATAAAATTCTATGTGGAATAGAGAAATCAAAACAATAATTTTAACACATTAAAATCTCACTAATGAACATATACAGACTCATTTCTAAAGGAACTAGTGTTATATCTGTCACATTTATCCAAAGCAAAGATTGGTGAGTTTTACACATTTGCGATTATGATGTGTGGTATACATAAATAACTATACTTACATGTTCTCCAAATAGTATAATAGCAGAGCTCCTTAACGTCACACCAGTTTTGGCATTGCATATTAAACAACATTGGTTCATGCTGAAATGTGAATTGTGTTCATATTGAAAGAGTAAAATAGAGAAAGATATGACAAAGTAAGACTAGGTTTTAACAGTTTTAAGCGCGGTAATTTATTTAATTTTTGTTTTTCAGATGTTTCGGCCACTTTTCAGTGGCCGTGATCACGGAAGACAAAGATGTCAAGTGTTGTTGAAGTTTTATTTAGCCTACCGCTAACTTGTTCATTTTAATTATTTAGTTTTAATTTTGTTTATGATTATTATTTACTCTACAGGAGCCTAATCTAATTTAACACCGCTTCGCAACATGTTGTGGCTTGAAGAGAAGAAGCGGCGGAAGAAACTCTTCAGCAAACATGCCTAGCTCTAATAATTTTATATAATATTAAAATGGGTGGAAGGAAAAATAAAATTATCAGTCAAGTTGGTTTGTGTTTCAGTGACCGCAGAAAGAGCTCACAGTGTCTTGAGGTCTGGCAGTTGGTTTTTGCTGGGTTTGGGTCTTGATAGTTTAGAAACGGCGGAATAACAAAAATCAAATAAATTACCGTGCTAAAAACCGTTAAAACGTAGTTTTATTATGTATACAAGTCGCGAAAACTTAAGAAAATATTAAGATATGACAATGTTTCAGTCAAGATGGTCTAATTTAGAAATCTATACTTGGTTAAACTAGCTTAGTGTTCACTGAATTTTAAGTAATGAGGGGGCGGACTGTGGAAGGGGTTAGGAGTACTTCTCCCTTCTGTAACCCTGTTTCGGAAACGTAACATTTTTCGAGATTAGGTTGGGGAAAAAATTTCTTCGCATTTTATATAAAAATTCAAAACTTTTTTTATAAAGTTTATTTACATTTGACTAAAGTATGTAGGTGCCATTTTGTTGGATAACTTTTTGCCATCTTGTAGGTAGGGACGTGATCCCATTGCTATAAAATTTTTGGGGCTTCTGATCAAAAAACTGCGATAAGTGGTTTTGGCAGTCCTCTCGTGATGTTAACCTGACACTGCCTAAGGAATTCTGCAGAGACCGAAACAGGTGAAAATCTGAAGGTGCAAGGTCAGGACTATACGGCGGATGCATTAACACCTCCCAGCCAAACTCTCGTAATTTTTGCTGAGTGGCCAAAGATGTGTGAGGTCTAGTGTTATCATGGTGAAGAACCACACCCCTTCTGTTGAATAATTCCGGCCGCTTTCTGTCAACTTTTTGCTTTAATTTCATCAGTTGTTCACAGTACAGTTCAGAATCGATGGTCCTGCCTGGCGGTAACAGCTCATAATGAATAATGCCCTTACAATCCCACCATACACACAGCATCACCTTGTTGCGAGTTAACCCGGGTTTCGCCAGTTTGTTCACAGACTGTGACAGGCTTCAGCCTGACCGGCCTTTGACCACGATCTTTTTCACACGTTCTTGTCGTACGTGATCCACTTTTCATCACCAGTTATCAGCTTCTTCAAAAATGGTTCGGTTTCATTACGTCATAATAAAGAATCACAAATGAGTACACGGCTCATTAGGTTTCTTTCAGTGAGCTCATGAGGTACCCAAATATCGAGCTTTTATGTGTACCCAGCTTTTTTCAAAAGCGCCAATACCGTTTTGTGGTCAATTCCCAGTTCTTCAGCTACATCGTAACTACTAATATGCCGATCTTGCTCCACTTTGTCAAAAATGGCATCAATTTTGTCCGTAACAGGGCGACCAGAGCGACGTGAATCTTTGATATCAAAATTTCCGGATTGAAAACGCTTAAACCAAATTTGCACTACTCTCACAGATACTGCATTAGGTCCATAAACATCAAAAAAAATTTCGCGGCTTGTGTTGCATTTTTACCTTTTTTCTAGTAAAATTTTAAAATGTATCAAATTTCTTCCTTAGATTCACTCATTTTAACAATAAGAAAAACAAATTAAAATCACACATTTTCCTAATTTGAATTTGGAATTGTCTTCTTTAAAATTAAAACTTTTAATGATACCAAAACCAGCCAGATACAAATGTTATAGCCAAAGAGATCTTATTACAAGTTCATACATACTATATGCGAAAAAACTTTTTCCCCAACCTATTATAAATTTTTTTGTAAACATAATAACAGCTCATAAAAGTCACACTGCTGGACTCAGGCCTCCCACTATAGAGGAATAGACAGTATACCTGCCACTCTTGTTCAAGGTGGCTTGGCAGGTTTGACACATCGGTTACCTCAATGTTTTACTTCACCATTGTTAGCATGTAGAATTGTAACAATATGCATATTAGGTCAGAAAACTGTCTAAGTGGTGTATTTGGCCATGAAATGCAATTTGCTCAAGGCTACTGTCTTAAATCAATATTTTGTGACAGGGTGGTGTCACATAGATTGATCCGACTCTAAATTTGTAAACATAACCTTACTTATTTTTATCAATAATATTGAACTTATATCACACTTCTCAAGATGAGAAATCCATAAAAAAAGCTGGTAGTCAATAAAAAAAAAGATTCAAAACAGTCTAAAAACCACAAGTCAAACAAGTTTCAAAGTGTGTGGGCCATGACAGCATATGTCACAACTGATTTGTAACCATCATTTAAATAGTTAACACTTAATAAATGGTAACCAGTCTGTTTGGTTTGGTTATGCACAAAGCGCAGTTCTACATCAGCAAATACACACACATTGTATATTCAACACCTTGTCAAAGCAAGTTACTTTTATGTTATGGGTAATTTAGGTGAAGAGGTTATATCCCTAATGTAAGGGAACATAACTATGGAGGAGTTTGGGGTAAAGATACCACAAATATTCAGCTTCTATTCAGTATTTGGCTGCTTTTCTAACTATTCGGTATTCAGCTGAATACTGTGTAGTATTCAGACAAATACTGAATACAAAATCTTTAAAAAAACACATGTATTACTGAAAAATGTATATATTTCAATTACATATTATTGATAGCGGTTAAACTACATTTTAACTAGAGATGTCATTAATATTAGGGCTCAGTAATTAAAAAAGTGACTGAATACCGAGACAGGCAGAATATTCATGGCATCTCTAGTTTAAAGTCTAATATAAGCTCTTGTAAAATGATTCAATTTATAAAGTTTATCTAGAAATATCAAATGAGTTTATTAATTTGTTGTCTCTAATACAACATCTTCACAATATACAACAAACCCAGTGTGGTGTAAATCCTTCTTAATATGTCGGTATTAATTTGAAAGTGTAAAAGAAATATTTTGACATTATTCCTTCTGTAATTTTGATTTTCTAAATTGATATAAAAGAAAGACAAAACCAAATATTAAATTGGTTTTGTTTTTCTTTTATTCATATTCACAGCTTTCAGGGATCTCAAGTCATTAACAGCAAGTTGGTTCACGAGATTTTCAATTTAACTTGCCAGGATAAAAGTCACTCTTTAAATTCCCTCTAAAGTTCATGGAATCTTACTTATTGAACTAATGGTATATATTTTCACAAATCAATAATCTGCGATGACACAATGTTTGAAGTTAAAAATGTATTATAGCTAGTATAAGAGAATCGAGACACTCGTAAGGTCATTGGTCTAGATAGCTTAATCGTGTATTCAGTAGATAACTGTATTAAACTTATGAATCAATGTCTTCATTCGAAGCTTTTTTACAATTTCTAAACATCTATAACGGTAAATGTATTACGGTATTTATAATGAAAAATACTTACTGTGATATATCTTGATGATATTGATAGTATATCCATTGTTACATAATGCAAAAAATACAAACAAGATTATTTGCAAATATCCAAATAATCTAAAAACTGTACCTTTGGATTGGAAATTGATTTGTTTACTTTTTTATCAGGTTATCAGTAACTAGTAAGCCAATATTGTAAAAATTACTACCACCATAATCAAAACAATTATTAGAGAAACTGTATTAATTTTGGCGTATTTATCAAGATCAATGGCCGCCATGTTAATAAATTACTTATGTTAATCTCAATATTCTAGAATAATATTTTATGCATTATTTCAATTGTGTTAAATAATTTTTTTACATACTTGTTTGTTTTTGCAGGTTTTCTGATAGTTTTTCAACAACGTTGTCAGCAATGCGTTCGACGTGCAGCCACCATTACGTTTTTTAATGATTCTGCATTGAGCCGCAAGTGCCGCTAGTGATTTCCGTTGATATTCATTACACACAGAATTTTACTTTCATATCATCAAATCAAAGCTTTATAGATAATTTTTGGTGGGAACTTGAACGACTATATTTTGGTGTGCAGAAATTTTCGTAAAACATATGTTTATTATATAAATATTAATAAATTTAAATAGCAAATATTTATAATGTTTTTCTAAACGAAGAACATAAGAACTACGTGGAATATATAGATAGTTCAACAGAAATACTTAATAATTGGTGTAGAAAAAAATCTTGTGTTTAAAAAAATAAAAACTCCAACAATCTTGAATTTTGTTTTGTTGATGCGTATGAAACGGAACGTAAAGGTACCCCCACATTACGGGACGCGTCGTCAGCGGCAGCTGACAGACGCGTCCAAACAATGTGCACACCAGAACACACACTCTCCAGATTGCTTTAGGACGTCCGAACACCCAAGGTCACGTCCACGACTTACGACTTATAATGTGCACACTTCAATGGACTTTCTTTATCCAGATACGTTCTAAGCCACGCCCCTCAGCTGCGTCCGTCTGCCGTAACTTATAATATGCACAAACCTTCAGAGATGTCGATGTTTTATTTAGTTCGCCACAATGGCAGGCAAAGAAACTCAATCCTTACAGCTTTGTCAAATGTAAACTAATCATTATTTCTGAGCCTCAGATACAAGCTGTTATACAATTATTATTTTGACGGTTAATTGCAAGTTGGCGACTCCAAACATCGGGATTTTTTTTAGTAACTATAAAAGTTACATTTTACTAAAAAACATTGTGTGTATCTGTAGAATCGTAAATAACATTTCCACGCATAACAATTCTCATTTAATAATCGCAATATCCTACTTTTACCATTGATATTATAGATTTTAGGAATATAAAAATGCATAGATTATCATCATTCAAATTTCCGCCAAGTTTCTTATTCAAATGACATCTGATGGCGGTAATTTAACAATCCATATTAGTTAAATTATGTAAACATAGAATATTGTTTCAATTTGTGTTAAAAATCTTTACTCTTAATGAAATGCGTCTATTATGTAATAGTTTCAATGAAAATTGTTTTGAATAAGTCCGTTGAGTAGTTTTTGAAATACCCCGGTATTTTTGATTAAATGCTTTTTATGGTTCCGTAGATATATACCAGGAGAACATTTGTCACCTCTATGGAACTCTTCCTTGGACGTGGACTGCCACCTACTTATCAAATTTATTTTGTGGCTGATTATCATTTCCTAGTCTTGTACATATTCCCTCATCCAAATGAGCGTTCCTCAATACCTACACTAAACTAGTTCGCTTTAATTCGTACTATTTGATCATTATAATTTTTCGATTTTCTTTGTTAATAAACAAATCACTGTTTACACAATAATTTAAATGGCGCTTTAAAGCTTCATCAAGACATCGCCAAACGTTTGGTAGACGTCTCACGCGAGAAAAAATGGCTGGTTACTATACAACGCCGTAACGCCGCCAGCCTTTTGGGATCGTTTCCGATAAGTGACAGTGATTTAGGACTAATTTTTATCTTTAATTATACTTTTTTTTATTTAATTCTAGTTTTTAACATAGCTTAATTTTTAGTTGTTTTATATTCTAGCTTATAATTATAATCTATTCGTCTAAATAAAAAACTAAGAGAATTAAATTTCCCCCGATAAATTTCTTACTTGATTTAAATGACAAAACTTCATCTACATAGCAGCTCGCTCCAACCTCCTATACTTTTCTCCTGTTATATTAATGTCTTCTATGTATCTACTATCTTCTGTGTGAAGTTTTTATCTTGCCAAACAGGTAAAATTTACAATTTATTGAGATATGTTGCTGTATAAATTTTAGTACGCTTGTTATTAATATGACGGGAAAAATATTGTTTCCTTTTATTATGTCTTTGTCTTACCGAGTATGCACTGTATGCTACAACTACATCAATTCTTCGAAGAGAAATTGTACAATATACTTCTGTATGAAACTTATTTAAAATAAAAGAGCTTGAGATTGATAAATAGATTTTTTTTAACTAGACGTGTTGCCAGGGATATGTTATAAAACGGTATACATAAAATAAGAAGTAAATTTAAATTTTAACTTATATAATATATGACCTTCAAAAAATGTTCTTCAGTGGAACTTATATTAAAAAAAACTTTTGAATTTGAATAACCGAATAACATTTGAAAATGTGAACTGTATCTTTTAGCACAGTGTAGGTAACCGGTTCCTAATAGTACATCGTTCATGAACTTCCTTCTTTTTCCACCCTGCTAGACGCAGACCTTCCCAAGTTTGCGCCACATATCCCGGTCTCCAGCCTTCATCATCAAGCCCCTGCCGGCGACCTTACGCTGGTCGTCGGGGCAACAGGCTGTACGGCATCCTACGCTACGATTATCAAGATGCGATCTCCACTCTAGGGGCTCAATTCTACTAATATTATCTCGTCAAATCGACGGACACTCCTCTCAATCATTAAAATATGTTTGTCTGATTTCGGTATTCTGTTAATAACGACGGTGTGCCCGTGGCGCTTCACTCATCTTTATAAATATTTATAAGTGAAACCTCCCGAAATAAATGTTTAAAATTTTGATAGCTTTACAGTATTCATTTCGTCTAACGCCATTTCTGCTTATGGCAATACCAATATTTTCTACTAACTATTATTTTTTAATTTATCTATGTATTAACTTTTAATTTATGTTTTTCTAAGAAATATTGATCTAGAAATATTTAGAATTCTCTTAAACATAGAGCAAGGATTTAAATATTTTTACTGTGTATGATAATTAATTAAATTTGCTACAAAATAGTGAAAAAATCATAATGGCTCGTGCACTTTATATGGAGCCTAGATCTGCTAACAAATAGGGCCAAGTCCTTTGTAAACTACTTCCACGGCGAGTGTTTACGTCTCAGTACCGTATGTCACGGGTAGTACCTACGCATTGCTCTAAAACTATCGTCTTCAAGCATTCCAGAATGGTAGACAAGAAGACTCGTCTATGCTTACCGAATGCTGCTGCCCATGAACTACACAAGTCTATTTTCTATCATTATTTTCAAAGTATCTAGTATATATTATGGCTTCTCCGATGATGTAAGAAATAAGACGCTTCATTCAAAAACATTATTTATTTCTATACAATTTACATCCTTTGCTTTTAAGTGCAGCTCGCTAGAAATTGATTTACCTATTTAAGAATACAGCTAAAAATATTTTCCGCGTATATTATTTACAATATCAACAAATGTCTTCGCCATTATTTTTGATAATTTATCTATGTACACATTTCAGTGGTGGAGTTTCTGTGGTGATATCGTTGATACTTGAAATGATATTTTGTGTAATTTTGTAATATATCCTGAATGTTCATTTTGAGCAATTAGTTATTTCTATAATGGCACAATTGTTTTGTTCGCACTTTAACACTTTATTCCAATTATTATTAAAGCGTAGCTGTAGCATAATTGAGATTTTAAGCACCTTCATTAGTTTTTTATAGTAGGCAACACAGCTACTATTTATATATTTTTCGTAACGTTGAACATTTAAGAGACCAAGTTCCATTAAAAACAAAATATACTTACGTCCATTGTAAATATGTATAAGTTATATATAATTATGTCGGAAGAAAGCGGGCCCACGTCTGCTAGAATCAAAGTTGGCTATACCACATCAAAATTATGAATTTATAATTTTTTTTTTTATCATTTCAATTCTAAAACAATCCAGAAAGTTTAGTAATGTCAAACTGTGTGGTATTAGGAGGTTGCTGTAAATGTACAGTCACGTTCACAAGTGTTACCATCAGTCATATTTTTTAAATTTGACATGTCAAATATTAATTTTTAACTATTTTGAGAATTGTATTGGAACAAATATTTTCTTACGAAATCGCAAGATCTACGCCGAAGGCATGATTAAAATAAAAATAACCACAAAACTTACAACTTAATAATCTTTACATACAGTTAAATATAAATGTTAAAATATTTATTTCAATCAGATTAAATAAACAATTTGGCTAATGTCGCAATAGCTAACCAAAATTTGGGAGTCTTTACAATGAAGTGTTTCTAGCAGAAATCAAAATGATGGTAATAAATTATTTACGCTGTATGTGACCAGTTGTCGTTGGAGGGAAGAGAAACAATTCAATCACACCTTTTTGAGCTAGAGACGTCTCTTAACTCATAGAGGTCTTTTTTAAGCTATTAGATACCCATAACAGACAGGATATTATGATATTTCTGATATCTTCTTCACAATAGGTAATAGAAGGAATACTTATTGCATTTAAATTGTAAGCCCAAACGGCGTCCATTTGCCTTCCGAAATGTTTTCAATTCCCAAATGAGTTGAAATTATAACTTGTCCCAATAAAAGTATTATTTTAAACATGTCAAATACTAAATTACGCAGACAGATGGTACTACTTCATTTGCGTGTTTATTGAAGTGTTGAAATGAAAGAATATTTTGTTGTGTTGACATGTTTAATGTATTACCATGTAACTACAAGACCTAACAATGAAAGTCTAAAAGAAAGAAACAGATGTTACATTTATAGTATCCTAACTATATTAAATGTAATAATAATACCAGAGTGCTGTTCTCGTGTAATATTATTTGTAAGCATCGTTTTAGCGACAATTTCTTTAATATTGCAGTGAAACCTTTACGTTTGGGAACAAAACTAGCTGCAACTCAGTTATGAATGAATCATGCGCGATTTCAATAGAAACCACTCAGTAAATAAGTGTTCGGCATATAATGACGAGCACCGACTCGAGTGAGTCTCACTGAGTGTTACATTATCAACGTTTAGGTTATATTCGAGAAGCTTCACTTCTGTAATATCTTTTAAAGTTTTATTTGAGATATTTAAATTTTCTTACTTGTAACTTTTTAACATTTTAAAACTATTATAGTTTTAAAATCCGATATCATTCAAATTTTAATATCTCAAACGCGTGTGATTCAGAGTATATATGACTTTAGCTGTGTTATTCTGTCAATTAAAAAGAAAACAATGAAGAAAACATCACACATATTCATATATATAATTCTTTGTACAATTAACACAAAAGAAATATTCTAGTACGACACCGATGTCCTATAGCTAAACATTTAGTTTTCCATTTGAAAATATTTTCTAGAGAAAAAGATATGCATCTATTTACCTGATAACATTGATTTTTAATTTTTCTATTATTTAATTAATCATTTACTCAGCTATTTAAGAGATCTAAATTATTTAAAAGTGTCTATAGTACTATTTATTAATGTTGCATATTTGAAAAATAGCAAAGACGGATGCAAAATTAATTAATAAAGTATTAATTGACTTCATAAATAGTAATATAGACAACTTACAAAGGGCACACCATACACACATCTATATCTAATACAAAACCCAAATGGTACTGACAAAATAGCGCAATCGTGGTGTTGTTTTTTTATTTATTATTGACAAAATTTCTTATACTAATCCTCGTGCAGATTTATACAAAACTTAAAGTCCTCTATCATCGGTTGATGCTATTAGTCGCTTATTTGAAGAAACTGTTTCAGTGGCTGCTCAAAAAAATCGTTAGAAAAGGGTACGTACGTACTATCAATCCGGATTGTTCCGTTCAATCATCACTCGGGATTTAATTTGTCTCAGTTATTATCTACCTTATAATATTAATTAATTTTATAATAATCAATTATAAAATAATTGTATAGAAGAATTTTGAACATGTTTAATTTTCAATTATTAATTGAAAACCAATACTAATTATCAAATCAGTCCTCAATGTCTCAAAACAGAGTGTGGAACATTATTGCATAGCAACAGAAAAATCCTTACCGATTTTGCAATATCCAGCTGGTAGTCGGGAATTTCAGAAATTAATATGAAAACCTCATATGCATTGACTTATGAATAGAAAAATTAAGATAAAATTACAAATAAGCGACTAAAAATCCCGCTTTAATGTTACGGAGTTAAGGGGTCAATTTAGCAAAAACGAGGTGAGGTTTCATTTTTAAAATACAAACTGCCGCACTCAGATAATAGATAACAATCTATTTAGACACCACTAAAGTCTTGCTTTACTTAATTACTTTGCGTCTTTATTCCACATTAATAAATGATAAATAAAGGTTAGCTGTACTATGCCACAAATATTTTTCGCTAATTCAAATCTCACTCAAGTCAACTTCATTGATGGAATCTGAGTAAGTTTTTAAATCAGCCACGGTGGATTCCGCGAAACGAGTTGCAGAATTTCATGAAAGTGGTTTCAATCACACTAATTAGCATTTTTCTTAATTTTTTCTTTTACGTTGAACCTAAGCTCTCTGAGTGCAGCTTTAAGAGAGTCACCTCGCCGTTCCTGCGTTTTGGATCAACCCAAGTCCAATAGTTGCTATAATTTTAACATTAAGAAAAATTTATAGAAAAACTTTTACTGTAATTTTTTCCACTAATCGAATATAATTGACATTGCAATGACACTTACTATACTAGCCTAAAGAGTGCTAAACTATTACTTAAAGTTAAATGTTTTCTTGGATTAGATATAAGAGTAGTTTGGTTCATTAATTATAATATTTAAAATATTTTGAAAAATTTATCGCTAAATGCCAGCACATGCAGAATATATCATGCACACACCAAGCTTTTAAAACAAATAAAACTCAAATATTGCATATTATACCACAGTTTTTTTTAATTTCTTGTACATTTTCACAACTGTAATGTTTACAAAAAAAAAACAACAACCGTGAAGTTCAGTGTAAAATAAGAAATACATATATTACTAATTAGTTTCATGTGAAATGTTCATACGCATTATTTCTAATTAGTCTGAAAATTAGACGTCTAAGGAATAACCAATGAAAAGCTTAATTCATTTCTATCAATATTGCTCACAAGTAATATCAAATAACTAGAAATCATCACTAAAACGGTAAAAACAGTGTCATCTTCAAAACATGCATGTCATAAACGAATCATTGACAAAAGTTATCTATAATTTTTAAACAGTCTCTCACAATTATAGACAGGCCTGGCGCATTGTATTTCTCTGATACACACAAAAGCCCCCCGACGTATGGCATTTTCCTGGTTTGCGCAAAAACCATAATGGTCTTACAATGTCACACATACCGCTGTTTCAGCATATCTATTTATTACACCCCAAAATTATATATATATATATATATATATATATATATATATATATATATATATATATAAATATATGAAATTTAAATAGGAAATCTTGGCTATGGGATGCTTCATTGCATCGAATATTCCACATGTCGCCAGCCCTAAATATATATGTATGGAGCTATATACGAATAAAAATTGAAAATGACACTGTAAAATCAAATTAAATCTAAATTACAAAGAAATCAAAATGGGAATATTACTTAATTAATAACTAATAAGCTAATATAATAAAACAAAATGCACAATGCATAAAACGTAGCGCATCGCTTCGTAAATAATAAACAAACAAAAAAGGAAAAGAAATAAAATGGAAATGTAAAATGTGTTATTTTTAATATTATTATAATAAGTATGAATTCATGTTATTGTGTAATTAATGCCAATATTACGCGATTGTCTATGCTAATGAAAAATACAAAAAAATGCAAGTAAAAGGTTTTGATATTTTTTGAATGAAAACTAGATGATTCATAGAGATCTCTGCTCTCTGTTACGAATAATGCTATTGAGGAATATCCCTACTCTTTTGTAAATAATTACATGTTTTACTCTACTGGTCTCAAACATTGTTGCAGTAGTGGATAAACTAGTACAATAACATTAGAAAATAAGTTATGTTTATATTAAAAATTGAATCTGCAATCTTTTTATTTATAAAAAAAGCCGTTTACGCATTCATCTACTATACCGCATCATTCATCTGATTATTGTAAAAATCTAGTTATAATTATTATTATATTATATTAATTATTACTTATTTAAAAATTAAACCTTCCTAAATTGAAAGTTAACAAAATCAGGACAGTGAATACAAATAGACAATCGTGTATCATCGACATAAAAATTAAAATTAAAAAGAGAACTAACCGTTAATGTCTTTATAAGAGTGATCTAAATCACAAAATGTAAAGTAAGGAATTATTATCGATGTTACCTTTGTGAAAAATTCTGTCATTGATCTGTCAAATTCAAATTTTAAACCGTAATTTTTTTTTAATGAGAGAATATTCCAATTACAAAGGTAACTGCCCCCCCATCACCCCCTGCACTCGTTGTGGTGTGCCTGTGTGTGTCTGTGTGTTGCCTTCCATCTTGATATGTGTTTTGTGTGTATGCTCCGCCGGTACGCCTTTAGCTAGAAGCAAATAGTTATTTGTGAGTTTGCATGTATAGCTTATTTCATGTTTTGACCAAAATTAAAATGTATAGCTATTAAAACACAATTTTTTTGAAAGCTATGGAAATATTCACAAAGCTCCAATACTAACAACAAGTAATAAAACTTATCATAAAGGGCCTTTATCCCCATTGTTCTATTCTAACAATATTTTTTTAATTATATACCTATATACTTCATTATTATACAGTAAGTAAAAAATAGCGTTAAACTATATATATTTTCGATAAGAACTATAATGAATCACTGCAACTTGTACGGTCAAAACATGAAAATTGTTAGGTACCCATTTTAAGTCTGTAACGAAATTAAATAACAGAGAAAACACAGAGTAATGTATTATTAATAAACATAAAAATGCATAGCGGTCACAAAAAAAGAAAATTGTTAAAAAAGAAGTTTTGAGCAGTAGTAGACTGATTCTGTGTGTTTATACGGCATTTTGTGGAAAATACTCGTAATTTAATATGTATTTAATTTTAAACGCTTAATTTATTTTATTATTTGTCATTGTGATATGTAATTTTGAAGCATAATTGATACATTGTTTTTTTTTTATAAGCTCACATAATTTTTTGAAATATACACCGTACAGAACAATTTTACAATGCTTACATGAATTGAAATTTATAGATCCAAAAATATAATAGTAAGTTCAAAATTGCTCTAAACATTAAAAATGATGTGAGCTCACAAAATTTACTTAGCCGTAAGTCAGCTAAATAAACATACGAAAAATTGACATAATATTCACCAAGAGGACAAGCATTCCTGCGAAGTCGAGCACGACCAATAATAATTAATCTATTATACATTTAAAATCTACATTACATTACACTATTTAAGTACAGCTCTAATTATTAATAAAGCTTAAAAGCACAAATTATTTTTTGCATTATATTTTTATTTTTAATATCATCACGAAAAATATTTTTTTTATATTATATATTATAGACAGGTTGTGCACGACTGTACATTTTTACATACATTTATTTAATTGCCAACCCAAATCATGCTGTTGACGCACATTCACTAAATACGACTCAAATATTTGAGTCGCCCACGAATTTATTATATTTTTTTTAATATACAAGGTACAATTGGCTCGTTTATCATTTAAAACCATGCCCCTTTACACATGTTTTTGATTTTTCAAGACGTATATCTAAGCATAGTGACGTAGACGAGTTGCAGTATGCACTGGGTCATAGTATCAAGTCGTAGATTTTTTGTATAACCGTGTACAAAAAGGTTAAAATAAATAGAAATATAGGCTTGCTCATTTATTGCTGTAACCCATAATTTTCGTGGTAGCGTTTCGCCTTGTTCGAGGTACCCTGCTCGGGAATCAGAGTACTACCGATCATAATTATAATGACGGCCGCTATAACCGAGATCGGTTTAGACAGTGATTGGAAGTGTATGTATTTGCATGCTTAAGTCAGTTTAGTTACCCGAGTGGTGAAAAATATGTTGACCAAAAATGTGAAAATATCAAGCCAATATATTGAAATATGTTATCTCAAAGATTTGCTCAAAGAGTTGCTATACAACATGGCAACGCTGCCAGCCTTTTAAGAAAGTTCCCGGTAAGTGACAGTGGTTTGGGACCAATTTTTTATATCTATAATTTTTCTCTTTTTATATTAATTAGATTCACTTTTAATTAATATGTATTTGTTAAGTTTAGTATGTATTATATTACATTTTATGTATTAGTGTAAAGATATATTTTAAATAATAAAATGATTCTTCTGTCCTTTGTAATCAACTCGTTATTTACACTATAGTGTATATGTTGACAATTGAAATATTTCAACGTAAGTTAAATATCAAAATTTTAAACAATTATAAAATTAATCCAATAGGTATCCTTAAGAGAATTATTACATAGCATGGGTAAGAAAAATACATTTATATATGCACTCTCAATTTCAGCGAACTACACACCAATGTATTCTCTGCAACTAGTATATAATCACACAAAACGTCTTAAGACTTGATATTATGACATATACATACAGTTTGTATGATATATTAAATATATATTTTTGTCTAAAATTCTAAGTGATAACTTTAATTCAGTTTGGCGTATTGTTTGGCTTAATACGATAATGTAAGGAACGGAAAAGCACGCTAAGATACTAATAATTATTAGAGCCTTGGAAGGATTTTCTTAGAAATAACAGCAATCGCGAGACAAAAATATATGTAAAGTGCAAGAAGTCAAAATGGCAAAGGGGGTATGAGGTGAGGAGGAGGGGGTGACATACCGCGTCATCATATAGTGAGTGTTACTACCACTTTCGTCGACATCGATCTCATAATATTTTTTCAAGTTTTCGCGACTAGTTAGTATACATAATAAAACTACGCTTTAACAGTTTTAAAAGCGGTAATTGATTTGATTTTTATTATTCCGACCTTTTAGGGGTTTTCACGCGGCGTAGCTCCAAGGAAAGCTCTAGTAATAATATAAGTTAATGTAAATAAGATGTGAAACTTTCTAGTAAATGTAGTAAACTTAATCCGAGTACTTGATGATAATATAGACTTGTGTTTAAAGTTAGAAACCGATGATAGGCTGACAATTCGCAAACATCGATTATTAAGGAGCAAACACCAAAAAACAATCATCTATTCTCAAGCACGACAAGAAACCAGAAACATATTAGAAAATTGTTGACTGTATAGATCTGTGTTTGAATATATTACTAGAAATAAAAAGGTGATAATAATTGCACTGCCCTTTTTTGCATAGTAAAAGTTTATCAACATTTACTACCCTATCTACTGGCCCAAGTCTATTATCACATCTCGTCAAAATCGGATCAGTATGGCGATCCAACGAGGAAACATAGCCAGACTTTTGGGCACCTAACCCATAGAAGTCGGTGATCTAGGCTCAGTATTCTACTTATAGTCTTGAGGGACTATGGGTGGAATACAATACAAATAAGTTTTCTTTTATTGTATTCGATTATTTATAAATTTCTTCATTGTACTAGCTTATAATTTATGTATAATAAATAAAAAAAGTATCTTTTGACATTACAAAAAAAAATCGGCTGACACAAAAGTCTCAATCATAGGTTTGCCCGATTTCGGTATTCTGTTAATTACAATGTCTCAATCTTTGTATTTTATAAGCGAAACCTCGCGACTTCGGCTGACGCCATTTTTGTTAGTGGTAATACCAATTTTTTTTCTACTATTATTCCGTCGCAACGATATCGAGAAGATATTGTGGATTTAGTAGAATACGATTTATTGACATAGCAATGGGATCGTACATTGATTTTTTTCGCAACACCAAGAGCAGAATTGGACCCCTGGTTGTGACATCACATCACTAGGAAATTGCCATCTCGACCAGCCGCAAACTACACATACATACATAAAAAAAATACTGAAATTATTTCTTTACCAAATCATTATGTATTTATTTGTAAATGAATATATTTCTAAATTTAAAGATCTAGTATAATGTTACAGATTTTTCGATTTTTATGATGTTCCATAAAGTACCAGATACATATACATATTATATGTATTTGGTTATTATTATTATTCTCTCAAACGCGTAAATGCGAAAATATTTTTACAAAAATGTAGCAACACTTGGTTTCATTTATAGCTGCCTAAAAAGTACAATTTTATAAGAATATAGATACATTATCAATTTATAAATAAACTGGGAGTTTATGTATTTATTTACATATTTAAGGAATTTGTAGCAAGGATGTAAAAAATTATAGTGCTTTTATTATGTTTGTACAGTATTAAATAACTGGTCATGAGTATTGTAAAATGCATATTTATATTTTAAAAAAAAAACGATAAAAATGTTGTATATTTTTAAAATATATATCATTTAGATAAGAAAAACATGAAAATAGTTAATAAAACATATATGGTCCCTACTATTTTTGATTGCTTAGAAAATATACAAACGCCTTTAAAAGGTTTAAAAATTCAAAACAATTTTTTCATAATATTTTATTATATCAGTCTAAAGTTACATTCAAAATTATGCATTGTAATATTTGACTAGAAAATTGAAAAAATAAAATTTTACTATATATTTAATTTTAGGCCGGCAACATTAAGATGCAAACTAAAACCTTTGTATATAAATAGCGGCAAGAATATTAATTATTATATATTAGCTTAGCATCTCATGCATTCATTTGGTGTTTTAATTTTATTATTAAAATTTATCATAACGAAGGGCTTTTTTTTAAAATAATTTTCAATTGAACAAATTGACCGATTTCGATGCGGTTTTCGCAGATCGACAGCTAATTCTTAGACTTGAACTGTGCGCTACTTTTTATCCTGGGAATCCCGCGGGAATCTTTCTGGACATTATTTAAAATGGCGAGATTAGACAAAATCGATTACCAATGTGATTTGTTTTACTGACCGATAACAAATTTATTGTAATAAAATGTGTGATATTTTTATCCCGAGAATCTCGTAGGAATATTCCCGGGAGCGGTTTGTAGTTGTTCGAGTGCGTAAAAGTTAACTTATTCCGACACAGTTTTCACTGAAACGATAACTTACATTCTTATTCAAATGCTGCGGTGTTTTGTGTCCCGGGAATCCCGCGGTAATTTCAAATCAAGCGTAGACGAAGTCGCGGGCATATCCTAGTTATAGATATTATTTCTTTCGCCCATGTAAATAACACAGAGAAAATTATACATATTTATAATGAACGGGTTGTTTTACTCCTGCAACGACCCGTCAAGAGCTAATTAGGTCCTTCAATTTTTGACTGATTTAAGTTTAAAAAATAAATTTCATTTCTATAAAAACAAGGAATGACTGCTGGCGCTAACCAGCGTTGTGATCTCTCGTTACAGAAAACGCACATGTACATTGAAATATGGACGTGTATTGGGATGTTATCCTCAAGAAACAAATATGTATTATTAATAATGTAATTCATATTTTATGTTTTATTTGAAATACATCCCGCTCTAGCGCTTTTAATTTGAGTGCCTAAATAGGCCTTCCACACGAGGTCACTCTGCTTTTCATTTCGAATATGTGGAAAGTAAATAAAAACTGATTAGTTAAACAAACAACTACTTCTCTAATGAAAACAGGCGTTATATCCATATCTATATCTGAGGAACCGTCATCACATACGTCACATATGAAATGTTAAGTAATTTCTTTTTCTGTGGCATTCTATCAGCCAGTATCTATTTGGCACTGATGATAGTAAATATTTAGCTCAAATTTATGTAAATTAAATAATAATTTTAAGAAAAGTAATTTATAAATATAAAATGATGTTACAAATATATTAATATTTCTTATTACAATTTATGCCGCGATTTAAAAGTGCCTGAAAAAAGTCTGGACATGAGTCGCATGTATTTATCTATGGTTAGCATAGTTTTCAAAATTTTTTGCTGGCTTAAAGGTCTAGTTGCCAAGCCATAAACATGAAAAAAGTACAAACAAATTTTTGACAGCAGAGTGAATAGTTTCCCATGGACGAAAAGTTCTGTTTCATCCCTGTGATGAGGCAACTCCAAGCGTACTTTCAGAATATAAGAAATGAAAAGTCTATTTCAAATACGACATTACACATCCATAATACGTAACTTGTTGCGTTGTCGTAACTTTTTCTACGAAATAAATATTAATTTTAATTATATAGAAGAAGAATAGAATAGAAACATGAAGTTTATTTATTTAAGTAGTTTCTCTCTCATAGTCCTATTTGAAACGTTTTCTCTAGCGAGAGTTGGCAATACTGGAGCCAGCTGTAATTGGAGCGCGGAGTTATTGGCGGGAACTGAAAGATGTTGTGCTGTGCAGTTTTATTTTCTAAAAATGTGTAAAATTACTCTAAAATGAACAATAGGATATGAAACAAATTTTTGAAAACAATGTTGTAAGATATTGATAGATTTTGAGTAGTAATTATGTGTCTTGTGAGAAATGTGAACTGTATAGTCAAATGGGGCCTTTTGAGTTGTCACAAGAACTCCGTTGAATGGCACCAGCTGATTACCTACAGTTCAGCTGTGCTACACATAGGCTTCAGAAAATGAAGAAACTACATTAAAACCTAAGATCTGGCTTAAAGACCTAGCTGTCAAGCCATAAACCTACATAAATAAAATAAATAATTGGAGCGCCTGTCACGAGTTACTTGTTTTACGGGAGACTGACTTTCTATACTGCGATACTTTACTATTCAAGCTACCGCCAAAAACTCCTATTTATTCAAATGGTTTATCACTGTACCTCTTAATTTTTTTTTAACGACAACATTCTCAATAAAGTCACACACTGTACAAAATCATTCAACGTATTGTTTAAACGAATATTATCTACAGCATTAAACTATTTAATTACAAAACATCTACATCTAAACAACGAACAAACACAAAAAATTACGGGCAACTAATAAACATAAACTTATAACTCTATATATATTTTTTTATTATTATTATTAAAATCTACTATTTTTTTAAAAGTCGGTAACATTAATTATCTTTGGCTGACAATACCAATATATTTAATATGAATAAAACAGAACAATAAACTACAATTGCACGTACTGGCAACACCGCTGACTATGCTGCCAACCTATAAAAACTTTATGTAATTCCGCTTGACTTAACATTGGTCCGTCGTCCCCTAAACACAATTACATGTCTTTTTTTTAAATCACTTTGCATCGGTAACGGATTTACCTGTTATTACAGTGTTTTGCATCTTAAACTATTTGTAATCTATAATTTCGCAAGAAAATGGGTATAACGATTTTTCAGATGGCCATCATGGCCAAATCCGACAAAGCGAACTCTATCGAACCATTTTTACGGAACTCCTATGAAATCTTTACGCCCGTCCGTCAGTCTGTGTATGTAATAGGCATTTAATTTAAAAAAAAACTCGGGTCTATATATGAAAAATCGTTGGCGCGTCATTGTAGAACCTTGTAACTACATTTTTTGGTTATGTTATTTTTTTTGTCATATTATTAACAAATATTATATGTAACAATTTTGACGAATTAAATAAAACGTATAGACGTGGTCATGTACTGATACTGATTTAATCTATATATATATATATATATATATATATATATATATATATATATATATATATATATATATATATATATATATATATATATATATATATATGCTGCTACACAGTATTGTGTAGCGGCGAGAGGTAGAGGTTAAATAATATTTCAGATGACAGAGAGTAGTATTCAATGTCGAGTGCTGATGTGAACTGAAGCTCCCATAGATGTAATGAGGTTCGAGAAAAAGAAACTAGGGGTAGTCCGATTTGAATTTTTATTATCTTTTATGTCGTGGTTGCATAGTAAATAGCGCATCCGCATCCCATCCCGATGTTGTGGTTTCGATTCCTAATGACGAAGTATGCATCACTCGACAATTTTCCTTATATGCGTCTGAATGTGCATATTGTTGCAATCAACGCGTGCTGTCGGTAAATAAACACAACGTAATACAATCTGTACATCTAGGTAAGTAATTTCCACATATCGATCCTACACGCAACATGTACAACAAATAAATCCGTTACACAACAACAAATTCGAAAATCCATCCGCAACCGCGAAAAATAAATTTCACCACACCGCCGTTACAAACTTAATACGTCTATCAATATTTATATAATTTTAACATAAAGTGATGTTTTATTAATTAATTCATTCAATATCTATTCGAATTGTTATTTTACAATAACAATAAGTAAAACTATAAAAACCGTATTAAATTAAAAGCGTGTCGTAAAAGGACACGTATACAGTTGTACAGTACGCGCAAAACTAAAATGCGTCTGGAGAGAAATTAACTCCATGTGTTTAAGCAGATCCAGTCAAGTGTTATTGTTTATTACACCTGACATTGTGTTGTGCGAAAGAGATAGCATAAGATTGCGCATAGCAGCCGAGAGGGAGCGCAATATTCCCCTCTCAGCTCCGGCTGTGAACGTTATTCTGCGTTCGTGCGTTATAACTGTGTTCTGCACAATGACGTGTACTAACTTCAAGAACGCATATTAGTTTTGCACGTACAATATAAATTTAGAACTAGTAGCATAATCAGAACAATATAGTATAAGTCAGAAAATGTTTATTTATATTTATGCCCTTATCTGCAAAAATAGACACCTATTACGTTATTTTTTGTCTCACTCACATCTATGTATACTGTGTTACTTTATATGAATAAAAGATCTTGTCTCTCAGCTTATATTATATTTTAGCACGTTTTCTATAGCTTTATGATTTTTACTTTTTATTATAATTATTTTTAATGCCGCCTTTGTTAAATTACGTAGTAGGATTTCTACTATACCATATCGATATTAATAAATCATCACTTTATATTTATTAAATATTTAAAATAAAAGATCTATTGTTTGACTAAGATGTTTGACTAAAAATATAAAAGTAATTTCACGTATCGTATTTAAGTAAATCTTTTACTACTGAATGTTTAAAAAAAAGGCAAAGATTTGCATTTAAAATGTTTGTAGAGCGTGTTTGCTTTTCATTTATGGATTTCAATTAGCTATATTCGATGACGTTTAATGATGTTTAACTCGATTGTTAAAACATATCGATTAATCTCGATTGTATTCGATCGTAATCAATGGTTACGAGTCCGACTCGAGAATCGCAATCGGCTTGGGAGCGCCAATGATGCCGGATTTCTACATTCTATCACCCATTTTTTACCTAAACATTGGTAGAAATTATATATGAACTCCGTACAAGTAATGTCAAATATCTAAGAATGCTAAGTAAGGTATAAAAATATGTGTAGTAATATGTTGAAGCCGGGCGTGATTCGATACTACTTACGATCGAGAGTCACGATTGGTCACATCCGCGGGCCGGCCTCCGAATCGAAATTATTGGAAGACGTCTCGATTGTTAGATTGTGGAACGAGTCGATTACGATTCATTCTATTGTTCAATCGTTTCGGAATCGCCCATTGCTAATTTAAATCGATAAAAATGGTGTTGGAAATATATAAGAAATGTATAAATTGTAAAATGTGACAAGTAATTGAACCGTGACGTCACGATCCACGTCCGGGTGGTAAAAAAGGCGTATTTACAGGGTTTTCTAATAATTAACAAAGTATACAATACCGCTGTGCGATGTCAACGCCCGCGTTAGTCAATCCGAGGCAATCGCTCACAGTCTTAGTCAAACAATATATCTACATATAAAGAGCACTCCATATTATCGCGAAAACCTTCGCGGGTTCCCCGCTAGAACCGTACAAGAACGCGGTAAAAGAGTACAAGAATCCATACGACATCCTCGTTTCTCGCGCGTTTTCCTGCGTTCTCGCGAGAATGTGGAATGCTTATATTATAATCATATATCATTATACCGATAATTTAAATTTAATAATTAATAATATCTTTACACCTTACTAGTATTCGTGCTCCGACATTCCGTTGTTCTGATTCTGCCGCTGGTTCGCGTTCGTGCTCGCGTTCGGGTTCGCGTTCTGTTCGCCCTTGTTCGGCGTCTGGCCCTTCCCCTGGCCGATTTGTCGCGACGACGAGAAGCACAGCTTCATAACGAACGGGAATTTCGCGCCTGTAATGCGAATTCGATTAAAACTATGAAACAAGTTTACGTTTAAATGTATTGCCGGGTTTATGAAGTGACACTTCTTTAGAATCGTTGTGATTTGAAACTCGATGAAACGAAAAGCAAAACTAAAAAGAAATAAACACATAAAATTCAACCTTATTTAATTCGAAATAAAACACATTTCTCTTTATCCGTTTGTATTCATTTTCAATTTAAATAAAACTTAAAAGATTTCATATGAATTTTATCTCTGTCTGTATATATAATACTTAAGGCAAATAAACATTATTTTATACGTACATCAAAGGAAATTGTGCGTAACAGTGCATTGAATTTTGAACTTTATGCCAGTGATTTAAAGTGTAATTCAGATTAAATTTTTACGAATAAAGGTAAAATTGCCTAAGAATAAAGACGCCTATAATAGAATAGAAATGTGGTAATTCTTCCAACAAATAGGTTGGTGAAACGTGCTAGTTTCACTTCTACTACGTGTGATCTGCACACATATATTTTTTTGTGTGTGTTTACCTTTAGAGATTGGAAACTTGAAAACAAAGGTTTTTTTTTAAGCACTGATGTCTCTAACGAGTGGCTAGTCAGAGCGACTGGCACTACACTTTTTCACTCACTGTTTTTCGCATTATATATAAAAAAAATCCTTATTGTTAATATAATACATTTTCCTTATACTATTTACATTTTTTCTTATTTAGAGGAGAGTTAGGGGAAAGATAGATAACGATTCGGATTCTACACGAAAAATACTTATATTTAAGGTAAAGAATTTTTGGAATACGGTTATTTTTATAGGAGTTAAGAGTTGGGACGAGTTGGTAATGGTTTGGTTTGTGTTGGATGTTGTTGGTGTGAGAACAAAGGTTTTTACCTGGATGCTGTATGGTCGCGTGGTTGCAGGCCATTATCGCCATCACCGACTGCGATATGTTCTGGAACTCCATGAGGCCTGACGAGGACCTGAAATCATTATAGATATAAATTACTCTTTCTTTATTCTTTCCTAGCTGTTAGCCGTGACTTCATCCGCGTGCAATTATTATCGAGGAAGCATACCTTTAAAAGTAGCCTCACTTACTCCTTATAACATCAGCTATCTACCGGTGAAAGTGCCATCAACATCGGAATCCCGCCCTTTCAAATACTAGCCGGAACAAACAGACAGACAAACAACCATTTAAGAAACTGATTTTTTGATATAAGTACTGCATATTCTTTCATATGCATTTGGTAAATAGCTGTTATTTTGACATTACAAACGGACACTTCGATTTTATTTATTTGTATAGATTGTACACAAAATACATTTAATGATTGTACACATATAAAAAACTACAAAATAGTAGTGTCGGTTATGAAAATTTTCAAATCTCTTTCCGACTTTATGTATTCATGATTCATTGATACTTGCCTATATCACTAATAACCCTAGGAAACCCTTGCATTCGTTCAAAATATGTTTAAAAAAAACCACAAATGTATGTATGTATGTGTGTAATAAAGTTGCTGGAGACTTTGTTGCGCCACTTCTACTTTAAGAGTGAGTAAAATTGGTTCGAAACTGGTGGTTTCATCACTTGCAATAAATAATTTTGTAAGAATCAATTTTGAAATGAATATAAAATATACTTACTCATTATCATTCAAAATTCAAAAGTTTTTATTCAAAATAAGTTCCACTGGAGGACACTTTTTGATGATCATACATGTAAGTCAAAATTCAAATCTACTTCCTATTCGCTGTTCAAAGGAGAAGAAGCGGCAAGAAACACCCCAGCAACACGTCTAGCTAAAAAAGATTTGTTCATCATAATTATTTACATATTATCTGGGGCTCTGTTTCTTTTTTTTAATATATATAGAAGTTGTATTACAATTAATTTTCAAAGCATGAATGGAGTTGTAACAAACAAAATAAATATATATATACTATTTTTTTGTAGTATCGAATGTACCTCTCACTCTTCAGTGGAAACTTGGAGATGGTGTGAGGTGGCGTGACCCCGTAGTCCTGGAAGACCTGCAGCAGCTGCTCGTCGGAGACATCTGGCGGAGTGTTGAAGAAGTGCAGCACCTGAAATATCCATCGTTGAAGATTAACACCATGCTGTCATTAAAAATCTTTATATATACATACACGTTACATACATATATACATAAGTCGTGGTAGTGTAATGGCTAGCGCTTGCGTCCCAAACTCAGAGAGGCGCGAGTTCGAATCCTGGACGGAACGCATGCAGTTTTCTGACCTAATGTGCTTATTGTTATGGTTATTAGTGCTAACAACGGTGAAGAAAAACATCGTGATGAAACCAGCGCATCGAGATAACCGACCAAAACTGCCAAGCCGCCATGGACAAGCGTTATCCGAGACACCCAGACCATAGTAAATAACGGAGAAAATTCGTTTCCAAAATTTACCATACCAGGAAGCGAACTCAAATACTTACGCCCCTCATCCACAGAGGCCGTCGATACGGTTATGAGATACAAGGATCCGAATACAACTTGGGATACCATGTATACCAAAATAACTAAGAGAACCATATCTTTGTAAGCGCTTCCGTTCTAGGACAGCTCTGTTAAGATCTTGGATGTTTGCAACACCAGGAGCCAAACCAACTCGCTGCCAGCCTTTAGGATGAGAGAGAGAGATCAGATAGGAATGAGATAGAGGGGATAGGAGAAATTGGAATAGGGGGATGGGACAGGAGATTGAAATAGGGGGATATGATCGGAGATTGAAACAGAGGGAGGAGAAAGTGGACCATCGGAACTCTCATTTATCGCACGAAACACGATTAGCTCATAGTAAACCGTTTCAAGCCGATGTCCTGTGACTGCGTGGTATCACACTGATCGAGGTGGCCCTAAGAGCTATATGATCAAGACAACCTATCTTCAAGGATGACATAGGTATACCAATGTATGCACATGGAGACGGCTCTTAGCGAAAATGGTTAGGGAATTCTAGAAGCTCACCTTGGACGGCGGTTGTATCCTGTTTTTATGTATGGACGCCGGTGTTAAGAACCGATTGTTCTTGTTGCCGACGTAGTCCTTGAACGAGGGACTCTTGTCTGGCAGCGGGTAGGGGTTCATCACCTCCGACAGGAAAGCCTGTTTTGAGAATCTGAAAACGATTCAAACTCAAAATATAACACAGCTCCATAAAAAAAAACAAAAGTCAGCAAAAACCTCACCGAAATCGGACCAGTGGTTTTTACGTGAATCTCGAACAAACAGACAGATAGACAAGAAATGTAAAAAAAATTACGTCGTATTCTTTAGCGTTTATATCAGTGGTTCCCAAACTTATTTTGTACACAGCCCACTTTGAGAATGAATTATTTTTTTAGCGCCCCCATTTTTTCACCTACTTAACAACCACTATAACGTCAAATTAAATTAATTGATTATTGTGAGCTATATTAGCGGAGATTAAACATTCATTCTAAACGAGACTTTTACTATAGCCTGTAAGAGTTAACTTGAGACAAGTTAACTCTTACAGGCTACACCTGCGAATGAGAATGATTAGTGAAACGGGTTTCTGGGTTTCTTACCGCCCTCCATTAGGCCTGCAGCGCCTACAAGAGGGTGTTATCGCCCACTTTGGGAAAGGGTGGTTTATATAGTCTATTCCAGTTGTTTTTATTTTTTAATAGCTTCACTGTACAGACACGGCATTTTGAGAATTTTATAATATTATAGATTATACAGGTCCACAAAAAAAGTTGTGTATTCTGGGTGTCATACTATGATTTTCCGGCGCTGAACAAGAATCTGAAGTGAGAATTGCGGGTCAATGAGCAAATAATCAAGAATCTGTAATGTTGGTGTACAATAAAGAGTATTATTGAACTGTATTGTTACTAGTTACGGGACTCGAATTAAAATTCCGTTGGAATTATTATAGAGTTTATTAGAACTATACGAACACGTATAACACAGGTACAAATATAACCAAACACAACAAATCCAAATAATGCAGAAGGTCGCAATTCAATAAAACGCGCAAAGTCCGACACTACTAGATTTCAGATTGCACACACGTCATGCCTCGATTGTGATTCTCGCTTGACTGCCCCCTCCCCCCATCAGGCCGTCGTTTTGTACCTCACGAACACAAATGTGCCCGTATCGTAGTCGACGTAATCCGAAACACCTGGCTAACGATTCGGCCAACGAGTACAATAAAAC
Organism: Dendrolimus houi; assembly: GCA_039645545.1. NCBI lineage: Eukaryota > Metazoa > Arthropoda > Insecta > Lepidoptera > Lasiocampidae > Dendrolimus > Dendrolimus houi. The sequence goes on along the minus strand of CM077143.1, from coordinate 11,469,705 downwards.
AATAGGCTGTTGCTGCTCTAGAAACGTGTGCCAATAAATAAGCAAACAAAAGAAGACGATCATAAAATAATTACAATCAGATCAAATGCCGACAGGTAATAAAATGTGTTTTTACAGATGTGCAGGTGGATTTTGTTTTTGTCGCAACTTAAGTTGTAACAGTATTGTAAAGGTAAATGTGCGCGATTATACCACTGGTACGTCATATCACTGTGGGTTACTCTACTGTCGTTGCTGTGATGGTATATATTATGTTTCTCTTCTGACTTTAATAATGGCGTGTCGGGAAGATGGATATTAATTGAAATAAAAATGTTAAATTATAGTTTTGTACCGTATAAATTGTGTAATGTAATAAATTGTTGGGTTAGATTTCATTTGAAGTTATTTTATTGTTTGTAGTGGTTTAAATAAAAGCTCCTTTTTAAAAATGTCGTTTTCTAAGTCGGTACGGTACAACTGCTATCAAAGATTTTTTAAAGTTGCCTGCCTCATCTCGGTATCGAACCAACTAGTGACAAAAAAATAACTTGAGTGTATTTTTACGATGCCGAGCGAAAGGATTAGCCGACGAACTGAGAACCTCCTCCCTTCTTTGAAGTCGGTTGAGAACGACACTTACGCCAACGTGAGAGTGTAGTCCCCCACTGTGACGTTGTTGAGGTTCTGGACGCAGCGCTCCATGGAGACGCCGTCGCCCATCTGTACCATCGCGGTGCCTTCTTTAGTCTTCAAAAACTTTATCTGAAAACGCAAGAAATAATTATATTAATATCAAAAACAAGAAAGCTTGTGAGGCTAGATTTTTTATTTGGGTTTATGGCTTGGCAGCTAGGCCTTTAAGCCAGATCTTAGATTACAATATAGTTTCTACATTTTCTTAAGCCTATGTATAGCTCAGCTGAACTGTAGGTTATCAACTGATGCCATTCAACGATGTTCTTGTGACAACTTTGTATCCGTATAGGAACGGAGAAGGAATACAATTTCCTGCGGCCGGGCGGCCTGTCGTAAGAGGAGACAAAATAACCCACAGCCAGATGGTAGGGCATTTGCCCGTCTGGATGGCTACCACCTCTGGTCTAGAGTATGCCAGTTGTGTTCCGGCCTTAGTTAACAGGTTCCAGTCTCCCTTAAAAGAGCAGCAGCGCATTTGTAGCACCATACTACAAATTTACACATTTAAATTACCATACTACAAATTTACACCATACTACAACACTTTGGTGTTGCAAATGTCCATAGGCGATGGTAACCGCTTTTCATCAATTCGGCCGTCTACCTGTCTGCTGAACTCGTGCAATATTTTTTTTTTAAATGCGTCCTCTGTCGCATATATATAATCACATACTAATCATCATGTCATCCATCACACAAAGCCATTCATCTCTTTTTGGTCTCCCTTTACATTTGTACCAATCAATATTCCAGTTTAACATTCTCTTTGTCACGTGACATGGATCCCTCTTCTTTACACGCCCATACCACCTTAATCTTCTTCCTCTCAATTTAACAATAAACGTTTTGTCACAAAAGTTAGGTAGATAGGTAAAGTAGGAAGTCACATCTATACTAGTATTATATAGGTATAGAGGAAAGATTTGATTGTTTATTTGTTTGTATTGAATAGGCTCCGAAACTACTGAACCGATTTGAAAATTATTTCACTGTTGGCAAGCTACACTATCCCCGGGTGACATAAGCTGTAATATAGTTTCAAAAAAGTTAGGGATTCTTACTAATAAAACTCCAATAATGTAAACCAAGGTGTAAACAAATTACTTGAAATCGCGTGCGCTGCGAAAACTATTGATGACAGAATAAAATAATGTACTACAATTTTGCAGAACACATCATTATTTACAAAAAGTGTCGCGACATCACACATGTCTAACTATTATAGTTATGCCACAATAAGTATTCTTTTTTATGCATTCATTTAACTTTTTTTTGTATTCATCTTTATCAAAATAAATTACTTCATATTCAAGACTACTTCAATACCTTTATATAACTTTTTGAATTATTCAATTCGGACATTCCATGCGAAATATATCTCGAGATTAAAAATGTAAGTATTAGAAAAAAGTTGCGTGGTCGCCGCTCACCCTGCTCGGCAAGCTAGGCAGCACCTTATGCGATGTAGGCGTCACTGGGGTACGGGTCGTACGAGAGGGGAAATATTTTGAATTCGCTTAGTAGGTAATAAAACTCAAAAAAAGTTCTTTTTAGATACCCGTGCGAAGTCGGGGCGGACCGCCAGCCTTGAATAATGCAATAAACCCTTGGCTACATCTGCGTGATACAGTCGCTAATACTATACCAATGTACCAGGTGTAGCAGGGATATAAGGAAAAACAATGTATACTGAACAAATGTACTCACTCTAACAACGTTCCCATATAGGCAGCAGAGATTGAACAGTCTGTCGGCGTTGGCTGTCTGCGGGTCGAGGCCGTACACCATCATCACAGCGCCCTGCTGCGGCGGACCACCCTGAAACATTTGAAAGATTCACCTTATTAAATTTATTTACACAAATAATATTAAAATTCCTGGTAGCTTAGCGGCTAACAGCCCGGCCACGAGCTTGTCCCTATGAGCGACAGATAAACGCGAAGCGACGAGCGGCTAAAACAAAAGAAGTATACCTAGTTTTTTCTTACGATATACTATTTTAGATAAATTATGTGTATAGAAATTATTAAATTAATTTAGTAGTTATGTTTATAGGAATCACTTGGATAAAACTAAATTGTAAATTAAACTAAATACTTAAAAATAAACTAAATAATAAATTAATTAATATAAAGTATGACACAAATCGCTGCGAGAGGGAAGAGTGCCCAGAAGGCTGGCTGCATTGCCACGCTGTATGGCAATGCTGATTCGTTGCGCGAAGAACGAACCAGCCTCCTGATCACGGGTGGTATCAAAGAGTTTCTTACAAATTTCTTTGAAAAAACCCTTTGCCGATGGACCCTACGGTGTTATATATAGTTAATTTAAAACGTCTCCTACTTTAATATATCACTTTAGATGTTCCTCTTTTTTCTAATTTTATTTCAAAATTATTTAGCGCGGACTTAAACAGCAATCAATAGTACAAATTTAACATTGAAATATAAAATAAACAATTAAAACTAAAATACATTATGTAGCAGATCACTGCCAGCGGGGAGCGTACCCGGTAGAATGGCTGTACTGCCACGCTGTTCGGCAATACTCCTTACAATAAGACGTTTCTGAAGTTCACTAAGGCATCATTATTAAACAGCGTAATCGGTTACAAAAATCGTGTGTGTGATATACCAAATTAATCTCCTAAGATGCAGATGAAGGTATACGAAACATGCTACAAGTCGTTTTAGGTCGGGTCGGCCGTCAAGTACAGGGTATCCAACATCAGTTATTTGAACTCTCGTCGCGTTCTGAAATTCGCGCGTCACATTCGCCGCTGATGCAGGACACACCTGTATTGCCAGGGTAGTGGCCGGGCCGAAACGTATTCGCGTTTCAAATAGAAAGAAAAAATGCCGGAACACAACTCAAGGTTAGGTTAGGTTAGGTAGCCATCCAGACGGGCTAATACCCTACCATCTGGCTGTAGGTAGTTTTGTCGCCTCTTACGACAGGCCGCCCGGCCGCAGGAAATTGTATTCTTTCTCCATTACTGCACGGATCAGGGGCATCCAAATGCGACACACACAAGACAAACAGATTAGAAAACATACACAAAAATTTTCGGTGCCCACCTCCTAATTCCCACCTGTGGAATAACCTGCCCGGGGAGCTTGGACCAGTCAGGGAAAAATTCTGAGCTCATTTACTATTGTTTCAATAACCACGTGATTGAAGAAAACATTGTGATGAAACCTACACATCAAGATGATAACCGATGTGTCGAAACCCGCCAACTCGCCTTGGCCAAGCGTTGCGTATATACTGTTTATACAAACATACATACATATTGTCACGCCTGTTTCCCATTGGGGTAGGCAGAGAGGGTGGACCTCCACCTTCTACGATCCTGACAAACACTTTTCGGTTCATCAACTTTCATTAATCTCTTCATACATACACGCTTATATAAAGTGCTTTTCACATGGCCTTTCTTCAAAATATCTTTTAATTTGATCATTCTGAGTACGTCGCGGTCGACCGGCACCCACTCTACGACTCACATTACTGTCGTATACTGTTTATTCACCTAAAAATGCGTACAAGAACAGAGAAAGAATACAAAGTCCTGCGGCCGAGAGGCATGTCGTAAGAGGCGACAAACCAACCCGCAACCAGATGGTAAGTTGGCAGGGCATTTGTCCGTCTGGATGGCTACCATATCCGGTGTGGAGGATGTTGTCATAACAAGCCCGAGTTGTGTTATGGCATCAATGGCCAGGTTCCAGCTTTTGTGTGGCAGCACATTAGTGACGCCTCAGTAACCAATTTTCCATCAGATGGGCCGTTAGCTTGTCTCCTTTTCTCCAGGGGTAAATAAAACGGAGAGGTCTGAGTCTATGGGCTGATAGTATTCTTACCTGATTCTGTGGTGGCATGTTGGGATGGTGCATGGGCGGTGGTGGGACGAAACCCTCGCCACCATAGCCCTCTGGACCGTAGCCACGACCGTCGCGCTGAAAATAAGGATTACAAGTGTAAATTATTTTTTTTGATTTGCTAAGTAATTGCTAGAAAAGGTTCTTAATGAATAAAAATAGGTGAGAGTCTGGTGTCAGTAGAGGGAAAATACCGTGTGATTGATGACCAGCCTGTCTCCCCGGAAAAATGTAGGTATATATTGTATATATTATATATATATACGAGTACATACGACTACTGAATCGATTATAATCGGAGATGTGTATTGAGTGTAAACATATGTGAAATGTGTGTGTGATTCAATATTTATGTGTATGTATATATTGTACGTAAATGTGTGTGAGTTCATGTGATTTTTAGTGTTACTTAATTTAAAAATCTTTACATAGTACAAAACAAAGATGCTTTTCGCGTCTGTCTGTCTGTCTGTGTATCCACTAACACCTCCTAAACTACGAAACGGATTTTTAAGCCGTTTTCACCATGAGTTAGATAATTTTTCAAGGAACTTTTCTTTTAAATTCACTCCGGTTATAATTTATTCGACTGATAACTGTTATCTGATAAATGAAAAATAAGTTCTTACTTAAGTGTCTGTTTGTAATATCAAAATAACAGCATGTTACTAAATGCATATGAAAGTATGGTGTGGTGTATACGGCATTTATAAAAAAGAAATCGTTTTTTTTTAAATTTTGTCTGTCTGTTTGTTCCGACTAATCTCTGAAGCGACTGGACACTATATAAAACTAGTCATAACAAATTACTATAACACACAATTAATACAAACGAATAGACCAAAGAATCCTAACTAAAAACAAACAGTGCATACTTTCGCAAGGAATAAACGCTCGACGCGCGCGTTTTAATTAACCAAAGTGGATTGCGTTATGGAAAAAATTGGAACAATCGCCCGTCCGGTCGACATAAAACCAATAAAGGTTAATTAATTAACGCTGCGACGCTAATTGTGTCTATTATGCAAATTAACAATTGATTCATTTTCAATATTTCAACCAAAATGACTATTAATTTATTATCTTACTAGCTGACACGTGCCCACTCGAGATAAGCCAACATATAATTGCCCATGGGAAAAACGCTGCCTCCCGTGCCCACTTCGCTGGGCGCTACTCGAGAAAAAACCAACATATAATTGCCCATGGGAAAAACGCTGCCTCCCGTGCCCACTTCGCTGGGCGCTACTCGAGATAAACCAACATATAATTGCCCATAGGAAAAACGCTCCCTCCCGTGCCCACTTCGCTGGGCGCTACTCGAGATAAGCCAACATGTAATCGTTCATGGGAAAACACTTCTTCCTCAAGACAATACCCACCAGAGCGAGTCGATTGTTGAATCGAGTTGTTTATGGCTTATTTCGAGTGAATTCATTCGACTGGATGACCGGCCGGTGGACAAGACTAGTCGTGACTCGTACTCGAAGGTCACCTCGATTCACCGTCTCGCGCTTTTTTGGTCATCCAAATGACCGCTCCTTTCTTTGTAGTACAATTCGGTTACTGAACTAGTTCACCTTGATAGTATGTTTCGATCATTAGAACTCTTCGATCTTCTTTACTAGCAATCGAATCACGTTTCCTAATAGTACATCGTTCATGAACTAGACAAGATTATTTCACCGACGCGTCGTTCGTTGATTACGACGCACTTCTCGAACTCGAAACTACCGACTATGAGTTAAAAGAATCCAGAATGATCGTGATATTGGAGCACTCGATATATAATCGATTTGACAATGACAATTCATTCATTACAAGGCAACGGAGTTTATCTAAAGATCTTTGGCTACCAAAGATCGTCATAGGTAACAAAATCAGCCGTGATGATTTATTAGTGAAAAGAAGCACATCCAGGTATGCGCTGATTAAAAAAAAAAATGCGTTCAGCGGACAGGCAGACGGCCCACCTGATGGAAAGCGGTTACCATCGTCTATGGACACTTGCAACACCAAAGGTGCTACAAATGCGCTGTTGCTCTCTTAAGGAAGACTGGAACCTGACCACTGATACCGGAACACAACTCACGGTTGTTATGGCGGCATACGCTAGACCAGGGGTGGTAGCAATACAGACGGGCAAATACCCTACCACCCGACTGTGGGTTGAGTCTTCTTCTTCTTCGATTTTCCCCGACAACACGAAAGTCGCCTGTGAGTCCTAATCTGCCAGCGTCGTGGCACTGGCTAAACTATTCATCAACGACCGTGTCTTACATAACATAGTTACTTACTACAATCGGCGCTTTAGCGCTACCATAACATACAAGGTTACTGGTAGTTGCCGCGAGTCTCAAAAGTGGAGATCATCCGAGGACAGTTTATTTCTTCCTTCTTTTGCGGCCTTGGAAGTGATCCAATTCTTATGAAAATTGTCATAAATACTAGACAGATAGAAGGGTGTAAGTAACGTTAACGCATTGCCACATCAAACAACTCACCGGGTGATGAGGCGGTGGCGGTCCATGTCTGTCTTTCATCATACCCGGAGGCGGAGGCCCGCCACTTCCGTAGTCCATATCTGAAAAAAAAAACCAAACGGACATGAATAGAGATGCCACGAATAGTGATTTCGCCGATTACCGAATATTCGGCCACGCTCTCGGTTGAAGCGCCGTATATTCGGCGTAAAATATGTCCAATTCGCGCCTAGCAATCTGGTATTGAAACAATAATTTGTGAAGTATTTTCTTACGTTCTCGCGAATGATAGGTACACATAATTAAAACTATGTTTGAAACGCGATTTTAATTTTTTTTGTTTGATTCAGACATTTCAAAAACTGGCTGAAACGTGTAATATTAAAATAAACAAATTCATTAAAATCGCATTTAAAACTGTTACAATGTAGTTAAACTAGCTATCAATTTTTGTTGGAAATATATATAATTTTAAGCATTATGTGCGTTTTTTTTCATAACTTGTTATTCGGTATTCGGCCGAATATTGACTAGCAGCCGAATATTTGTGGCATCTCTAGGCATGAATATCATTAGAGAAAATAACCCGTCGTCGTAGCTGTGCACTTCAAGAAGGTGACGTTACAGGGGCCTTCTCACTCGCACACTTTAAAATAAGGACAGTGCGAAGAGCACCGAGCGATAAACACAAGTGCATAATTATATTGATAAATAAGGAAAAATATTTTTAATCGCAGTATAGATTTACAATCACAATTGGATTCGCAGGTAAGTAATTAATAGGTAACTAGATTTTGAAAATAAGGTGCACTAATTAGGTTTTGGTATTCCATCAAAGTCGTGATAATGTGTCAATTTTTTAATATTAGTAGAATAATTTTTAAATTTATCTGAAACACAATATTTCGGCCGAAGTCGACTTTGACCAGACCACAATGGGTAAAGTCAAACATTAAATTTTAATTAAATACTACTTGCTCACGCATTTGCAAATACAAACAGGATAAAACATAATATTCATGCAAAGGGTGTATAAATAAAAGTCTGTTTAGGGTGTGTATGTTTTATTTGTATTCAATTAAGTACAATATGTGTATATATCGTATTTTTTTATAATATATATTACAATGTTATATTTCAAATTATTGTAACAAATTTGTCTAATGTGTTTATAAGAATGCAGATAATAATCATGTGAATGACAGTAGAAAAGTCACAACAGTAAGTCACGTCATACAGACAAACATTAATTAGTTAACTTTAAATGCAATTTTCAGCTACAGTTCAAAACATGCGCTTACTACTTTGACCAAGTCACTCTTCTGTAGTACAAAGGTTAACTCTGGTGGTCAATGTCTAAAAAAAGTCAAACAGAGCATAAAAAGGGCGTGAGTAGGTATAAAATATTTAAAAAACGGTAAACTATTTGCACCTTGTTGAATTACAGATTTAGAACTTTGACCAGATCACCCTCCTGTAGTATAAAGGTTAAATCTGGTGGTCAATGTGGGAACAAAGTCAAAGAGAGCATAAAAAGAGCGTGAGTACTCTAGGACAGTACAAACGAAAATACGAGAGTAGGTATAAAATGTTTAGATCTCGATAAAATATTTGCACCTTATTGAATTACAGATTTAGAACTTTGACCAAATCACTCTTGTGTAGTATAAAGGTTAAATCTGGTGGTCAATGTGGAAACAAAGTCAAAAAGAGCGTAAGAACTCTAGGACAGTACAAACGAAAATACCGGAGTAAATATAAAATGTTTAGATCTCGGTAAAATGTTTGCACCTTGATGAATTACAGATTTAGAATAAGGTTTCTCTAAAACCAAAACTTGGTAGAGAGACTCCGAGACCATCTTTTATTAATTCACTAAAACAAGGCAATGAAATTAGCACAACATTTGCACCTTGTTGAATTACGGATTTAGAATAAGGATTTTTTAAAGACATAGCTAAGTAAAAAGACCCTGGAGATCTCGTATTATTAATGAAGCAAAAGAAAACACACGAATACTTGGGTGGAAACCGTAACTTATTTAACGTAGAGTGAGAGGACATTTTCCAGTCTTGTACAGCAATAATCGGCTCAAAGTCGACAGTAGGGGCTGGATAATAAAAGCTCTCTAAAAACTCATGATATGAGACGTAATTTTGGAAAGACCTACGTTTGACAATACACTGCATTTAGTTTACTACGCCATCATAGTAGGCAATCTATTGAATCCAATAATTTTATGGAGTTAGTGAGAAGATTTGTTAAAGCAAGGAGCCACATCTGAAAAGGTTATCTTGTTAACAAAACATGTTTCCTACTGCAATACAACTATGGTCATTATTACACTGAGAAAAAATAAGTACAGGAGCACACATTTGAAAACAATACAAACCATTCTGTGAATGGTCACAAGACTGCTGGCTGTGCTGGCTGCAAGTATCTTCACTGCAGCTTTTAGTCTGCATCGTCGCCAATGCTGAATCTGCAGAATTAGATCTCAATCAGGATATTCTTTTATCTCCTTCATGTATATAAGTAATAACTATCTCCTTCTCTTCTGGGACATGATTATCTTTTATTTCTTATCCAGTGTCATTAGGATCTCTAATCTTACGTACATGATCTGTGACATTGTATGTTTTGGAATTCTCTATATTGTAATTAATATTATATATTTTCTTGTGAGTATCTGTGGAGATGTAGAACGTTGGTTTGTTACTGTATTGCTTTCGTACATAGTTATATAATCATGTATATTGTTTTTTTTTTATATTCGGAGTGTCAACTACCTTCAGTCTGATTTGCATTGTAATTATAGTAAGAATTTTCTTGTTTACAAATTGTTTCTGATACTACTTATTACTTGTTTATCAATGTTCTTTATTGATACGTGTATTGATATCGTCTTCATTGTCTTTTAAATATTTTGCTGTTATGATATCTGTACTGTATATCTGGTGTTACTAAATCCTATATGTAGGTAGTATATATTTTACTCACATTGTGTATCTGTTCTTGTATTTTGTGTATAGGCTTCCTGGTAGAAATTATATATAGTTTTAGTGATAGCATAACAGAGCTAAGTCGGTCGTGAATAACAGTCGTGAGTGTGGTCAGCATAAATGTGGACCAATAGTTTGCATCGACCGCGGGCAGTATAACAATGTGCCCAACCACAATTTGATGGTTTTCACGATAACGTAGTACATAAAATTGAAGAATGTGGTATTATTGTTTTGTTCAAAACGCTTCTCGAACGCGATTTTACGTGTTCTAAATTTAAAATATTTTTTTCACTCGGTAGCTTTACGTCGTTAGCATTACGTCGCCATTTTACCACCGCACTGCTCGCCGGCGACTGAGAGTTCATCCACACTTCCTTGACACCTGGAAGTTATACACTGTACGTGGCGCTCGCTCCTTTATGCCATACGTGAGCAAGCTATGGAATGAGCTTCCCCTCGCAGTTTTCCCTGAGCGCTACAACATGGGGCTCTTCAAAAATGGCGTAAGCAGATATCTAAAGTCTCAACGAGGTAGACAACGCATCGGCCCCTTAGTGTTGCAGATGTCCATGGGCGACGGTAGCCACTTAACCATCAAGTGGACCCATTTGCCAGTTTGCCTACAAGCAAACATAAAAAAGCCAAAGTTACTTTTTACGCACTCGTATTAACAAAGACGCACTCGTTGAGCTTATGAAGTGAAAATAATTTTACATTCTCATTATACAGATGTGTAGTCAAATATTAAACTCCTTTGTTGTTTGAAGAGGCATTTCGAACGTAATTCAAATCTCCTTATAATATGATGTAATACAATATGTACGTAATTAAAAATTAATGAGCACATTATGTATTTTTTTTTTTGGTGAGGGTTCATATAACATAATAATAATAACTAGAGGAGTCGAGTTTGTACAACCTATGTTTTTTTATTTTCCTCCCACCCATTTGAATATTATATAACATATTAGAGCTACGCATGTTTGCTGAAGAGTTTCTTGCGCCGCTTCTTCTCTTCAAGCCACACCATATTGCGAAGCGGTGGTAAATTAGATTAGGCCCCGATAGAGTAAACAAAAACCATAGACAAAATTAAAACTAAATAATAAAAATTATCAAGTTGGCGGTAGGCTAAATAAAACTTTAACAATACTCATTGACACTTGACCTCTTTGTCTTCCGTGATCACGGCTACTGCAAAGTGGCCGAAACGTCGGAATAGTAAAAATCAAATAAATCACCGCGCCTAAAGCCGTTAAAACATAGTTTTATAACCTATGTTTTAGCCCAAACGTCATCAGAATCCCAAAAAAAAAAAACTGCAATACCCGCAAAGTGTTATTTTCTATAACAACAACATTTACAGGGGCAATGTAACCGTAACGCCAAATAACCGTAACACTTTTAGTCTTCGACTAAAAGGGTACTTCAGTTTTATACCATCGAGACAACCGCCGTCCAATTACTCCCGGCCACGTGTATGCTTTTAAACAATTAACTCGACTATTGTATCGTTTCAGGTTTCATCGTGTAATAACATTTTCAGATACAGTTTGTTCTGTTCGAGTTTCATATATTGAGAGTAGTTTTCTAAACAATAAACATAGAAGGTAAAGGCTTGGACACACTTGCGCTTATTAGCACCGACACCGCGCGCCCATGTAGTGACAGTGACCGGCGAGCGGTCAGAGTCGCCGATATTAATGTCGTCGTCTATGAGGGAAAAACCACGACAGCGCTAATGCTGACATTTGGTATATACTCGTATATAGCCTTAGCACCGACGATGTACAGTCGCGGAATGAAAATGTTCGTCACCTTAAAGTCGACATTTGCTGGCACGAGTACAAGAAGCAGTACTACCAACATCTTGATAAACGTTAAGTTTATAAAATATAGAAACTTGAAAAAATAAATGCGATGTTGACAATGACAGACTAAGAAAGAAAGAAAGAGGACATAATCACTACGCTTAGCATGAATATTAAAACCAATGAAAAGGTTTTACATGTTTAAACAATCTTCTTAGACAAGATAGAAAATCGAACAATTTTGACCTAAGTAATTTAAAACTTCAATGTCAAATAGTTAACATAATTTTCTGTGTTACTTAGTTTGGAAAGGTAACATGTGCTCGCGGAACGTTAGATGAATCAATTTGAAAACTGACGAACATTTTCATACCACGACTGCACATAGGATACATTTTATCACTGAAAATGGGATAGTTTCCGGGATGAAATTAAATAAATTTTCCGAAGGAAAATAGCGCCTAATTAAAAAAAATGTAATGTAACTTGAATGCTTGCTCTGTAAATAAACAAGAGATATATTATATACACTAGGGTTTAATCCACGCTTAATTTCAAATAAACTAAGGTTGAAATAGTAGTTATAATAAAAGCTCATAAAAAAGTATAGTTGAACCAAATAAGAATAATTTAAAAGTTGAATCGAAACTTATGTATTAAATAAAAAGATAATTAATTAATATTTTAATAATAAAACTACGTTTTATCGGTTTTAAGCAGGGTAATTTATTTGATTTTTATTATTCCGACGTTTTGGCCACTTTTCAGTGGCCGTAATCACGGACGACAAAGATGTCAAGTGTCAACGAGTATTGTTAAAGTTTTATTTAGCCTACCGCCAACTTGTTCATTTTAATTTTGTTTAAGGTTATTATTTACTCAATGGGAGCCTAATCTAATTTACCACCGCTTCGCCACATGTTGTGGCTTGAAGAGAAGAAGTGGTGCAAGAAACTCTTCAGCAAACATGCCTCGCTCTATAATAATTTTATATAATATTAAAATGGGTGGAAGGAAAACTAAAAGAAATGATCAATCAAGTTGATTTATGTTCCGTTGCACGCAGAAAGAGCTCACAGTGTCTTGAGGTCTGGCAGTTGGTTAGAGAATTATAAAAATCAAATAAATTACCGCGCTTAAAACTCGTTAAAACGTAGTTTTATTATGTATACAAGTCTCGGAAACGTAAGAAAATTAATATTTTGTTTTATTTAATCTTTTGTGTGCACACCCCTTTTACAAAAAAATGTTAGGAAGAAGAGAGCACAGATAACGTTCCGTTGTCTTTGGTAGCGAATTAAGCGTTTGGATACATTGACATCAAATTCTGCGTTCCGATACGACTATAACAATACAGTATTGAAGATTGCAAGCTAAATATATCACCAGCGATTTGACTTGTATATAAAAAGTCATTTGAGAATATCGTAATTAATTTTTAAGAGTAGACTAACCACACTGTGGAATACAAAAGAAACGAATGATTTCATAAAGATTTAGTATTTTTCCAAAATAGCCACTGAACCGTAAAAAGGGACTTAATAATAAAGAATAACACATTCACAAATATACTCCAAAAATGTATGTGCAATTTCCAAAAACGCATTCATTCAACGTTCCCGGAAGAAAACATCCGTTTATTTAAACCGAAATATAATTATCACGCACTAAGTAATATTAAGTATTAGACATTGCGACCTGTTATTCCTTTTGACCAAAAAAAAAATAAGACACTTAAAAATATACGCCTAAAATGTATGTACACTTAATAAAACGCATTTATCCAACTTTCCCGAAAAAATCTGTAAAATACAATATACAAAAGTGTTAGACAATATGATGTATTATTCCGTTTCACGAGAAAAATAACACATCTGAAAATATATGCCGAAAATATATGTGCACTTAGAAAAACGCATTCATCCAACGTTCCCTGAAAAAAAAACTCCGTTTATTTATACCGGTATATATCACGCGCAGTGTTAGACAAAGCCATATTTTATTCTTTTTTTTCACCAAAAATATTACCACACACAAACGGCGCGTTACTCGTCGAGTGCCGTCGACAAATTGAAAATAATATGACAAAAAAAAAACTAACGCCGAGTGAGGTGATATAAAATTCACTCGGTTCCGCACATTTAGGAGTGAGTTCGAGTCAGTTTTATTTTCAACTAGTCAACTAGTAGTGGCAAGGACACTTCGTTCGCGTTGCCATGACCACGTAACTGGTAGTGAATGAATTGCAACGGTGCGCGGCGGTGTCAAAAAACACAATACAATACCACTAGGATGTTCCCGCGACATCGTCCACACTTGACTTGAAATTCCCGCGGGATTCCCGGGACAAAAATATCACATATTTTATTACATAAAACTTGCTATCGATCAGTGAACTAACAATCACATTGGAATTCTTTTTTTATCTGGCCATTTTAAATCATTCTCAGAAAAATTCCCGCGGGATTCCCGGAATAAAAAGTAGCTCGGATTTAAAGTCTAAGAATTTGCTGTCGATCAGCAGAAACCTCATCGTAACCGGCCCAGTAGTTTTTACGTGAATCCCGAACAGACAGACAAGAAATTGAAAAAAATTGCATAGTATCCTCCATAGTTTATATAGGTATAGTGTTTTCCAATTGTTGTTTTTTTTTAAGTACAGCTTTCAGTCGCCACTCATTTTTTGTTAGAACAGTTAACGAATTTAACAAACTCAGCAAATCGGATTATGTGGACATTGACTTGTTTGTGGATAGTCTAACATCTGTGAATGCGAGATTATTCAAACTTTAATAATAATTACACGTGTAATCACAGTGACACGTACGCAAATTTTACATACTGTTCTTTTTTCTAATACTATTTTTTTATATACATTTTTTATATTTCTTCTGTTATCTGTGGAGGCTTATAAATGGCTAACCTTTACTTATCTCTGTAACTTTAGTTTGTAAGACTACAGCTGTTAGCCCCCCAAATAAAATAAAAACCTTCAATGTACAGACACGACATTTTTAGATTTTTTTAATAATATAGATAGAATTGTTCACCACATATACATATAAGTCGTGAGCAGAAGGTTTGCCGATGACAACCCCTCCCGCCTCCCACAACCGCGACCCGCGGTCTTCTAGTTCTTAGTACTACTTAGACAAGCCCCGGTCCCAGTCATAGGAAGCGGGAGGGGCGAGCATCGGCAAACCTTCTGCGCACGACTTATATAGTTTTATAGTCATTTCATGTTAAGGCAGGAACAAAGGGCGGTCTTATCGCTTTATAGCGATCTCTTCCAGACAACCCAGGCTTACATATATATACAGTGTAAACTCTATATAACGACACTGAAGGGACTGTACATTTCATGGCGTTATAGAGGGTTGTCGTTAAATGGAGAGAAGTCCGTTATTTTTGTGTGACGTCTTTTAGCTGCAACAGTAATTTTGTTGTATTTTTTTTACTTATTTTATTAATATCTTGCGATATTGAAGCGTCTTGGTGATAAAGGGAGGACTTACAATTTCGGTATGCATGATGCCGACAGTCAAGTTTATTATGGACTAGGATAATAAAGCGATAAAAGAACGTATACAGCTGCGCAGTTTTTACTAATTTTGACCACTTAAAAGGTACTTTTTATTACTTAATTGTTGTAGTTATTGAGAGTGGGTGTAATGCTATATAGAGTGTATCATTGTATGGATCAAAAGCTAAACCAACCTAAGCCAAGTGATTTCGACGCTTAAAGGAGTTTGTCGTTAAATCGAGTGACGTTACATGGAGTTTAAACTGTATATATATACATATATACAAATATATAAAAAATACAGTGATGTACTAAGATATAGGTACGAAAGGACGGACGAAATCCGCATTTTCCAAAATCGCTACGAAACCCAAAAGAAACCTTACAAAATAGAACGTCAAAAATTAAATATTTAGAAATTGCCCAAACCGTCCCTTCCTAAAGGTGTACATATAAAAACGTCACAACCTACGTAGGTATGTTACAACAAGAGCAACAAGGCGAGTACGTCGCAACCGCCCCCTGCCGTTACACCGGCTGAACGTATGAATTATTAAAAACCAACACGGCGCGGAACCGGAGTGTTTTCATTTCAGTACATGTATGAAAAGAGCAATACAAACGTTTCCTAGGTCTAGGTGTTTCAAAGTTTCATTTTGTTCGTTTCTATCGTCGATACTCAAATTGGTCCGTATCGACCCACGGGAGTCGACTATTGAGCTTTTTTTCAATAGCCATTCAATTAAATTACTTTGCTAAACCTTGTAGTAGTATAAACTACATAAAAAAATGCCGTTGGAACTACTATAGAATTTATTAGAACTGTACAAACACGTATAAAACAAATACAAATAAAACTGGATGCAACCACTTCACACTGCACGATTCAATACAATTCGACACTTCTTACTCGTCTCGTAGTCGTCGCCTGACTACTACTACTACTACGTCGCCCACCCCTCCATTCGGGCATTGTCTTATATCAACTACAAAGTACAAAAAATGGGCCGCGCGCACTGAGTTTCCGAGAAATAGTAATTTGCACACCTGCGAACGGCTAACAAAGTCGAAAACAATAACAATAAGAATTAGTTCGACGCTAATGATGGTTATAAAACAGGTAGAAAAACAATAGCATGTTTTTCTTAATTGCAAATTCAAAACACAAAAAAATCCTAAATTCGAGAAGACAATAAACTGCGCTTACGACAGACATCTGTGCGCTTATCTTTGACGGCATGTAACGACATGTAACTAAAAATGTTTTAGAAGCGGTGGTAGATTCACGACTTTCAACTAATAATCTGTAAGATTCCATTTTGAAATTTCATTTTATTTCATGACCTAAAGTTGGGTCCATGAGGTTTGAAATAATAATAATAATAATTTATTTTCATTTCAGATATTACATCCATTTGTTAGTGACAAACATTATATCTATGTTAGTAGGAAGGACAAAACAGAACACACCAGCAGAAAAAATGGCCTCACCCCTCCCTCCACACTAGATAAGTAGCGTCACCCAGCATGGAAGGAAAAGGGAGTCCATTCTTTCTGCGAACACTCTTAGAATACTGCTGGTGCTAGCTTGGATCCTGAACAGTAAAGACGCAGTATATTACGCCTGATGGCGTAAAAGTCATCAGTACGTGCCTCGGTGAACATAATAGATGCACTGCAGAATCGAGGCAGCCCCAGCAGCATCCTGAAGATGTAATTATATGGAACACGGATGGCACTAATAGCTTTCAGAGTATAGTTGATCCAGAGACTGCTGGCATAAAAAGATTGGCAATATGCTTTAAATAATGTTATTTTGACTTCTGTCGAACAGCGTGCAGGCCTCCGGATCAACATAATAACTAACACTGCTAGCGTACTCCGCTCTCGGTCAGTATCATCATCGTAATTGAAATTTTCATTGACAATATGCCCTAAAACTAATTGAAACTTTGTAATACGATTTAGCTTCATACTATTCAAGGTCACTACTGGAATGTCCTATATATTAGGTTGGGGAAAAAGTTTCTTCGCATTTTATATAAAAATTCAAAAGGTTTTTTTATAAAGTTTATTTTTATTTGACTAAAGTACGTAGGTGCCATTTTGTTGGATAACTTTTTGGCATCTTGTAGGTAGGGACGTGATCCCATTGCTATAAAAATTTTGGGGCTTCTGATCAAAAAACTGCGACAAGTGGTTTTGGCAGTCCTCTCGTGATGTTAACCTGACATTGCCTAAGGAATTCTGCAGAGACCGAAACAGGTGAAAATCTGAGGGTGCAAGGTCAGGACTATACGGCGGATGCATTAACACCTCCCAGCCAAACTCTCGTAATTTTTGCTGAGTGGCTAAAGATGTGTGAGGTCTAGCGTTATCATGATGAAAAACCACACCCCTTTTGTTGATTAATTCCGGTCGCTTTCTCTCAACTTTTAGCTTTAATCTCATCAGTTGTTCGCAGTACAGTTCAGAATCGATGGTCCTGCCTGGAGGTAACAGCTCATAATGAATAATACCCTTCCAATCCTACCTTACACACAGCATCACCTTGTTGCGTGTTAACCCGGGTTTCGCCACAGTCTGTGAAGCCTGACCGGCCTTTGACCACGATCTTCTTCGCACGTTCTTGTCGTACGTGATCCACTTTTCATCACCAGTTATCAGCTTCTTAAAAAATGGTTCGGTTTCATTACGTCGTAATAAAGAATCACAAATGAGTACACGGTTCATTAGGTTTCTTTCAGTGAGGTCATGAGGCACCCAAATATCGAGCTTTTTCAAAAGCTTTTTTCAAATGCGCCAAAACCGTTTTGTGGTCAATTCCCAGTTCTCCAGCTACATCGTAACTACTAATATGCCGAATTGCTCCACTTTTTCAAAAATGCCATCAATTTTATCCGTAACAGGGCGACCGGAGCGACGTGCATCTTTGATATCAAAATTTCCGGATTGAAAACGCTTAAACCAAATTTGCGCTACTCTCACAGATACTGCATTAGGTCCATGAACATAACAATTTTTTTTCGCGGCTTGTGTGTTGTGTGGAAAATCACACATTTTCCTAATTTGAATTTGGAATTGTCTTCTTTAAAATTAAAACTTTTTAATGATACCAAAACCAGCCAGATACAAATGGTATATCCAAAGAGATCTTATTACAAGTTCATACATACTATATGCGAAAAAACTTTTTCCCCAACCTATTAAGTAATAATGGAGATCTCATTGCTGGTCCTGACCATAACTTTGGCTGCTACGAATGGAATAACCCACATATATGAAAAGTACGCTACGGTGTACTGTAGAGGATATATAATTACATAACTAAAGGAGACAAGGATTTTTGGGTGAAAGAAATGAAATGAGTTGAGATATGGCTTAAAAAAAGTGTTTATTTTTCTGTTAAAAATGGAAAACATCCGCCCTAAATTCTACCTGGAAGAGGAAAAATCTTTAAAAAGAGTCAGAATAGATTTATGTGAATGAATTTGAATAATTAATAATATTAAAATACACAATACGATTCATTCATAGAAAATAATTACACCCACTACAATTATAAAACTTATAAAAATAATAAAAAGAAATCTTGATCACTCTCATCATGCATGAAAGCGTATTCTCCATCTCTTTGTATAAAAACTATGTATGGAGTGAATTTTTGGAACACAAATATTCAAGACGCGTAATAAAGTATTAATAATAAAGTGTTATATTAAATGACTCGCTCTCTCACTTACTCTCAGTCCAGTATCCTTTAGTAACTAACCCGTTTTCCAGAATATGTAGTATCCCATATTTATCCCGAGAGAACACATAATTATAATTAATGTTGTTTTCCTGATAATATAATTTAACCTCGCTTACGTAAACTTTATACTGGGTAAGCAGGGGCTCTACGCAATTGAAATATATGGAACGTGGTCTAGCGAGATAGTAAGTTTGGGAACCATTGATTTAAATGAACAGCTAAATAAATGTTAAATTTAAAAAATTACTAGCTGTATCGGCTCTTCGAGGCAGCGTCAAAAATGTAACTTCCGTAGGTTTGTGTTATCAAAACAGTAGTCGTCGACAAAGTAGTCGATGGATTGATTTCCCTAATAATTAATATC
Organism: Dendrolimus houi; assembly: GCA_039645545.1. Taxonomy (NCBI): domain Eukaryota; kingdom Metazoa; phylum Arthropoda; class Insecta; order Lepidoptera; family Lasiocampidae; genus Dendrolimus; species Dendrolimus houi. The sequence continues at coordinate 11,450,206 of CM077143.1, read as the reverse complement.
AGATTGAGCCACGATAGAGGAGGAAGACTGAAGTGGTACGGGCATATAATGAGGAGGGATGCAAGTCACGTCACAAAAAGAATGTTAAATTCAAAAATTGATGGTAAAATAGTAAAGGTAGACACCAAAAAAGAGATGAATGGATTGTGTGAAGATGATTTGTGGTGTGATAGAGGGACGTATGCCAGAATAAACGAGTACCTATGGAAGGAAAATACAGTTTGTGCCGACCCCATATAATTGGGAGGACGTGAAAGAAAAAAAAGAGATTATGCTACTATTTCTACAAATAATTTTTTCATACTTTCTTTTTTTGCCACAGCGAAATGTGGCGGGGTTTAGCTAGTTAGTGCGGGTTTATATAACGGTTTTATTCTAATTCAGACCTAAGAATGCGGATCTAAAGTACAATTAATTATAAGTTATGTTTCTCGCACAATATTTAGCCACCCTAGGGAGCTACTATGACATGTGCATCCGAACAAAGTCGAAGTGAGAATGATCTTATGTCGCTACGCCCACTTGCTTTTATATCAGATTACTAATCATAACTCCCCGGAAATATTACAATTAATAGCTGATTTAATTGATGTCTCGCACAATATTTAGCCACCCTAGGGAGCTACTATGACATGTGCATCCGAACAAAGTCGAAGTGAGAATGATCTTATGTCGCTACGCCCACTTGCTTTTATATCAGATTACTAATCATAACTCCCCGCAAATATTACAATTAATAGCTGATTTAATTGACTCCCACTCCTCGCACAATAATTAGCTACCCTAGAGCGCTACTATGAATGTGCATTGCATCAAAGCCGGGGTGAGTCTCTTCACACGACCGAAGTCGGAGTGAGAACAGTTGTTTAATTTTTTGTGCAGGTTCCAGGCGAATATCCGCAGATAGCTGTTTCAACGATACCGGGCTTGATGGGCTTCCTGACTCCGTGCGAGCGGAGGCGTTCAGCCCGAAAGCAGCGCGTTCGAGGAGGCACCTCCTGTGAGGTTCGACCTCGGCTCGACCGCTGCGGAAGGGAATGATTCTATCGGATTAAGCCGTGAGAGGCTGAATGAGCTAAGGCAACAGGCTGATGTGTTATAATGGGGAGCCAATCCCAGTCTATCTTTACTACCGCTTCGCACCGTGTTATAGCTGGCAGAGAAGAAGCGGAGGAAGAAACTCTCCAGCGACACGCCTAAGCTAATCTTGTGTGGCCACTTGTGTCCGTAATGAGTGGGTGCGATTGGTGGGTCTTAGCTTTGGGTGAGAGGATTAGGGCCGGGGCTCTCCGGCATCTGTTCAGACCGGTCAAATTTTTATTTTTGACCGATGACGGGACGAGTCAAGTAGTGGAGTAATAGATACAAACTACCCTCCATTATTATTCTGTTAGTAAATAAACTCGTTAAAATAGAACAATAATCTAATACAATAGTACAATAATAGGTGGCACTACTTGGGGAAAATAAGTGTTATTAAACATTTGTATCTTATAGTTTATCACCACCGAAAGAGTCTAAATATCCACTCAAACTTTTTAAACAACTGTTCTAATTGTCATCTAACGGCGTCACTCGAGCAGAAATCGGGACAACTCTAATGCAGTAGGTACGGATCACGAAAATGAAAAAGCGGTTTTGAACCAACACACCCAGGGACAGATTGTTGCGGCTTCTGTCCTAAAGAGCAAAAGGGGTCTAAATCAAAATTCATTTCAACGTAAATGGGTTTTTAATTAAGGGCGTGACCTTCAACTTGAGTAATTTTTAAAGCACATATTACCACTCAATTTTGTTGCTAAAAGAGTTCGTTTTAATACCTCTAGTGCCGTGCGCCTTACACTACAATCAGTTTCTAAACGACTTCAAAAAGGAGGAGGTTCTCAATAATTCGGCTGCATGTTTTCTCCGTGCAGGAACGGAGAAAGAATACAAATTCCTGCGAACGGGCGGCCAGGTGATAGGGCATTTGCCCGATTGGATGGCTACCACCCCTGGTCTAAAGTATGGCGCCATAACAACTTTGAGTCGTGTTCCGGCATCAGAGGCCAGGTTCCAGTTTCTCCTTCAAGGCCGGCAGCACATTGGCAGCACCTCTGGTATTGCTAATGTCCATAGGCGACAGTAACCACTTTCTATCACAGTTGGGCCGTTAGCCTGTCTGTTGTGATTCAGGAATAAAAATAAAAAAATGTTTTTTTGGATGTTTGTTAAGCGATTTCTCCTTCAATTGTTAACCGATTTCCATTTTTTTATTTATTCGATAGAGTGCACTCCTGAGGCGGTTTCATTGTCGCCAAGTCAGGATCTGATGAGTGAATCCGATGGAAATCGAGAGCAACCCTGGATAAAGAGCGCCGAGTGCCTACGCTCTTCGAAAGGCAAACTTGTACACGCGTGTAGTACAATTTCTTTAGGCGGTTATTATATTATTTCTAAACCTATTCAAGTATTTGCTCAACTAAAAAGTAGACAATATTTGGGGAGTGCCAATAGCACCAGTTCTGACTGGGCATGCTAGTGCCACCCCCGATCTAGCGAATCCCACACACGGGTCGCGAATTATCCTCCTAAGGTTCTGCCCTTGTCGCGGCGTAGGTCCTCAATTCGCTTTCGCCTGCTAAAAAAAGGGACAAATGTCTAGTGACTCCGCCCGGTCCCGGTCGAACATGTAGGTCCACGAAATGCTGGATTGACGTTGTAAAGAATGACTTGCGTACGAAAGATCTCAATACAAGCGATGGCGAGGATCCGCAACTTGGGTTTAATGCTCGCATGATGATTTCATTATTATGTACGTGACACTTACTGTATGGTTGTGGTCTTCCACCAGTGTACTGCGGTGACTGGAGTAGGGGAGCGCTTCGCTGCACGGGCTGGACATCCTCTGCCACTGCGGACAATAACAAAAGTCAAGTGAAATCAGTGCCGGCAGCGGGACAAAAATCAAACTAGGAGAAAACCTAGTGTTTTTGTAACAGTTCCGGAAAACCTAAGATTTGCAATAGTATTAGTCATATATTTTTTTTTTTTGTATTTGTTTCGTTTTGCTTATCCGTAAGACACTTGAAGGGCTCTAACGGAAGACCAGCGCTGGTTGAGCCAACCAGCATCATCCTGAGTTAGGACCGATTCAGAGCTTCATTTCAATTGTATTGTCTTCTTTATAAGTACGTTTTGGTGTGTTTGTAGTTCTGAATAAATATTTTTTTTTCTTTCTTTCTTAGATATAACGACGACCCTCAGGAAATTAGTTAATATTTTCAACTTGTTTGGAGGAATAAATTTACATGCTTCTTTCAAATCATAAAGAAGCCTTCAAACTTACTCTAACTCAATATGAATAAGATGCATTAGGATAAGAGCAAAACATGTAAGTTTTAATTTTTTAATTCATTAGTAAGAATCGTAACAGAGTTCGGTTTTTTGATAAAAAAAGAAAGAGAAAGAAAACAAAATAAAAAAAAGACACCCCTTCTACCATAGTTCTGAAAAATAAACCAGATAGGAATAAAGAGAAATAAGACAAATAAGAACTTTCTAACTTTCAATTTGACTTTCTTATACCAAGAAAGAGGAGGAAGGCAAAAAAGTATATATGAATAAAATCGTTACTAGTTATCAAAATAAATAGCTAGCTATAATTAATTTAATTAATGCCAAGCCCCCAAAATGATTTTCCTCTGTTAATGTATTCAAGGTGTTAAGGAATCTTAATATTTTTTATAATAATTATCATTTTGTAGCTAAAAAATACAAATTAATAGGGTGCCAATAATTTACGTTAACAACAGTATAGTCTACCCTATCTTCTTTACATAGTAGAAAGTGAAGTCGCCTTCCGCGTCTGTCTGTAAGTCCGCTAACTTCACAAGTAGAATTAGTTTTATTAATTATTATTATTATTTAACACAATTGGGTCGTTTTGGCCTCACGCCAAAAGAAAGGTTTGCACTGAAAATCTGCGTTGTGTCAGATATAATTCCGGCACAGCAATATGCCGAGTGTAAACCTTGTTCGCTGAAAGCGGCGTACAAATTCTAAAAATATGCTCTGTGTATAATAATGTACAAGGAATGTAATTACGTCGTTTATTTCTTAAAATATAGTTTTTATTTCCTTCTTTCTCCCAAACTACGCAACGTATTTTTAAGTGGTTTTCACCACCAGTTAGATAATTAATTGACACTAAAGGTTTATATATAAAAAACCTAATTAAGTTTTTCCACGGCGTAGCCGCGGGGAAAACTCTAGTACCGGAATAAAAAGCTGTAAATTTTGTATGTACCCCACAAACCGATTCCAGTATTTTATTACCTTAATAATACAAACATGTAATGTGTACAAATTACACAGTTAATACAAATATGGCATCAAATGATAAAAAAAAATTAACTGTCGTCACTTCTAAAGATTTAATTTTTATACATATATTCTTGTCACTTTGACACTGACATTCATAAAATTAATTCTGAAAGATTTGTAGCCCTAAAAGTGAGTGACGTGTGAGTTCGTGTGCGTACATTCAAACTTACCATTAAATCCTAAAGGTCAAACTCACACCTGGCAGCACCACACGGCCCCACCATTTCCCTGCACATATAAAAGACAAACCACACTCTTTATAATCCTTTTTTTAAAGTCGGTTAAATGAAAAAAAAAATTCTAGCCTTTCCACGCACATCGTTTAAACAGTGCATGCCAATTTCCAAAAAAAACAGTTACATTATTAAAAAGCTACCAAAATAGAATAAAAACAATAATAATTATTAAAAAAAATATTATTATTATTATTAAAATAAATATTTAAAAAATAAATTTTTCACGTACACATCGAATCTGATCGTGTTATAATTTGAAAAATAAATCTGGATTATTATTCTTGTGTTACTGTGTTCATGTTGATGCTGTTTTTTTTCTGTGCGTTTTATTGTTACAGCATTATTAATAATACAATTATTATTATCTGAATGTTTCTCTGTTAATCATATCATATCATTAAAATAATAATACCGTTTCTGAAAGAGTGTGTTTGTCATTTATATTGTGCATGGAAGATTTAATAATTAATTAATAAGTAGTAAGTAAATAGTAATAAAAGTAAAGTATTAATAGTAGTAATATTAATTCATCAATATAATAATATGCATTGTTGTACAGTAAGCGAGGAAATGTAGGTTCACCATGTTTCTCTGTTATCCTGAAAAGTTCACTCATATAAAGTAATGTATAGGCATAATAGAATATTACTAGTGATGACAATCGTATATATTATAAAACGTAACTCAGAAAAGTATTTAAATAATTTTTGACTAGAAGCCGTATTAACTTTTTGACATTTTATTATTTTAAATACACTTTTTAGAATAACTCTGTCACAAATTCAATACATTTTAATTAAGACTTAATTTTTCACGATTTGAAAAAAAATAATAAAACATCAAAAGAGACAAGAATGACCAGTGTGCCGCCGTCTAGTCGTGTAGAAACTAAGAGTTACTTTTTTTGTTGGTTGATATAATTCTCAATGTTCTTCTGCTATAGATAACATGCTTCAACACTCGATCGATATACCTGCGAATAATGTCAAATCTATAATCACACACAAATTTTTGGCTAAGTAAATGTTTCACCACTATACGAAACCTACTCTGCCATTATTTTAAATTAAACATCTCTATGTTTTCAAAAACATATTGTCAACTACATAGTAATTAAATATGCTAATTGATGTTATAATTCTATAGCTAAATGGCAAACACGGAATCCTTATAATTTTATCATGTCTGTCCATTCATCTGTCTGTGTATATCACAGCCATTTTACTCGAAAACTATTCATACTATATACGTAACATTTGGAAGCTAGTTCTATTTTTATTAGAAAACAGGGGACTCTAATAAAAACATTTTTTTTTTAATAAACATCAATAGTACAACTATTCTCGCCAGTGGCGCATCTTCTCATCAAATGGGGTAGCATAATAGACGCATAACTCATCTTACATCTATCGCTATATTATAACAACATTGATTGCTGATTTCTCCATCAAATACAATGTCACTGTTCTTGTACCTATATCAAAAAATCAGCTATATACGAAGAATAAATGTAACTATATAAAGCAAGATCTTCCATGTAAACATCGACAACGGCGTCATGTAGAGATAAACACTAAATTGAACTTCGAAGTTAAATTTTTAAGTTCTTTTAAACATTAATATATACGAGATTTATCTTGAATCATGGTGAACCTTCTTCTCAACGTTGTGTACAGAATCTGTATGTTAAGTTGATTATATTATGTTGAAAATGGATTTAATTTGTATAGGTTGATTATAAATTAAGCATTATTATTATTAGCTAATATATAAAAACAGTAACATTGTCACAACACTACATTTTCTTTCCACAAATGATCTATCTTAGTGATACAACTCTTAGTGAGACCTAAAATAACTAGATATAACTTAAACTAAGAATATGTCCAATAACACGTTTCCTATTGTCTTCATTAAGGAGAAGACACTTTGTTCATGTGTTCTTTGTTAATGTTTAGCACATAGCACTACACTTTATTATTATGAGAGTATTATAACACTAACTCAAATGGTATTGTCCTTTTGAGTCTTCTTAATAAATCTATATTATTGTCACGAGACGCGAGATTCGAATTAAAATGCCGTTAGAATTATTATAGAGTTTATTAAAACTATACAAACACGTATAACACAGGTACAAATATAGCCGAACACAACAAGGCCAAACGTAATGTCACTTGTTAGATTCCCGATTGTAGTATACACGTCTTGCTTCGCTCGTGGTTCTCGCTCGACTGACTCTCCCTCCATCAGGTCATCGTTTTATATCTGCACAAACGCAATGCCCCCGTATCTAAGTCGGCTTAACCCGCCACACCTGGCTAACGACTCGACCGCAAACTGCCATAAAAGAGTACAATAACAATGGGCTGTTTTCTAATCACAAATTTTAAACACAAAGTAAACAAAAGAAGACGATCATAAAACAGTTACAATTCGTTCAAATGCCGACGGGTAATAAATGTGCTTTGTTTCAGATATGCAGGTGGATTATGTTTTAATCGGGACCTGGGTTGTAACATTATCAAGGAGCTGGATGGCTTCGACATTTACATGGTGATGAAGCCGTTGCTGGTGGGTGAAGCCCACTATTTTTTAATTACGTTAATGACGAGGTCGACCTTTAAGTCTCGATGGAGATCGTCTGATCTTCTGTACCAAGGAACAACACTAAACGACATCCAAGTAGCAACGTTGTGTTGACTATTGGCAGGTTCCTATAACTTAGTATACATTCACTTGCCTTACTACCATCGGTTGAATTTTGATATTACTTGTATCGAATTTGAACCGATAGTAAGACAAGAGAACATCGGGCCACTAGTGATGTGATGCTGACGTTACGACTTGGTGCTCGATCAATCTACATTATATGACAGTAAAATATTTCTTTTAAACTGATCACGATCACGCTTCACTCAAATATTCTTTCCGACGAACTGGTACCGGCGTGATATCGGAACAGTACTAAAGCGATACGATAACAATTCCTTGCCTCTGCTCCTGTTTTTGATATAATATTAATATTGTGTACAATAATTTTCAAAACGTCACTATGTATCATAATTTTTACGTATTTTACATGACCGTATGTGGACGAATAAACCCATAAGGTTTCTGTGCCACAGTCGAATGTGTTTTTGCGTATATAAATGTAAGCATATTGGAAGATTAATTATAGAAATATTTTCTTAAGTTTTCGCGACTAATATACATAATAAAACTACGTTTTAACGGTTTTAAGCGCGGTGATTAATTTGATTTTTATTATGCCGACGTTTCAGCCAGTTTTCAGCAGTAGTAGCAGTAGTTAGTCTTCCGTGTTCACGGCTACTGAAAACCGGCTGAAACGGCGAAATAATAAAAATCAAATAAATTGCCGCGCTTAAAACCGTTAAAATATATTTTTATTAATTATAGGAAGCTAAATCAGTATCGTCTTTAAAGGCTATGGTTAATAATTATTTTTGATCCTCTCAGGTCTAACAGTGCTGCTTATTTTGTATGTATTTATGATATTGTTACATACCGTCAAAGATAAGCCGCACAGCCTATTATAAGCGTAGCTTATTGTCCTTTTTTAGTAATCGACGAATCCTTTGTCTTTTGAATTTGTAGTTAAGAAAAACATGCTATTGTCAATTTACTTGTTTTATAACCATCATTAGCGTCGAACTATAATCCCTATTGTTATTGTATTCGACTTTGTGGACGTTCGCAGGTGTGCAAATTAGTAATTCTTAGAAGCCTTGTGTGCGCCTTCAACTTCTTTGTAATGTGTAATTAGTATAAGACGATGCCCGAATGGAGGGGCGGGCAGTTAAGCGAGGACTACGAAGCGAGTAAGACGTTTTCTAGTACTCTGGATTAGCGATATAAACGACGGACTTTGTGCGTTCGAATTGTATTGAATATAGTGCAGTGTGAACTGGTTGCACCCAGTGTTATTTGTATTCGTTTTATACGTATTTGTATAGTTCTAATAAATTCTATAGTAGTTCCAACGGCATTTTTAATAATCGAGTCCTGTAGCTCGTAACAATATGTTTTTATCTTTATATAGTATATAAAGTCTATTATTTATTTATTTTGTTCTGAAGTTTTATATTATTTATGGTCTTTGAATCCACTATGATGTTTTAATATTTTCCTTAGTTAAGAGGGTTGCCTGGAAGATATCGCTATAAGCTAGGCGCCCTTTGTTCAACAATTATTGCACCTAGTTTTTAAGAACGTAATTTTAATTTTTGATGAAAAACAAAGTGTTTACATTATAAACAATCTGTGTTTTACAGGTTTAAAGAATATTTGATCAGACTGGGAACGGACCGAGTCCAGAGCGAGGTTGAACCATGAGGGTGAACGCATCACAGTGTAAAATAAGCCTTATGAGTCACTAATATGCATGACGTAAGCATAACACATGAAAAATAAATTTTTCACTACATCTTCAACTTTGTATAACGTCTATTTTCGTTTTACATTAAATTAAACAGCAGCGGAAATCATTATTATTGAAATGTCAGTTTATAATGTAAGTGCTGAAACTCATGCAACATAATTCATACATTGTTTAGTAAATTCTGTCATCCCACTAAACTATTAATGTAAATTTCTCATAGCTCGTATTAATATGTTTCTTTGTGCTATGGAAAAAATATTGTAACATGGAGGTTTCATTCTTCAGCACCAACCTCTACCAACGCCTACGAAGAAATAATGTACACGTGACGTCTTCTGACAGACTTCGCTTATGTCTGCGATAAATATAAGACGTTTTCCTGATTACTAAACAAAATCTAAATTTATCTTTAACATCATAAACAATTAATTGTGGTAGCTTAAAATATTAAACTACTATAATATTAATTAATTATCAAACTGCATTATCTATACATATATAATTGCTTAGCTCACTAACTGACTGACTGACTGACTGACTGACATATCAACGCACAACCCAACTAATGAATGAATGAATGAATGAATAACTTTATTGCACATACATTAAACTACTGGAGATAGGGCCATGAAAATATGTTGTGTGTAAAATAACATACAAACATACACAAACCGGTCATATTATACGCGTTCAAATACCATAGACCAATAAACGTCCCCCCCCCCCCGTACTCCGTCCCCTCCCACTCAGCTGAGATAAGAATATTCAGATGGATGTGTAGTGTTATAATAATGAAAAAGGTGAGAAATGAATAACAGGAGGGGATCTTTGAAAATCGCATCCGTGACTAAAAAACAGAGAGGAAGAAGATTAGCGTAGTCTCTCTCTTTTCTTTCACCTTCTCCAAATTATTTGGGGTCAGCACAATATGTCTTTTTCTTCCATACTCCTCTATTCTGACATACGTCCTCTGTTACACCACAAATCATCATATCATCCTTCACACAATCCATCCATCTCTTTTTTGGTCTACCTTTACATTTATATCTATTAATCTTGCAGTTTAACATTCTTTTTCTCACGTGACTTTTATCCCTCTCATTACATGCTCATACCACCACAGTTTTTTCCTCTCGATTTTTCAGTCACGGGTGCACTTTCAAAGATCCCCCTCCTGTACTCATTTCTCACCTTATATTTAATTGTAACACCACATATCCATCTCAACATTCTCATTTCAGGTGAGTGGAGACGTTTGTGGTCCAACATTCGGACCCGTATGACATGACAGGTCGTATGGTAGATTTATATATCTGACCTTTTAGTTTCAGTGGCATTAGTTAGTCGCATGTCACATCGGTTTTAGCCGAGCTACATTTATTCTTCTCCTTACACCCTTCTCTATTTCACAAGATCATCATCATCAAGAAGATTAAGGTGGTATGGGCATATAATGAGAAGGAACGAAAGTCGGGTTACAGAAATAATTTCAACTGGAAGCTTGATGGGAACAAATGTAATGGTGGACCAAAAATTTATGAATGGATTGTGTGAAGGATGACATGGTGATTTGTGGTGTGACAGAGGACGTACAAACGCCAGAATAGAGGAATATGGAAGCAAAACACATATTTGCCAACCTCAAATAAGGAGCCATTCACAAATTACGTCACACAAATTTCACGATTTTTTGACCAAGACACAGCTGATCACATTCGTGAGACTCCTCCTGCCCACCCCTCGTCACACAATGTCACACTTCGTCGACCCCCTCCGCTCCCCTTACCTAAGAAAAGTGATACGCGAACGGACGGACAAGACGATTTTGACGTATAATATAGATCAGTTTTTACCAAAATGGTTACATAATTCCAAGATACAACTTCTCAACGAATATACGAACATTTTATTCCAACTCCTTCGGCACGTAGGCTGTATTCCTTTGAAACTCTTTGCCCATAGACGTCAGAAAAGTTAAAACCTTTGCTATATTTAAGAATTCAATCAGGCAACATTATCTTAATCTTACGCAACAATATATGTGCTAGTTTACTGTATATTAAATTGTAATCTGCTGTCCATGTATGTCATCATTATTTTCGTTTAGATAAATTAAGAATTTCCTTTCAGTGCATCAGGTTGCCTGGAAGAGATCGCTTTTAGAGCGACAAGGCCGCCTTTTGTTTAACTAGTATGTAACTACTGTCTTGTGCATTTTTGTAATTTGTGTTTTGGTGAACAATAAAGTGTTATATCTATCTATCTATTTATACTAAACTCCCGAACATACTAAAAATAGATTGAAAGAAATCGAAAAAATTCTAACTCCCAACTTAATGCGTCAATCTGCAGATAGTCGCTACTATACGCGAACACGAGAGAATACCTCATGGCTATCCGCTCGACATCTATGGGTGAAATATATTGCCCAGTAGTGTTGTGCAAGCCAGTAATATCCACCCCTATGGATGTATTTTCTATTGCCTAGTAGAATCATGCAGTGTATGTTCGTCAGTCTTTTTATTGCCTATATGCCTTGTATCGCCTAGAAAGTATTGTAAATATGAATTTTATTACAATTGTTTAATTTGGCGTACAATAAAGTGTTATCTGCTACCAGTGCCGTGGACTTCATACAACTCAATTCTCTATAGCCTACCTCTAAGAAACTTTCGACCAAAATTGATGTTTACACGTTCTATTCAAACATATTAATACTAGTGTCTGTATAAATAATTAACGACTTTCCACACGTGGATTATTTAGATACTCATAAACCGATCGGGCACCAGCTTTTGTTTCAAAATGTGCGGTATGATTGTAGAATTATAAATACAAATTGTATTAAGAAAATACATCGCGAGTTCGACGTTTTTTCAACAGCGGTGTACTCGGCGTTTGGATCATATGGTGTGTTTTTCAATCAGCCTTACCCTAGCCGAATTTCCTTCCCGCACCACTGCTATCTATATATGTACCTATATGATATACGTGTTTCAGCTTTACAGTTGTGTTTTAATTCCCTCGGAAAATAAAGAGTAAACGAAGGAGACCTAGCGGATAATAGCCAATTATTTACATGGTTTAAGTCTTCGGCGGATATATCCACGCGTGCCCGATAAGCCACGTCCCTAAATAGCCAACTGAACGATTGATAGACTGCATAAGGGTGGAGTTACATGGCGCGATAGTTTATTCGGCGGCTCGGATGAGGGTCGATAACATATAGCCATGTGTCCAATTCACACGGAACACAATGTACAAGGAAGGGTTTCGAAGGGACATATAACTGTTAAAATAAAGATGGTGGGCTTCGAAACGGAGGGCCGAAGAGCTGACCGACTCTCTTAACTGGTGTAAAGTGGTTAAAGTCAAAACGCCTAATCGAATCTGCAACAGTCGATTTTTTATTTATTTTTATTTAAAGGTACAACAAACGGCTACAATATAACATACGAAATAAAAAGTTACGATAAGATCAGGTAATAATATTGAAGCCAATGACGTTGTCCACAGGAAAACATTTATAAGATTATTAATAAAAATACAAGAGGTACAAAAACAATAAATAAAAATAAGGATATAAAAATAATTCATAGAACATATTACAGAAAAATTACAAGAGATGTAAGAAAGTTAGAAAAAAAATGTATTCCAGCTCGAATATACTATCAAAGTCAGTTAATACGAGCAAAATGGACCTTTTAAATTTGGCAAGATAACATGCAAAAATATCAACATTTTTATGAGAATGTTATATGTATCAAGCATGCGACGTACTGGACAACGTGATCCCGAGTTAGTGCGTCATTTTCCTAATGCAAACAGCTTCTTAGATCGGATCTCACGTTGATGGACACTTCTAGGTACGACGTAACATAATTTATTCACTAAATCAATACAATTATAGTTGCAATAATATAATCGCCGTGTTAATTTCTATACATATTGTTACAACTTAGGCTACGACAAAGACAAATTCCACGTACAGTCTGTAAAAGCATATTTTATTACCTGTCGGCATTTGAACTAATTGTAATCCTTTTATGATCGTCTTTTGTTTACTTATTGTGGAGCACAGCCTATTGTCGTTAGCCAGGTGTTACGGATTATGGGTACAAGCTGATTCTAGGAAATTATGTCGACGCTTGCCGGGCGGGCATATTTGCATTTGTGCAGTATAAAACGATGGCCTGGTGGAGGGAGGAAGGCAGTCGAGCGAGAACTACGATCAAAGCGAGACGTGTGTACTACAATCGGGAATCTAATAGTGACGGACGTTGCGCGTTTTATTGAATTACGACCTTATGCATTAAATTTGGACTCTTTGTGTTCGGTTATATTTGTACCTGTGTTATACGTGTTTGTTTAGTTCTAATAAACTCTATAATAATTCCAACGGCAATTTAATTCGATTCCTGCAACTCGTTACAATATATATAATAACTGTGAGTTAAATCCTATAAAATTTAAACACAACACTATAATAGTCCATACTTGTAACATAAAAAAGGTGAATCGCAGCTGTTATTTTAGTGAGTAGTATAGATTTCATATTAGTTTATTTCAAATTATGTATAATTAAAGAACCTCTCTAAAATTAAAACAAACAAAATCCAAACTATATTATATAATATAGATTTCTCACCACGGGAATATATTATATGAAAATTGATATACGCATATCCGATCACGACTGAATGAATAAGAATATAAATCGACATTATTAATCAACAAGAAGATCGGTATCACATATCGTAGCGAACCAATAAATCGGGAATCTATAGAGAAATATGTCGATGGCCACTCGATATGACGAAGACGAGTAGCGATGATATTGTTACGAGCTACAGGATGCGAATTAAAATAAATACCGTACAAACACGTATAAAACAAATACAAATAAAACTGGATTCAACCAGTTCACACTGCACGATTCGATGCAATTTGACACGCGCAAAGTCTGTCGTCTATATCGCTAATCGAGAGTACTACAAACGTCTTGCTCGTATCGTAGTCGTCGCTTGACTGCCCATCTCTCCGTTCGGACACCCCTTTATACTCAGCTTAGGACCGTGTAAACAATGATTTCCACGAATCACACCTGCGCCTCCATTGACGCTATTCCCAGAAAATATAATTCTGCATATCTGCAGGATTATGTCTGCGAACGGCCATAAACACGTACAATAACAATAGGCTATTGACTAAACAAAAGAACTCCGAAAAGAGGAAAGGCAATAAACCAGGTTATATGGCAGGCAAATGTATATCCCTAGTATTTGGCCCAACTTGTAACAATATGATATGGAATAATATCGGATTAATTATTCACGGGATATTATTACATAGGTTTTGATTCTTGTTCGATAGGTGAAGTGTTCTAGAAAGGCCTTGCTTTTTAAACTTGACTAAACGTGTTATGTACCAGAGTCAATTATTCATATATATTCAGATTTTTCAAAAAAAAACTCTCAGCCAAATTGTAGGCGGTCTTGTGGTAGTTGCAGAAAGCATATTTCACTAAACAATCACACAATCTTTTTTCCGTTTAACTGTTCAGTGAATACCAGTCAGTCAAAGACCTATAATTTGCTTAGACTTAAGTTTTTTGAGACAAAATATAAGCTGCATTCTTTCCCAGATTACAATCAAATTATTTGCCGAATATCATTAAAATCGGTTCAACCGTTTAGTTATGAATAGATAAAAAAAGGTTACATTCGTTTTTATATGGGTGAATTTTTCAAATGAGGCCCGGCCCTGTGGCTCAACTCGAAACTATTACATATAGCGAAAAATACTCAAAGAACAAGGAGTCTCGTGGTTGATTTTGATGAAAAATAAATCGACATAATTACATTTTTGAAAAATTTTCATTTTTGTAAAACATAACACTGTATTATTTATTATACTAACCAATAGTGTGTACCATGTAAGGATCCATTTCTGTGAAGGAATCATACATAAAAGTAAAGTCCACTTGAAATATTGACCTGTATATAAGTATAGGTAATGGATATTTTACAAAACCAAAATATTGTACATAAAATATTGCACAAAAATATTGTTACGAGTTTGTACGAATTACTATAGAATTTATTAGAACTATGCAAACACGTATAACACAGGTACAAATATAACTGAACACAACCAGTGCAAACGCAATGCACGATTCAATAACACGCGCAAAGTCCGTCACTAAATAGATTATCGAATGTAGTACACACGTCGTGTTTATCGCTTGACTGCCTCACCTCTCCTTTGGGGCATTCCTTTATACTGTCCAAATACAATATTGCTGGTCGACCGCGTGGGCTGAATTTTCCAAGAATCACACCCGGCTAATGACTACCATAAAGATTACAACACACAATGGGCTGTTTTTCCAATCACAAATTTTAAACACAAGTCATAAAACAGTTTTAATGTTATTAGCTCAAACGCCGGTGGGTAATAAATTGTGTGTTTTATGGTAGGCAGGTGTGCATCCACTTTTGTCGGCGTGTAACAATATTGTACAAATAATTCAAAATAAGCTTCTTAAGTATCACTTTCAATTTTTCACTGTTTTCATCTAAAAAATACTATTGTCAGTTTTATTTCGATCCAAATTGGACCTATGTTTAATATATCGGTCTTATTTGACTCTAATCTGTGCTGCACAATGTATGCACACAAAACTCGTATGTTATTCTCTCGCAGGCTTAATCCTATAGATTTATGTGTTTATTTCTCTTTAGTGTCACTTTTTCTTTACATCGAGTTTCGAACCACAACGATTCTAAATAAGTATCACTTAAAAAAACATTGTACACAAAATATTTTATTGGACTGACTGTTTTATTTTAATCAATAAGAACCGGAAAAAGCGTCCTTTCCTCATCTCTTCCCATATGTAACTGAATACGTATAATATACTTTTTGCTTACGTTACACGCTTTTCGCATTTTTTTTCAACAAATACCAGCATTATAGCTTACAAGGCCACGATAGTGTGGAGGCGCCGCGGCGTCTGTCAATCATATTAACATACAAACTGTATGGTTAGTGATATTGACAACGATTTATGTTTATTGAATAACTTAGTTCGTAATAAGTCAAAACTGATACTAGCGAGTTGTTCGCGTTTTTCCTTGCAGAAACTTCAGTTTCATATACAAAAAAATGTGTGTGTATGCGTGCAGTTCATACGCAGTAGAAATGAAGCTTCAGAGAATATACTCACAGATAATTCTTCTCTAACTTTTATTAATATAAATATAATTCCTTTAGCCTACATCTGTCAACATATTATAATTCAAAAAGTTCAATCTAAATTACACTTTAAACCACTAGCATAAAGTTAAAAATTCAATGCACTGGTACGCACAATTTCTTTTCATCTACGTATTAAAGAATATCTGCCTTAAATATATACAAATAGATCTAAAATTCATTTGAAATCTTACAAGTTTTATTTAAATTAAAGAATTAATTGAAAATTAATACTAACGGGTAAAAAGAAATGTGTTGTATTTCTAATTAAATAAGGTTGAATTTTGTGTGTTTATCTCTTTTTAGTGTCACTTTTACGTTTCATCGATTTTCAAATCGCACCGATTCTAAAGAAGTTTCACTTCAATAAATAAAAGTTGTACACTAACCGTCGCACTCATACAGATTCAAGTATTGTGAATTTTACTTTTTTAAAATTGCTTCGTAAAATTCCTGAATCTAACCAGAGTTATGTTTTAATTACGTAACATGTTTCTTCTTTTTAATTTTTTATTGAATCGGACGGACGGTTTGGATCGGACGAAAGGCTTCTGAGAGTAAGCCCTCTGAAACAAATATACTTCACATCCCCTAAAAAGAACCCCTTCTTCAAAATATTTCCAGAAACTTCCATTACTCTACGAGCACGTATGCGTAAAGTCGCCAACTATTTTCCCCCTCCGTGCATTATCCATCGCCGCTTATGTAAACTGTTTGCCCGATTTGATAAGCAATTTGTATGCATTGTATCACGTATACTGAATTCATACTCGTTGTATGCTATTACGTATATCGAGAGGATTATATTTTTAGATATATTATTCTTACAACCTAAGCGCCGACAACGACAAATTCCACGTACAGATTTGTAGAAGCACATTTATTACCTGTCGGCATTTGAACTAATAACATTGAAACTATAATATAATAGTAATTCTTTTATGATTGTCTTCTTTTGTTAACTTATTTATTGGCATACGTTTCTAGAAAACAGTCTATTTATGTATTGTAATCATCAGCCAGGTGCTACGGATTTTAAAGTGCAAGCTGATTCTAGGAAATTCGGTCCACGTGGCCGGGCGGGCACATTACACTTGTGAAGGATAAAACGATGGCCTGATTGAGGGGGGAAGGCAGTCGAGCGAGAACCACGATCAAAGCGAGACGTGTGTACTACAATCGGGAATCTAATAGTGACGGACGTTGCGCGTTTTATTGAGTTACGACCTTCTGCATTACGTTTGGACTTGTTGTGTTCGGTTATATTTGTACCTGTGTTATACGTGTTTGTATAGTTCTAATAAACTTTATAATAATTCCAACAGCATTTTAATTCGAGTCTCGCAACTCGTAACATTATATTGTAACAAAACTACGTTTTAACGGTTTTACGCGCGGATTTTTTATTTTGACGGTTCGGTCACTTTTCAGTAACCGTGACCACTGAAGACATAACCATAAACAAACATTAAAACTAAATGATTAATATGAACACGTTGTTGGTAGGCTAAATAAAAACTTGAACATTACTCATTAACACTTGAAATCCCCTGTCTTTCATGATCACAGTTAGTGAAAAGGGGCCGCAACGTCGGAATAAATAAATCAAATAAAATACCGCGCTTAAAACCATTACAACGTAGTTTTATTATGCAATTGGGAAAAGGTGGAAGAAAAAGATTGGTAGTTCATGATCTACACATTACGGCCAGGCATTACGTCGTTGTCATGGCAGCACAAACAAAGTTTCTCTAGCGCATGCTAGTTAAAGATTAATTTAACGAATTATGGCCGAATTTCGACCACTGGACCAATAATCGTAAACCGCCATTGTTAATTACCCCTCAATACCTACCGCAACATAATTGTGTTTATTTAAAACTCAAATGTTTCATTATAACTTTTAATGAGACGGCCTTGTTCATGGCCCATTGAAAAGAACCTCTTTTTGTATGACGTAAAGAGGTATGAAAAGAGTAGGGATGTGGCGAGTTACGCGGTTTGCGATTAATCGATATTATTTTTAAGCTGTGCTAAAACCGGATTGCGAAAACCCCATCATGCTCGTACGTAAAACTTGGAACCGGTTCAGAATTAACCGCTTTTAGGTTTAGGAGAGAAGACTGGAAGAGAAATAACTAGTTACATTTAATACACATTTACCTCTATTAGCGTATCTGTCCATTTATTATTGTAATATTTAATTGATGTTTTTTTTCGAAGGAATTTAGTTTATTATTTATAATACGCGAGGGTAGTCTTGAGACAAAAGTCGGAACAATGCAAGTTGTTTATTAAGGCAACGGGCTTATTAAAACGCGTAAGGCGCTTTTAAAGTTACGTGTTTTAATAGGTAATAATCGGTTTTAGTGTCAACTATTGGGATCGGAGTGTGTAAACCTTTAAAAGAGTGTTATATAAACCTTTTTTTTACGAGGAGAAATCCGTTTGAGGACTATCCACCGCGGGGGAAATGTCGAATTTGCCATGTCGGGGTGGTACTAGCACCACAAGCATGAAATGCTATTGCCACACCACGCTCGGGTATAACCACTAAAGCCCGTCGGTGTTCCTTCCTGCACCTTATAACAGTGCTACTGGTACACGGCCTAGCCCTTCCGCTAGCCCTGGCAGGCGGTGCCCGTGTAATGTAAACCTGCATTAACCGGTTTATTACGCATTTTTGTATGAAAAAAAACAGTCATTACGTCGACAGTGATCGACCATTCTGATTGTAATAGCAGAACTGCGGCCCTGGTCGGACCAACCCACCGGACTGCGGTCTGGAGATCTTTTCATTCTACTTTGCCAGTGACCATTATTTCATCTAAATGACATCATATAATATTTATCGATAATTACAGGTGGTATATTTGTCACATCACTAATTTCGACCGAGTACCACGTTGGGCGCCAATACAGCTTCTCTTTGACATCCGGCTCCCTTTTATGATTTTGTTTGTTGAATATTTAAATTTAATTATAAAACGGTTGAAGCGGTTAGAGCGGGACGAGATATACAAAGATCAGGAAATGGCGTGTACAGTGCAACCACTTTATTTTATACGTGCGTGAATTTAAATCGATACGTGATATTTTGACGTATGTGATACATTTCTATGCATATACGTAAATGGTAAAAAAATTGCAGTTAGAATTTTAACCCAAAGGTTCCCATTTTGATTATGTACCACCGTTGTTACTTACGACGCGTGAGAGACAATTACATTTGTTCGCATTAAGAATTGTCTCAAAAATGTGATGAACGCTTCTTCACGGCAGTTTATAAAAATGAAACTTATTTCTTTCTGATATTTTACTTAAGTTATCACAACTTTCAGACGTGATTTACTGTGCATTATTTTCCAGTAAGTTCGATGTTCACCTCTGAATAAAATATACGATCTATAAACAGTTTATAAACGGACTGTATGTACCTACATCGCGTGTATGTTTGGAACACCCCACTATACAAATCGAGTAATCACATTTTACTTAAAGCATTTGTACACACATAGACACAGACACACACACAAGCATTACATTTATTGTATATAACTTAGTGAATAGATACATTTGTATGTTAACTACACAGGCGTACTCGATGTCCCGCGATACAGGCTAGTCCTAATGCAGGAAACTTTGTAAGCATTATTTCTGTATGAATTTTAGAACTTTTAAAATATAAGAGAAATTTATCATCATTATATTAGTACGTGAAGCAAAAACTTTGTAACCCTTTTTACGAAAATTGCGCGAACGGAGGAGTATGAAATTTCGCACACTTATAGTTGACATCGAGAAGGACTGCAAAATGCTATTTTTTTTATTATGCTTAAAAAATACATTAAATCAATAAAAAAACATTATACACACTACCATGTATTTGACACACACACACGCATATATACTCTTTTGTTCATTGTTATAGTCAAATTAACAGACTTGGCGAAATCTGTGATTATAGAAGTATGGTCTATGACAACAGAACTTTAATAACGTTCAAACTTATAATTTAAATTAATTATGGTCGAATTTCGACCACTAGGCGACCACTAGTTAAAATAACAGCGGCACTGTACCTAAAGCCCTACGTTTGATTTGTATGAAGTTATTTTAATTAAACAAGGGGTTGTAACAATTAATTTAAACGAAACAATTAAGGTTTTAATTAACTCATAAGCGCAGCAAGAGGTCTTTAGAGAGGGATTTATTTAAGAATAAAGTGGCATGCATGGTATTTATTTTTATATGCAACATAGTTTTAATTTATAAATCAGACATTTCTAATGCATTATACTTGTGGGGCTAATATACCTTATGGTAAGAGATAAATACATATACTGTGTAAACTCCATGTAACGTTACTCGATTTAACGACAAACTCCCTTAAGTGTCTAAATCACTTGGCTTTGGTGGGTTTAGCTTGTCTTCCATACAATGATACACTCTATATAGCATTACACCCACTCTCAATAACGATGACGTTCTTTTATCGCTTTATTATTCTAGTCCGTAATAATCTTGATGCATACCAAAATTTCTAAATACTTCCTTTATCACCAAGACGCCTCGATATCACAAGGTATGAATAAATGAAGTAAAAAAAAATACAATAAAATTACTGGGGCAACAAAAGTCGTCAGACAAAAATAACACACTTCTCTCCATTTAACGACAACTCTCTATAACGCCACAACGTGCACAGTCTCTTCAGTGTCATTATATAGAGTTTACACTGTAGTTTTTTTGTCACTGGAATCGCACGAGAATTTTCCCGGGAGTGGTTTAAAGTAACTGGTGAAAGTAATTTGTGCATCCAAGGGTTGTCTGTAAGAAATCGCTAATAGAGTTAAGACCACCTAGTGTATTGTAATTTTTTATTTCTATTACATGTATTTTTTAACATACAATATTCATTTATTCATTCACGACTACTGAAACATGGCTGAAACTTCGGAATAAAAATCAAATAAAATACCGCGCTTAAAACTGTTATTTGTACTGTGCTAGTACATAATGTGTACTTGTCGCAACAACACAAGAAAATTCTACGAGAACTCCTACAAGCAAAAGATTTTTTTTTATATACAACACTCCCAAAGAAGAACAGTGTCGCGTGCGAAACGAAGGCCTTTTGCATATAATTGAATAAAATATGGTCGGGTAATAGCAGTCAATACGGTTGGCCCAAGACAGGGCCCATGAATACTAACCAAGCAACACTCACGACGGGTACGAATGGCGAACCAATTTGTTCGTCCAATTTTTCGTTTGTGAAGTGAAACTTCTTTAGAATTGTTGTGATTTGAAACTCGATGAAACGAAAAAGCGTAATGAAAAAGCGACACTAAAAAGAGATAAACACATAAAATTCAACCTTATTTAATTCGAAATAATATACATTTCTCTTTACCCGATAATATTAATTTTCACTTTAAATAAACCTCAAAAGATATCAAATGAATTTTAGCTCTATATGTATATACTTAAGGCAGATCTATTCTTTTATACGTAGATACACATACGTGCGTAACCGTGCACTGAATTTTGAGCTTTATGCTAGTGATTTAAAATGTAATTTAAATTAAATGATTACGAATAAGGGTCAAAATACCAAGAATAAAGACGTCTATAATAGAACAGAAATGAGAAAATGTGTGTGTGCAGTTCACACTTGTCTACTAAGCGTTGTAGATATAATTATGTTCGCCTGTAAATTCTCTGAAGTGTCTGAAGACACTTCTACTGCATGTGAACTGACACATACATTTTTTTTTATTGCCTGAAGCTGGCAAACAGGTAGAGCGCTCACTTGAAAGAAGTAGTCAGCGTCGCCCTTGGACATTTGTAACACCAGGGGTGTCGCCAATGCGTTGCAGACCTTTAAGAAATTTTATAACGCCTTTCTTAAAGAACCTCATATAGCGCAGAGAGAAAACCGCGGCAGAAAGTTCCCTACAAATCATTCTACAGAAAAAAATTCTCATTCTAAAAAACTGTTGCGTATTCGAGCTTAATAATTAATAATAATTTTAATAAAAACGATGATTAATTAATTAATCAACAGTGTGATAGCGTAGATGGTAGTTTAAACAATAAATTGAGACACTTTTTAGCATCTTACAAAACGACGCAGTCTTTTCGATTTTGTATATGAGTGTATAGAATACGGATGCGGACCCATGTTACAATAAATTCTAATAATTTTACATGTAAAAGAGCGGGCATTAAAATAATATCTTATCATCTAACTTTGAAAATGTCATGTTAAAAATAATTTTAATTACTTTTCAAACAAAAATTAATGCGCTAACTGACTCGTATTGCTAGTAACTTACTACTGCTTATTAACGTCATAAGTATTATTCACGTTGATAGAAAATCTATGAGGCTGCGACGTTTTGAATGATGATAAAAAGTACGTAATCTCAGTTAGCTTTACTGTCCGCTCCTCTACGTCATATACAAGGAAAATGAGTCAAAAAACGATTTGATTATTGTTTAAACAGTAATTATTAAAAATGTGAAAAAATCAAGGGGGATAATTCAGACCTGGGGATTACGAAAATGAAATTTTTAGAACTTTTGTCTGTCTGTCTGTTAGAGAATCACGTGAAAACTACTGAACCGATTTAAATGAAACTCGACAGAGCACAGAGCAAGTTTATATCCCGGGGCGTAACTTAGAATACTTTATATCCCGATAAATGACGTCGTTTCCGCGGGATAGACAAAATATCGAAAAAAATGGCGCTACGATCGCATCCTTTTTAAAACTACAGAACGTATATGAACCTAACTCGACAGAGAGATGGCTCATTTTCCGAAACAACACTTGGGATACTTTTTATCCTGATACATAATGTCGTATACCATAGACGGATTAGCTAAATAGATGTCGCTACAATCGCGTTTTTTCAGTTTACTAACATATACCTATGTTATCATAAACAAGATGTCATTCGTTGTATTACTTCAAACCAGGTTGGTTTGGACTCTCCTTTATGTTTTGCTGTTCAGTTGTAGTAACTACATGGTTTTAGTTTCTTTGTTATTATTATATGTAATAAAGCGAATTAAGTTTTTGTGCAAGAAAAACAAAGCTAATGCTTTGACACGCGGCGTAGCCGCGGGGCAAACTCTAATCACTAAGATAAAGTTCTAAATTCAATGCGCTGTTCCGCACAATTTCCTTTGATCTACGTATAAAAGAATATCTGCCTTAATCATATACAGTAGAGCTAAAATTTATTTGAAATCTTTTAGCTTTTATTTCAATTGAAAATTAATACTAAACGGTAAAGAGAAATGTGTTTTATTTCAAATTAAATAAATTGAATTTTATGTGTTTTATCTCTTCTTAGTGTCACTTTTTTGTTTCGTCGATTTTGAAATCACAACGATTCTAAAGAAGTTTCACTTCAAAAAATAAACAAATATTTTATGTAGTTAGCTTCTACAGTTGAAACACAAAATCATAAACTTAAGTAATATAATCAAACTAGGATTTATTGTGGGGTAATTAGTAACGCCATCTCCTTATATTTCTAATCATAATAAGTTTCAATCTAAAAAAATTAACCTAAACTATAGTTGAGCCGTTCTAAGAAGCTCCATTTGCAGTTTCATATAAATACTGACGACCTAACTTTGTAACAGTATCAGAATAACTTATATCAAATGAAAACTTCATAATTCGCTCATTTCTTTAGGAACCTAACACATGACAACGGTATGTTTGTCAACAATTTTTTTTGTTAAATTTTAATGACGTGACCAAGAGATTGATGTATAAACGAAAAGTTTATGCAAAATCGTAATCGTTAATTGTATAATCATCAATAGTTCATGTAATTATTAAATTCAGTTTGATAGATGCCAAATGTGGCCTTATAGAAAGGCCGAACTATAGGCATACAAATTGCTCGCTTACCGAGTCGTCCGTGTTGTACGTCACAATTGTAGGCGAAACGTACTCCTAATACAAAAGGGGTTGGACGATCGAATATTGTTTACATTAAGCTGAACAATACAGATTTATTTTTTGTTTCAAATTCTATTATGTTCAGAAATTGAACGAATGCGAATTTATTTAAAGTCCCTCGGGCACTTTTGCATCTTCCGATGTCGAAGGCTCCTTTTATACAAGTCTCTCTATGTATTAAAAACAACTAGACTATTCTAGTTGTTTTTTAATAGCTTTAATATACAGACACGGCATGTTTAGAATTTTATAGCGTATATTATATAAACGATGCATTTGTTTTAGATTTCTTGTCTGTTTGACTGTTTGGTCGGGATTCACGTAAAAAAACTACTGGGCCGATTTCGATACGGTACTCGTTGAATGACAGCGAATTCTTATGCTTTAAAATTTGCGCTATTTTTTATCCTGAGAATCCCACGGGAATTTTTGTGGAAATTATTTTAAAAGGCCAGATAAAAAAAACGACTGCGGATGTGATTTTTTATTATGTAATAAAAATTCCTACACAGTTTTCACTAAAATGATATCTGACATTCTGCTGCGGACTTTGTGTCCCGGGAATTTCAAGTCAAGCGTGGACGAAATCGCGGGCATATCCTAGTATTATATAAGTAAGTTAAGATAAAAAAAGCCTTTCTTTCTATCATTATAGTTATTATAAAAATTATGTTTTTTATTTTTTATTGCTGGAGTACAGCAGACAGGCTGACGACAGAACTGTGATGGAAAGTGGTTACCGTCGCCTATTAACTTTTGCAACACAAAAGGTGCTACAAATGCGCTGCTACTCTCTAAAGGGACACTGGAGCCTGGTCACTAATGCCGGATCACAACTCAAGGTTGTTATGGCAACATACTTTAGACCAGGGGTGGTAGCCATCCAGTCGGGCAAATGCCCTACCACCTGGCTCTGGGTTGTTTTGTCGCCTCTTACCACAGGCCACCCGGCCGCAGGAAACTGTATTCTTTCTCCGTTCCTGCACTGATAAAAAATATAAAATTTCATATCAAATAATGGAAGACGCCTCTGCGGCGTAGGCCTCCCTCAATCTTTTCCGATTCGCCCTGTCTCCAGCTGTTCTTCTCCAATTACAACATCTGTTTGCGAAAATATCTTCCCATCTCTTTCTGGGCCTTCCTCTTTCTCTCTTCCCATCCATGGGTATCCCATCACAGATTTTAGTTGTTAATCTGTTGTCTTCTAGCCTACTATTTGTATCTCCCGCCCTGCCCTGCCCTACTAATATCATAAAGAGGTAAAGTTTGTGAGTTAGTTTGTAGGAAGTAATTAATCTGTTGAACTATTGAAACGATTTTGAAAATTCTTTCACTAGTAGAAAGATACATTATACATAAGTAACATAGGCTGTGTTCAATTGGGATTAATAACGATTTTTTTATGTGAAATATGAATTCAGGGAAAACGGGCTGATGCGTTGATTTAACGGCATGCGCTGACTAAACAACAAATAAGTCCCAGGGTTGAACATTCTCTCTGGTGGGCATTGACTTGAGAAAGTAGTGTTTTTCTCATGGACAACTCTCTTTTCATTCACCATAAGCAAATAATTTGGGGTCGGCACAAAATGTATTTTCCTTCCACACTCTTCTATTCTGAGATATATCCTCTGTCACACCACAAATTATCATATCATCCTTCACACAATCCATCCATCTCTTTTTTTCTACCTTTACATCTGCAACATATAGTATATGTTGGCTTATCTCGAGTAGCGGCCAGCGAAGGGAGCACGGGTTAGCGAGTTCAACAAAGTCTCTGAAGTACCACCATATAAAATTTTTAAAAAATGGTACGCAATTGCATATGTATCCAATTGTGTTAATGATAAATGTTATACAATAAATTTCAAAATTATTTCCATACTACATATATCAACCGCGGCTTCGCTTGTATTGAAAAAAAAACGATATGTATGTAGATACATCCTATAATCCTATAAATATTACAAACGTGAAAGTTTGTAAGAATGTATGGATGTATGTTCGTTACTCTTTCACGCAAAAACCATTAAATGGATTTTGATGAAACTTTACAATAATATATCTTACACATCAGAGTAACATATAGGCTATAATTTATAAAGATATAGTGTGAATTATCCAATATATAACGATTTTCCATCACACCGAGGATAAAACCGCGGGGCGCAGCTAGTATGTCATGAAGTGGGCATGTCATAATTCTTAGAAATGTCACACTTAATGTTTGTTTGTTTTTGAACCAGTCAATTAAATCACCGTAAACGAAGACAGAACAAAATAGAGGATCATGCGATGTGGAGATCAAAAAATAAGCAAACGGACCCCAGGCTCCGAAGACCGAAGAACGAAACTGGGATTTAACGTTCGAATGATAATCAAGATGATGCTGACCAAACAATTAAATCGCTTCTTTTTTCTTTGATGCGAATTAAAGAAAATATTTAAAAAAAACATCGCCTCTTTGGCCAATCACAAAAACAAACTCCGACTTCCGCCATACAGGTAACCTAATAAAATAAAAATTCCGCCACCGAACTTAATGGAGGGAAGCGAGCGGGAACACTTCGGGCTCCGACGACTCGATGGGTGGCAATATGACTACCCACCCCCTCACTTTACAGAAACGGGTTTATCCGACAGTGGGTCATAAAAAGTGGGTGGGGGGAAGTTACAAAACTCCACCAATTTTACAAGAAAGGGAGGGGGGCAGATTGCACTAAGACGCGTTTGCCGGGATACTGACCTCTTTATTGCATGGAGATTGTCCCGACGCACTCTCAGTACGTTGACTCGTAACCGGTTCTAATATCATATTATTAGTTCATTGCATATATTCATATTCATGGTGATATAGGGAAGGATGTACAGGGAAGAATACTTGTAGCATCGCTAATGTGGAGACAGGTATAAACAGGTGAGACATGCGGCAAAACTAATGCCACTGAAACTAAAACATGCGCATTACGGCGAAGTCGAATTGGCAACCGTTTGAGCTTTGTGCGAAATGTGATCGCATTTGCGTAAGCCAAATATGAATCATATTGTTACGAGCTACAGGACTCGAATTAAAAATGCCGTTGGAACTACTATAGAATTTATTAGAACTGTACAAACACGTATAAAACAAATACAAATAAAACTGGATGCAACCAGTTCATACTGCACGATTCAATGTAATTCGACACGCGTAAAGTCCGTCGTCTATATCGCTAATCGAGAGTACTACAAACGTCTTACTCGTCTCGTAGTCGTCGCTTGATTGACTGCTCGCCCCTCCATTCGGGCATTGTCTTATACTAACTACACAGTACAAAGAAATTGGCCGCGCACACTGAGTTTCTAAGAAATAGTAATTTGCACACCTGCGAATGGCCACAAAGTCAAAAACAATAACAATAAGGATTAGTTCGACGCTAATGATGATTATAAAACAAGTAAAAAGACAATAGCATGTTTTTCTTAATTACAAATTCAAAAGACAAAAGAATTCCTAATCCGGGAAGATAATGGACTGCGCTTACAACAGGCAGCTGTGCGCTTATCATTGACGGCATGTAACAATATAAATAAAATTTTGAAGTCACTCAAGTTTATTTAACTGGTTCTGGTTAAGATCTAGATAGCTGATGTCACCATAATCAAGTATAGAAAGAAGGAGCGATTGCGCTAGCGCTATTTTAGTGGTGAATGGTAGAAAATATTGCAGACGGCATAGAGAAACAGCTGACGCAAATATGTTCTGACTAATGATCTGTTATATGACCGGTTATGTTATAATAATAAATATTGACGCGGATGAAATACCCTAGTAATCAGTTTTTAACTTAGAATGGTCTAAGGTTTTTAATAACTTAATTTTTATGTAAATTATTTAAATATACATTTACCATACTACGGAAAGGACATGTGTTTCTGAAATAAAGTTGAATGAATGAATATGCTTTATTGTGTTGTAAAAGATACAGTTAACATAGATAAAATTTTACAATACAATAGGCGGTCATATCGCTGTTAGCGATTTCTTCCAGACAACCTTTGGATGGACAAGAAGTTTGATAAGAACAGAAGTGTTGCATACTCACTACCGAATCAGTATCTTATAAATATATACATACATGACATAATATAGATACATTAATCTTGTATATAAAAATAAATCGTAGAAATGTATGTACGAGCATAACTTGAGAACGAATTTACCGATTTTGATGGTATTTGTTTTGTGTGTTTGAATGGGTCCCCGGATGGTTTAGATTCACAATTGGAACCGGTAGGTGGCGCTGAGATCGGATTCTAGAATCCTCCTAATCGCCTGGACCGATTTTGGTGATTTTGTTTTTGTGTGTTTGAGTGGGTTTCCGGATGGTTTAGATTCACAATTAGAACCGGTAGGTGGCGCTGAGATCGGATTCTAGAATCGTCCTAATCACCTGGAGCGATTCTGGTGATTTTGTTTTTGTGTGTTTGAGTGGGTTTCCGGATGGTTTAGATTCACAATTAGAACCGGTGTGTGGCGCTGAGATCAGGTTCTAGAATCCTCCTAATCACCTGGAGCGATTCTGGTGATTTTGTTTTTGTGTCATGAAACAAAGTCTTTTAGGAATTCAGAAAATATAGCGGTACGAAGTTCGTCCGGGCAGCTAATAAAATATAAAATTATACTAATATGATATTATAATATAATATTAAGTTATTATTATTATACGGGTCCGAATGTTGGGCGCCAAAAACGTTTCCACTCGGTTGAGATGAGAATGTTACAAGTGTTACAATATTTGATGATAACGGCGAGAAATGTGTACATCTTTGAAAGTTACACCTGTGACTGAAATATTTGAGGGGAAGTCGCTTGAGGTGGTGTCTAACGAGGAGGCATGAAGTCACGTGACGAAAAGAATATTAAACTCGAAGATTGATGGATACAAACGTAAAGAAAGGCAGACCCAAAAAGAGCCGGATGGATTGTGCGACGGATGACATGATGATTTGTGGTGTGACAGTGGACTTATGATTATTGTTAGGGTTTTGTGGAATACAGATATGTTGCAAGTAAACTCTGTAGCAATTCATATCTTTGAAAAATGTGTAATTTTAATAACACCGGTCCCTTATCGTTGGCGGTTAAAAGCAATGCGAGTTTCAATTAGTGACGAGTAGTACACGTGTGAGCCAGTACATTTGTACTGATACAGTTCAAATTTAAAAACGTCAGATTTGACATTTTTTGTCGCGCTACTACTTGCTACTCACGCCTCAAAAGTAAGAGGAGTAAGGGGACGAGGCTCATGCTACAACAGTACAGTAACACCTCTACGGATATTCACACGAGAAGGAGAGACAACATAACATGTCATAGTACGACTGTTAGTAAAATAAGGTAACCAAGGCCGATCACATCCGATTTTTAACGAACATTTCCGAAATAATAGTTTCGAACGGGACAAATCGACGAAATGACGTTCACCCTCTCACCGGCTTCATCGCTTCAAATGTACTGCCGAGGTAAAAACCGTACAAATCTCCTCGCCTCATTTTAAGTGGTATATTGTACTGGTTCAATACAAAATGTGATGTTACACGTACAACCTCATTTTCTAATTATGTCCTACCCAATACTAAATCTGACTTTCAATTCCGAATTCTCGTTCTATTTTCAAAACATATAACAACTGACAAACCGCCATTTTTAAAAATGGCCGCGCTTCCCGCCGAGTCCGCGATCGGAAGTAGGAAATGTTTACGGCTCGTTGGAACAACTCATCCCCTCTGATACATTGTTATGTAGTTCTTGACCGACTTTTTAAAGTCGAGTGTTGTGTGTTTTTATCGTCGATAGCTTTTACCATATGCGATCGTAGAGAGACGAATGGTGGCATGAGCGATTGAAAATAATTTTATTATTATTATATGTGAATTAAAAGAAACACTAAATCAACTTCAGAAGGAATTAAAAAGCAAATAATAAATATTTTTTACAATATTTTAACGTCTTACTTGGCGCCGACTACAAAATGTTGTAGAAAACATTTATTTTCTACTTTTTTAAAGAGAGAGAGAGAGAGAGAGAGAGATTACACTTTATTGTACACCATTACAGAAAACACAGAAAAGTGTTACGAAAGGTGCCACGCGCCTTAAAAAATATAGGTCCCAAGAAATAAGAACGTGAAAAAAATTCATAAAAAAATGGTCATGAAATGGGTCAAACTATGTTAAACTTTTAGGGGACCAAATGGCAACTATACCGCATAAAAAATAAAAAAGAATCACGTAAATGGCATCATAAATCTCAGCGTAATCGGAGTACTTACATAAAATAAAATACCAACGAAGTTGAGAACCTCCTCCTTTTTGAAATCGGTTAAAAAGCGTCACATGTAGCGAAAGATTTCTTTTAAATTTGTGTGCGTAAACGTATGTATAATATACACGTGGTTTGCGTCTGTGTGGTTAATAGCAATGTAAACTGGAACTAGAAATAATTTCATCTTTATATCTATGATTTAATACCGAGTTGAAATCGTAAGTCGTCATGCACTGTGGCATCATCAATCGGCATCCTATTCAAAGATCGACATTCTTGAGTCGGCTCCATTTGAGAGTGCGAGACTCCGTCTTTATATTAATGGTCTAAGGTTTATCTCTTCAAATACGATCCGGAACAAAACCGAGCACGTCGCCTGACAAATATATCGTTTCTCGTTGATACCCGCAATTTATCTGAACAATATATTGTACTCGGCGCCCGAGGAAGTGAATGCAGGAGGTTATTGTTCACAAAAACAGGCCACAGCCGGTCGTGTCGTGTGTTCGCTGTGCCAACGGCTACTCTACCTCGCAAAAGAGACCTATCGTGTTGTCTATACTAAAATTATAAAGATTTGTATTTTTATACGTTTGTAACGAATAAACTCAAAAACTACTGGACCTATTTCAAAAATTCTTTCACCATTAGAATGCTATATTATCTCTGAGTAACATAGACTATATTTACTATTAGAAAAAATTAGCAATCCCTACTAAAACTTCAATAATGTAACTCAAGGTGTAAGAACATGAGCCATAAACTACCCGTACGAAGCCGGGACGAGCCGCTAGTTAATAATACTTCTTTTAGAAACATTCTATAAATAAGATTCAGATACCTCGAGATCAAAATAGAAAAGGTAGATTAAGGTACAATAAGTAGCGTTAGTGAGGGACTTATACAGCAAAATACATACAACTTGAAGAACTATTTAATTCGACTTCCGAACGAAGAATACCGATCTAAAGTGCAATTAATTATAAATTATGATTCTCGCACAATAATTAATCACCCTAGAAAGCTACTATGACATGTGCATCCGACCAAAGTCGAAGTGAGAATGATCTTTCGTCACTACACCCGCTCGCTTTTACATCTGATTAATGAACACAATTACCGGCAAATATTACAATAGTACAATAATAGGATGTGGTGTATGGTTGCCGGTTTGTGTAATGAAACTATACTTTTTGTAGCACATTTTATATTAAAAGAGTGTACATTATAAAACACAAACGCTACGCGTAAAAGTTCTCTGACATTTTTGATAACCGCGGCAAAACTACACTCGCGCGCTGACCGAAGCAGACTAACTCGACAGCGTTTAGCTGTTAGCTGTCGGAAGAAGAGGGGCGCCGCAAATGCGACGCGGGCGGCGAATAACGTGAAGGCGGCTTGCCACAATTATGTCGCTTACGCAGCCTGCTGGCCGCTACAAGGTGGCACTATTTGGAACAAATGTTATTAACGGGAGATAGTTAGGTCTGTTATTCATAGAAAACATTTGAATAATAAACAAAATAGACGTAAAGATATTGTTGTTGACAGACATAATAAATAGACGAGAAGACAATGTACACAAATATGACAAGGATGTATTAGAATAAATCATTATAAAGTATATGTATATCTATGAGAAGAAAAAGACCACGAAAAAAGTTCGCCAAACGCAGTACAAAAAGAGATGCCTCACTGAAAAAAAGAGCTACAAAATTATACTTAAACTAGCTATGACCGCGACGTCATCCGCGTGGAATTTGTTTTCAAAACCCCCCGATTTTGAAAGATTCTTCATTGGTGCTCCGCTCCTATTGGTCTTAGCGTGATGATATACAGCCTATAGCTTTCCTCGATAAATGGGCTATATAACACTGAAAGAATTTTTCAAATCGGACCAGTAGTTCCTGAGATTAGGGCGTTCAATAAAACAAACAAACTCCACCTTTTATATTAGTATAAGATTAGAGGACTTAAAGGGCCTTTAAAAAAATAGATTCGGTGCATTGCAGTCCACGAATTGTTATACCCTGTGCAACGATTTATTTTACTTTTGACATTTACACACCTATCAAGCTGCCCATTTTTTGGCAGTCATTTTCATATGCTACAAACGACATACTTCATTGTTCCAGCAGGCGACATAATAGTGACGTTCTGTAGGTCATCTAATGCATAGACTACCAACCATCGTTATCATACCTATGAAAAATAAAAAAAATGTTCTAATTAAAAGAACATAACACGGCATTTTTAAATTTGAAAATATCGTAATTTTGCATTTATTTCATTTTCATTTTCAATTTTAAAATTTATTCAAAAACCAATTTTTATATAAAATCGATAACGCCTTAGGGCATTACTAATTGATGATGATGATAGATTTGTCAGTGTCTGTCCTGTCCAACAGTTTATTTTAACTGTTGGACAGGGCATAAGTGCTCCACAGAGATGAATGTTTTGTGTATGTTGATGAAGGGCAGAAATGACGAAAACATACTGTTACGAGTTACAGGACTCGAATTAAAAATGCCGTTGGAACTACTATAGAATTTATTAGAACTGTACAAACACGTATAAAACAAATACAAATAAAACTGGATGCAACCAGTTCACACTGCACTATTCAATACAATTCGAACGCGCAAAGTCCGTCGTCTATATCGCTAATGGAGAGTACTAGAGAACGTCTTACTCGTTTCGTAGTCGTCGCTTGACTGCCACCCGCCCCTTCATTCTTATACTAACTACACAGTACAAAGAAATTGGAGGCGCACACTGAGTTTCTAAGAAATATTAATTTGCATATTTGCGAACGTCCACAAAGTCGAGAACAATAACAATAGGGATTAGTTCGACGCTAATGATGGTTATAAAGTAAGTAAAAAAACAATAGGATGTTACAAATTCAAAACACAAAGGATTCCCTAATCCGGGAGGATAATAAGTTGCGCTTACAATAAGCTGTGAGGCTTATCTTTGACGGCATGTAACAATACAGATACCGCTTACGAATAAAGCAGCTACGGACCCTAAAAAAAAACAATAGGTAGCACCCAAAGAGAGCCCGTCATCAAAATTTCCAATATCTGCATATGATCTGCATACATTTGCATACAACACGACGAATCGATGATATTTATTGATGCAATTTCGTAACGAATATAGACTTTTTTATTGCTGGTGTAACAGGTAGACAGCTTGACGACCCATTTGATTGAAAGAAAGTGTTCAGTTATCGTCGCCAATGGACATTCGCAACACCAAAGGCGAAGCCACCGCGTTGCCTTAATTTAAGATATATAAATGTAAATGGTAATGTAATGTAATGGTAAGAGGGATCGACGAAGAGTGCCACGGTCTGAAAATGGGTGGGAAAGGGTCCTAAATTTTCGTGACGTCATGCTTCAAAAATATATAGTCAAGGTGGCGAAGTGCATACACCACTCCTTTTTTAACTTTATTAAACAGAATTTAACGCCAACTACAATTCGAAGACACAATTCAATGGTGTCCTAGCTTCACTGACTGATTTGTTGTCGTCGTAACTATTCAAACACGGAAATAATGAGAGGTGTTTGGAGTTCCCCCACTGACAGACTTCGC
This sequence comes from Dendrolimus houi, assembly GCA_039645545.1. Classification (NCBI taxonomy): domain Eukaryota; kingdom Metazoa; phylum Arthropoda; class Insecta; order Lepidoptera; family Lasiocampidae; genus Dendrolimus; species Dendrolimus houi. Next base: position 11,416,043 of record CM077143.1, on the reverse strand, counting down.
CACCTTGACTATATTTTTAAGCTTTAAAACACGAAATTTGAACTACTAACGAAAAACAGCAAAATATTTCCAATTCTATCTGTATGAGCATAGCGTTTAAAGGATTAAAAAATAATTTAAATGGAGATAATACTAATTACGGAACTGCTGTTTTTAATTTAATAATTTCTTGATGTAAACCTTTAAAATAAGTGTTGTCACACTAGGGACGTAGGAGTCTCACGAATATGACCAGCTGTGACAAGGGCGGGGGAGGGGTGAAAAACCATGAAATTCCTGTGGCGTAATTTATAGATAGCTCCTAAAGAGAATGCGATCGAGGAATCATACAGGAACCGAAGAGAATAGAGTGTATGGGATATGGGATTGGAATACGAAGATAGGTTTTGGGGGAGGGGAAGTTGGCAATCGGAACTCTCGCTCATCGAAAGAAACACGCAATCAAGGGCAAGCGTTTCACGCTAACACACCGAACGAGCTGCATTCAAGATAAATTCCATCATAGCTCTACCACTTTAACGTAACGAAGTGTTAAATTTGAGAAACATTTTTTTTAAAGTGAAACACTGGTAGATTATTCCTAAGTCTGAATTGCACTATTCCGAGTACAAAAGGAACATTAATGAGCCGCACTTTATAATAGGCGAAGGAACTTTTCTAAACTCTTTTGTTAACTTTGAAAATGGAAATAGTTTTAAAAGGTGCTTTGTGGTGCTCGCACCGTTCCGTCCGACCGGATCAACCACTGTCCGGAGTGATTCCGGAGTTCGCCGGACTTTGTGGCTGCACGCCGGACCGTTTTGCATTTTAAAAGGGCAGAGCTCTTTCGGAATGGGGCGGGGGCGTGTACGGTAATCTCGTGATCGTTATTTCTGTTGAAGAGGTTCCTAAGGTTTTTTTAACCGACTTCAAAAATTAGGAGGTTTTCAATGGGACTGTATGTTTTTTTAAAGAAAGAAAAAAAATTTCATTTAGAACAAATTACATTAAATAAATTGTTACAAAAAAGAATTAAACAAACTTAGTATTTAGTTAAGTTTTCGCGACTAGACTAGTTCATGTAATAAAACTACGTTTTATCGGTTTTTAAATTAGATTACCCATAGAGTAAATAATAATCATAAACAAAAATGAACAAGTTGGCGTCAGACTAAATAAATACTATAACAATACTCATTGACACTTGACATCTTTCGTCTTTCGTGATCACGGCTACTGAAAAGCGGCCGAAATGTCGGCATATAAATTAAATAAAATGCCGCGCTTAAAACCGTTTTAATACAAACAAACTTGTCCTAAAAAGGCCATCAGGCTCAGCATAAAGCTGGTCTGTTAAAGCCCTTAAGGAAACAAAACTAGCATCGCAATGAATAATGCATAGTAAGTAACGAGATATGCATAATAATATGTATATGAAATATAAGAGTGAATTTTTCAATCCGGTCTTTAATGCCAAATCCTAAACTATACAAAATCACGAAAAATACTCAAAGAAGTCTCGAAGTCGATTTTAGTGTAAACTAAACTGGTATCATTATATTTTTGAAAAATCAATTACCCTAGTCAGAAATGGCATCAACTGATTTTGATAGAAAAAAAAAATACCTGTAGATAAGAGTACTTTATAAGGAACAATTTCAAACAAGCAATTTCAACATGCGGCAAAATAAGAGAACGAGATGATTTTTAACAATATTTTCCGTTACTTTCCTTATATTATTTAAGCATTAAACTGCGGCGGTCATTTAACCGCATCTTTTAACACACCATAAAGCATATTCATTCACTTTTTGGTGTTCCATCCATCGCTTTATGCCAGGGCCACGGGTAAACGGCCTGACCATCCCGCGAATCCTGGCAGGCGGATCCAAGCCCCCCGGTGAGCAAGACTTGGAACCGGTTTTTATTAGTTATAACCGGTTTTAGTCAACTATTTCGTTCAAAGTATAACACTTAAAGAAAGTGTTATACATAAACCTGAATTAACCGGTTTATTCCGCGAGAAGAGGAAGTATTATTCTGTCTCTCAACCTGTGTTTGCGTGCGACTGCAAACTTGCTGTACCACATGGTTGCGCTTTGAAGGTGTGCGGAAAAAACCGGTTTATTTAACAAAATCTATTTAACGAACTTTTGTTCCTAAAACCCGGTTGATTGAGCTTAAAGTGAGAAGAAAAGTTTCTATGTACTTAGTCTGTAACCGGTTCGACGTTGTTTACCGGTTTCCAAGCCTTGCCGGCGACATTTCCCTCTACCTGCTTGGGGGGCAGTTTGTGACGCGCCTCACGGAGGAGAGCACGCCGACTACCGACACCCAGCTCTAACTTTCACGCTGCTGTCAATACGTGTGTTATGTCAGCATCCTTTCATACATACAACCGTACCAAAACCAAATTTAAAATTCCTTTTCAAACCTCACTCGATAATATTAAATTATTGTACTGTTTCAAAGAGTTTATTTATTGACAGAATAATAATAGAGATTAGTTTGTATACATTTCTCCTCTGCTCGGCTCGTTCCGTCATCGTCTACGGTCCCACTCCGAGTTTGGTCCCCCATTCACATGCCGTGATAGCGCTCTAAGGTTGCTAATTATTGTGCGAGATATGAAGGTAAATTAAATCGGGTGATAATAATAATAATAAATCTGTTAAAAGTGTTAAGTAATCAATGATGTAAAGTAAATTGTATTAAGTCAAACACTACAACTTACAAACGATAAAAAAACAATACTTACATGTGTAGTCCCAACTGTCTTGATCATTTTTGAACACGTTTAATCTTTCCGGCTGAAACAAATAGAAACATATTTTTTCAAAAACTGATTTATCTCTATGGTTTCCAATAAAAAAAAAGCTGATAATAAGGCAGACGGCTCATCTAATTTGAACCAACACGTTGCGAACCTTTAGGATGGAATAGAGAGGTCTAACAAAAGGAATAGGATAGAAGAGATAGGATAGTGGATAGGAATAGTTGAATGGGCTAAAGAAAATAGGGAAGACGGGATCGGAAAGACAAGATAGGGAATACGGGATAGGGAGAAGGGAAGGAGACGATCGGAACTCTCATTCATCGCTCGAAACACGATTAGCTAGCTCACGACCAACAGTTTTGACTTAGATATTTTGTGAGAGCGTGGGCACCGATGGGGCGCGCCCTAAGAGCTGTAATCAAGACAGTGATTCCAGGATCTACTACGTCAAAATATCAATAGTATACGAAGAATTATAACGACGCTTTAACGGTTTTAAGCGCGGCATTTTATTGCACAGAAACTTGAGAAAATGCTATGTACGAAGAAAGAAAAACCTACAATAAATCCAACTAAGAGGTTTCGCATAACTAAGGACCCCCTTCCATAGAGCATAAAAATTTTATTCACCGGTGAGCGTATTCACGGTTTGCCTAGTTTTATCCGTTGAAACAATAATTCACGTCAAACGAGTTGGCTTTTAGTGAAATTTGTGCAATGTAAGCTATTTTAATATATTCTTCGGCTGTTCGACCTGAGGCGGTTTCGTTCGAACCCTTGACACAGTACATGTGCAACGCCAGTAGACCAAACAGGATTATATGTGCGACTATAGTCCAGTCAAACACTCGCTGCCCGCGGTGCCATACATCATCGGTGCATTATAGAGAGAAACGTATGGACATGGGGAAACACTCTCCCTAGTCCACACTAAATTATCGATAACTATAACTTTTAATAATCGAGACTACACTGATGCGTCACTGCGTCTCTCATTAGACCTGCAAGTGTGACAGATAGAGACGTAGGCGTCGACTACAGCTGTGCCAGCGAATCTTCGTTCGCGTTTCTATGACAACGGTCATGTGTTTGTTAGTGAACTGCAACGGCAGTAGCAAAAAAACGCGACAGCAGCGCCATCTTTTTCACTATATTTGTCTGTCCCATGAAAACAACTCCATTTAGCGGAATAAAAAATATACTAAGTGTTGACCCGGGATATAAGTCAGCTTTAAGTCGAGTTTAATTTAAATACGTTCAGTAGTTCTCACGTGACGCTCTGACTGTCTGACAATAAATAATTCTAAAAGTTGCATTTTCGCATTCTGCTGGTTTCAATTAGCCTCCCTGAATTTTTTCACATTTTATATAGCCTCAAACCATCTACATTTTTATTATTAGATATAGACAAAATAATAAAAGAAAATTATGTTGTAAAGAAATTTCACTTTGCAAATATGTACTCACTAAATTTTGATCTAAAATTTACAGCGTTTAGCTTAGCCAAGTTGCAAAAAATTATCGTAATAGAAGTTATAAATTGTATTGGCATAGAAAGTGTAATAATATAGACTTGATCTACTACACACCTAATGTACTGTGACTCGAACAACTTGCCAGAAACTATGAGAGAACATTGAATTTGTTTCACGCACTACACATTTTTATTGCTTACGATACCATTTGTTACTAGTAACTGCCTACGGCGTCGCTCGCATTGGCGGATGCCAAAATTCAGCTGCGTGGCCTACTTTTACGCATATAAGAAACTAAATGACGAGTAAAATTGAATGTATACATAAAAAAATCTTCGAAAGTCGCACTAGTGGCTGAAAACTTGAGGAAAATAAATTGGGTAAATGCTTGACAGCAGTGCTTGAAATCCGGTAAAAAATATCGAACCGGTAAAAGCCTACGCACACAGGAGCGATTCGATTTTGTTCTAACTTTAACCAAAATCAACCGGTTTTTGATAACAACAAAAGTTCTTTGAACAGGTTTTTTGAATAAACCGGTTTCAACCGGTTCAAAGCGCAGCCACGTGGTACAGCAGGTCTTTAGTCGCATATAAACATATGTTGAGAGAGAGTTAAGATAAGAAAGTAATTCTCGCGGAATACTGGCCTGGTAGAGCCATGTTGGAGTCATGTCTGTGTTTGGTATGTCAGTCAGTCAGGCAGTCAGTGAGGTCAAGCAATTAAATATGTATATAGATTATCATTAGTAATGTAAATTTTCTCCGTAAGATTTTGGGCCTTTAGGGATGCAAGAGGATGGTAGCTGAAGGGTCCGAACCAACCATGAAATAGAACTTTCTTTACGTGGTTCAGCCCTGCTGGAATCATTATATTGAATACAGTTTTAGGTCCGGCTCGATCGGTGTGATATTACGCTCTCACAGAACATCGGCGTGAAACGGTTATCCTTAATCTAATCGTGTTTCGTGCGATGAGTGAGAGTTCCGATAGCCCACTTCCTCCTTCCACTATTCCATCTTTTTATTGCAATCCTATATCGCATCCTTTTTATCCAATTCCTCCTGTCTGATCGGCTGGCAAAGCGTTGTCATCGCCCCTGGTGTTGCAAATGTCTACAGGCGAGGAGAACCACATTCCGTGAGCTGTGCCGGCTGCCTATTTGCCAGCTTCACAATTAAAGGAATATATATTTACGCGAGGAATTGTGAACCGCCTCCTTTTTTTCAAGTCGATTATAGAGGGACATACTGATATCACAAGGGCTGTGTTTTCCCGAAACGTCTGCGTAACCCAAAAAAAAAAGTGTGTGTGTGTGTGTGTGTCACACGCGGTAGAAGTGAAACTTAACAGAGAATATACAGGCGGAACATAATTATATCTACAACGCTTAGTAGATAAGAGTGAGGAGGCTACGAAGCAACGTAGAAAAAGGAGACCGAAACGCTGTATAATGTATTCTATCTTATTCTCTCTCTATTTATGTGTTTATAGTCTCTTTTTAGTGTCGCTTTTACGTTTCATCGACTTTCAAATCACGATTCTAAAGAAATTTCACTTCAAAAATACTATAGATTATCATGTTTTTCACCACATACAGACGACTTCACGTTAAACTTTTATTGCAACGCCACACAATATTCATTGCATGACGAGTTACGCATTGCGTCAACATATTGCCGCGTCGTGCTACCAGACTACACTACAGTTATTGGCGTTAAAGGAATGTTTTACGAATATTTCAGTTGGTTGTTTGGCTATTCCATCGCGTTGGCAGTTTTCTTGTAATACTTGTGTATATTTGTGCATAAATTATCTTTACTATAGTTCGGCCGTTTTATAAAGCCACATTTGACATCTATCAAACTGATGATGAACCAGAAAAAGTTAATTTTTTTTAGCTGGAAGTATAGGTTTGCCTTACCTAGAAGATAACTATTCACTCGTGTCTTGAAGACTTCAAGATTGTATTTATCTTGAAAAACAGACCCCGGCAAATTATTCCACTGTTCGGCAGTGCGCACCAGAAAAGATGAAGCGAAACGCTTGGTTCTGACTGGTGATGTTTCCACCATGTAACGGTGGCGCAAACCGGTGCGTCTGGTTGTCCGATGGTAAAAAGGGGATGGAGGAATCAGTTCGTGCAATTCTAAGGAACACTCGCCGAAATGTATCTGATAGAAGACAGTTAGCCCCGCGACCTTGCGTCTATGTTCTAGACTCGGAAGTGGAGCATAAAAAAGATGATAACTGCCGACCAGCTTCCTGGCTCTTTTCTCAATTGATTCCAACGCCTCCAACTGGTATATGGCTGACCCCTCCCAACGATGAGAACAGTACTCTATGCAGGATCGAACTTGTGCTTGGTATAAATTCAGCAGTTGTTCCGACGTGAAGTACTGTCTCACCTTTGCGAGTACACCTAGCTTGTTGGCCGCCACTTGCGCTAAACACCCTATAATATAATATATAATATATTGTACTGTATTATATGTAATGGACACACCCCTGGAAAGTGGGAGTCAGATCAAAAACACTCCGTTTTACGGAGAATAGACACGCCTGGGTTTTGGAGGCGTTGAAAGTAACCAAGTTTGCATCACCCCATTCGAAGATTGCCTGCAAAGGATACGTTCAGCCGTTCGACTATCGTTTCTCTGTGCAACTGGATCTGGGCTCTGTTATCTCGCGCATTGGACATATATCTCTCCACAATCGTGCTTTTATCTGCGTAGCCAAAAACTCCGGGTTTAAGTAGATCGTTAATATGCAACACAAAGAGAGTTGCGGAGAGAACAGATCCCTGAGGGACTCCGGCTCTGATTGCCATGTGATCGGAAGAGTAGCCATCTACAACCACTCTTATCGATCGCTCCCTCAAGAAAGCAGATATCCAAGCACAGAGACTGTCAGGCAGTCCGTATGTTGGAAGTTTGCTAATAAGGCTGTCGTGCCAGACCCTGTCAAAAGCCTTCGAGATATCAAAAGAAACGGCAAGCGCCTCTCCATTTTTCTCGATGACTTCACCACAGATGTGTGTGGCGTACGCTAGAAGATCTCTGGTTGAGCGATTTCGGTGAAAACCGTATTGACGATCACTAAGCAGGTCGTTTGCTTCTAGGTATGCCAGAAGCCTCACGTACAATATTCGCTCCATACTTTTACAGAGTATGGAGGGAGTATTGAAATGGGTCTGTACTAGACAGGGTCAGCACGTCTACCCTTTTTGGGCACAGGTTGCACGTTAGCTTGCTTCCAAGATTTTGGAACCAGTCCTGTTTTTAGAGATAGGCGGTGGAGCGTGACAGTATAGGAGTGAGCTCAGGCGCACAAGTTTTAAGAACTACTTATATAGCTGGGATTCCATCTGGTTTACATGAATAATGTTCCTAATATTACTGCCCCATCTGGGATAATGCTAGTGTTAGTGACCGTTTCACGTCAATGTACCGATCGGTTTTACGCGTTATTTGTGAAGCAATATTGTAAACTAATTTGTATGGCATTTTTGTTCTCATTTCCTACAATGGTCCTACACTGACCGGGGCTTATTCTTGGGTGCATTACTATATGGTGTAGATAGGAAGACAGGGATAATCGCCGGTCAGTATCACGTCACATTTACATCAAATTCGTCAAGGCGCCACGTGTTGGCCTCCCTAAGGCTCCACAAAAGCCCTCCAAAAGTCCGTTCCATTTGTATGGCCTGTGGTCTTCAAGGACATACAGTAAACAACTAATGTCACAATAATTCGATTAAATGTAAAAATTACTATACTTGGCTATATTAATTTTAATGAAAAATAGTATTGGGTGCGTATTTGTGGCTTTCGGGGTCGAGACCCTGGGGCCGTAGGGGCCTGGAGCTCATCACCTCTATCGAGACATCTCAATGCGTCTAATTGAGGTCTCACGTGACCAAAAGGCTGGCTTGCACCTAGGGCAACGCATAGCGTTGCCATCCAACGCGGAAATGCGGCCAGCATTTTGGGCACACTCCTCGCCGACAGCGATTTGGAGTCAATTTTGACTTATAGATTTATGTTATTTTGTAAGTATAGGTTTATATATAGTATAGTTTAGTTTATTTATCAGTTTAGATTTAATTTATTTAAGTTTGTGTTTAATTATTTATTTAACATCTACTTTCATTTCTAATATATGTGACACAGAAAACTTTGTATTCCAGAAAATTACATAACATGTTCTCATCATCATATTGTTATAAGACCTTGTATCCCATGTTTCATACAAATAAAGTTTCATTTTCATTTCACTAGGATGTTATTACAACGAGCTTTACTTCACAATACCAATGTGCAAACGACAACTATACGGCGCAAATTGCACGCGGTTGCAAGGAAACCGCCCACTCGTAGTCACGTTGCGCTGCAGTGGCAGTTTGCAAATGGCGAATGGGGGTTCGCATCGAGGGCATTTAGCGCGCCACGTTCCACGAGATAAAGGCACTGTGCATTCACGTTTAAGAGAATACGTAGGTACTTTATTTACAGTGTCGTGAATAGAAAACGGTACCCATTTATTTATTTGGCACACAAAACAAGAAACAGCTGAAAATTACATATTTCATATTATGTATCAATTATTAGGTCTAAGCCGTAACTCTAAACATGTGAGCACATAATGTACCGTACATTGACAAGATATTTAGAGATTAATATTATTAGTATGACTGGCTATAATGTTAGTTTTACGGTAGTTAGGTAACAAAATTATTATGCAATTATGCCAGAAATATTGGTGCAAACAATAGCCCGAATTCAACGTTTAAATTTAAAGAAGGAGGAATTAGAAATATCAATGGATCTATTTGTACTTGCAATCTCATTATACAGCCTGCACTTTCTTGTGACGGGATTATAAAACGATGTGTTATTTTTAAAAACTTGAAGGGAATAGAGTCTAGGTGAAGGATTACGAATTTTGTATATAGTGTTAAAATTAATAAAGGAAAGTATGTTTGGACAGTCAATTGAACCATTTAGGAGCTTAAATAAGCAGAGTAGTTCATTACATTCACGACGTGATTTGAGTGAGTCAATTTCAAATATCACTAATCTTTATTCGCTTATACGGTTCCTGCTTTAGAAAAAAAAAAAATATTACCTCTAATACCATGCACTGGAGTAATAAAGAGCCCTGTATCACAAGAGTGGTATGAACATAAACAGACAGATGGCTATTTCTTTATTGTACACCATAACAAAATAAACTTACAGACTAAAACTATATCTGATCGTGCACAAAGGTCGGCCTTATCGCTAAAAAGCGATTTCTTCCATACAAACACCACAGGAATGAGTTGAGATGATACGGGCGTTAATGGCATACGATATACGCAATGTATAGTAATACCACTGTTTACATTTTAATAATAAATAGATAAATTATGCAGAAGTTTCATATATATATATATAAATGAATATATATATATATATATATATATATATATATATATATGACGCGGGAGGGACCTCCGGTGGTGTTATTAAAGAGTGTGACGTCAGCAATGCCGACGTCACGATTGTTGGTGTCTTGGTGACGATCCATATTTGAGTCCTCAAAATAGAATTTCAAGAGTACTCGGTGTCGTATATTTCAAGAGCGTTACGACGTCCCAAAGAGGTCCGTCTCGTTCGGCGGCTCGAGCAATAATGATTGAGTGTCGACAGTGCAGCCGTATTTACAGGACTCGTTGCACTTGTAGGCGCACGTGCACGTGATCACAAATGTTTAGGTTAGTATTGAAATTACAATAAAATCTTTTTGTTTTACGTTAATTTGACATTACAATAAACTCATAATAATTAAATAAATGATTATTGTTCAGGTAATATGTTAATTGTTATATTTGCGCCGACATATATATATATATATATATATATACTTTGTTTTCTTATTGCCTGAAGTAGCCAAACTGGCAGATGCCCCACCTGATGGAAAGTGGTTACCGTCGCCTATAGACGTTTGCAACACCAGGAGTGTCGCCAACGCGTTGCCGGCCTCTAAGAAATTTTAAAACCGTGGCGGGAAGTTCCCTCCAGATCATTGTTGTATACGGAATAAATGTTCTAGAGAACCATTGCGTAGTAGAGCGTGGGAGTTCTAGGAAATGGGTGTGAACATCCCGTCGTCGGCGAACTGTGCGGTTGTAGAGAGGCGTTGGCACCAGATCAAACAATTCCTCGGAACATTAACCGTTATACAGGCGGTAGAATACGCAGAGGGAGGCAAAGTCTCTCCGAAGGTTAAGCGGTTCTAAACCGCCTATTAGTATGGGATTGTCGACAATACGAAGGGCGCGACGCTGGATGGAGTCGATGGGATCAGTCCGGTAAGCGGGTGCCCCGGCCTATAGATATGAGCAGTACTCCATATGCGGTCTCATTTGCGGCTTTGTAGAGGCAAGTTTGGCCTTGCCTTCCAGATGACCCCGAAATTGTACGTCGTTTGTTATGTCGACCCCAAGGATCCCAATACTTTATACATATACTATACAAATACATATCTCTAAATAGTTAACTATCCTCCTTATGTATGTATATGTATCCTCCTTTTTATCTAGAGCTTTGCTCGATTTATGCATTTAACTAGTTTTAAATATTCATCAACTTTCAAGTTTTAAAGTAATGCTCAAGTAATAAGTCACCAGGCGATAGCCGCACTAATGTAACAGATGCCTAAGCCAAAACAAGAATTTTGACTGACTCCAAATTACGGAGTTCTTGTGGCAACTGCACAAGACACGTATCGGGAAAGGGTTGCGCTTTTCAACACAAACACAATTCTCGCTTAAAATCGATTAAAAACCTACAACTTGTGATATTCGGATATAAACTGGACTTCATTTTCCACATTTTATTAGCCGAATGACACAACATGACATTACAAAATATACAATTATACAACCTTCAAAATTGACACCTTTAACTATTCAGTCAGTGAATTTAAGAGGATTGCATATCTTAATTATAATATGTTATTGTTATTGACTATGTTACAATGTACTCTGTGGGCCACGCTATTGCATTAGTGAATGCTGTAAGGATACAGTGTTTGTCTGTGTAAATAAATGAATAAAATAAAATTACACGACTATTATAGTATTTAATAATTTAAAAAAATTGCAGCATATAAATAACCTGTAAAGTTTACGTAATCACTAACGTGTCACTTATTATGAAAAGAAAACTAATAGAAAATCGGAATATGTCAATATTTTTGAACAAAAGTGTATACTGTTAAGACAGAGAGCAGAAGAGACAATCTGTCGAGCGCTCAAGTCGAGAGCTGTTTCACTGTAAGAGGAAACCAGGAGTTTTTGGCAGAAACTTGATGGGATGTTTTGTAGTACGTTTTGATTGTTTGCGAGTATAAAATTTGCATTGCCAACCTATAAATACCTCATTAATGTCCAAGTTAGAGATATGAAAATTCACACTTGAGACTTTTTTTTGGTAAGGAATAAAGTGACTTAGACCAGAGAACAAAAACGTCTCCACTTAGCTGAGATTACAAGAACTGATAAGGTGAGAAATAAGAACCTAAGGAAAATAATTGAGAGGAAGAAGATTTATGTGGTATGCAGGTAATGCGGAGGGATGAAAGACATTTGACAAAAATAATGTTGACAAAATAGAAGAATGCTGGATGCAAGTGTAAAGGCAGACCAAAAATTAGATGGATGGATTGTGTGAAGGATGAGTGATATATAGTAAGAAAGGAAGAAAGACAAGAGATTAAATTAAAAATAAAGAAACTTGTCCATAAACGGGATCAGTCTCAGTGCAGTGCTGGTCTGTTACAACCAGCGCTGATCTTCCGCTGAGCCCCTAAGGTATCGTCACGGCAACCATGACATCATTGCGGAGCATAAAAACTAGAATCGCAATCAATAATGCATAGAAAGTAACGGTATACATAAGATAAATATAGCGAGGAAAACTAATGATCACAAATAAAAAGTCCATAGTAGGCGTTATAATAAATACAAATAATTATAAGATAATACGAATAAATCTTAAGTCGCTTTATGAGGGTTGGTGCTCTTTCAAAAATAATCTTAATTTCGTTCTTAAGATTTTACTGATTTCTAATGGGCGGTGGGATATTATTCCAGCACCTTGTCGCTGCGTAACGAAAGCTACCTCCAAAACCGGCTGTGTTGTGGTGCTCAAAAGCGAGTTGTATTGCACATGTCCTAGAACTGATAATTCTACGGCTCCAATACCCAGGAGAGCTTCTCATACAAGTAACATGAGGTTTTGTAATTATATGGTGTGACAGCGGACATATTTGCGTGATGCCTGAATAGAGGAGAATGGAAGGAAAAGACATATCGATCCAATGCCAAATGACTGAGATAAGGAAAAAGAAAGAGTAAGAAATATACAGCAGCGTTTTTACTTCATTTCATAAGTGAAACGTAAAAGTTACGCGCTGGTTTTAGAGATGTCACGTCGTGTTGGCAAAAATGGTAGCAACTCTCTATTGACAGAGGATAGGATACATAGAGATGACGGCCTCTGTGGTTGAGTGGGCTAAGCCGTTGCCTGGTATAGTAAATTTCGGAAACGTATTTTCTGCGTTATTTACTATGGTCTTGGTGTCTGGGATCCGCCCCAGAGTGGTACGTTGTATATTACCCATAACATAAGCGTAACTTGCTTAATTTGGAGATATACAATATGTGTGTTTGTCTGCCGATTATTATTATTATTAAAGAGAGGACTCACCGAATTGTTCTTTTGGTGCCTATGACGGAAGCACAACATAGTTCGGTTTTAAGTTATCAATAATTTGCACATCACTTTAATAAGGGTAGCAAGAGGGTGACGCCCGCGCACATAATCGTTCCGCCGTAATAGATCGATGACTGAGCCGTCCGCTAGGTGGCGCGGCATTTTAATTGGTGAATTATGGGATAAGGAGAGGGTTATTAGGAACTGTAAAGGCGAGAAGGGAAGGCACATAGAAGGCACTCGTATTATTACGAATTTCCAATACAATAATAAATGAGCACAAAGTCGCGGGTAACAATCAGTATAATAAAATCGCAGAACAAACCTAGATCAAATAAATAGGTTAAATAAAACAGCGATCCTCATGATTGATACTTAACGATCTTTTGATCTGTACTCGTAAATATTTACATTCAATTTGATCGTGTTTCAGAAGTATTTACTGATTGATAGGTAAAAATACATTGAGATATTATTTGTAATCATTTCGTTTTGTAAATAAAAATCTTCATTACGTGTAATATTGGGTAGTCACATGCGAGTTGGGTTTTTTTATTGCATGATTTCGGCAGATAGGCACACGACGATCATAATGGAAAGCAATTAACATCGCATATTTGTAACACCAAAGGTGCTATCAATGTGTTGCCGCTAAAGGAAGACCGGGGGTGGTAGCCATCCAGTTAAGCAAATACCCTACCACCCCCTCTTACGACAGGCCGCCCCAACGCAACGCCGGAAATTCTATTTTTTGTCCATTCCTGCACAGATACATTATATTTAGTTTTTGGTAAAAATTAAAACCACATTTTTTTAGGATTCTGTAGTCATTTTGCCAAAAAAAACTGAAATATCTTCATAACATCCCTCCGTCCTTCTGTCTGTCTGAGTATGTCACAGGATTTTTTGTTTAGAGACAAAAATTTCTCTCATAACTAACTATGCAGATCGAATTTTCCAAGTGGATCTTCAGGACTAAATCCTAAACTATACGAAATAGAGAAAAACTACTGAAATGACTCTCAGAGCTGATTTTTATGCAAACTAAAGTGGTATCAATCAACGTTAGTCTGCCGTTTGACATCCTTTCACATAAATTAACCCTTACAAGCTTCATTATCTGGTATAATATCAGGTGAGTACTTTTTTTCAAAATTAGTAGATTCGATTCCTAACAAGGGTAATTGACTTTTCAAAAATGTAAAAGGATAATGATGATGAGACCGAGTGTTTTTCGTATAGTTTTGAATTTGGCTCTGGAAGGCCCACTTGAAAAATTCATGAGTGAATAGTTAGAAGACGGTATGTGTGCACTGCTAGGTGAATCAGCAAATAGCGTTACAAAAATGCTGTCAATTTCAAAACACGTCCAAACACATCGACGTCCGTATCGCGAATAAATGTGTGCAGCGTTCGAAATTCGAAAGCTGTTACCTGTTTTATTCCCATTTGAATCCGTAACCGACACGAGACTGTAGACTGCCAGTATTCCTCATTTTTATTCGTTTTCCGAAAAATCCGGAAGCGGAAGAACACTTTGCAATAGAGATACTTATTTCGTAACTCAATGACAATGTGCAATTTTAATCCTATGTTTTTGGAATAGGTATAGCATCGGTTTGAGGCGGCACTAAGCATTGTTTACGGTGGTCCTTAAAAGTCCAAAGAGTTACCCTATTTTTTACTTTCGTATCTTTGGAATGGTCAAAATTTTAAATAGCGTAATGTAAGTATATTTAACTGTGATGGAAGAGTATGGTAATCCCAGCACTTTATCGCTTTGCTTTGAGAGATAGTTCAACTTTTATCGACTCACCGTAATGTCTATTTGAACTAGATGCGATTTTTTTTCATCTAGGTTTGATACTCTTACTTACTTATTGGTTTTTTTTTATTGCGTGAGTTCAGTAGACAGGCAGACGGCCCACCTGAAGGAAAGCGGTTACCATCGCCTAAGGACATTTATAACACCAAAGGTGGTATAAATGTGCTGCCGCTCTCTAAAGGAAGACTGGAACCTGGCCACTAATGCCGGAACACAATTCAAAGTTATTATGGTAGCATACTCTAGACCTAGACCAAGGCTGCTAGCGATCCAGACGCGCAAATAAATATCCTACCACCTGGCTGTGGGTTATTTCGTCGCCTCTTACGAAAGGCCACCTGGCCACAGGAAATTGTATTCTTTCGCCGTTCCTGCACCGACAAAATGTTGGCTTGGGTTTATAAGTTATTTATAAACTGCCCTCAGCTCGGATGAGACCTGGAAGATGCCGGGGGATAGAAGTAGTCACCCGGCAGTGGACGAGACCTATGTGCGAGGCCCCTACCTGCGAAGGCACGCGGAGTTGGGTTACCCCGTTTTCCCTTCGCCCTAGCATAAGGTGCAGGACGGAACACCCAGAAGTTTTAGTGGGTATCCCTAACTGGGGCGTGACAATAGCATGGCACCGGTCTCCCCAAGCTTCTGAATGAACGATTTAGGGCTGGGTTTTCTCGAAGGTATGCTTTTTATCGGGCAATTGTCATTACTAGGAGTCATTTTTCATTGCATTGTCCAGGTTTATGTAGCAAATATGGAGGGAGAGAACATCAGAACTACAGCACTTCATACGAGTTAATAAAAAGAACGAAAGTAGAAATACATACACACTATGTTATAGAAAGAGAGAGATAGAGAATTCTATTGGTATACACGCAGCGAAATCTGTAAATTGTCGAATAAAACTTGACACATTGCCATAACGACAAAATCATGAATCAATAATTCTATCAACGGCCAAAATTAAATAGAACTCGTGAAATGTTCCAACAATAACAAATTTCAACAATAAAACTCCGCAATGCAATATTCAAAATAAATTTTCCATTAGAATTCACACGGCGCTCAGTTAAACTGTTAAACCGCAAACACCAATTGCATGCGGGTAGGCGCTGAATTTCCTTTTGCATTTATGAAAGTACAGACTCGAGAAGACAAAACGCACGTCTAAGCGTGTGCAGTGCTTATAATAAGGGTTCAGTATGACGCGTCCTTTTTTATAATAAATAGATTTGCGTTTGACTACGACCACGCCTAATGTCAGATGATGATGTGGTCTAAGATAGAACACGCTTACCTAGAGAATACCTGTTCATAGGAAACTTGAAAACACCCGAATTGTACTATTCGGTAAACAGGGACTCTAGTAGTGCATTCTACAGCTCTGCCGTGTGCAGAAGGAACGTAGAGACTAAGCGTTCCGTCCGTACTGGTGGTGTTTCCACTGTGAAACGATGGCGAAGATTAGAGCGCCTTATCGTCCGAAGATGCAAGAAAATCATGTTGTCTATTATACAATGAATTTAAAAAACAGAAAAAATCAGTTCGTCTAATTAGGACGAGCACGTTCCGAAAATGCAACAATTAACTTTTTGATTTTTCATCTGTCTGTAAAAGCATTAGGTGAAACCTACTAAACGGATTTAAATAAAACTCAACACTGAGCTAGCTAGCTTATATCCCGGGTTGACACTTAAAACACTTTTGTCCTGATAAATGACGTCGTTTCCGTATGATAAAACAACAAACCACAGCCAGGTAGGTGGTAGGGTATTCGCCCGACTGGATGGCTACCACCCCTGGTCTAGAGTATGTCGCCATAACAACCTTGTTTTGTGTTCCGACATTAGTGACCAGGTTCCAGTCTCCCTTAAGAGAGCAGCAGCGCATTTGTAGCATCTTTGGTGTTGCAAATATCTATAGGCGATGGTAACCGCTTTCCACCAAGTGGGCCGTCTGCCTGTCTGCTGAACTCGTGCAATAAAAAAAACGATAGACTAACATAGCCAAAAATATGGCGCTGTGGTCGTGTTTTTTTTTTAGTGCTGCCCTTTCAATTCACTAACAAAACGTCCAAATAGCAGCACGCACGGTGTTGTTTGTTAGCACTAAATAGTTTATAGTAAAGAAAATCCATCTTATTTATTGCCCACAACGTGACCCAGAGTGGTACGTTGTATATTACCCATAACACAAGCGTGACTTGCTTAATTTGGGGATATACAATATGTGTGTTTGTCTGCCGATTATTATTATTATTACATTGGATAAAATTGTAGTTCATGATTATATATTATTAATTTATTATTGAACCCTATATTTAAAATCAACCCAGCTTTTTGAACGGAACTGCGAAAAAAATCGAATAAAAAGCGCCTATCTACAACAATAGCACTAAACGAGGCCTCGACGATGCACGCGCCATTTTGAATTTATCTCGAAAACAAAATGGCGCCAGTGAAGGAACGACGGTTGAGCGTGGAGATTTTTTTCTAATGAATTTATAATTTAATTTGAAGCGAAATATATTCATGGTACCTTATATCCAAGTCGTAAAACACGAGAACGAGAGATAGGTATTAAATGACTGTGGAAGTAGATGTATTTGCATTTATTTAAGATAAAATATTCCTATTATATTGCGCTAGATACCGGAGAAGGAAGTTCATGACAGCTTACATACTTAGAGCATGAAGGATGGATCCTTCATGCGCTACGTGCAATGGCCAGTTCCCAAGAGACAAGGGGTGTAGATGATCTTTTGAACTTTGGCTAAAGACGAAGAGTAGAATACACTTAAAGAGTCAACGTCTCTTCTTTAAAAGATTCTAAAAGTCCTGAAGTTCGGGAACACGATAATTCTGACCGTAGGGCATCAAATAAGGGAGAACAGGCTGTACTGAGCACCCAAAAGTACGAATTTCAAAAAAAGGATATTTTTTATAGTTACTAAATAATTTTATTATTGATCAACTTCAGGATCATTAAATAGGCTCAAATAGATTTGTACTCTGTTAGGAGTACAAATAAACTACAAGTACTGACCTCCACTATAACTTGTGACTTAAAGTGAGTAGGAATTTTTTTAACCCTTGACTGCCCTTATCATGGAGACGTGAACATTGCCGCTAGGAGTGATTTACAAATTCTAAGTCGATCAGCAAACAATGGCCGGAATCTCGGCTATAAACAAAATATAGAGCATATATCCGTAAAGATAACTGCTAAAGCTAAACAGCTAAAGAACACTGGGGCAGACGAGTACTGGATTTGAAACTACGTCTCGGTAAACGTGGTGTTGAACGTCCTCCAGCCTGGTGAATCGACGACAAGCGCTGGATTGGGAAAACCATAGAGCTCTGAGGGGAAAACTTTTGGTGAAATATGTTGCGCAAACTTGGGGAACTATACCTCAGGTAGTGAGTGAACTGTGATTAGCCGAACAACAGGATAAGGTATACGATACAAGATTTCATACATACATAAAATAATGACACCACACAGAATGTTAAACTTCAAGGGTACGAATGTAAAGGTAGGTATCAAAAAGATGGATGGATTGTGTGAAGGATGATATGATGATATGTGGTGTGAGAGAAGATGTATGTCAGAGTAGAGGAGTGTGGAAGGAAAAGACATATTCTGCCGACCCCAAATAATTGGGAGATGGTGAAAGGAAAGAGAGATAAAATAATGACCCCAATCAGTGACATCAACTTGTACTGAACTCTTTTCTCAATCGGTTCGTCTTGAATAAGTACAATTGAGTTCTCACAAATCTTGCTCCCAATAGAGCGTGATGACAAACAACCAAATATGACCCGGAACTGTTACCTCGTAAAAAACGAACGAATGAATCGCGATAAATATTTATCAAAGCCCCACCAGGTCTTTTGTCAACACGATTTTAGGTTTATTCAACTTGTCACACAAAAGGATGGAGTGTTTATTTTTTCACCTTCTCTATTGTACAATGTCTGTCCACTCCATTGTGATACAGATCGTCACATTAATCATTTATGTTCGTACAACTTTGTTTTACGGCCCATTTTTTCCGAAACGGCCATTTTGTTGAAAATGAAGTCCTTATCAAATCGTCGCGTCTATACGTTTTACGATAAAACCATTTTTCACAAAAACTACTAGACGGGATTTGGCGGGGGTGTATTTTTATATAATACTAAAAAACCTTAGGGGTAGTCGTCACACATACGCAATTAAGAGGTTGAAAAATTTATTTCCGGGTACTTAATAAGCGTGTGGGCTATCGATAGACTAATCTTAAAAATTATAATGATGCTTCTAAATGAGAACTTTCTATTCGAATCGATAGGTGTGGATGTAAAGCAAGTATGTAAATAACTCCCTTTCACTTTTGAAACATGGGATGAAAATTCTGCATAATTTCAGACTTAAAAGATACTTAAAGATGTTACATGACTGTGCAGTATGGAGTTGAGACACTAGATCCGTGGGATCCATCCGCAGAGTTTCTAAAAACAAAGCAAGAAACTCTTTGATGATGCTACCAGAAGATTGATCGGTTTGTATTTCGCACGGCGAATTAGCATTCTGGGCACCCTTTCCTCTGGCAGCGATGTGGTAGGTGCGTAATCTGTAATTTGTTTGTACTTTTATTTTTAATTTTCATTCAGTAATTATTGTTAATGTTTTTAAAAATACGTTCGGATCCGTTTGAGTTATAGGACATTTTTGATCAAATATTTCAAAATATTTGAAATTGACAAAAACAGTAGTGTTCACCAGATCTCCACCTATTCGAAATCTTTCAACACACGTGCCTGATCCTGATGATTGACGATGAAAGGTTTTATTACTTTTTAAATAATTTCTGTACTGAAATGTCTCATCATCGGTGGCCATTATACAAAGTACTGCGAGGAAAAGCGGCTCATTGTGAACAAATAAGGGTCTCCCTTTATGATCGATATCGCTCCCGGATATGCCCTTAATGGGGACACCCTATTTGTACCCGATAAATGGGATATTGTTGTACACGCTGTTACACACACTGAAAGCGGGATATTAATAAGGCTACTTCCAATGGCGTTATCTGGAGTACTCAATTTTGTTTATAATTAGCAATGTCATGATAACTCGTGCTCATGACGTCACTTGCCTGACACAGAGCAGTGTCAAGTTTGCAAAAAGCCAACGAGAATGCACCGCTACAGACTATTTAATGTTTAATTACCTAAGTAGTAAAGTTTTATTTCTTTCTTTTCTTTCACCTTCTCTCCATCATTTAAGTTCGGCACAATATACCTTTCTCTATTTTCATACTCCTCTATTCTGGCATATGTTCTCTGTCACATCACCCATCCATCTCTTCTTTGGCGTAACTTTACACGCGTATCCATTGATCTCCTAGTTGAACAATTTCCTTCTCAGGTACCTATCATCCCTCCTCATTACATGCCCATGCCACCTTAATTTTCTTCCTCTCAATTACTCTCTCATTTTTAAAGATCCCTTTTGTACTCATTTCTCACCTTATCCATTCTTGTAACGCCACACATTCATCTCAACATTCTCATCTCAGCTGAGTGGAGACGTTTTTGGCCCAACATTCGGACCCGTATAACTTACCCGGTCGTGTCTATCCTTTTACCATTGGTAGATGATTGCAATTAAGGTAGACTTGATTACATAATTTATTGCCATTCTTGTAATTTATCTATGACTTTCAAAGAGTTTTTAAACAGAACTAGTTATTTGTTGATATAGAATAAATAAATGAAGAAACAAAGAGAAAGCATTGCAATATAGTAGTTATAGGTATGAATAAAGATTGTCATAGATACTGCAGGGGTACATCAAAAAAGAAATAGATGGGTTGAGTGAAGGATGATATGATGATTTGTGGTGTGACAAAGGACGTATGTCAGAATAGAGGAGTGTGGAGGGAAAAGTTATATTGTACCGACCCTAAATAATTGGGAGAAGATGAAAGAAAAGGGAGGTGAATAAAGATAGTCATTGCAATATTTCTCATACTAAACACTCCAGCAATCAGAGAGGTATTTATTATAAATATACGTAGATATATGAAAGTATACAATCTGTATTGTTTGCCCGTTCATCCGTCAGTAACTCGATCCGTTTGAGCGTCGAGTGACTTCAAGAGCCCCCCAGGCCTGACGTGAATGGTGTTTGCTTTGAAATTGCGTCAGATCTCATACATTCCAATAGGTTTCACGAGCATTTGAAAGAGATATATATATATATATATATATATATATATATAGTAAAAGATGTAGATGTCGGTAATAAGTAAATTCAATTACAATTATTTATCGGATTTAATACATTTTTTTTGCAATTTCAATATAATATGATTGGTGGTTTTTGGCCCATCGACTATCTATCTCGATGTGCAGGTTTCATCACGATGCATTTTTTTGCCTTCAACGTTAGCACGTGGTATAACAATATGCACATTAGGCACCTAATTATTCCAACTCGTGCTCTTCGAGTTTAGGACGCGCGTGCGCTAACCACTAAGCTATCATCGCGCATATTTCTCTTTCAATAGGCCAACAAGAGATGTCGTATCCGAATTCGTAAACGAGTCTGGTCCCTCTTCTAATTTTTAAACTATGATGCACAAAAATCTGAGTAAAATCAAACTTGTACATCTTCAAAAATACTTACAACAGGAATTGGTTTCAACGATATCCGTTAAGTAGTTTTTGAGATACGAGGTATTTTGGATTGAAAGCTTTCTTATGGTTCCGTGCGCAAATGACAAAATCATTCGTCGATTCTCACCTCTGCGGAGCCCTTAGTTGTACGCGGACGCATTTAAATATTATAAATGAAATAAGCATATTAAATAAATGATACTGACCTTGGCGAATTCAATTTTCAATGTGCAGCACCCTGAGTATATGTCGCAGCCGTGTAGCGCTTCCTTTGCTCTCGTCGCCGATTCGACACTTTCAAACTTGTGGCAATCTGGTTAAGGACTATTAAATGTGTTGTTCGAAATATAATCTAAAAAAAAAACACACACACATACGAATTTATTACTACGGCGTCACCATATTATCGTTCATCATAGAATTTTACTAAACATAGATTAGCGATGAAAATATTATTATCACTTACAGTCGGTTTATGCCCGGTTTCTGAGGTACTTTTAACTGTAGTTTATCTGTTTGTTAGCGCTATCGGTTTAATAACTTATAGAAATGCATTTCTGAACACACCATCGTACGAGAGTTAAACTAGGTTCCACTTAACTGAGCAAGTCATGTTTGCGAAGGAGGAGGCAGAACGGGAGCGTGAACGTACTTTCCTGCTCCGCTCCCGCCAAAGGAGAACGCGCCGACGCCGGAGGTCGGATGGTGACCTTCGGCCGCCGTAAGCGGGCGGCGCGGGTGGGGCCCCTTGGGGTTTCGGGGTTCTCACTCACCCGCACATGCCGTCGAGATGAGAGTGCGAGTGTTCCGCGCGCGCTCATCTCTCTTCCCGTGGGGCGCGCTACAGACCGCCCCACGCTCGGAATAGACCTAGTGGTGGCCAGGGGCGTAGTCCCCTGGCACTGGAAGAGGCCCAGTGAGGGGGGCCCACGCCTGCCAGGGCACGCGGAGTTGGGAATCCCGCAGTCCCGTAGCCCTGGCATAAGGCGCAGGACGAAACACCCAGGGGTTTTAGTGGGTATCCCTAAATGGGGAGTGGCAATAGCGTGGCACCAGTCCTGACTGGGCACGCTAGTGCCACCCCCGATCTGGCGAATCCCACACACCATATACTTCCATATATTTTGTTTGACGTTTTTGTTTCATGTAAATAAATATTAGATATTCTTCCTTAAATAGATCCATCTAGTGGCGAATTTTGGTACTAGTTATAGGTTAACAGTTAAACTAAGTGTATCTATTACACATAACTTTATGGAATCAATTGTTATTGAACTCATAACTGGTAACCTCAGAAAGCGGCATTAGACGTTCTAAGTGCCTACGAAAGTAAGTAGATAAAAAAATTAAATCAATTTCAAGTGTAATTCATTACTAAAATAACCGTCTACATGCATCATAATTCATTCACATTTTACTCAACACTATTGCGCTTGAGTAGTATTATAGGAAGGCACCAGTAAAACCATAAGAATTCTAGGAATACTTTATTTCGCATAAACAGATCGTCCATAGCACAATGACACAGCGGAGAAGGGGAAGGAGCGAATGCAGCGCCACGGGCAAATAATGTAACATATTTTCTTTTTGTATCTAAACAGGCTAGGGTGCGAAATTCTTAATACCAACAAACACAATTTTAATTTTATTGTACATATTAATTTTCGCAAAAACTGTTTTTGAATTTCTACTGTAGTTTATCTAAATGTAATTTTTAACAAAACCCTAATAATGAATTCGTTAACTTAAATGAATAAATACGTTAAAAACATAACTTTAATTAATGCTCAAAGATGCAAATTAAAAAATAATTAAACCGTAACCTTATTACGAAATACAAAGAAGTTCCATTTTCAAATTTCAAAAGCTCAATAACCCGAGTTACGCGACTTAGAAAGACAGATGTCGCCGCTTGTATTAACAATATGGCGTCACAATTTCCAAACTAATTTGAATACAACTCCACTAAAACCGACGAAAGAAAACGCCAATTACAGATGTAAAAAGTTTTCGAGATTTCTTTAGAACGACGGAGGGAGTGAAATAATTTGTGTTACATTGAATATTATGAATTTTGAGAAGTTGCGGAAGAAAGCCTCATGGCTACAAGACGCTTTGCTACTTTTTTTATTGCTGGAGTACAGCAGACAGGCTGACGGCCCAGCTGTGACGGAAAGTGGTTACCGTCTCCTATAAACATTTGCAACACTAAGTATTAACAATGTTCTGCGCAATTCGTAAATGTGACTGGAACCTGGCCTCTAATGCCCGAACACAACTCAAGGTTGTTATGGCGGGATACTCCAAACCAGGGATGGTAGCCATCAAGACGGGAAGATACCCTACAACCTGTCAGTGGGTTGTCTTGTCGCCTCTCACGACAGGCCGCCCCAACGCAGGAATTAGTATTCTTTCTCCGCTCCTGCACGGATAAAGTATAAAGCATAAAAATAGATAAAGCACAACTTATAATGCATAAATGCATAAACGTATCATTGCACTCTGTCTAGATTACGCACTATATTTATTTTATATGTAAATTGCAACGTTCCAATTTTTTTTGTATTGCGAAGTTGGCATTCAGTCGGACGGCCCAGCTGAAGGAAAGTGGTTACCGTCGCCGATAGGCGTTGGCAACACTGGAGGCGATACCAACGCGTTGCCAGCCTTTAGGGTTGAATAGGGGGTGAGATAGAGGCATTAGACAGGAGGATGTATGGATATTTATATACATATCTGTATGTGTTTTATTGTGCAAATATTTATTTTCAGGTATGTAAATGTACATTTATGTGCAAGCACATATTTATTATTTAATTTGTTTGGAAAACATACAATAATTAATATTCTTAAATATAAAACACAAAATTAATACATATATCAATCAAGATTCCACTAAAAAATAGTTTATATAAAAAAAAAATTGGCTCAGATAGTTAATTACAAAAAAAATATATAATTATACGAAAATTACATAAAATGTCTATTTAATTTACATTAGGTTAAGTTAGGTCAATATTGAATAAAATCGAAAAAAAATGTCATAATAATTACTAATATAATAGAGATAAAAAAAAAGAAAATATGAAAAAAAATGTCATTATTCAAAAAATTCTAAGTAATTGGATCATTCTAAATTACAACATTTTCTAATTTGGGTTTTAAATTGATATAAGTTACCTATGAAAGGATCAATACTAGTAAATAGTGCATTGTATTGCTGACAAATGCGGTATAAAAACGTGTTTTTTGTATAGTTAGGTTTTATAAGTGGTTTTATAAGTATATACTTACTTATGCATATAAACTTTAATGTACACAACCCTGCCTCTTGTCTTCTCACTCTCGCTATACTCATAGTGGTAAAGATTTCAATTAACACAGTTGTGTGATATCTGAGGGCAAGGAAGGATATGGAACTTACCTCCCGCACAGTTTTGGTATTTTAAAACAATTTTAGTTTAACTTGCACGTACGTGACGGTTGAGAGAGAGAGAAAAAATTGAATTGAATCTTAAAGGTAATCATTCCTTAAAGATCCTGAGTGCGGATGAGAGTCCATTCTAGAATACTTATCTAGAAACGAAGACAACATAAGCAGTTAAATGTACGTACTCAGTTTATTAAAGAGTTTCGACTGCTCTCTCTTTCTTTCCTAATCCCAATATAATATGCTGTCTTTTTCGGTTTTACGATCGAGATACGAAGTATAACAACATCACTGGGTTTTACGACGGCGTTAGGGCTGTCAGATGTATTTAGTAAGTAATATTTATATTGTACTAGCTCACCCGGCAAACGTAGTTCTACCATAAAAAGAAAAAAAACCCATAGAAGGGTGAAAATACTTTGCTACCTATTCTCATTCATATCTACCAAACATACAAAAAAAAAACATTTAAATCGGTTAAGCCGTTTCGGAGGAGTTCGCCCACAAACACCGTGACAAGAGATTTTTATATACTAGATTAAGCAATTAGTACTTCATCTAATATATAAATTATATGGGTCAAACACAAAAAGTTTTACTTGTCTACAGGAGAAGACTACAAATGTTGGAACAATACGTTTATATGTTTTGATTCGTAAACATGGATTGCTATATGAAAAGTTGTTTAATTTTTACATGTTTCTATAATTAAAAAGTTTTTTTTTGGAGTATAATATATTTCAACGTCTACTAAACTGAGTCTATAGTAGGAGAGACATTTTGGTTTAAACGAGAGCCAAAAAAATGTTTATTTGTTAAAATTAAAAGACTATAGATAGATAGGCAGACGGCCCACTTGATGAAAAGCGGTTACCATCGCCTATGGACATTTGTAACACCAAAGATGCTACAAATGCGCTGCTGCTCTCTTAGGGGAGACTGGAACCTGCTCACTAATGCCGGAACACAACTCAAGGTTGTTATGGCGACATACTTTAGACCAGGGGTGGTAGCCATCCAGTCGGGCAAATGCCCTACCACCTGGCTGTGATTTGTTCAGTCGCCTCTTACGACAGGCCGCCCGGCCGCAGGAAATTGTATTCTTTCTCCATACCTGCACGGATATAACATACCCAAAACATATATTTAAAAAAATCATGAACAAATATTGTACATATGTAACATGAACACTTTATCTTCCGTTTTTGTGTTTGACCCACATATGTAATAACATTTTTATTTGTAAATAGATTTTCAAGTAAATAAACTATACCACTGTAGGCACCCTATCATTTTATTCAAAACATTAAGACGTTTTAATATTGCTTTTGTTTTGTAGTCGTACAATTTATTTATTTATTCAACAAAGGTCAGAATTTGTAGTAATAATACAATAATATTATTATTGTATTACTACAAAACAGAATACATTAAGATTTTTCAATTTCTAGAATAAATTGACTGAGTGTAATATCAATCATGCTTCAAATATATTAAAAGTCAGTAATTTTGTTGTTTGAAAGTATTTATATTGCACTGGTGGTCATCCGCGATTTTTTCTATGTTTGTCTTATATGGACACAACTGTCAACGACGGTTGCCCTCACGTATCTGCCCGCTTTCAGGTCATGCACCCAGCAATGACGCGTGTTATTTGCATTGCCTCACGCCTCGTACGAGCCCACCTGACATCATGACACGGCTCATAGCGGCGACGTTTCTCTTTCTAGAAGATAAAAGCAACATTCTGAACAGTTCTTCGAAACACCCCTTTTATATGTATAACTTGTTTTTCTTTAGGAATTAATTTTGTTACAAGACCCACACACAATTTTTGCACTATTTCATGATATTTAAATGTCTTATGACTCGCTGCTGTACCTTACCAACCGTTCATTTGGCTTGGTATCGGTTTAAATTTGACATAAGTCACATCCAAGTAATGTCAAAACTCAAACGATGGTCACGCAAGTGAATGAATAGTAAGAGGCAGAAACCGGCCATTATTCAACCTAAAGTTAGATAATAGAACAGAAAATGCTTTTAATTAACCATTTAAACACACAATTTAACTAAAAAAAATTATCTCCTAAGGAAAAAACATCATTCGTGCCACGCTTGTTTTTACACACACAGGGGCAGGCAGACGATGGATCTCCCTACTGTCTTAACATACGCATTTTGCTTCATTTACTCTATATGCACAGTCGCGGTATGAAAAGGTTCGTAAACTTAAAGTCGACTTTTGTTAAGACGAGTACAAGAAACAGTACCGCCAACATTTCAATAAATGCTACGCGTATAAAATATAGAAACGTAAAAAAGAAAATTGCAATGTTGACAGTGACAGACACTGAGATTAACAATAAGAAACAAACAGGATACAATCACTACGCTTATCATACATATACCAATAAAACGGTTTTATATCTCTAAACAATCTTCTTAGACAAGATAGAAAATCAAACAACTGATCTAAGTAATTTTTAACTTTATTTTCAAACAATTCAACATATTTTAATGGAATAGTCTGTTCAGTGACTTAGTTTGAAAAATATAAAATGTCTTCGTGGAACGTTAAATGAATCAATTTGAAAACTGGCGAACTTTTTCATATGGCGATTGTACACGTTGAAAATATCATATATTTTACCATACCATACTAGAGCGAATTATTTTTTTATCGACAGAATAATCTATACTAGGCACAAGCACGTGGCAACCCTAAGCTAATAAGCCATTGCAGGTCGTAAATGTTTGATACATCCATTAGCCTTGATAGTTAGTTAATTGGATTAATAAATGAATTATTAACAAATAATATCGTTAAGCATAATAAGTCGCTCAGCTGGGCTTAGGCCTCGCCATGGGTCTAAACATTTGAAGTTTACCCATCACGCTTTCACATTGGTGTGCTGTACAGTGCACTCTGTACATAGAATTTTCAGTTCTCACAAAAAGCAACATATATGTATTTTTTTTATTGCAGGAGCGCAGCAGACAGGCAGACGGCCCAATTGATGGAAAGTGGTTACCATCGCCTATGGATATTTGCAACATCAAAGGTGCTACAAATGCACTGCTGCTCTCTTAGGGGAGACTGGAACCTGGTCACTAATGCCGGAACACAACTCAAGGTTGCTATGGCGAGATACTCTAAACCAGGGCTGTGGTAGCCATCCAGTCGGGCAAATGCCCTACCACCTGTCTGTGGGTTATTTAGTCGCCTCTTACGACAGGCCGCCCGGCCGCAGGAAATTGTATTCTTTCTCCGTTCCTGCACGGATAAACTATACATATATATATCGGCATCTATATAAGTCGTGGTAGCGTAATGGCTAGCGCGCGCGTCCCAAACTCAAGGGGCGCGGGTTCGATCCTGGCCGGAACGCATGCACTACTTAGTCACTATTCTGACCTATGTTACAATTAACACGTGCTAACAACGGTGAAGGAAAACATCGTGATGCAACCTGCACATCGAGATAACGGATGTGTCAAACCTGCCAAGCTGCCTTCGACAAGCGTGGTGGGTGTACTGTCCGTTCCCCCTATAATGGGAGGCCCGAGTCCAGCAGTAGGAACATTTATGGGCTGATACTTATAGGCTATGTTTACAAAAATATAATCTATGTCTTCAAACTATAAAGCAAAAAACTTCGTTTAAAAAACCGACTTCAAGAACTAAAAAGAGTATAAAATAAATTATTTCTAAAGCTATTTTAATTATAATATCTTATTTTTAATATATATTATCTAAAACATCTTAAAGTCGGTGCTTAGTATTTTTCAAAACGGTTTTTTTAAACGTTGTTTTTTTTTATTTCTTACTTTTTAGTGTCTAGCTATGGGTAGGCCTACGAAAGGTGCCGCGCGCCTTAAAAAATATAGGTCCCAAGGAACGGGAACGGAAAAAATTTCATAAAAAAATGTTCATAAAATGAAAACTACTGGGCCAAACTATGTTAAATTTTTAGGGGACCAAATTGCAACTATTCCGCATCAAACTAAAGAAGAATCACGTAAATCGGATCATAAATCTCAGCATAATCGGTGTACATACATTAAAAAAAACATACATGGACAGCAGATTACAGTCTAAAGTATTGTACTAGTTTACAATACATAACACATACATTATAGCGTAAGACTAACATAATAATTCCTGGGCGAATTTTTAAATATGACATAACATTTACTTTCTCTGACGTCAGTGGGCAAAGAGTTCCAAAGTAAGACAGCCTGCATGGCGAAAGGAATTGGAATAAAATGTTGAAGAGTGTGCAGGTGCCACTAATAGGAGATTATTAGTGGAGTGCAAATTGAGTGTAAGTGATGTATAAAGGAAGTTGAAACATTCCTTAAGATAATGAGGGGTATAAGGTATAAACAGTATAAGATATAATAAATTGAGAAGACGAGCATTCCGGCTAAGTGAGATAGGCAACCACTAGAGCTTTGCGTGTATGTATGAAGAGTTAAATCAAAGTAGATAAAGTGTAATATGCGATCGTAGCAAGTGGCAAGTTAGCAGGAGAAGAGAAAGAATACAATTTCCTGCATTGCGGTGGCCTGTCACATAAGAGGCGACAAAACAATTCACAGGCAGTTAGGTAGGGCATTTGCCCGTCTGGGTGGCTACCACAGCCCTGGTTTAGAGTACGCCGCCAGAACAACTTTTAGTTGTGTTTCGGTATTAGTGGCCAGGTTCCAGTCTCCTGGAAGTGAGCAGCAGCGCATTTGTAGCACCTGTGAAACAAAAGTGGAAATCTATCGTCTCTGCCACCCCTATGGGAAACAGGAATGATAATATGTATGCATGTAATACTGCAAACTGTAAACTTGTCTCCGACTCTCAAACTAGGTATAATATTGTTACAACCTGAACGCCGACAAAAGACAAATTCACACCTGCATACTCGTAGACATTTTATTACCTTTTCGGCATTTGGACTTCTTTTGTTTACTTTGTGTTTAAAATTTGTGATTAGAAAAACAGCCCATTGTGTATTGTAATATTTTATGGTAGTCATTAGCCAGGTGTGATTCTAGGAAATTCAGTCCCCCGCGGCCGAGCAGACATATTGTATTTTGTACAGTATAAAGCAATGCCCCAATTAAGAGATGGGGCAGTCGAGCGATAACCACGAGCGAAGCAAGACTTGTGACGGACTTTGCGCGTGTATTTGAATTAAGATCTTCTGCATTACGTTCGGTTATATTTGTACCTGTGTTATACGTGTTTGTATAGTTCTAATAAACTCTATAATAATTCCAACGGAATTTTAATTCGAGTCCTGCACCTCGTAACAATATGATGACCTGTAAATATGAGTCAATCAGAGATTCCTTAGGCCAATTGCCAGTGTTAAAAATAATTATTTTTTATGTAGTGTGTATGCGGTTATGTTCATGTACATATATATTAGTATGTGTGTGTCTATTTTTGTGGACTTATGTGTGTGTCTGTAGAGAAGGAAAGAAGGATGAAAGTTTTAAGTTTAACGCTACAATATGGGGCTCTTCAAAAAGGGCGTGAACAGATAATTAAAGTCAAATCTCAACGAGGTAGGCAACGCATCGGCTTCCTTAGTGTTGCAGATGTCCATTGTCGACGGTAGCCACCTACCACCCGGTGGTCCGTTTGCCAGTTTGCCTATAAGCAAACATTTAAAAAAAGTAAGTTACGTAACAAACAATACAGTGGCATCATAGTTAAGCAAGAGTAAAAATATATAGACCTTGTTTATTCACTTCATATTTGGTGAGTGGATAAATTTCTAAATCTCTATTGACTTTTGTTATACAAGGAATTGTGCCTAGTGAAAAATCGTGGCTATTTGCTACTGTTGTTCTAAGCCACCACTACCAAAATAACACACACAATCATCAAACACATCAAATCCGAACGATTCGATTCAAACATTTTTCCGATTGAAATATTTTTTTTCATCGCGAGCGTGACGTCGCCTATTTTTAGACTGCCCACGTGTTCACGATAATTC
This sequence comes from Dendrolimus houi, assembly GCA_039645545.1. Taxonomy (NCBI): domain Eukaryota; kingdom Metazoa; phylum Arthropoda; class Insecta; order Lepidoptera; family Lasiocampidae; genus Dendrolimus; species Dendrolimus houi. Next base: position 11,385,129 of record CM077143.1, on the reverse strand, counting down.
AACGGAGGAATCTTTTTTTATCATTCGTCTCCTTTCAAGCGAAAACTATTTGTATCATAAATCATCAAACTTTTAATAGCGGCCGGGTTATTTATTTTTTTATCAAAGAGTTCCATCCAATGTCTAGTGTTGTAGAGACGTTTGTATTCCACCACGATATCGATAGACGTGGACACGAAATTTACCGATACTTTAAAATCACACAGCTTATAAACACGGTTACTGAGATGTTTTTTTTAATGACCCTAGTAGTAGTCTTCCCCTAACATAGTCGGGGTTATTGTGATCATGTTATATTTATTACATTACTAATTGGGCCCGGCAGACGTTATCCTGCCCTCAAAAAATTAAATCTAGAAACCAATTACAGCAACCGGTTCCAATTGTGAATCTAAACCATCCTGGGACCCACTCAAACACACACACAAAATTTCATCAAAATCGGTTAAGCCATTTTTGAGTATTAGCCAGGGTAACGAACTGCAATTGATTTTTATATATAAGATTAATTTATTTTACAGTGTCATATTTTAATTACTGTTAAATTATATAATTTCTGTTTATTTATTGACATTATTTATCTACATTATTGTTATATTTATTTATATTTTACATTTTTATAATTATTTCTATGCAGCTGAAACCAAGTACTTAGACGATTGGAGATCCAGAGGTTATCCGCAGTATGCCGCCGATAGTGGATACTGATGTACTTTGACTACATATCCCGAAAGAACCCAGACAATATGGAAATACTAGTGGTCATTGGGAAAGTTAAAGGCAAGAGACCTCGTGCTAGATCCTTATATAAGTGGATTCACCAGATTACTGACCAGCTAGACATATCTATAAATTAGAGGTTACCAGGAAAGTTTTTCGAGGGTTTCGAAAATAGGTAATTTTAGAGATTTCGATGTGCTCTTTATGGACTTCCACTTTGCAAACATCGTATCTTTGGCGCTCGCGCTGCCAATGCTATATTGGAAAAATTGCGTTTAATAGCAGTTTTTTGACAATATCTCCTTTTCGACTCATTTTACGATAGAAAAATTTATTGCAAAATTTAACTAGAGAAAATTTACTACAATTTTTGTTTTAATTTTTTTTGGAAAATCATTAGTTTTGGCGTACGAGCGCCGCAAACTATTATTCATCTACACCAACACGTGTCTTTTCGTAGACTGATCTACGGCTTCCAATGAAATAAATTGTTCTATTTGTGAGACCCCATTACAAGAAACTGAAGTAATTGAAGTAAAGGAAACGGTATTGGAGACTATTCGTAAGTCAAGTATTAAAAGAAAAGAAAACAAGGGTAAACTCGTGGGAGGTGTCTAGTTTCTACACCACTACAAGTCGATACAAAAAACTATAATATAAAAATGAAATTAATTTTTATCGATAAATGAAATAAACTCAAAGGGGATTATTGTTAAACTAATACGAAGTACTATCGATATCTTGGAACCTTTTTTAACACATCACTATTATTTTAAATACAGATGTGTTATTTTAGTAGTCTTCAGTCGCGGCGGCCATGTTTGTTATGATACATTGCGAAGTATACCAGATTGGCCAAATCAAAATATATATAATATATGCTATCAATTTTCATATTTAACGTCTGATAGTTTTAATTTTAAGGCATATATAAACAGACGGCCTTTCGTCGAAGACTTCTTTTAAATCTATTTATGGTGTTATGCCTCAGCTACATCTGTGACAATATTAGTGACAGTGAACGTTTCACGCAAACGTAGCGACGGATTTAATGCGTTATTTGTGATGCTACATCGTCATTAATTGTTAATGACGCTAAATCATAATTCATTTTTTATTAAAAAGTACCCTACAGTATTTCCACAAATTTAGAGGCCAAACAATACACAACAATATATCTAAACCAAAAATGGACACTTATGATCTAGAAAAGAACAGTAATATAATAATAATAAATAAAAAATAATAGTAGTATAAGGCTGCTTTTCCACCAGAGGTGTGCTGTGCAATGTTACTATGGATGTGTTTGATATCCACCAATCATATTCACTGGCCCACACAGCATAGTACTGGTGGAAACTGATTCAACTAAGCTACGTTTTTTATATGGAAGGACACGTGCTATGGATGCGAGTTATAGATGCGTGCTATATAGATGCGTACTATAGACTCGTGCTATAAATGCGTGCTATAGATGGTCGCGAGTGCTGTGTCTATGTACAGAGCAGTGTACCTACAGAAGGCGCGTGTTTGTCACCGAAATGCGGCGGCGCATTTTTATAGCACATCTTACACGCTCCGCTACACAGCTTGGCATCAGTGGAAATGGTCACACATTCTCGCAGCATGACTGCATAGCACATCTCTGGTGGAACGGCAGCCTTCAGATCCTTGTCCATCCAAAGGTTGCCTGGAAGAGATTGCTTTAAGCAATAAGGCCGCCCATTGTACTACTACCTTCTAATTTTATGATTGCAAATGTGTTACTGTTTTAAGTTGGTGGACAATAAAGAGTAGTATTGTTGTTGGTGTTGTAATATATAAAATAATAGTTAAATACACTAAAATTAATTATCGAATCTATCATAATACTGTGACACTTCTGACGGGAAAACTAAACACAAATAAATGATTAAATCTAAATATTATTACCTTCCTTTTGAAACTTATTAATAACTTAACTAACAACTGATGACTTAAATATTTGTTAAGAAGAATGAAAAATTGTCTGTCACTAAAATATTTGTACAACGACGCAGATATATTGCGTTACGATACGACGAAGATAGATGTGAATATTGACAGATAACGCTATAAACAAGACGCATTTGACCACTGTCACTAACACTTACACCATCCCAGATGGAGCAGGGGCATTAGAGCTATTACAGACCATTTGCGAATAAAATTTTCTGTCAGTTCGTTTCGATACAGCTATAAGATGAATACGATATATTTCTATTTCGTATTAATAACGTTGTTTCGAGTAGTGCCATCTGTTATTATGCTTTGTAATATTTGCGGGTAGTTGTGATTATTATTCGGCTCGCTTCGTCGTCGCTCGGATGTAAAAGCGAGTGGGCGTAGCCAGGAACGATCATTCTTAATTCGAATTTAGTCGGGTTCACATGTCATAGTAGTGCTCTAGGGTAAAAGATGGCGTTGCGATCGCGTTTCAATTCACTAACAAATACATCGTTATAGGAACGATAATGGCAATATAACTTTAATGTCTTGCTCTCATGGTTCCTTCCACCTTCGTTAGATGGCGTTACGGGTATCTGTCAATATGTACTTTGAATTGAAAATCAAGTTCGACATTTCTTAGAATTTCCACACGCCCACGTCATAACATGCATATTCTTTGACGCAAGCAAAGCCGCGGGCTAAAGCTTACCGACGCCGATCTAAACTACAATTATAAGTTATTATTCTCCCACAACAATTAGCCACCTTAGAGAGCTACTAACATGTCCATTGGAACAAAGCCGGAGTGAGTCTGCACCCAACCGAAGTCAGAGTGAGAATTAGTGTATCATCTATGGTGAGAATGTTGTCTCATCGTCCCGTCCGTACGCTTTTATATTAAAGCGATGACGAAACGAACCGAATAGTGGAGTAATAGATGCAAACTACCCTCTATTGTTATTCCGTCAGTAAAAAACTCGTTAAAATAGAACAATAATCTAACACAATAGTACAATAATAGGTGGCACTACTTGGATTTTTTTTAATAGCACTTCTATCTTATAGTTGAATGAATGAATGAAAACACTTTATTGTACGCCAAAATTAAAACTACGTTCTTAAAAACTAGATACAATAAATGTTGAACAAAGGGCGGCCTTAACGCTTAAAGCGATCTCTTCTATGCAACCCCCTAAACTAAGGAATATATTAAAACATCACAGTGGCGGTGTAGACAATAAATAATATAAAACATTCAAAATATTTATTTCTTGAAATTAAAAAAAAAAACTGGTCGATACAACAGGAGACCGGAAGGCTGGTGCTTACCTCGCTCAAAGGATTAGCCTCTGTATCCAGCGAGGTAATGCTGCCAGCCTTCTAGGTACAATGCCCAGCGACAGTGGTCTGGTGGGACTGGGCAAATTTTAACAGGGTTTTTATTTTAATTTTAGTTTTTTACTGTTGAATATATATTTTTAAGTTAGGTTTATTTATAGGATATTTTAGATTTTATTTTATAAACTTAAATTACGTCATGAAATAAGTAAATAAAAATCTTTATTATATGCTATATAAACATAATTATCATAATACATACAGAATAAGCAGCACTATAGTTCATACCGGAAATAGTCTAAATATCCTGTAATACTTGCAACAACTCAGGTCACAATACTTTATGATTAGAAAACCGTAGAACCCTACGGTTTTAACACGTTACATACACTGACTATTCAAACTCAACAAGGATTCTTAGAACACCTCGACATCCCTCCAATTTTACAGTCTAAGAAACTTAGCATATTGGCACAACCGATAGCGGATTTAAGTCATTCATAAACTATTTTAATTAAAGGGTTATGCATGACAAGAGTTTAATACATTATTGTTTGGATAATTCAGATAATATTTTATATAAGATATTGTATAAAATATTATACTTAAAGTTTTATATGCAATAAAACAAGTCGAACACAGTATAAATCTATGGCGTCTGCCAAGATGAAAACAAAATGTAGTGAATACCGTCTATATACAATTGAGAGGTTTGAATTATAATCTGTATACAATTATCACATTATACTGTTACGAGCTACAGGATTCGAATTAAAAATGGCGTTGGAACTACTATAGTATTTATTAGAACTGTACAAACACGTATAAAACAAATATAAACAAAACAGGATGCAACCAGTTCACACTGCACGATTCAATGCAATTCGACACGCGTAAAGTCCGTCGTCTATATCGCTAATCGGAGTACTACAAACGTCTTACTCGTCTCGTAGTCGTTGCTTGACTGCCCGCCCCTCCATTCGGGCATTGTCTTATACTCACTACACAGTACAAAGAAATTGGCCGCGCGCACTGAGTTTCCGAGAAATAGTAATTTGCACACCTGCGAACGGCCACAAAGTCGAAAACAATAACAATAAGAATTAGTTCGACGCTAATGATGGTTATGAAACAAGTAGAAAAACAATAGCATGTTTTTCGTAATGATAAATTCAAAAGACAAAAGAATTCCTAATCCGGGAAGACAATGGACTGCGCTTACAACAGGCAGCTGTGCGCTTATCTTTGACGGCATGTAACAATACAAAATATAAACATTGTAACAAAATGATTGTAAATTATAGACAACTACTCTATACAAAACAGGCGCTAATTGCCGAATAAATAAAAATATAACAATATGATTCAATTAAGGATATGGCCGATTGTATCGTTTAGAAATAAGAGGGTACATAACAAAATCAATTATTAACTTTAAAAAGAAACACGACAAGGCCAACTATGCTACTCAATAACTGTAACAATCCAGTAAAACTTTTAAACGACTGTCCTAATTGTCATGTAACGGCGTTACTCGAGTAGAAATCGGGACAAGCCTAGTGCGGTAGGTACAGATCACGCATCCGATTAGCAAACACAACTACCCGTAATTATTACAACCGTACAATTATAGGTGGCTTACTTACTTGAAACAAATGTTATTACCGCTAGATATACGTTTTATCCGTGCAGGAACGGAGCAAGAATACAATTTCCTGCGGCCGGGCGGCCTGTCGTAAGAGGCGACTAAACAACCCACAGCCAGGTGGGAGGGCATTTGCTCGACTGGATGGCGACCACCCCTGGTCTAGAGTATGCCACCATAACAACCTTGTGTTGTTTTCCGGCATCATTGACCAGGTTCCAGTCTCCTTTAAGAGAGCAGCAGCACATTTGGTGTTGCAAATGTCTATAGGCGACGTTAACCACTTTTCATCAAGTGGGCCGTCTGCTGAACTCCTGCACGAAAAAAATAAAAAGAAACTTATCGTGTTATAGATGTACACTCATTCAAACATCCGTTTGGTATATTTTTAAATACCACTCATGACTAAATATAGATAACAAAGGTCTTCGACCCCGAACCGATGGAATCGCTTTCAAAAATCGAAATAAACACTTCAACGCGAATATAATATCGATCGTAAATCCACGTCGAGGTAACAACCATCGCCGTATGTCAAAACTCAACGAACGGAAAGTATTGAAGCATCTTTCAATGAGATATTTCTGAACATGATTTTTAAAACATAATATACACTAGCTTCTGCCCGCGATTTCGTCCGCGTGGAATAGTAAAAAAAAGTAAGTTAAAAAAAAACCCTCCCGATTTTGAAACATTCTTCATTAGTGCTCCGCTCCTATCGGTCTTAGCATGATGATATATATCCTAATTGTTTTTAATGTGTAAATTGTTTTATTGTTTTCTTGTATGATGATGATACCGGCAATATCGATACTTAATTAGGTGCATATAAGCTGTTTAATAAAAAGTTTTTTGAACTATCCCACCGAACTCTTTAATTTTTTGGGATCAAAAGGATCCTATACGTTGACCAGGGATATTAGCTACCACCATACAAAATTTCATTTATATCGGTCCAGTCGTTTCGGAGATTAGCCGGTACAAACAGACAGAGAGAGAAAAAAAAAAAAAAAACCTAAATTAGTTCTATTTCACTTCTTACATCCCCCTGACTCGGTTTTTAGCATTTTTTCATTGTACAGAAATTTGACCTCTACAATTTTATTATATGTATAGATTTTCGAATATTACTCCCCTATCGTAGCGATAATAATATTAGAAAGGAAATCGTGAGCGAGGATAAATGTTTACTGCTCAATCATGCGAAAACTACTGACCGTATTTTGATGAAACTTTACAGTATTACTTACAGCTTTGTACGTCAGAATAACGCATTCACTATACACACGTACTATATCCATGCGCATATACTATATCGTATATGTTTGTAACGAATAAACTCAAAAACTACTGAACCGATTAATATAGGCTATATTTATTACTAGAAAAAATTAGAGATCCCTACTAAAACTTCAATAATGTAACCCAAGGTGCAAAAAAATTAGTGTTTGAGTTGGTCCGGGGTTTCTATTCATAATTAGACTCGGTAGGTAGCGCTGGAATCGGGTTCTAGATTTTTATTTTTACAGGGCAGAACAACATCTGCCGAGACCGCTAGTGTATAATATAAAGAAACTGTAGAGTTAAAAATGAGAAGAGAATCAGGCTAATACGGTCTAGCAGATTCGAAAATTATATTATATCTCTTAGAATTTTTGTCTATCTATCTGTTAGAGCATCACGTGAAAACTACTGAACTGATTTAAATGAAACTCGACGCCGAGCTAGTTGATATCCCAGGTCAACACTTAGGATACTTTCTATCCCGATAAATGATCTAAAAAACGTGACGCTGCGGTCGCAATTCACTGACAAATACGTCGTAACGACAACGCGGACGAAGCTCAACTGGCACATGCTCGTTTATAATGACAATATTGTTTTAATTGGCCAAAATATATATAACGACAAGTGCCAAGCAGAAACGCCGTCACTATGAGTCTGTCATGGCGTTCGTCGGTGTGCAGCGCGGGTGGGGGCGAGATTAATAACACGCGTCATTGCCAGGAGCGCGACATGAAGGCGGGTAGACTATTTTTAGCTCAAACATGAGTATTTATATTCACTATAGATTTTCTGGAAGAGATTGCTTAATGCAATAATGTCGGCCATTGTACTTACTACCTTTTAGTATTTAAGACAATAAAGTGTTGGTGTAAAGGATTTTTGTTGTTGTTGCTATAGTTTTGCCAGATGGTAGGGCATTTGCCCGACTGGCTGGCATGGCTACCACCCCTGGTCTAGAGCATGCTGCCATAACAACTTTGAGTTGTGTTCCGGCATTAGTGACCAGGTTCCGGTCTCCCTTAAGAGAGCAGCGGCGCATTTGTAGCACCTTTGGTGTTGCAAATGTCTTTACGCGATGGTAACCACTTTCCATCAAGAGGGCCGTCTGCCTGTCTGCTGTACTCCTGCAATAAAAAAAATATAAGTTTCATGTACAAACTTAGTTGTACTCACTATTCATTTAATCTTTCGTAGGTAGTTGAAATACTATTAGAACCTGCATTAATAATAAGTACAGAAGGAGTTGTTATCAACATACTCATAACATTTATTTTTCCACACTCAATTGAAGACGAGGTCCCTATCTCAGCGGAACGATCCGCTCTTATTCTCAATCATAAATTACAGGGGTCCACAAAAAAAAAACAGTTGTGTGTACTAGGTGTCAGACTATAAATTTTCTAGCGTATTTTTTCCCATTGAACACGAATCTGAAGTCAGAATTGCGTGTCAATGACCAAATAATCGAGAAAGACCCAAAAAACAGATCCAAGACACTACTGAACGAATAATATTGAGAACAATTTTTATTGAAAGTATTTTCAAGCTCTAGTCTATCTTGATTTTTAATAGGATTCTTCACTTCATACTTATAAGTTAAAAAAGGGAGACACAATTTTCACGACTTCGGGAGCTAATAATTATCTTTTTATCTATTGACTTATATAAAAACTGATCAAGGGACATTGCTATGTTTTTCACATGCTTTGACCCATATATTTTATTCGAATACGCGCAGTGTCGAAAAAAAATCATCGCTCGGATACATCCATCTTTGACACCACCCGTATAACCGCAGTTAAAATTAGAGGTGGGCAGCTATTGTAAAAGCCAACTAATTAGCGGTTGTTCCCAAAATATCCATGGCTAATTTGTCAACCGCTTCGCCAACTAGCTATTGGTTGTCCAATAAAACCGAAAACCGTCAACTGACAAATTTACGGCTTAGCCGTCAGCCGTCGGCTATCTGTTGGCGAGTCATTTACCTATTAGCTAAAAAACCATCAGATTGTTTTTTGGCCGGCTAATGAACTACAATTATCCAGATGGTTAAGTTTTTGCAATTTCGGTTGGTTACCCACCGCTATATAACCGCTACCCGCCGTTATAATAAAAACAAACGCTTGAAGTCGGACCGCAGCCGCTCCAGTTCCCTTCCACCGTAAAACGGAACAGATAAATAAACCATTGATTTTACATTTAAAGTGTTACACATTAATGTTTATGGCTGCAATTGATTTATTATACATAGTGTACCAATTCTTAATATTAGAAATGAGAAAATAGAAAAATTACTGAAATCGAATTAAATGAAAGGAAAGTGAAGTGCGGAAACTACTGTTTTGCTTGATTTCCAAATTCGAGGAAATGCAACAAAAGATAAACGAAGAAAAAAAAATAGGATTGTTTACGTATTGTATATAAGTACTCTATGATATAATAAAACTACTTTGTAACGGTTTTCAGCGCTATATTTTTATTTGATTTTTATTATTCCGACGTTTCGGCCACCTCTCAGTGTGTTAATGTTAAAGTTTTTATTTAGACTACCGCCAACTTGTTCATTTTAATTTTTGTTTATGGTTATTGTTTACTCTATGGGAGTCGTAATCTATTTTTTTAAATATTATATAAAATTATTAGCGCCAAGCATATTGCTGAAGAGTTTTTCGCGCCGGTTCTTCTCTTCAAGCGGTTGCAAAGCGGTGGTAAATTAGATTAGCTCCGATAGAGTAAATAAGAACTATTAACAAAAATTAAAATGAACAAGTTAGCGGAAGGCCAAAAAAAAAAACCTTGACAATACTCATTGACACTTGAAATCTTTGTTTTCCGTGATCACGGCTACTGAAAAGTGGCCGAAACATCGGAATAAAAAAAATCTAATAAAAAATATCCCGCTTAAAACCATCAAAACGTAGTTTTATTATGTGCACTAGTCACGAAAACTTATTGAAATAAATGCTATATGATAATTTCGTGTTGCCATACTGATATATTCTAGCCGCGCTTTTTCAGTCTCTACTCTCACTAATGTGACTCTATGTAGTTTATTTATTTTCTTTCTTATGTTGTGATCTTATTCCAGTACTGAATCTATATATAAAACAAAGTCGTGTTAGTTACACCATATATAACTCAAGAACGGCTGGACCAACTTTTATGATTTTTGTGTTTTTGGAATTGTCTTCGTCCGGAATAGGATGATAAGTATTAAAATAGGATATTCATCAATAAAAAACATCCGTCTAGCCATTCATTTGTTATGATCTTTTGAGGCCGATTTCGGCAATGGTGACTGCATTTAAACTCATTTTCATTTGTCTGATTTAGGTGAATTATTTTTGTGTGTGGGTCCCGGGATGGTTTAAATTCACGGTTGGACCCGGTAGGTGGCGTCGCTGAACACCTCTTTAACGGTGGGGCCGATTTTGATGACATTTTTGTGTTTTTTCAAGTAGACTCGAGAATGGTTTAGATTAACAATTGGTTCCGGTTGATGCCGCTACAATCGATTTCTAGTTTTTTTTTTAAGGGCAAAGCAACGTCTGCCGGGTACAGCTAGTTATTATTAAAACAATAAAAAGATATATTTATAACTAATTCTATTGAAAAGGATATTCAACCATGGCCTGGACGCCATTTTTCTTGAACACGACGATCCTTTGAACCTGGCCGTGTGGTGTGCTTATCGTGTGTACGACGTCCTGAAACAAATTAATACAAACAATTAGTATAGACACAACCATACTTGCAAACAAACACACTTTCGAAACGAATTTTCTCCTTTATTTACTATGGTCTGGGTAACTGGGATCGAGCCCAGAGTAGTGCGTTGTATATTACCTACAACACAAGCGTAACTTGCTCAATATGGGGATATACAATATGTGTGTTTGTCTGCCGATTATTATTATTATAATTATGTTATGCGTATTTTATATATTCTAAACATAAGGGAATAACCATCTTGTTGTACGCATTTTTTTATTGTTCGAGTTCAACAGACAGGCAGATATTGCACGAGTTCAGCAGGCAATACCAAAAATGCTACAAATGCGCTGCTACCTCTCTTAAGGGAGACTGGAACCTGGCCACTAATACCGGAACACATCTCAAGGTTGTTATGGCGATATACTCTAAATCAGTAGTTAATCTCGCTCCTACTGAGAGACTCGCTGGCTTCGAGACTCCGTCCAAGCTCCTTTTCGAGACTGACTCCGTGTATAGCTTGTCGCGCTTATATATCCCTTCGACATTCTAGAATGAACCTTATTACGTCATTCAACTATATGTCTATCGTTGTCCCACAAATATTCCCGTCCTTGTTACTACGAGTTTATTCCAGTTTCTTCTCGAGAATATCTATCTCGTTTAAACATTTATTTGGCTCTATATTTCTATCCTTCTCTTTCGTATTACTTTGTATATGCAACATTGTATTGTGTTATTGTTAAGGCGAAAACTATGAACTCTATTCTTAAGGAGAAGAAATTCCGCTACGCGTATCCGTCACAATATAAACACAGGCAAAGTCACGAACCAAAATATGTATGTTAATATTTCAAGTTCCACTTTATACGTGAGCGTTGAACGAGTTTAGAAATTCAAATGACATGCATAAGTGTGACTCCATTGAAGTACGTACAGCGTGCGTACACTTGAGTGCAAAAAGTTTTACAAAATGCATAAGAAATAGTAACATGTTTTGATAAAAATAGGACAGATGACAGATAAATCGATCGGGGCACTTTTAATGGTTTCGTTATCATTTTCTCAGAAACGGAAGCTTTAACAAATCCTCGTGTCTTTTCATCCGTCTGTTGTCTATACCTCCGAAAAAGTGTGTACATAATTTCGTGACGATCTGTTGCGTAGATAAGGCGTGAAAGCTCAACAAACAACCTCACATTCACATTAATAATATTAGTTGGGTTATCAGATTTACACTTATATTTAGTATGTGTATTTATTTTATAAATTTATAAAATATGTACAGATAAATTAGCTTCGACAAATTTCTACCTTTGTAGCAGTGTACTGTCAGCACATAAATAAATGAACTAATACTTTTTATAGGCCAGGTAATTAATATAAAAATACTAATATTAAACGAGATTAAAGTAATTAATATTAAACATAATTTTCAATATCAAATTTCAAGTATTTTAAATTTCAAGTTTAGAAGTCCTGTAAATATACAAATACGACTTCAAACGCTAAAACGTCTCGAAGCTAATTTACCTGTAGTTTAAGTATTTCTATTTAAGTTCTATCCAATAATCTGCACCACCTACATCGCCAGATTAAGTTAAATTATTCCTTAAGTTAGGTTGCTTTAAGCGATAAGGCTGCCTATTATTTCTATGTAATATATAATATAATAAAAATTCATAAATGTCCCTCTGCTGGGCCCGGGCCTCCCATTATAGGGGAATGGACAGTATAGATGCCAGGCTTGTTCAAGACGGCTTGGCAGGTTTGACACATCGGTTATCTTGATGTGCAGGTTGCATCACGGTGTTATCCATCATCGTTGTTAGCACGTGGTAATTGTGACAATATGCACGTTAGGTCAGACAACTGCCTAAGTGGTGCGTTTTACATTACGCTACCAGGACTTACTTGTTTCTACCACGACAATATTGTAATCGTGCATTATTGTAATTGTATATTTGGTGAGCAATAAAGTGTTATCTATTCTATTTTATATTTAATAATTATTGTTATTTATTTAAAGGTATAACGGCCAATTTTTCAGTCAACAGATAAAAGTTACTCGAAGGATAAAATATACCATGAACAAATTAAACATTAGAGTTGCGCAAATAAAAGAGTTGAATTGTTTCACTTCTTAATTCATTCAGGTTATAATATATTTAGTGAATAACTTTTATCTGATGATTGAAATACCGGCAATAAAAGTAACAAATATATAGTTTTTTATCATTTGCTTAGATATTTATTCATGCATCGCGTCTTATTATTTGTTTTACCCAAATTCCTTGCAAGCGATTGTACATTCATACTACACACGTCAAACCAATATATCGCGGACCACTTGTTGGAATGGAACCGGCGCACCTCGCGTAACCACCCCTCCTCGTTTCACCCCCAATTCACCCCCCAAGTGGATTGGACATGGAGATTCGAAATACTAAATAACCTTTGCGTTGACGTTTCATTTTATTACGGTGCCGTGACCAAAAACGAAACGCTTATGAAATCACCATCTCCGTTCGTCCACCTGTCCATCTATATCTGTATTTCACTTAAAACTACGAATGGGTGAAACTTAGAATAGAATATGCTTTATTGTAACAACAAAAAAATACATATTATAAAAAAAAGTGTGTGTGTGTGTGGTGTGAACTTCACACGTGGTAGAAGTGAAACAATGTGTCACAAGGGGTGGGAGGGATTCTAAATTTCCTAACGTCACATTTCATATATTATATCGTTATAATATATATATTTAAGCTTTAAAACATTAAATTTGAAGTATTAACGAAAAACTTCAAACATTTCCAACTCTATCTGTATGGGCTTAGTGTTTAAATCACTAAATATAATGTATTCTATCTCATTCAGTCGCAGGCTTAGTCCTATAGATTTATATGTTTATCTCTTTTTAGTGTCGCTTTATTTTCGTTTCATCGTTTTTTGAAACTACAATGATTCTAAAGACTTCACTTCAAATTACTTTTCATGTTGATTTTTTTTATTGCTTAAGCACAGCAGACAGGCTTACGGATCAAATGTGATGGAAAGTGGTTACCGTCGCCTATGGACATTAGCAATACCAGAGGTGCTGCCAATGTGCTGCCGGCTTTTAAGTAGAAACTGCAACCTGGCCAGTGATGCCGGAACACAACTCAAAGTTATTATGGCGGCATACTCTAGACCAGGGGTGGTAGCCATCCAGTCGGAAAAATGCCCTACCACCTGGCTGTGAGTTGTCTTGCCGCCTCTTACGACAAGCCGCCCGCCCGCAGGAATAAGAATTCTTCATTATATTTTCGTCTTCGACGGCCTCTGTGCTTGAGCGAGCTAAGCCGTTGCCGGCCTACCTCACTGCAACGCAGAGGCTCCGGGTGGGTTCGATTCCTGGTATAGTAAATTTCGGAAACGTATTTTCCCCGTTATTTACTATGGTCTGGGTGTCTGGGATCGGCCCCAGAGTGGTACGTTGTATATTACCCATAACACAAGAGTAACTTGCTTAATTTGGGGATATACAATATGTGTGTTTGCCTGCCGATTATTATTATTATTATTTCACATATATATTTATTTATATTCTTTTTTATGTTTTTTTAATACATATATATAAAAAATAAATACATATTAAAAAAATATAAAAAGATGACGTCCGCCGGCAGCGGGGCCTAGGGTCCATTTACCGAGCGAGAGCCTCTCTAGGTGTCGGTCGAGGCTCTTCGCTACTAAACCGTTAACGGACACCACTATCGGTACGATGATCATTAACTCCATATGCCACATGTCCGTAATCTCTTGCGCGAGGTCTAGGTATTTCGTTAATTTATCAGTTTCAGCATTAACGAGATTACAGTCATGTGGAATACTTATATCAACGAGCAACGTTCGTCTCGCAGATCGATCTATTATCACAATGTCAGGCTTATTGGCAACAATAGTCCTATCTGTAATAATAGATCGATCCCAGTAGAGCGTGCTTAACCATTTTCGATAACTGGCTCAGGGGTATATTTATAATAAGGTACCTCAGTCGCTATCAGACCGTGTCGAAGAGCAAGTTGCTGGTGGATGATCCTGGCTACTAGGTTGTGCCTGTGTAAGTACTCGGAGTTAACAAGACGAGAACAACAGGAAGTAACATGCCTGATGGATTCGCCCGGCATACGTCGAGCGTGCCGTCCTTCAGGATGTACTTCCTGTAGTTGTTCGTCTTGATAACCTCGTCCATAATTGCACAAACAAACCCTTCGGTTTCCCCAAAGAGGTCACCGCAACGTAGCCAGTTCACCGACGCCGAAAGGTCTATATCAGGCCCGTATAGTGCTCGATGAAACCTTCCGTGCAGCTCCTTGCTCTTCCATACGTCCATTCGCTCGGAGGTACTCAATACCGGAGGCCTGAGCCAGTTCTGTTTTGCAAGAGAGAGCGGGGTGAATCGTTTATCTACCGACAACATATCTCGATGTATACTTTGGTTGGTTTTTAGGAAATATTCTCGGAGATTGTACAGCTCACGGTTGTGTAAGTTTTATTATTATTATTATTATTATTATTACAGGAAACGTAACCAGCGGCAAAATTCGGGATTTTATTATTGCCCAACAGTGGGCACGCAACATGAGGGTCGGTAGCTGAACAGTTCACGACACAAGCGATTGTGTCGCCGACATTCCACGTTCTAACGTGCACAGTTCTTACCGGTCGCTGTAACCGGAATCGATACAGACAGTATTATTTTCATGATGTTGAAGACGCTACAAAATCGTCCAATCTATTCCTGCCATAGCGTGGGAACCCCTCTGTGGCTACCTACCGCCAACTTTCAAACAAGGTTAATTAATTCGCGCGCTAACTGACGTGCCACTGGGAATAAGTTTATGTTAAGTGAAACCCCAAACCGTAGTACAAAATTGAAATATCGTGTAGGCACGAGTTCCTAGCTTTATAAGATGCTGTAGCAATTTTGGCTAATTTTATCAAAAACTACTGGTTATATTATTATTTTATTATATTTGGGGGTTAAAAGCAGATTAATAGCAGTATTAAAAGCTAAGGTTAAGTAAAACATAAAAATTACTATATTTTGTAAATTTGTTGTTGCTCTTTTATATTTTACTTGGCAACGACTACAAGATGTTGTACAAAGAAGTCGGTTAAATATTTATTTTTTGGATTTTAGTGTGATTTAGATTTCGTGGGCTTTGTTTTTGTTTAAAAAATTTTTTAATAAATAAATCATAATTTTATAATTTTACAATTTCTCGTATTAACTGAACGCGGTTTAGTAGCACAATACGTGAGAAATTATAACAGTGACGTCACACACGCGCTCGTTGTGTTTTCGGTTACCTCGGGTTCAAAAATTTATTTATAATTTGATACAACTTTTTAATTATAGCAAAAAAAAAATTGTTTGTTATAAAACTTATATATGATGTTTCCAATTATTACAAAAAAATGTTTTTAAAAAACCCATTCCTTGTTGTCTACACAAACTGCACGAAGCCATATTGAGCAAAGAAAAAGGACAACAAAGAACTACCAAGGTTGGCAGGTACTGCACAAAAAGTTCTTAGATTAGATAGAAACTTTACATATGCAGTACCTACGTGCGCAAACTAAATTGCATCACGCGGGTCTCTCTAGACTCTAGACTCAGGATGCAATCTTCACACTCTGAGATTGTATACAATTTTCCTTATATCGCATTGAGAATATTAAACTTTTTCACGCTACCCTCAATCGAGTAGGTGATACATTCTACAATAAATTCTAAAACAATGTGCACGTAAAAGAGTGCGCTTTAATAGTAGATTTTTACACGACAGTGTGTCTAAGTAGGCCTTTCACCCGAGGTTAACACTCTGCTTTTTATTTCGAACATGAGGAGAGTAAATAAAAATTGATTAGTTAAAGAAACAACTACTTCTCTAATGAAATCAGGGCTTAAATCCATACCTAAATCTGATGAAACCTCAAGTAATTTTTTTCTGTGGCATTTTTACCGGCCAGTATTTCTTTGTCACTGATGACAGTAAATATTTAGCTCAAATTTATGTAAATTAAATAGTAATTTTGTGAACAGTAATTTATAAGCATAAAACTATGTTACAAATTTGATGATATTTTTTTATTACAATTCATGCCGCGACTTAACAGTCGCTGTAACAAAAGTTGGAACATGAGTCGCATGTTATTATCTATGGCTCGCATAGTTTTCTAAATTTTTGACAGCACGGAAAATTGTTTCCCAAGGACGAAAAGTACTGTTTTCAGCTCTGTATACTCTCAGAATATGAGAAATTAAAATTACTTTGTTATGATCATAGTTCTAAAACATCACGATAGAAATAATGATTAATTTTTATTTTTTATAAATGAAGTATTTGAGAAGAAATACCTCATTAATATTACCATCTAATCTAAAAAGACTAATAAGTAATTTAAATATAACCTAAATTCACTAAGAGTATTAATACTAAGAATGAGTCCATTGACACTTTTCTTATTGTCTCTATTAAGGCGAAGAAACTTTGTTCATGTGTTCTTTATTAATAGCTAGCACATTACAATACACTTTTGTTTTGTTTATAGCACTAGTTCAAATGGTTTTAGAAAAAATAATAACTTTTATTCAATGCCAAGCTCACACACAGGCATGCGGGCCACGTAATGATAAGAGGTTATTGTTGGCTATATAAATGTGCAACATCAAGGTCGATGCCAACGCGTTGCCACCGTTTAGGCTGGAATGGGAAAGATGGTATAAAGGGGATTGGATACATGGATCAGAAAGAAGGAATGAAATAGAGGGGATATGATAGGGCGTTCCCGCACGCGCGTTTGATAGAAAGTTATAAAGAGAGACAGACGCTCCCTTTATGATGGGGTCAGCTCTTTTTGAGCCAGCGCTGTCAGGGCCATCGGATGCGTCTCTATTTCCCACTCCGCGGCCCCTAGGAGGCTGTGGCAATCTGCCTTTTCCACCAGCCACTGAGGACTAAGCGCCCGGTGTTCCTTTTCTCTTTTTCCTGCTGGGGAGGGTTCGTAACTCTGCTCACGGAAGGAGAAATTAGCACGCGCGAACCAACCTCTCACCCCCCGACATAACTTATGACTTACAATAAAAGTCCCGTTTCACTTAACGATCAGTTGATTTTTTTTAAACAAGCACTCAAGTAATGCTTTTTCTTCTTTAGCCAGTCTCTGTCCCCGCTGGACGTAGGCCACTCTAAGTTTGCGCGACATAACCGATCTCCCGTCTTCCTCATGCAGCCCCTACCGGCGACATTGCGTTGGTCGTCATTCCACCGGGATGACGACCCTTAAACAATTATTTAAACCAGTGTTTTTCAGTCTGTGGGTCGCGACCCTTAGGGGGGTCGCTAAGCCTTGCTCGGAGGGTCGCCGGTAAAAGGGAAAAGGCAATTTAAGCTCATACCTCATACTTAGGTACTTTCTAAGCTCAGGAGCTTTTTGCAGGCCGTAATAATGAATATAGGTAAAAATAAGCTTTTTTAAAAAGGTTTTTAAATACAAGCTTTCGAGATCCTGGATATCATGTAGCAGCAGAGTGCTAGCCAAGACAAGTAAAACGAGCCCAAACACGACGGGTCTATCCTGTACTAATACAGGAGTTCCTATGACCACCTTCCGACTCCGTCATCAGATCAGCTCCATGGTACCATATTATTACATTGTCACGCGATATACACATTCGTGCAAAATTTCAGCTCAATCGGAAACCGGGAAGTTGGTCAAATTTAACTTACAAGATTCCACCCGAACTTACATACATATAAAAGCTTGTAAAACAGAGAAAGACCCAAATGTAGACATTCAAATTACTAACTTTTTATTTGACTATGGCCCACGGGGGTCGCGAAAATTTTTCAACCTGTAAAGGGGTCGCGTATTCAAAAAGATTGAAAAACACTGCTTTAAACAATCGATATCCTACAACGATTGTTTTCAAGACAAGAAAATGCAACAAAGAAAATAAATTTCAAACAAAAAAAAAAACATAAACTCGGGCGACCTCAATTTTTTATTAAGGCCGGCCATACCTATTGAGTCATAACAATTAAGATTAACTCAGCGTCGAATTATTTTAATCGCGAGATTAATTAAAATTTATTATGTGCTACGCGTAAGCGGTGACATTTTTATGCGGATTATTACGTTGGCACGAGGCCTAAATGACTCTATCAAAAAAAAAAAAAAAAATACTCGCGTCAAACATCTATATGTGAGGTTGACAGAGGAACTTTCAATTTTTAGTACGTCTTGTCATTATTACGATGATTTTTTGACGTGTGCGCCTGCGTACGAAATCAAGGAAGCGCCTCTTTGGTTTTTATATTGTTACAATTTGGGCCACCTGCATATCTGTAAGCAAAGCACATTCATTGCCCGTGTGTTTGAGCTAATAACATTGAAACGCCTTTATGGCCGTCTTCTTTTGTTTACTTTGTGTTTAAAATTTGTGACTGGAAAAACAGTCCATTGTGTATTGCAATCTTTATAGTAGTCATTAGCCAGGTGTGATTATTAGAAATTCAGTCCACGGGGTCGAGCAGATATATTTTATTTGTACAGTATAAAGCAATGCCCCAAGGGAGGGGTGAGGCTGTCAAGCGATAACCACAAGCGAGGCAAGACGTGTGTCATTCGGTAATCTATACGGTGACGGACTTTGCGCGTGTTATTGAATCGTGCATTAAGTTTGGACTGGTTGTGTTCAGTTATATTTGTACCTGTGTTATACGTGTTTGTATGGTACTAATGAATTCTATAGTAATTTTAACGGCATTTTAACTCGAATCCTGCAACTCGTAAGAAGATGATTGAAACTCTTTGATACCCTTACGAAGTGTTCATAAAGAAAACTCATATTTAATAAAACTACGTTTAACGGTTTTAGGCGCGGTAATTAATTTGTTTTTTATTATTCACACACCGGAACACAAACCATCTTGATTGAATTTTCTTTTATTTTTCCTTCCACCCATTTTAATATTATATAAAATTATTAGAGCGAGGCATGTTTGCTGAAGAGTTTCTTGCGCCGCTTCTTCTCTTCAAGCCACAACATGTTGCGAAGAGGTGGTAAATTAGATTACGCTCCCATAGAGTAAATAATAAACATAAACAAAACTAAAAGTAAATAAATAAAATGAACAAGTTGGCGGTAGGCTAAATAAAACTTTAACAAAACTCATCGACACTTCTTTGTCCTCCGTCATCACGGCCACTGAAAAGTGGCCGAAACGTCAGAATAATAAAAATCAAATAATTTACCACGCTTGTTAAAACGTAGTTTTATTATGTATACAAGTCGCGATAACTTAAGAAAATATTATGAAATCTCATATTTCTATATTTACTAGCGATCCCGGCAGACGTTGTCCTGCCTTGAAAAAATAAAAATCTAGGATCCTAGTCTAGTGCCTCCTACCGGTTCCAATCGTAAATCTAAACCATCCGGGGACTCACTTAAACACACACAAAACATTTCATCAAAACTGGTACAGTCGTTCTCAAGTTATGCGCGTACATGTATTTCTACGATTCATTTTTATTTACATACCGAGTAGATTATGTACCTATCTCTATATAATTTCATGAAAAGCACCGATAGTTTTACCTAATCTAAAAACTCTATCAGGCAGGGCTAAAGGGCAATTCGGCCTTGATAGTTTGCTACAAATCCATTTATTCTTCAGAGGAGTTATATAATTTACTTTTTATTCTTCTCTTTTTCGCAATTACGCACACATATTGATTGATATTATATATAATATCAGCCCATAAATGTTCCTACTGCTGGACTCGGGCCTCCCATTATAGGGGGAACGGACAGTGTACCCGCCACGCTTGTCCAAGGCGGCTTGGCAGGTTTGACATATCGGTTATTTTTTTATTGCATGAGTTCAGCAGACAGGCAGACGGCCCACTTGATGGAAGGCGGTATCGCCTATGGACATTTGCAACACCAAAGGTGCTACAAATGCGCTGCTGCTCTCTTAAGGGAGACTGGAACCTGGCCACTAATGCCGGAACACAACTCAAGGCTGTTATGGCGAAATACTCTAGACCAGGGGTGGTAGCCATCCAGTCGGGCAAATGCCCTACCACCTGGCTGTGGATTGTTTGTCGCCTCTTTCGACAGGCCGCCCCAACGCAGGAAATTGGATTCTTTCTCCGTTCCAGCACGGATAAGAAAGTTATCTCGATGTGCGGGTTGCATCACGATGTTTTTCCATCACCATTGTTAGCACGTGGTAATTGTAACAATATGCACACATATTAATGCGGAATATAAATTACACTTTCCTTTAAAAAAAATCATGATTATAGACACCAAGCGTGTTTGAGAATAACGTCTGCGAAATACATAGATAGACGGACAGACAGACGTCACGACCTTATACGAGCCAAACGAAATCTAGAGCTCTAAAAATGGTCTTAGTTCGTTTCTAAATGTTAAATAACAACTTTTAGTACTAAGAGTGAGACTGAAATACAATAGAAGAGGCTTTGCATCTTGAAATCCCATCCGTGCACTGTCTAGGAGTACAATAAACGCCTGTCTTAAAGAGCATTGTGTGTCCCAAGTCATAAGCGGAACGCAGAAAGAATGCTAGTCGTAAGAAGCGACAAAACAACCCACAGCCAGGTGGTAGGGTATTTGCCCGACTGGATGGCTACTACCACCCACCCCATTTAAACGTATGGTCACTGACCATTATTGGTCTATTAAATAAAAATTGTTGCATTAAACTAATATATCTATTGATCGAATGTATATATATGTAATTTATAATATCATAATGTATATATATATATATAAATATAAATCAAATCATTTATTTGCTTAAAAAAACATGGTTAGTAAAAACATTAGATATCAATATGTTATTTTGTTTCACATGTTTTTGCCCTTTCAGGCACGCAAATAGTAATTAAAAGTTGAAAATCAACTAATTAACAAAAACAGATTGTAACCCACTCAATCCACAGACATTAATATTACTTTATTTTTCTAGAATTATACAATAATTATAGTTAATATGTCAAGTGCAGACTTATATATATATATATATATATTATATATATATATATATATATAAGTAGCTTATTTATATTTTATTTTTAATAGTACACCACCAAAAATCGTATATCTAATTTCCTGTTAAAATCTCCATAGACACTGGGTTGCCTGGAAGAGATCGTTATAAGCGATAAGGCCGCCCATTGTTCTAATGTAAATGTCTCCATATCAATTGTCTAGAATTAAGTTTATGGTGAACAATAAAGAGTTTTCATTCATTCATGCCGCCATAACAACCTTGAGTTGTGTTCCGGCATTAGTGGCCAGGTTCCAGTTTTCCTCGACGAGAGCGGCGGCAGCACATTGTAGCACCTTTGATGTTACAAATGTCCATAGGTGATGGTAACCGCTTTCTATCATGGTGGGCCGACTGCCTGTCTGCTAAACTCATGTAATAAAAAAAAAGCTTACTACGACGTTACGATATTTTGTTATAATCAAACGTCGTCAAGGTTGTTAACCGGTAACAAATTACCTACAGGTTTTAATCAAGTATCTCGTTCGGAATGTAAACCTTAAAAATAGTGTCATGTAAACCTGAATCAAACGGTTTAATACATGCGAATTACTCTCTCTATATGGAAGAAAGAAAAAAGAAGTTTTATTTCAAACGACAATGTAAAACCACTTAAACTATTAAAAAAGAGAAAACAGTAAATGTAGTCCTAAATTGATCTTAGCCCAGCAAAATTACCGGTTGAGATAAAGCGCTGATCTTCCGCTAAGGCCATTAGTGACATACACGACGGACACAGGCACATAAGACAAGGATACGAAGTCAACAATTAAAATAAAAATAGAAAGGAAAAAATACCAGGGCTTGAAATACCGGTAAAAATGTCGTATCGTTATTTATGCTAATTTCAGATAACGGTAAAAAATGAAAATCGTTATAACTCTTACCGTTATTTCTAGCCATTTTACCGATAAAAATATAACGTTAATTCTTTGTTGAGAATATAGGAATGCTAAAAATATTCTGAAGATGCATCCAGCTCTTATTAATCGTAGTTAAACGTGGCAAACATCTTATAAATTGCACCATACACCACCTTTCGCAGCAGCAAACCATCTGGCCAAAGTTGCCACGGAGCCTTACGCCCACAAGGGTTTCAGTGGGACAGGTTCAGTCTTGATGCAGACACATAAATTGTTATAAAGAAAAATAGCACTTTTCTACATGCACACGGGGTCTCCAGGTGGGGATTTTGTTCCCATTGTGTGAAAATCTTATGCTGCTGGGGACTTTTGGGGACAAGAATTTCTTGGGAATATTTTTGGGGCAAAAAATTTCAGCGCTGGAGAAATTGGGGATATATTTTATCCCCCTAACCTTACTTACTAAAAATGCCAGATAAAATTCGACATATCTTGAAATTGCTACTAAAATTTAAATCCAAACATGTCATACAATAATTGTGATTTTAATCATATGATATATAATTATTATTTCATCTTAGTTCTTTTTGTCTTGATAAATTACGTTGTTACCCTGAGATGGACAAAAAGTGGCGCTGCGCTCGTTATTGCCGCCACTGGAAGTCACTTAAAACACGTTGCCATCATAGCAACGCAAACGATGTTTCGCTGGCACACTGCTAGCGGTGTACATAGAATAGGAAATAATTTAAATTTCAACTTACTTTATTCTTTATTGTACACAAAAATTACATATAAAATTATAAAACAGTGGCGAAATACAAAGGCGAGCTTAACCCTAAAAAGAGTTTTCTTCCAACAAACCTATGAATCTAGCGAGAATGGAATAAAGAAAAGGGTTGTGTACACTATAATATTTTGATGATTTAACTATATATTATAACCTTCTAATAAAAAAAAACTACAGAATTAAAATATAAACTATAGAA
Organism: Dendrolimus houi; assembly: GCA_039645545.1. Taxonomy (NCBI): domain Eukaryota; kingdom Metazoa; phylum Arthropoda; class Insecta; order Lepidoptera; family Lasiocampidae; genus Dendrolimus; species Dendrolimus houi. The sequence goes on along the minus strand of CM077143.1, from coordinate 11,361,470 downwards.
AATACACACACATATATATATATACTAACTAGCTGACCCGGCGAACTTCGTACCGCCATATTTTCTGAATTCCTAAAAGATTTTGTTTCATGACATAAAAACAAAATCACCAAAATCGGTCTAGGTGATTAGGAGAATTCTAGAACCCGACCTCAGCGCCACCTACCGGTTCTAATTGTGAATATAAACCATCCGGGAACCCACTCAAACACACAAAAACAAAATCGCCAAAATCGCTCCAGGTGATTAGGAAGATTCTAGAACCCGATCTCAGCGCCACCTACCGGTTCCATTTGTGAATCTAAACCATCCGGGGACCCATTCAAACACACAAAACAAATATCATCAAAATCGGTCCAGCCGTTTAGGAGGAGTTCACTGTCAATACACGTACAGAAGAATTATATATATAGATATATGATACATACATACATATCTTTATATATAAAATTCTTCTGTGCGTGTGTATCTGACTGAACTCCTCCTAAACGGCTGGACCGATTTCGATTAAATTATTTGTGTGTTCAGGTGAATTCGAGAATGGTTTAGAACTTTAGATTCACAATAAGACCCGGTAGGTGGAGCTGCAATCAGGTTCTAAGTTTTATTTCTTCAGCGCAAGACAATGTCCGTCGGGAGAGCTAGTACAATGTAAAATACAAACATAAAAACATAATTTAAGACAGATAGTGCTCTTTTACTTGTCTTTAAAGCTGCTCTCCGATGAAATATCTCGGATTACGTGAGGAAGGGCGTTCCATAGTCTAATTGCGTGGACGGAGAAGAACTACTATGACATACCGATGAATGTGTGGGTGCTTTCAGGAGAATTTTAAAGGAAAAACGTAAAAAAAAATTAAACCACATTGTACATTCAAATCTAAAAACGAGACTAATCGCATCACATTTGTCTAAAAATCGCATCGTTTACCGCATTGTACAAATCGTTGCTGCTTAGCACGTGTCGTGTGAAAAAAGAACACAAATATTACGAATGGGCAGTGTTGCCAGCCCTTCAGATTTCGGTGGACATTGAGGATTTATCGCTTCTATTTAGAGTTTGACTAATGAAAGAAGACATTTAAATTCAGGGGCATAGCTACCGCCGTATCAATGATACAGGGCCTCCAGGCTACAGGATGTGTAAACAAAAATTCCTAAATTGTTATCTATAATCTTTTATAGATTAATAACATTTTTGAGAATTACTGCTGGGCCAAACAGAAACCGCTATCAGCCTTGTCATTACAGAGGCAGAAAATCTAGAAAAGCCGAAATCGTCTTCAGCTATGGATGATTTGATAAATAAGCTTGCCGAAAAAAAGGCGAGAAGAGTGCACGTATCTTTGATTTGAATTGTTTGTCTAACTTAGCTCCTAGAAGCATTAAGTATGAGTAATAACTTATAATCAATGTATAATTATTTCAATTCAATTCGACCATTGTGTTGTTTCTTTTATAAAAAAAACTTTACCGTACCTTTGGGTAGTAACTTTACCCTTCCTAAACACATTTGATACAGGGCCCGTTTAAGGCAAGCTACACCAACCACTGTTTGAATTATTCACTAACTTTTTCCACTTCGCATTTCAAATGCTAGATGAGCAAGCATTTTTTTACAGCTTTCAAAACGTATATTTACCCACATATTTTGACTTATAAAAAATATATATTATGAAACGACGTTATGATTTTTCAAACTTAAAAATACCCCAACCGACTAAGTCTAAATTTAATCTTCAGTAACATGTATAGTTTAGCGTTTACTCCTCATAGTTTTCTGTTTTTTTGCGAATTCATGACGTTGTGAAGCGACAGCATTTACTTACACTTTCTGTCAATTTTCATGAATATAGACTTCTTCCTCTGAAGTTCATGTTACACTCTATTGATTTCTCGATAAAAAAAACCTGGCAACACCATTAGACTGTCACATAAATAAGTCTAATTTTTACCCCAGTTTGATTTAGTAGGGGAATTAGGAAACTCTGTAAACAAGACTCAAGATTTATTCGAATGAAATTGTTTGATTCATGATTTTAATAATAATTTATTGGTTGCGTTCAACCGTTTCATGTAGACCTCGACATATGTGGTTACGATTTGAACATAGAGTTCTTCCAACCTGGTTGCTTATACTACTGTGGTTTCACATGTTTGAATAAAGGTTTTGAGATATGTTGATTGCTTATAAATACATGTTTAGCGTCGTATTCGAGTGTATTTCAATTGAGAGGTTTCCTAAACGGAGTTCTCATTTCGTTCGTGAATTAATTACATTTTTTAATATATAAATTGACAGACAGGGGCGTAGCTACCGCCGTGTCAGCCGTATCAATGATACGGAGGCCCCAGGCAACAGGGGCTCCGAAAATGTGTAAGGAAAAATTCTTAAAATGTTATCCACAATCTTTTATAGATTAATACCATTTTAAAGAAACGGCTATCAGGACTTGTCATTAATGTCTATAGAGAAAGAAAATCTAGAAAAACTGAAATCGTCTTGATGATGATTTGATAAATAAGTTTGCTGAAAAAAATGCAAGAAAAGTGTATCATTTATTTCAATTGTTTGTCTAACTCAGCTCCTAGGAGCATTAAGTATAAGTAATAACTTATAATAAATACATAATTATTTTAATTCAATTCGAGCATTTTTGTTTTTTTATAACCCCCAAAAAAAATTGTAAATCGCTCGACAATTGACGGAGATTACATGTAAAAAAGAAGTCGGTTAACAATTTTCGAGGGTTTCTCTTAACTCCCTGGGAACCACTCATCAGATCCTGACTTGGTGACTATGGGACTATCTCGGGAGTATAAATTTTCAAATAAAACAATATATTTGAAAATCGGTCCACAATTGACAGAGAAACCGAGTAACAAACATAGAAAAGAAAACATACAGACGAATTCAGAACCTCCACTTTTCTGATGTCGATTAAAAATACCATTCGAAGAAAAAAAAGCTATGTGCAAATGTCGCTTACGACAAACTTTCGGTAAAAACTCGATATTACGAAAGTATTACCGATTTTAATTTCATAAACATTTCTATATATAAATTGTAGTCTTGTGAAAAAATGTTTATGTATGAAATCAGGATCTTAACGAAAATTATTCTTTTGTGAAATACTCGTTACAGTTGAGATTCGTAGGAAACAATTTACTCGTAAGTAAATGAGAGGTAATTAAGAAAATATTGTCTATTTTTAATAATATAATTTAAGTAAGTTTATATTGCATTCGTAAGTAATAAGTTCTCAGTTATATTGAACAAGAACACTTAGTGGTTTTGGAGTTGATAGACTGGCCATCTTTAAGATTGCTGGTTGGGGCTGGTATACGCTTCTTCAATAAAATCCCGAATGAAGTGTTAGATCTGCCTTTCAGTAAATTCAAAGCTAAATTGAAAAGTACCTTACTTAGAAAGGGATACTACACTACTGAAGAATATTTAAATGACAAAACTGCATATACACAGCTGCTCGCTCCAGCCTTTTATACAATCTTCTGTGTAACGTTTATATTTTGCCATAACATGTAAGGAATCTATGAAGATTTGTTGCAGCATGAATTCTTAGTATGTCATTATTGCGACGGTGATAATATTTTTTTAGTTCGTTACAACTCCATTCATTCTTTCAAAAGTAATTGTGATACAACTTCTATATGTATCAAAAAAAGAGCCTGAGATAATATACAGGTGGAATTTTTTAATGCCACCTGGAGGGAAAGTACTCTAAATAATAGAGATAGCAAATGTTACTCCAAAGAAACATTTCTTTATTTTTGAAAAGAAATAAAACTGCATTCAAAGATTTTCGAAAATTCTCTTGCTTCACCCGGGAATGGAGCCGACTAAAAATCTGTAAAAATTACACCCTGTAATTTTATTGCATCGATCGTTAGGGTCAATCACAAGGATGAAATCTCTCTAACATACTTGGTAAATTTATTGAAAGGAAAATCATGAAATCTGTACTTATAAATTCAATGGGTCAAGCTAAAGCACTTTTACTCAAAGGTCCATCTACTTCTATTTACTTATGTTAGTAATTAATAGTTTATCATTGACGTTATTTATCAGTTAAAATGACAAATTAAGTACTATTTAGATAAGACGATTGCAATAGCACGTGTTTGTAAAGTAAACTCTTTTCTTAGATGCCACATAACTGCGTGTATGGGGTAGTTTTAAATAGGGATTGCACGATGCAATAAAATTACAGGGTGTAATTTTTACAGATTTTAGTCGGTTCGATTCCCGGGTGAAGCAAGAGAATTTTCGAAAAAATGTTTCTTTGGAGTAAAATTTGCTATCTCTATTGTTTAGAGTACTTTCCCTCCAGGTGGCATTAAACAATTCCAGCCTGTATAAAAGATTATGACGAAAAAATCTTTTCTGGCTAGACGTGTTGTTGGGGAGTTTCTTGCCACTTCTCCTCTGAACAGCGATAACACATTGCGAAGCGGTATACATATAATAGGTAGTAGATATAAATTTTGACCTTCAAAAGGTGTTCTCCATTGGAACTTATTTTTAATAAATACTTTTAAATTTGAATTTGTCAATTTATATCTTTTCAAAAAGCAGTAATTCCCGAGAGAGATTAGTTCACAATAGCTCGTTAAGGGCTGACTTTCCAATCATCAAATAAAAGTCATAATTCGAATAAATTATAACCGCAGTGAATCCAAAATTGAAACCATTCAACTGTTTTATGAATGCAAATAACATTTTTAATTTATCAATGTTATACTTTATTCCATGAATATCTTTTATACGGTGATTGAAAAATCGGCTCTTAGTTAAGTAGTGTTTATTAAAAGCCTACCCTAATGCGGTGTAAATGAAACTATAACGTTAAAATAAACATTATTTTATTTCAAAACAAAAGGAAAGCATTATAATGAAACCGGCACATCGTATAACACGCGTCATCGCCGATTACGCGACCCGTAATCGGCGTAATCGTATCGCAGACGTCGTTGAGGGTTGTGAGAGTTGCAACTTTTCAGGTAAATAGCAGCTGGTATTAAATAAATCTTCACATCAAACAGATGCTAAACACCCACTAAATACACGTCGCGACACCCGGAAGCCATCGCGTCTATCGGCGATCGATACCCGCCGTATCCCGCGCATAGACACGGCCATTTGTCACTGTGACATCGGGAATTCGAACGTAGCCATTGTTTGGAGTGCGTGTTCAAGTCATAAGCTTATAGCGGTTTCGTTGTTAAAAATATAATTATCTTATACTAATACATAAAGCTAGAGTTTGTTTGCTTGAACGCGCTAATCTCAGGAACTACTAGTCTGATTTGAAAAATTATTTCAGTGTTAGATAGCCCATTTATCGAGAATTGGCTATGGGCTATATATCATCACGCTAAGACCAATAGGGGCGGAGCACCAATGAAGAATGATTCAAAATCGGGGGATTTTGAAAACCAAATCCACATGGACGACGTCGCAGGCACAGCTAGTATAGTATACATATAAATTGATCATTACAAGCTACATTATTGATTCGCGTAATAATACAGGATCCGTTTCTTTTTCAAAATTAGCCGATTAAAATCTTGACAAGAGATTTTTTTTTTAAATCTGATGCTACCGCTTCAGGTTTCATCGAAATTGGTCCGCGAGATTCATTTAAGTATTGTTTACTACATTTTGTAGTTTTATATTTGCCACAGAGACTAAATTGAAAAATTCATTCTGTATAGAAAAACACAAAATGTAAAAATTATCACGTTTTCTTGCAACGTTGTACAGGGTGACGGCTAGCGATAGTTGCAATTCAGTAAAAATTGTAAGTGTGGATATTCGTGGGGCTGTCGTTAGTCGCCCCACATCACCCCTCGCTAACTTTTTATTCCATTTTATCTCCATCTGCCCGACACGCCATAATTGGAGTCAGAAGAGAATCATACATACCATCACAGCAACCACAGTAGTATAATCCACAGTGATATAATACATAACAGTGATAATATAGGACAATATTTATTATATTGACAATACAATGCAAGAAAACTTAACTTATTCGTATTATATTCTACTCATAGTCCCTCAATACTATAAGTAGAATACTGAGCCCAGATCACCGTCTTCTATGGGTAAGGTGTCCAGAAGGCTGGCTACGTTTCCTAGCTGGATCGCCGTACTGATCCGTTGGCAGAGGTAAGCACCAGCCCTCTGATCACCTGAAGAGTCAATGAGTCGTTTCGATAAATTTTGGTAGAGGCTCATGGTCTCAGGACCCCACGGTCCAAGTGTCTCGACAGCAAACGGCACAAATATATAACTCTCACTGAGGGTTGCATACTTACTTGCGCCGCTTGAGTGATTCGGCTGTTTCCGCCGCTGTACCGGCTGATCTAGACGTGTTTGGTAAATGGGATGCGGCCAACGTGTCTACGCAAGTCGCATCCCACACCAAAGAGAATTAGAGTCATTCCGTCGGGACGCCTACCATCGTCACGTGCAATACCGTTCGGCTCTAATAAAGCCGGCACGTTAGCGGTGGCAAGCGCCCTCCGTAAGACATCATTCAAGGCAGCGTGGCGTGAGCATCTGCCGGCACTGCGGCGGCAAGAAAGACCATGGTATCCCGGGCCGATTATCTCTGTTCCACAGACGCACATGTGTGGTGCACATATGCGAGAACCCAAGCGCAGATTTATAGCCAAAGAAAAGGAAGTATTAATATATGATAATATATATAACATACAGTCACTTTAATTTCTTAAGCCTTTAATTCCTAATTACCGCTTTAGGTTTCCAACTTAAAAACGAAAATTCCGAACGTCTGTTTCATGTCGCCACTAAAAATAGCAGAAGCGCTCTTTAATTGTGATCTATTTTAATAGTACATCGTAGCCCTCCTTAGAAAACAGCCATAGCGTTCCGTTGCTTTGGCTACAAATCGATTAATTCGAAGCTTTCTTGGATATTATGGAGAGTTGAACAAACGCGACTCTGTTTGTTACCTATTCACGAGTAAAGAATCATAATGAAATTAGGCTTGGAGATGACAGATGGATATCCTGTGGAAGGGCAGACCAAATCTATACATCTATAAGTCGTAATATAATCAATCTAAATAAATAGTTCAACAACGTACTATGCGATTAAAAATCTGAAAGAAACGGAAGACTTAATTCAGGAGATTTCTAAAATACAATTTTTAGAATTTTCGTATATGTATCTGTCTGTTTGTTAGAGCATAACGTGAAACCTACAGAACGGATTTAAATGAAACCTCCATATAGAGCTAGCTTAAATTTCGGGTCAACATTACAATATTTCCATGGACGAAGGAGGGACGTGAAAACATGGAATCTGAATAATATTATGTATTATCTTAAATATGTAATATTTGGCATTAAAATATAAAATAATTTTTAAGCTTGGTAAAAGTATTATAAAAGTAATAAACTTTTACTGGCGCCATTACGCCAGTGAACAACTATTCATACATTATTACAACAGCAGACTTAGGCGCTGGTTAGATTCTCCCTAATTAAGTTACTGCCTACAAGAGTACAAGAATAAATTAAATCAATTATTCTCTCTCGCCCAAACACTGGGTACAGAGAACTGAGAATCTAATTTACAACAAACAGATTACATTTTGAATATTCAAATAGTATCGACCGAAAGTCGAAGAAACTCTTCTCCGCGCACCCTGCACTAAAAGATTCATGCAGTGTGCCCTTAATTAACCTTCTGTCCGATTGAAAGCGGATAGCGGTTAAATATAATGCTACAACACAATTAATTCTTCGAAAAGTATCTGTATAACATACTTTTGTATTTAAAAAAAAAGAACCTGGGATAAATAAATACAAACAAAAAATATTTAGATAGACGTATTTGCGAAGAGATGTACATAGAATAGGAAGTAAATTTAAATTTCAACTTACATGTATGACCTTCAAAAAAATGTTGTCCATTGGAACTTAATTTGAATAAAGCCATTTGAATTTGGTAAACTTAACTAAGTTGGGCTAACGAAAAGTAGACAATTTTTTTTCACGCCCATGCTGATACCAAAAATGGTCGTTATTATTGGAAATTTTAATTTTGGTGTAATCGCGTTTTAGCGTTTACGAGCTATAAGTGCAAATAAAATCATTGATTTAATCATCCGCTCGCCATCGATGGGATGCAAGTGGTAGCATTCATTTCAATTTAAAAAATTAAAAGTGAAATGTTTTGTTTTATTTCCAAATGCGAGGAAAAGTAACAGAAGGAAGACGCCGATTCAAAGAAAAACAACGATTGTTTACGTATTGTATAAACTCTATTTGATAGTTTGGATTTGCCATACAGATATTTATAAAGTGAAACTTCTTTAGAATCGTTAATCACATGAAATCTATACGATTTTATTTATTGAAAAAACTACCAACAGCGCATATCAACATACAAACAACAACAAAATTTATTTATAATGTAGGGCTAATAACAGGTTTTTCAGAGTTCCTTTTTAAGCTAACGAGCGAACTAAAGTTTAAAAAAATATATATATATTATACATTAACATTGAAATATAATAAAAACATTGATATTAACGAAACTTATTACTTGATATATTGTTATTTTCATATGCTGTGGTGTTGTCTGTTCCAACAATTGTTTTGAAGATTAACCTCTTGAATACGGGCTTAGAGAAACGAACAACAAGTCAATATCACTAAATTTAGTGTTGTAAGTCTTAGCAATTCGAGTAAATATGCTAAATTCGTTACATCAATATCACTAAATTTAGTGTTGTAAGTCTTAGCAATTCGAGTAAATATGCTATTGCTGGCGTAATTCGTTACATGAGAAGGTATGAGCAAATTCACATAGGAATGGTAACCGCTTTCCATCAACCTGTCTGCTGAACTCGTGCTATAAAAAATATAAAAAATTAGAGACGTCGCAATTTTAATTACAAACTACTGTGAGTGGGTGGGGGGACTTATACAGCAAAACATACAGAACTTGGGAACTGTTTAATCCGACTTACGAACGAAGAATGCCAGTCTAAAGTGCAATAAATTATAAGTTATGACTCTCGCACAATAATTAGTTACTCAGAGAGCTACTATGACATGTGCATTCGTTCTAAGTCGAAGTGAGAATGATCTTTCGTCGCGTCGCCCGCTTGCTTTTATATCCGATTAGTAAACACAACTACCCGCAAATATTACAATAATACAATAATAGGTGGCACTACTTGGAACAAATTTCATTAACACGGCACTACTTGGAACAAATTTCATTAACACTATGTACCTATCAAATCAATTCGCAAACGCACTCCGATGTGCGCTAACAACTTTGAACTCAACAAACCATATTCATCAGACTTGCGTCTTTTCTAGACCTTCTAACAACCAAACTACCACGGCAGAGCGAGACCCATACAAGTATAAAAACAACTTGAAAATAGAAATTATAATTTTTATTCACCGGTACAATCAATCATGGGTGCAACGATCGAAAATCAAAACAATTTTATAACGCCTGCCATTTGTCCAAAAACTACAAAAACCCTAAAAATGTAAAAACTAAATCCCTAGGCAATTCGAAATCGCCTAACGGCACTGCCATTGATTCCACCTAATTTAGTCCACAGCAATCCGTCCGATACACCAAAAACAACAAGCGGAGCAGTGTTTAAAATATTCAAAGCGCGTGGTCCTGCGGTCGCCCTAAACGGTTTTCAGTGAGGTAGCACCTTATCCGCTCCGTTGGATTATTTAACAGTACACCGTTTGATGGTGGAGTCAAAGTCAAAGAGCTGCTGTATTATGGATAGGATCAGGTTGGGATCGCTGGCGCTGGGATCGAGAACCCGATCCCAGCGCCACCTACCGGTTCCAATTGTAGAAGACAGGGTGGGACTTAAAGTACGGCGCCATCTGTTTCATGCTTATGTAACTTAGTTGACAGCAGAACTCATACGTACCGCCCTCTCGGTTGAAAAAAAATTGCAATAAAAACGAAACTTATCTTATGTCCAAAGTTGGAACAAATCCAGCTCATCGCGGTCAAACACAGGTGACAGAGATTTTTTTAATATAAAGATAAAGTACTTCTGTTCGTGTGTATGTCACTTAAGTCATCCAAAACCCCTGGACCGATTTTGATGAATTTTTCTTGTGTGTTTGAGTGGACCCCCGGATGTTTTAGATTCACAATTAGAACTAGTGGCGCAGGAATCGGGTTCTAGATTTTTATTTTTTCGCAGCAGGACAACGTTTGCCGGGTCCGCGATACCTGTTGTTTGGTACTAATATAATAACCCAATAATTGTTCTGACTTCTAATAGGTTTCGTGATGTGTGTGTTTTTACCAAATAAATATTTTTTCTCTCTTCTATTCCGAAACGAGGATATTCGTGAGAAAACCCGTAAGACCAGCAAGATAAATCGACAATAGGCCTGTCGGAAGACCGAAAGCTGATAGAGATTACAGATCCTAAAATGCGCAAAGTGTATATTGGCAAACATAATGTTAGACAACCTCAACCTGACTTTTTTACTTTTAATATCTTATTTATTAATACATTGTTCTATATATACTTATCCATATATTTTCAAATGTATTCTTATTTATCTAGTCTTATTTCTACGTATTACTTTTTTAACTATCCCTAAACAATATGTAACAAAGTCATCGACTTTATGCTTGGCTGCATGTTTTTATAACTAATTTCCAAAGGTAACCAGTTGCTATCAGGTGATCTGCCAGCCTGTCTGCTGTACTCCAGCAATAAAAAAATATCCTTACAACGTTAAAGGATGAGCTCAGCCAAATATAGTTAAAATAAAACATGCACACCGCACCTAAGCTGTTCCTTATAATACGATAGAAAACAACAGTTCTAAAAGAGAATACCTTCAGAACCCGAAGATTGCAACTTAAATAATATAGTACAGAAATTATTTAGTTTCATTCTCGCAAGGGGCTGTTCAGACACACGGATTAAGCCGTTAAAAATGCACAACATCGCTTGATTGCGAGAGCTTGATGCGGCAATTGTATTTTACTAGGCTGTTCCGTAAATCTTATAGTAGTTAAGATTATTTTGGAAAGGGGAACACGTCGTCGAAGGTACAAAAGAGGACATAAGGTAGTTAGTACCCTTTAAACTCTAACTCCGTTGTCTTAACGACCTGCAATGTGTCTTGGCCTCCGAAACGAGAAAACGTCATCTTTTTCTGTCCTGTGCGGTTTCTTGCCAATTACGGGCGTGGAACTCACATAGATTGGGTTGCGTAAATATGACCATATCTCCGGATTTTGTAATAAGCTTAAATGGTTGTCTATTCGCCTTCGCCGAAATGTTCACTTACTCTCACTTCTGCACAATATCCCTTTCAATTCCTGTACTCCCCCATATTTAAAGGAACTTTTTAGTTTACCCTATCAATCTCATTCCTTTAATTTGCGCTCAAATGAAAATCTTCTGCTAACGACGCCTAAACACATTTCGTCCTTCGTAGGAAAGTCTTTTGTCGTACAGGCTGTTCGTCTGTGGAACTCCCTCCTCTTGAAAATCAGACAAGCTACGTACATTTCTACATTCAAACACTTGAACACTAACCATTATTTGTCCATTAAATAAAATTACACTATTGTTCGCATGTAGGTAGGTAGGTATATGTAATTTATATTATTATAATGTATTTAATTATGTATGTGTATAGTAGTTTATTATTAATATTATTGTTTTTACTTTAATTACGACTGAATTAGTTTTAATTTAGTTAAACCACCAAGTACTATTTAATTTTTCTTTTAACATCTCCCTGGATACCGGGTAGCCTGGAAGAGACCGCTATAAGCGATAAGGCCGCCCATTGTTCTAATGGAAATGTTTTCGTGTCAAATTGTCTAGGGTTAAGTTATGGTGAACAATAAAGAGTTTTCATTCATTCATTCACACGTCAGCCTCCACTCTATCTTTCCACCGGTACTTGCAGCAACCGACCAGACGTCGGCCATCCGGTCGTCCCAAATAGGCTTTCTTTACGCTTCGATCTTCTCCCATCCGTTCTACGCGACCGAGTCAGCGAAGTGAGCGGCGGGATTTTATTTCTCTTATTATTGTTACGAGCTACAGGGCCCGAATTAAAAATGCCGTTGGAACTACTATAGAATTTATTAGAACTGTGCAAACACGTATAAAACAAATACAAATAAAACTGGATGCAACCAGTTCACACTGCACGATTCAATACAATTCGACACGCGAAAAGTCCGTCGTCTATATCGCTAATCGTGAGTACTGGAAAACGTCTTACTTGTTTCGTAGTCGTCGCTTGACTGCCCACCCCTCCATTCGGGCATTGTCTTATACTCACTACACAGTACAAAAAATGGACCGCGCGCACTGAGTTTTCGAGAAATAGTAATTTGCACACCTGCGAACGGCTAACAAAGTCGAAAACAATAACAAAAAGGATTAGTTCGACGATGATGATGGTTATAAAACAAGTAGAAAAACAATAGCATGTTTTTCTTAATTACAATTCAAAACACAAAAGAATTCCTAAATCCGGGAAGACAATAAGCTGCGCTTACGACAGGCAGCTGTGAGTTTATCTTTGACGGCATGTAACATTATGTTAGGCTTGGCCATGAGATTTTTATCCGGAAAAGTACTACTGTCCCCCAAGGCAGAGAAATATAACTTTATGACATATTTAATGCTCTAAAAACTCAATCGATCATCAACATTTTGTATACACCTTTTCAGAGGCACAGAAAAGGACGTAGAATATTATTCATCCAGAAAAAAGTACTATTCCCGAGGTAATAGAAGAATAACTTTTAATGTAAGTGAAACTAAAAGATCAAATATATAAACCTGCCCTACGACCACTCATACTATACGGGTCCGAACGTTGGGCCACTAAAGTAATACACCACACACGTCTCCACTCAGCTAAGATGAGAATGTTGAGATGGATATGTGGTGTTACAAGAATGGATAAGCTGAGAAACAAGTACGTAAGGGGATCTTTGAAAGTTGCACCCGTCACTGAAAAATTGAGAGGAAGAAGATTAAGGTGGTATGGGCATGTAATGAGGGACGAAAGTCACGTGACAAAAAAAATGTTATACTTCAAGATGGATGGGTACAAATGTAAAGGTAGAATGCATGGATTGTGTGAAGAATGATATGATGATTTGTAGTGTGACAGAAGATGCATGTCCGAATAGAGGAGTGTGGAAAGAAAAGACATATTGTGCCGACCCCAAATAATTGGGATAAGGTGAAAGAAAAGAGAGAGAGAGAAGAATAACTTTTAAACATATTTAAGCTCTATATTGACAAGTAACCTGAATTAAATAAGTTAATCGCTTTTACCTTGTATGTACAAGGAACCCCACTCAAAATAACCAGGATATTCTGCGACACATTTGCCGTTAAAAACAGCTAATGAAAAAGGACCCGCTGGTTGATTCCAGACAATAGTCTAATCTTGTTGCTTCAGTTGCTGTGAATACAGTATATATATAAACACGTAAACGTTATTTATGAACCTAAATTTCGTAACATTATTATTGTTGAGATGCATAGAATACAGAAATGTCGTAAGTAGATTCTGTAAATTTCTCTCTCTTTACTTTCACCTTCTCCCAATTATTTCGGACTTTTTAAAAGATAAATCCCGTAAATTTCTCTCTCTCTTCTTTCACCTTCTCCCAATTATTTCGGGGGTTTTAATATATAAATTCTGTGAATTTTTCTCTCTTTTCTTTCACCTTCTCCCAATTATTTCGGGATTTTTAAATTATATATTCTGTGAATTTCTCTCTCTCTTTTCTTTCACCTTCTCCCAATTATTTCGGGGGCTTTAAACTATAAATTCTGTGAATTTCTTTCTCTCTTTTCCTTCACCTTCCTCCAGTTATTTCGGGCTTTTTAAATTATATATTCTGTTTATTTACATCTTCCAAAGTGATGTAAAACGCGAGTGATATAGCGAACTCCATTTAAGTAGCCCCATAACGATGGTTCCGGTATGAAGAACTAGAATATAACATTCTACCTCCACGTTGTTTGAATTCACGCGTAACTTTAAGAGGGTAATCCTGTTCCCCTGCCAATATAGTATTAATCCCTTGTTATTATTTACAAGCGAATACCAGGGGAACACAAATCAGTTGGGCATAGAGCATCAAATATTCAAGTACGCGCACAAAGGGCAAAGATCGTTGGGTCTTATTGTAAGCGTTTTCATAAGCATTTTCTATACGACGCAAATTATTTTAAACGAGCAATTATTAGAAAGAAAGAAATATGTTTATTATATATATGTTTATAACACAACACAGCAACACCCAGACCATAGTAAACAATGGAGTGTTCCTTAACGAGTTTTATCCGGAAATACGGCCCAGAAGAGTACACCAAATAGGCAATAGCAACAAATATGATTTAATAATAAAATCAGCCCATAAAACGACCTACTATTGAGCTCAGTCATTTGTATGTTTAGAAGACAGAGGAGACACAACCACCGCGCTTGTCTAGAGCGGAATAGCGAGTTTAAACACATGGATCGATGTACAGATTTAATTATGTATTTTTTTTTTATTGTAGGAAATCAGCAGACAGGCAGATGGCCCACTTGATGAAAAGCGGTTACCATCGCCTATGGACATTTGAAACACCTAAGGTGCTACAAATGCGCTGCTGCTCTCTAAGGGAGACTGGAACCTGGTCACTAATGCCGGAACACAACTCATGGTTGTTATGGCGGCATACTCTAGACCAGGGGTGGTAGCCATCCAATCGGGCAAATGCCCTACCACCTGGCTATGGTTTGAAAACATTGATTCTTTATCCGTTCCTGCACGGATAAAACGGATGTTTAAGAACAATACATACATTAGGTCAGAAAAATTGCCTAAGCGTTACACTCTTCCCGGCTAGGATTTAAAACCAAGTCATTGGAATAAGGCTTCGTATGATCGACAGTTTTATCTATATAACCAAGATGTCTATAAAAGAAAATATATAATCGCTACCGCTATCCGCTCACAGTGCGGGCACAGACCAGCGTTTAAGGGCCGGTAACTTCAAACGGGGGCGGGAGGAGGGAGGGATAGTCTTAATGACAAGATCTGCGGTTCCCTACCAAGATCGCATATGTTTTATTATGTTTACACGGCGCTAAAGTTAACTGCTACTACAAAAGTCAGAGATCAGAAACATTTTTTAAATTACCAGATCCAAATAAAGACAGCCTCCACCTAATAGCAAGTGGCTAATTAAAATAAAACAACATTGCACTTTTTGTATCTTTGTGTAATACTTGCATAAAATAAAAAAGCTTTTGTTCCATTTTTGCTGCCTTAGACATTAACGTAGAAAAAAATATGCGTGTATTTGTGTACATACGAAGTGAACTTATTTACGACGTATCATTTTTATTTTATTTTATATTTAAAATGATAATTGAAACAAGGAAGCCTAAAAACGAAAATAATGGACGGTTGTTATGTCTACTGTCTCACTTCTCCCATCCCTGTCTCCATCTCTTTCCCTTCCACACTCCCTTTATAATCTGTAGACTGATATGTATTTGGCCAATGTTATTACTTATTCGAATAAACAAGTATACTACATAAAATATGTACTTCTATCAACCTTTAAAAAAGTAACAACAAAAATGCTCTATTGGCCTGAGTATATAAATCAGTTTTCCATAGTTATAATAACTTCAGATAATTGAAGTCGTCACGTCACCGAAATAGCGGGGCACATAAGCCGCGCGCAGAAGGTTTGCCGATGACTATTTACTATTATTGTATTGTATTACTTACTATTATTTTATACGGTCTCTATAGTTAGGCGGGCTAAGCCTTTGCCGGCTTACTTCACTGCAATGCATAGGCTTCGGGTTCGATTCCTGGTATAGTAAATTTAGGAAACGTATTCTCTCCGTTATTTACTATGGTCTGGGTGTCGGGGATAGGCTCCAGAATGGTCCGTTGTATATTACCCATAACACAATCGTAACTTGCTTAATTTGGGGATTTACAGTGTGTGTGTTCGTCTGCCGATTTATTTTATTGATTTATACTTATGTAAAATATATACCATAAAAAATTAAAATAATAAATTTATTGCAACAACTATTTTATGTAAGCTTTTTTGTCAACCCTACTGATCATCGACGCGTGACATCATGAGGCTATCGGCAAACCTTGCGCACGGTAGTATTTTGAACAAGATATAGATAGATAGATAGATAACACTTTATTATACACCAATACAAAAATGAACTTAAAGACTAAAATTATATCTAGTTGTGTACAAAGGGCGGTCTTATCGCTAAAAAGCGATCTCTTCCAGACAACCCCAGGAATAAATTGAGATGATAATGGCGATGGTGGTATACGTAACATATAGTACGAACTACTTACATTTTAATAACAAATACATATATATATATATATATATATATATATATATATATATATATATATATATATAGATATATTATATATTACATAGATATATACTTAATTTACATACCATATAAATACATATCTACAGAATATATAAATATTTATAAATGAATTTAAGTATCATATTCCAACGACAGGTAGTATTTTTTGATCATGGTTTTAAATATCGCTAGCGATTTTGCTTGTCTGATAGTAAAAGGAAGCTTATTCCAAAGCTGTATAGCCTTAACAGTAAAAGAATTGTTGTAAAAAGTTAAGTTATGCGCAGTAGTGTTCAATTTAAGTTTAGTAGAAGGGCGTAAATTATGAGAGCACGAAAGAAATTCAAAACGTTAAGGTAATTAGGAGTACTTGGGACAAATAAAATACTATAGAGTAAAAAAAGGATGTGAGTATTCCGGCGAAATCGAATTGGCAACCACTTGAGTTTTTTTCGGAATTCAGAGACATGGTCATACTTGCGTAGGTCAAATATGAACCTTATGTAAAAATTTTGGAGGCAAGATATACATATATATAAAAACTAACCAACGGTTGGTGACCCCTGCAACAACACAGAACTATTCCTAGAGCACTTTCATTTATTCACACCATAACGCTTGCGAGAGTCGTTCTGTTTATGTTTGTTTTTGTATCATTCTTAATCATTTAAGTGGTTCTTTCTAGAGATACGAGATTTGATGTAATTTCTCGAGATTAACTTTCGAGTGGAATGTCGTTAAAAGTATAGTTACGTTCAATCCTTTACGAGTTAAATCCAACTCACACGGGTTCCGTCACTGACCATTCGTAATCAATTGCATACGGAAACGAATTTTTTTATGATTCGTCAATATATCCGAATAAATGTTCACACTTGATTTGTGATTCAGAGTTCAGTCTTGGACGAACTACCGTCACAGAAAAATAGCAATTCATGTCTTTCGACGAACGTCATTTCTATTTGACAGTAGGTCGATCCGTGATTCGTGTGAACACTGCCATTTGAAACCGTTGCCGCCGTCAAAAATAAAATCACGAATCGCCTAAGATGACGATACGGTCAAAACAACGAATCGTCCTCGTGTGAAATGGATCGTTAGTGTACGAAGTACAAATAGCAGAAAAACCGTTACGGTTGAGCTAATCGTTTTTCGTACGATGAGTGAGAGATCCGATGGCCCATTTCCCCTATCCTATCCTTTCTATCCCATCCCCTCTCACCTATCTCCTCTATTCCATTTCTCTTGTGTGATATACCCATTTTCGGAGTTTACTCCTTAAGAATAGATAATATATATTAATAGGAATACTATCTGCACTATATACATGTAATTTTGTATAATTAGTATTATATTGCATATAGGTATATGTAACTTTCAAAGATGCTGGGCTATCGTCGTTAATAAGAAGTGTTGCCAAGCCAAACCACGTCGAGTTGTTGTATGTTGTTTATTAAGGTCGTTTGATGACCTGAGACGCACAACTTGCAGTGCACAAGTGCCGCACGTGATAGTGATGTTAATACCTCTGTCTTAGTATATTATTTGTTGCGTATTTAAAATACGCTGTACGAGCAATATTGGCTCGTACAATATGATTACGAGTATTATGTTTAAATACTTGCATTTTATTATTATGACTCGTACTCGTCTATTTCAACGATTTTCAAATCTCAACGATTCTAAAGAAATTTCACTTCAAGAATAAAATTACCTAAATTCTGTTACTTCAATGTTCTTCCATAACAGGCTCGACATATCACGTGTGTGTTGGTCTACCGATTGAATAATAATTCATCTTCCATGTAGATATATACTTTTTCTATTTCCAGGCGACTTCATGCAAAACAGCGCAAATTTCCTTTATCCTAGTGCCCGAGCTAACTCCAGCTTAGTGGCGTTTCAGAGTTCATTTTTTCAACTTTATCTGGAGCATGCATTAATCCCCTATTAAAGTGTCCGCATGTGAAACATTTTTAAAAATACACCCTCTAACGTTTTATCCTTATCGAGTGCCTGTCCATTGGAAACAAATGCTTGGTAGCGCTGATCGTTAGTTAGGTTATATGGAAATAATCCAAAATTGTAATACTTTAATATTGTTTCTAATAATTATAACATTTATTTTTTATTTATCTGTGTCAGCCATTACGCTGAGTTACCATCCTCATTGTTGTGTATCTAATGTACATTTTGCTAGTGTTTGTAATAGGTAGGGGAAAAAGTCTTTTTGCATATAGTATGTATGAACTTGTAATAAGATCTCTTTGGCTATACCATTTGTATCTGGCTAGTTTTGGTATCATTAAAAAGTTTTAATTTTAAAGAAGACAATTCCAAATTCAAATTAGGAAAATGTGTGATTTTCATTTGTTTTTCCTATTGTTAAAATGAGTGAATCTTATGAAGAAAAACGATACATTTTAAAATTTTACTACAAAAAAGATTAAAAATGCAACACAAGCCGCGAAAAATATTTGTGATGTTTATGGACCTAATGCAGTATCTGTGAGAGTAGCGCAAATTTGGTTTAAGCGTTTTCAATCCGGAAATTTTGATATCAAAGATGCACGTCGCTCTGGTCGCCCTGTTACGGACAAAATTGATGCCATTTTTGAAAAAGTGGAGCAAGATCGGCATATTAGTAGTTACGATGTAGCTGGAGAACTGGGAATTGACCACAAAACGGTTTTGGCGCATTTGAAAAAAGCTGGGTACACAAAAAAGCTCGATATTTGGGTGCCTCATGAGCTCACTGAAAGAAACCTATTGAACCGTGTACGCATTTGTGATTCCTTATTACGACGTAATGAAACCGAACCATTTTTGAAGAAGCTGATAACTGGTGATGAAAATGGATCACGTACGACAAGAACGTGCGAAAACGATCGTGGTCAAAGGCCGGTCAGGCTTCACAGACTGCGGCGAAACCCGGGTTAACTTGCAACAAGGTGATGCTGTGTGTATGGTGGGATTGGAAGGGTATTATTCATTATGAGCTGTTACCGCCAGGCAGGACCATCGATTCTGAACTGTACTGTGAACAACTGATGAGATTAAAGCAAAAAGTTGAGAGAAAGCGGCCGGAATTAATCAACAGAAGGGGTGTGGTTTTTCACCATGATAAAAGCTAGACCTCACACATTTTTAGCCACTCAGCAAAAATTACGAGTGTTTGGCTGGGAGGTGTTAATGCATCCGCCATATAGTCCTGACCTTCAGATTTTCACCTGTTTCGGTCTCTGCAGAATTCTTTAGGCAGTGTCAGGTTAACATCACGAGAGGACTGCCAAAACCACTTGTCGCAGTTTTTTGATCAGAAGCACCAAAATTTTTATAGCAATGGGATCACGTCCCTACCTACAAGATGGCAAAAAGTTATCCAACAAAATAGCACCTAAATACTTTAGTCAAATGAAAATAAACTTTATAAAAAAACCTTTTGAATTTTTATATAAAATGCGAAGAAACTTTTTCCCCAACCTAATATATTTTCGTACATTATATTATATTGTATTGCGTGTATTTATTGTTTTTTGTGCATTTATTTGCGACAGTAAATATCTTTCTTTCTTTCTATCTATCTGACATGTATACTTACTGAATTTATTTGGAAGCATTAGCGTAGGGGCTAAGACATAGCTTAAAAACATTTAGTTATTGTAACCAACACGTCATGTGAATGACAAAACATACTGGAAACTTTATATTATGAAATACCTAGTCATGTACCTATGTTTCTCCTCCTTCTAACTTCGTCGCTGTGCACGCTGTCCGACTGTGGAACTCATAGCCCGAAGACATAAGACTGGCAAAATCACTCGTCATTTTGAAAAAAAAATGGTAAGAGAATATTATCTCTCACTTTAATAAATATTTAATATCAAATTTTATGCATATTAATTTATTAGCATATGTATTAATATTGCATATATTATATTATATTGTGTTATTAAAATATATTGTTACAACTTAGGCTACGACAAAGACAAATTCCACGCATAGATCTGTAAAAGCACTTTTATTACCTGTCGGCATTTGAATTAATTGTAATTGTTTTATATTCGTCTTCTTTTGTTCACTTTATTTATTGGCATACGTTTCTACTTATTGTGGAGAACAGCCCATTGTCTTATTGTACTCGTTTACGGCCGCTCAAGAACATCATTAGTCACGTGTTGCGGATTATAAATACAAGCTAATTCTAGGAAATTAGGTCGACATTGCCCGGCGGGCACATTTACATTTGTGAAGTATAAAACGATGGCCTGGTTGAGAGGGGGTGAGTTGAACTACAACTACGGTCAAGACGTGACGTGTGTACATTCGGGAATCTAATATCGACGGACTTTGCGCGTTTTATTGGGTTACGACTTTTTGCATTACGTTTGGATTTGTTGTTGTGTTCGGTTATATTTTTACCTGTGTTATACGTGTTTGTATAGTTCTAATAAACTCTATAATAATTCTAACGGCATCTTAATTGGAGTCCCGCAAACTTGTAACAATATAATATTAATATTTGTTATTCTGTATTTTCTTTTTATTTATCTTACTTATATGTATTGTGTAATATCTACGTATCCTATTAATTACATGTATTTGATTTGCACACCACCGCCACCGTCATACACTCTCGATTCCTTTCACACAATCCACCGCTCGGGTTGTCTGGAGAAGATCGCTCTAAAGCGATAAGGCCGCCCTTTGTTCCTGCCTTGACACGAAATGACTAAATTCACTTTATGTGTATGTGGTGAACAATATAGTATTTTCTATCTATCTACGTTTTTGCAAATAAAGGTTGACTGATTTACAAATTTAACATTTACAATCCTTTTTAAGATTCTCACAGCTAAAGTTTCATACATATGGACGGTAATAGTGATTTCAGAAGGAATGTGTACTACCCAAATTTCTTATGGAAACCTAAAAGCGAAAGCTTTTTTGAGGGTAAAAGCCAAGACCGTCCAGAAAGCCTTCGACATAATAGTATATCTAATATAACATTTTTTATAAAGAGGAAAGATTTGTATTTTTGTACGTTTGTAACGAATGAAATAAAAACTCCTTGACCGATTTCAAAAATTCTTTCACCATTAAAGTGCTACATTATCCATGAGTAACATTGGCGATATTTAATTGAAATGATCGGGTTTTAAATTTTTTCAAGGTAGAACCACGTCTCCCGGGACCACTAGTATTATATATTTTGTGTGATATGAAACAAATATGTGTTTATTACTAGGACATGCCGGCGACTTCGTCCACGCTTGACTTGAAATTACCGCGGTATTCGCAGCACACAAATTATCGCAGTATTTAAATTAAAAAAAGAATGTAAGTTATCATTTTAGTGGAAACTTTGTCGGTATAAGTTATTTTTATGCATACGAGCAACTTCAAACCGCTGCCGGGAAAATATCCACGGGATTCCCAGAATAAAAAGTAGCGCAGATTTTACGTCTAAAAATTTGCTGTCGATCAGCGGAAACCGCATCGAAATCGCCCCAGCAGTTTTTACGTGAATCCTGAATAAACAGACAAGAAATCTAAAAAAAATCTGCATCAAGTCCTCCGTCGTTTATATAGACTATTCCAGTTGGGGTTTTTTTAATAGCTTCAATGTACAGACACGGCATGTTTAGAATTTTATAACATTATAGATAATCTGTGTGTGAATCTCTTGTTCAGCAGTATTTGCGTGAAAGACTAACAAATTTTCTACTAACTTATCGATCGAATTCGAATCTATTGTTCGCGTTTAATACCTCTGTATTGCGCTGCAGTAAGACGTCATAAGTCCTTCCTTCTTTTGTTTGAATTTCGTTGCACATTCCTAGAAGCCATTAATCTTACGACCTAGAGGATTCTAAAGAATAACGGGCGTGTTGCTGTGGATCCAAGGCTATTCGCGAAGTATATTAGGTCGGTCCGTCGGGGGCTAGGTTAGTTCGAGTTTCAACTGCGATCGAGGCGTTAACCTAGTGCGCTTTCGGAACGAGTATCTTATAACGACGGACTTTGCGCAATTTTCTGCTTTACGATTTAGACTTGTTGTATTCGGTTGTATTTGTAAGAACTGTCAATTGCATGTGTGTACTTGTAATAAACTTGGTGATAATTCCAACGGCATTTTAAATTAACATCCCACAAATTCGTAACAATAGTATGGGAATAGAGAAACCTATCAACAACACGAGAACAAACAATCGCCCACAACTATTGCTCGGTCTAAAACGGAAACCACCGACCACCGGCGCCATGCTGAACGTTTCCTATCACACATCCGGTTCCAAACAACAAACAGACTGACGCTCTACGCGTCGCTATTATATACTTGCGTTGTTAAGTTAAATTGGCTTTTTTAAAGAGATAAACACATAAATCTATAGGACTAAGCCTGTGAGAGAATGAGATACGAATTTTACATTGTGCAGCACAGATTAGAGAGTCAATAAGAGAGATGATTGAACAGAGGTCCAAATTGGACCGAAATAAAACTGATAATGATATTTTTTAGACTATAACAGTGAAAATTGAAAGAGATACTTAAGAAGTTTATTTTAAATTGTAGCAGCGAGAGGTAGAGGTTAAATGACACTTCAGATGGCAGATGAGTAGTATTCACTATCGAGTGCTGATGTGAACTGAAGTAATATATTTTGGAAACGATAACCTTAAGTACAAGTATTAACAAGTCGTACAGCTAGAACAATATATAGCACAATGTGTGAGCGGGGCGGATGATGTGCGAGCGAGATAGAGTAACTATTAATATGTGCGCTCCCGCGTTGCGCTAGCTAGTAATTCGTTGTCCGCTACGATGACTAGACGTATGCTGCTGCCATAATATTATAATATGTTAACGGATGTAGGCTAAAGGAATTATATTTATATTAATAAAAGTTAGAGAAGAATTATCTGTGAGTGTATTGTACGCGCCATTCGTTCCATTCGTTCGTTCCTTCCCATTCTCTCCCCTCTACTCTGCTCAATCTAAAAAAAAAAGAGACCTTGCAAAAACACGCTCGCTACGCACTCATGCGTACTAAAAGTTTCTACTCAAAAATCTCTCAATTAAAAACTTAAAATCAATCCATCGTCGCCGCGACGTGTTTAAAACGTTAATATATCAAAACTAGAAGGTGTGAGAGTTAGTTATACTGGTGCCTGCTCATAGCTATCGAAGGACACGACAATTTGTGCAAGATGCGTACCCTTTTATCTCACATGTATTCTCTGAAGTTTCACTAGAGAAAAATTCAAAAATGTGTGTGTGTAATGCATGTGTGTGAAAAAAATGTATACGCGCTATTGCGTGTGAACTGTACACACACATTTTTTTTACAATAACTAAACGAACTTCAAAGCAAGAAATAAATATTTTCTTGAAGTCGGTGCCAGGTCAAACATAAAAAACAACAACAAAATTGCAAAATGCACCGACTTCAAGATGTTATAAAAAAAAATTTTTTTGTAAAAAAAAATAACAATTAACATCGTTATATTATTTTACAGCTGGTTGACTGTGGAACTCTCAAAAACTAATTTAAGGAGTTTATAGTGAATATTGTTATGATATTTGTCGGCCAAGTTGCAACTCACACTGTGGTAGTCTAGACGATCTATTTTCGTACATTCAAATCGATAATAAACGCGGTCACAGGCTTAGGAATAACGCTGTTTGTTTATGGCAAAACTAATAGCTGCGGCGAATAAAGCCTCCTAACACTCGCCTACTGGCCGGCAGGCCAGATTTCATATATATTGAATTGACAACTGTCAAGATTAGAGAGAAATGTCGTCACGCAAAAATATCTTGTACGTATTTAAATCGTTGTAAATCTCATGTGTCTCTCTCTCTGTTTAAAATTTGTGATTAGAAAAACTGCCCATTGTCTATTGTAATCTTTTATGGTAGTCATTAGCCAGGTGTGATTCTAAGAAATTCGGTCCACGCTGTCAGGCAGACATATTGCATCTCGAGCGATAACCACGAGCGAAGCAAGACTTGTGTACTTTTAGCGGACATTGTGTTGTTAGAATTACGATCTCCTGCATTACGTTTGGACTTATTGCGTTCGGTTATATTTGTACCTGTGTTATACGTGTTTGTATAGTTCTAATAAAATCTATAACAATTCCAACGGCATTTTAATTCGAGTCCTGCAACTCGTAACAATAATTTAAATTAAATTGTGTACGTTTTGAATGCACTTTTCAATTTAAAGATTTCAAATATATTTAGTCGGATCTGTAAATATAATTTATTTTGTTTTATCGCTGGAGTACAACAGACAAACCGGTGGCCCGCCTGATGGAAAGTGGGCTACCGTTGCCTGTGGACATTTGCAACACCAAAGGTGTTACCAAAGTGCTGCCAGGAAGTGGCCAGCAAAGTGGGGCTGGAACCTGGCCACTGATGCCGGAACACCAGGTTGTCGTGGCCTCCCCCTGTCGGAAAAAACTTTAATAAATATTGTGCTTTTAGTTCGATATTTTTATTGAAGTACTGAATTCAAAATCTATAATATTATAAAATTCTAAACATGCCGTGTCTGTACATTGAAGCAATAAAACAACTGGAATACACGATATAAACGATGCAGTACACGATGCAATTTTTTTTAGATTTCTTGTCTGTTTGTTCGAGATTGAGGTTTTTTTTAATTACTGGAGTACAGTAGACAGGCAGACGGCGCACCTGATGGAAAGCGGTTACCGTCACCTATGGACGTTTGCAACACCAGAGGTGTCACTAACGCGTTGCTGGCCTCGAAGAAATTACATGACACCCTTTTTAAAGAACTCCCATATTGTAGTGCTGTGGGAAAAGCACGGCTGTGAGCCCGTTCCAAATCGCCACGGTGGGCAAAAGAAACTTTCTAGAGAACCGTTGCGTACAAGAGCGAAGCAGCTCCAAGAAGTGGGATGAACTCCCAGCCGATGGCGAGCGGTGCGGTGGTAAAAGGAAGACGAAAGCACCAATCTGAACAGTGTCTCGGAACATTCCCCATTGTAGTACAATCGGTAAAAACTACTGGGCCAATTTTAGACTTAAAATCTACGCTACTTTTTATCCTGGGAATCCCGCGAGAATTTTTCTGGGAATGATTTAAAATGGCCAGATTAAAAAAATCGAATTCCCATGTGATTTTTTCACTGATCGATAGCAAATATTATGTAATAAAATGTGTGATATTTTGCATCCCTGACATCCCGCGGGAATTGTTTAGTCATATTAGTCATCTGTGGAGGTTTATGAATAGTTGTTCTTTAGCTATCTCTTGTAACGTTAGTTTGTAAAACTTTAGTTTGTAAGACTACAGTTGTTAACCCCCCAAATAAAATAAAATAATTGTCCCGGGAGCGGTTTGTAGTTGTTTTGGTGCATAAAACTTAGCTTATTCCGACACAGTTTTCACTAAAACGATAGCTGCGGTACTTTGAGTCTCGGGAATCCTACGGGAATTTCAAGTAGAGCGTGGACGAAGTCGCGGTCGTATCCTAGTATTCTATACAATTAGAATAAAATATTAGAATACTTTGTCTATGATATTATAAAAACGTTTCACAACAGCCGCGTATGCCAGACCAGAGATGATGGCCATCCAAACGGGCAAATGCCCTACCACCTGCCTGTGGGTCTTTTTTGTCGCTTTTTACGACAGGCCTCCCACCAACAGGAATTGTATTAGTAACTAAGTATTCTTTCCCCGTTCCTGCACGGAATTCTATAAATTGTATAAAAGCGTCTATTGCATGGGGCGCTTCGTATACAACGAGCTTGCGAAGTCTCTTAGAGAGCTGCCATGTACACTATTTAAAAATAAATCGCTACTGATCACTAAATGTTACTATAATATAAAAAAAAAAATGTTTATGGACAATAAAACATTATGAATTGACATAAATATAGTTGACATGCTGTAGAATAGAATAGAATATTCTTTATTGCACAGAAGAAAATAATACACATGAGTTTACAATCATATAACTAGTACAGTCGGCGGTCTTATCGCTAACAGCGATTTCTTCCAGACAAACTTCTGGAGATAATTTCACTTTTCTAATGATGGGTCGGTATTCATTGCGCATAGTTTAAAATATATACAATCATATATACATATATTAATAGTAAATAAAAACACACATGCACATTTATATACAAATATATGTACATAGAGTTATATACATACACATACATAAATTACTGTTTACAAATTTAGATAGTGATCTTTGAGGAGTTTAATAAAAAATGTAAGTGACTGCACTTCTGATGCTCATAGGTTATGGATTCCACAATCTTACAGCCTGCACAGTAAAAGATTTTTGACAAAATGGAAAAAGAATGCTGTAATGGTAGACATTTTATTATTTAGATGTATTACTTATAGATTATTATTATTATTGTTACAAGTTGGGCCACCTGCATACCTATTGTCACATACCGACAAACAAATGCTGCGTATATTGTTTATTGCCCCTCCCGCATTCGGAGTTCTTTTTATTACTTCGTATTTGCAATTAGACAATAGCCTATTGTTATTGTTTTCGACTTTGTTGGCCATTCGCAGGAATAGATAACCAGGTGAGCAAATTACTATTTCTCGGAGAGTCAGTGCGCGCGGCCGATTTTTTTGTACTGTATAGTTAATATAACACAATGCCCGAATGGAGGGCTGGGGCAGTCAAGCGACGCCTACGATACGAGTAAGACGTTGGTAGTACTCTCGATTAGCGATATAGACGCCGGCCGGGCTTTGCGCGTGTCGAATTACATTGAATCGTGCAGTGTGAACTGGTTGCATCCAGTTTTATTTGTATTCGTTTTATTCGTGTTTGTACAGTTCTAATAAATTCTATAGTAGTTCCAACGGCATTTTTAATTCGAGTTATGTAGCTCGTAACATTATTTTAACGATTAACAAATGTAATTTGTATGTTTAATTGTATGAAATGTTTGTTTATAAGTCAATATTGAAATAATAATTTTTCACGCCCAATTATGGGCCGAATGCAATGATTTTTATTTTTAATTGCATGAGTTCAGCAGACAGGCAGACAGCCCACTTGATAGAAAGCGGTCCCCATCGCCTATGGACATTCGCAACACCAAAGGCGTTAAAAATGCGCTGCTGAGTCTGGAACCTGGCCACTAACGGCGGAACACAGCACAAGGCTGTTACGGCGGCACTCTAAATCAGGGGTGGTAGCCATCCAGACGGGCAGATACTATAAAAACCGTAACATCTCTGTACATGCATTACGCAATAAATATAACCAACTAACTCTGTTGGCTCAGCGACCCAAAGTGAGTCTTGGCCTCCGAAACGAGAGCACGCCACTTTCCTCTGTCCTGCGCAGTGTCTTGCCAATTGTCGGCTTGTAGTTCGGTCAGGTCAGCTTCCACTCTATCCTTCCAGCGATACTTGCGACGACCACCGACCGGTCGTCGACCGACTGGTCGCCCCAAGTATGCTTTCTTCACTCCCCGATCCTCCTCCATCCGCTCCACATGACCGAGCCAGCGGAGACGGTGAGATTTTATCTCCCCAATTATATTGGGCTCGGCCATGAGGTCTTCTATTTCGGAGTTGGTTCGGACCCTCCAGCTGCCATCTTCTTTTTCCTTCCTTCTTCCTCCTCACACGCATAAATATATTTTATTCTAATTCCTAGAAGACACAAGTAACATTTTCGAATGGTATTTTTAAGGACTGTGTTCCTATTAAAAACTACTTTCTCTCTTAAACATTCAAGTACTCCCATAAATCAAAACCAGAACAGCTCCAAGTCGTCATCGCACTTATCCTTTCGATTATATTCAACTCGGTTCGAAGGGTACTCTACACCATAAGGCGCCCCTCAACTCAAAAGTAACAGAGCACAGTTTATATACTACTAACAGTAGTCACACTTAGGGTTGGCAACTTTTTTTAGAAGAATTAGAGTATATCTGATTTCAAAGAAGGTAAAATAAGAGTACCCCGACTGATAAAAAAGAGAATCATTTATTTTTCGTACTTACGTACATACGGCTATTTGGTTTATCACAGTGGGTATGCACTAGTATACTCACGGGCGCTAGTAAAGTAAACATGTATGTAAAAGTATTTTAGCATACTCCATTAGTTTTATAGATTTATAAAGTACACCTACATGACAAACAGTACGATACTTTATTTTAGAGTATAGTTGGCAACCTTTGTTACACTGTATCATATAAACCGCATGGATGTGGAAGGTTGAAGGCACGGGAGGACACGTGCAATCTCTTTCTAACTCCATATACTTGGGCCCAAGTTTCTTATTATAATATCGTAATAGTCAAACACTAGCGTAGTGATGGCTGTTTTTTCATACAAAAACTATCATTATGACGCCAGTGATCGACCAACACGACAATATTGTAATATCAGAATTGGAGCCCTGGTGATAAATGTACCATCCATCTGGACTGGTGACTTACGACCTTGTTTCCACAATAACTATCTGCTTACAACAGCTTTAGGGGCTAATAACTCAAAAAGTAATAAAATACTGTACTAAGAAAATTACATTTTCATCACTAAAAATTATTGTGTGTAATATTTATCACTTTATGTCAATTTTGCTAATATGCTGACTGCACTGACCCAGATCGCACTGAAGTGGTCAACATAATGAGTATATTATTAAAATAATAAAATTGTAGAGGTCAAATTTCTGTGTAATGAAAAAAAAATGCTAAAAATTGAGTCAGGGGGATGTAGGAAGTGCAATAGAACTAATTTAGATTTTTTTAAATTTTTGTTTCTCTGTTTGTACCGGCTAATCTCCGAAACGACTGGACCGATTTAAATGAAATTTTGTATGGTGGTAGCTTATATCTATGGTCAAAATATATGATACTTTTGATGCCGAAAAATTAAATAGTCCCCGTGGGATAGTTAAAAAAACTTTGATTACTTAAACAGCTTATTATAAAACTTATGCACCTAATTAGGTATTGATACAAATGAAACTATGTATACATTAAAAAAATTAGGCTATATATAATCACGCTAAGACTAATAGGAGCGGAGTACCAATGAAGCATGTTTTAAAATCGGGAGGGTTTTTTAACTTACTTTTTTTTAACTATTCCACGCGGACGAAGTCGAGGGCAGAAGCTAGTAATGAGTAAAATGTGAAGTTCAACCAACGCTATTTATATATAAGCAAAGCAGTGAATGGTGTCTATTACGAACATTTTATTAGTCATTCATTAACTTTATATACATCGACATTTAATTACGAACATAAACGTGGTACTTTTTATTTCTTTAATTCCTCTTCACAGTTTTAAGTGACTCTTACGACAGTATTTGTGATAGTTTCAGAAAAGATGATTCAGGATACAAAATCAAAGATGATCCTTGCAAAGCCAGTTAGAAAATCGTGATAGAAAAGTTATAATTGACTAGCTCTGCCCGCGACTTCATCCGCGTGGAATTCTTTTCAAGGAACCCTAATTTTAGAAGTAGCTTAAGTTACTCCTTATAATTCGTACAGCCATTTTAGATATTAGTCGGAACAAACAAAAAGACAGACAGACAAAATTAAAAAAAAAAGATACTTTGATGTAGTAGCGTATATACTTTCATATGCATTTAGTAAACAGCTGTTATTTTGACATTACAATCAGATACTTCAATTTTATTTATCTGTATAGATAGCCTTTACCGCCATTTTATCTTGAGCGACATTTGGACCTAAGTATATTTTTTGTTGCAAAAAGTATTTTAAACTATTATTATGTTTTAAAACTTTCATTTTTACTTAGATTAGACCCTACCGAATCAAAAACTGAAAGTCTGAAAACAATATAATAGTTTAAAATACCTTTTTCAACAAAAAATTATTATGTCCAAATATCGCTTACGATAAAATGGTGGTAAAGGCTCAATATTAACGCCGATAACGAAATGAATGTTCAAAGACTCTCGGCCTGGCAAAGAAACATCAAAAGTGTAGTACCACTGATAGTAATATTTATACTGTGGCATAACAAAGACAGGGCTGACGCCGCTACGATTTTGATTTCGGACAACTGCGGTCATTATATTCAGATTCGGCACGTTTTAGGGATCAACAGGGAATAAAGTGAAGTGGCGTTAATTTCCAACAGTAATTACGCTTTTACCCTTTTTTATGGCTTAAATAGGAGAGACGATCCGAACGGTATGCTTGTTAACTGGCACAAATCGTCACGTGTGGATAAAACGTTATGCCCCGAGACTTTTAGCAAGGAACCTTTATACTTTACGATTTCGAATAAGATTTATTTATTAATACGTGAAGCAAAACTTTTGCGATTTCGAATTTATTTAAAATTATGATACATTTAATAAATTTATTAATACGTGAATTGTTAAAAAATTAACAGTGTAGCCTTGGTGAAATCTGTGATTATAGAAGCGCGGACGACAGAATCTTAATAATGTTCAAACTTATAATTTGAATTAATTATTATGGTCGAATTTCGACCACGAGCGACCACTAGTATCAATTAAACAACTCCGTATTATTTCAAAGAACGCTTTGAATTCATTTGAAGAGTGTGCTATTATGTTATAGTTGTAATGTAAGGCTCTAATAAATATAACTTCGATCTTAAACTGACTTTTATTTACACTTTAGTAAGTATCTTTTGTCAGAATGCTCCTCTTAATGATTTTTTTTTTAAAATTCCCACCAATGAGAGCATAAATTATATATAATTTATTTTATATAGGCATTGATTAACAATAACAAAAGTATCATTATGATTTAAATTTAATTAAATAAATAAGAATAGATAATTAATTATATATAATTTATTTTGTGATTAGAAAGTATGATTAAACATGAATAGTAAACATAGCGTAATCAAAAGAATGTTGTTGCTATGTTTTCATAAGGTAGCACTTGTCAAACGTCAAAAGCCAAAAGCCAAAAGATTGGCCTTGAACTTGACCTACTTTTGCTTATGAGAATTAGATTAAAATACAAGTTTTATTTATTGCGAAAGTTTCTAATAGAAATAAAGTGAAATCTAAGAAATGTATAAGCAAATAATTGAGTTGGAAACCCGAGCGTGTGGTAACCAGGATCGTAGCATATTTTAAGCAAATATAATATAAAACTATCTACAACTAAACGTCGTAAGTGCATCCACTACACATCTCTTCCTTTCACAATTTACGAGCTTCTACTTATCTTCGACTTAATACACCTAAACACTATTCATCTTTTTTCAATAATTCTTTTACTGTGCAGGCTATTCGACTCTGGAATGCGCTGCCTGTTACTGTTAGACAAGCTAAAGCACTAAAAATATTTAATAATATGGCGAAAAAGCACTACCTGCCACCTAGTGATGTTTGATATTTTTATGTATATTCATATATTTATGTATGTAATAATAGTAGGTGTATTTAAATATGTCTATTAAATGTCTAGTAAGTATAATTCTTACTTGTATAATATTTTACATACTTATATGTTTATTATTGAATAAAATATAATGTAATATTGTATAATTTTTATGTAAACCACCTTTGAAAAATTGAATCTATTTTATTCCTGCCACGGGTTGTCTGGAAGAGATCGCTTCTTAGCGATAAGACCGCCCATTGTGCATATTTAGAATATTTTTAGGTTATAAGGTTTTCTGTAATGGTGTACAATAAAGTGTTATCTCGCTCTCTTTCTCAATTAGTATTATATACGTTTTGACCGGCCCTTATTCAGGCGTTGTCGCCGGGCACGTGCACATGCTGAAAACGATGTACCAGTATGTTCTAGGGTTGCCAGTAAAACATTGATGTTTAACGCAAGGAACTTCGTTCCCGACGGGGGTCCCCCGACCGCACTGGCCTTTTTTTTAAACAGGTCTTGTGACTCATAACTCATAACCCGTTATGAGACGCTATTTCATCCAATACGTGTGGAAAGCCGCCGAGCATAAGTGATAGAGTAATAATATATGCACAAGTAGTATTTCTTAAAAGTACATGGGGAATCGAGTTGTATGAAGTTCACGCCAAGACACACAAATTTCGATAGTCATGGCAAGTAACAGTACAGGGCTAACAAATAAATAGATCACGCGAAAAAAAACAAAGTTTGTTTAAAACTTTAAACTAACCATCGCTATTTTCGATCGAGTCTGAAAATAAAAAAAAAAACAACAACCAATTATCCTAATAGCCTACAACTCAACGGGCAGAAGAAATAGAAAGTAATCATGGCAACACGCTTTTTCACATGTTACAAATTAGTACTATTTACTAAGCAAACATTCTTTCACATTAATCTTAGCGGAAAAATTTCAAAGCGTCGAAAATTCTTCAACGATCTTTAAACCGCCGAGTTTAAAAGCTAAATTGACTTAGCACACATTTTATTCAAATTTACGTTAGCCGCAAAAATAAATCATTATTAGCACGCTTACCGAATGTCAAAACATAGGTCAATGTTTATAAATCTCGAAAAGCATTCCCCGCAAACGTACCAACTATTACTATTCTAAACTATTTTTACTATCGTATTTCGATAACTTATTCCAAGGCCGATAGAGTTCAATTTGATTAGATTCCAATTTTGTAATGTGCAACCCGCACCGTCTTGATAATTGGTAACACGTGCGCTTTGACGCGAGCGGTGAGTTTGCGAAGTTAGTTAAAACGTTGACATATTGTGACATGTCACGCAACACGTGTTCGACTGCCGCTTTTTGTCAGTTCAAATTAATATGCAGACGTCTCAGTGGTGTTAGTGCTAGGATATTTGGGGGACAACTAAATGAAAATTTCGACCAAAACATTTATACGTACACACTAATTTAATGTACTGTTCTGTGCAAATTAAATATATAAATCCATAAGTATTATTATGCAAGTAAACATCACCGCCATTTTGAAATGATTAGACTTCTTTGCCAAGTCCCCGAAACACATTTATAATGTGATAATTGCAAGGTAAAACATAAACTCTACACGAGACAAATTAATATCTAAAACGTGAGCCGAGCCATACACCAACGAAATCAGACTTGCACGGACTATCTTTCATGCGGCCAGCCGCCCCGGCTAGCCGGATAGTGTAAAGGAGCGCTTCCTTAATATGTGTCATGTTAACAAATTATTCTCTACTTCGATACAACTAGTCGTCACGAAATACAATATTATATGAACGACTAATAATAATCCCAATTCAAACCGTTTTTATCCGTGCAGGGACGGAGAAAGAATACAATTTCCTGCGTTGGGGCCGCCTGTCGTAAGAGGCGACAAAACAACCCACAGCCAGGTGCTAGCGTATTTGCCCGACTGGATGGCTACCACCCCTGGTCTAGAGTATGCCGCCATAACAACCTCGAGTTGCGTTCCAGCATTAGTGACCAGGTTCCAGTCTCCATTAAGAGAGCAGCAGCGTATTCAAATTCAAATGTTTTTATTCAAAATAAGTTCCACTTTTTGATGGTCAATACATATAAGTTACAATTTAATTTTACTTCCTAGTCTATATACATCGCTCCGCAACATGTTATCGCTGTTAAGGAGAAGAAGCGGCAAGAAACTCCCCAGCAACACGTCTAGCTAAAAATTAATTAACTCAAATATTTCTTTTTGAAATAAATTTTATACAGATATGGGTTACACAAACATTTTTCGAAGAATTAATAGAGTCGCAGTAAACAGTGCATACTCAGTAAGACAGACACATTTGTAGCACCTTTGGTGTTGTAAATGTCCATAGACGATGGTAACCGCTTTCCACCAAGTAGGCCGTCTGCCTGTCTGCTGAACTCCTGCAATAAAAAAAACCACATTTTTTGACGAAAACGGATCATAAGATCATTTTGTGTGTACCGAACCGATGTTAAAGAGATATTTTACATTTTATACGTATACTTACCTAAAAGGTAAACTATAAAAAATAATATCTTTACATGAGACATGACTTTAACTACGCTCTTTTTTGGCGAATCGACTGACTGACGCAATAAAACCGATATCTAAACGCCGATAAAGTTAAACCTCCGCCGCTTTTAGATATGCCAATAAAATCTCATCGCATCATCTGGGAGTCGAGCTGAAGTTTTATCTAAATCGTTTACTTACCCCATTTTAACTTGTGATCGGCTCTGACCGACGCCGACGCAAAGTGGCACCCCTATAACTACTTTATGCCGAATCGATCATACAATGAAGCAACTTTTTGGATTGACAATTTTAATAAAACTACGTTTTAACGGTCTTCAGCGCGGTAATTTTATTTGACTTTTATTCCGACGTTTCAGCGTGATCAGCGAAAAGACAAGGGTGTCAAGTGTCAATGCGTAATGTTAAATTATATTAATATAAATCATAATGATTTTAATTATATTTTAGTTTTAATTTTGTTTATGGTTGTTATAAATTTAGTCTATGGGAGCCTAATCTAATTTACCATCTGTTCGCAATATGTTGTGGTTTGAAGACAAGAAGCGGCCGCAAGAAACTCTTCTGCAACATGCCTAGATCTAATAATTTTATATAATATTACAATGAGTGGAAGATAAAACAAAAAGAACGCCCACTTGGCTACATCCTTTTTTTAACGCAAAAAAACCGCGGGCGAAAAATGGTAATACATAATTTTATTATGAAAACATTACAAGTATTTCATCGATATCTAGCTATATATTGGATATCAAGGAGTGTAACTTATAGTCACTACAGGGGGTTCCGCTAATGCAGTTTGTCTACGGAACCTTACAAACAGAGGTTTAAATAAAATAATTTATTAATTGAAGAAAGAAAGAAAATCTATTTGAAGAAATAGCGACGTAATTACATTCTCTACATATTATTATACATAGAGTATAAGTTGAGAATTTGTACACTGCATTTTCAGCAAACAAGGTTTGCACTTAGCATATTGCTGTGCCGGAATTATATCCGACACAACGCTGATTTTCAGCGCAAACTTTCCTTTTGGTGTAAGACCAAAACTACACAATTTAGATAAATAATAATAAATTACCTATTAAAATAACGAAATTAAAACAGTATGAATAGGTATGATTGTATATTATTACACGATCGACTAAGCATATCGCGATGTAAAATACTACAGCCGCCATCTAGTAGTTAATAAAACATCATTAAAATAAATACTCGTGTAACAACTTGACTCGTGGAACGAATTATCTATTCGAATACAATTCGATAGACTGCTTGCCGAGTATTACCACATTCTATGTGCCACGTCACTGACATGAGGCAACAAATGACATTTTACTTCATAACCTATAAATATTTAATGTGTTATTTTACTGTAAAGATATGAAGTGTTTAATGTATTTTATTTTCCCACTCTATCTATACTATTAATATTAAAAAGAGGTAAAGTTTGTGAGTTAGTGAAGTTGTAGGGGTAGTCTCCGAAACTACTGAACCGATTTAAAAAATTCTTTCACTCAAGCTACACCATCCCCGGTTGACGTAGGCTATATAATATTTTCAAAAAAATTAGGGTTCCTTACTAAAACTGCAATAGTGTAACCCAAGGTGTAAAACATTACCTAAAATCGCGTGCGCTGCGAAAACTATTGACGATAGAATAAAATAATGTACTACGACTTTGCAGAACACATAATTGTTTATAGAAAGTGTCGCGACAGCATATGTTTAACTATTAAAGTTATTCCACAAATAAGTGTTCTTTTATTTTAAAATTTTAATTAAAATTCCGCCGCTAGAAAAGGCTCTTTATTTGTATCTTGGCATTCATCCTTATAAAAATAAATTATAAAGACTGCTTCAATACCTTTATATAACTTTTTGAATTATTCAATTCGGCCATTCCATTCGAAAGATATCACGAGTTTAAAAATGTAAGTATTAGAAAAAAGTTGCGTGGTCGCCGCGCACCCTACTCGGCTAGATAGGCTTATGCGATGTGGGCGTCACTGGGGTACGGGCAGTACGGGAGGAGAAATATTTTGAATTCGCTTAGTAGGTAATTAAACTCAACAAAACTAAACTATTAATAGGGTAATCTCTGGATCTACTAAACCGATATTCATTTTTTTTTAATTTTTCTGATGCTAAGTGCAGTGGGCACGGGTCAGCTAGTATACTATATACTCCGTGCACAAGACTGACTCGCGTTACAGGTAAGTTGTCAGTCGGTAATATGTGTTTACTGCATACGAGTTTATTGTTTATTGAAATAAAATACAAATTGTAATTTTCAGAAGGATAATTAAAGTCATTTTGGATGAGAACTACTAATACACGCTACATTTGCACTTGGATTTCCCTCTGTGTATGTAATTATATTTGGATTCATATCAAGGTGAGATAGTAACTGAACTGCATTGTAATTATTTAAAGGCTTATCAATTACGAAAACCATGAAAAGATATTGTTACAATTTTGGGCCACCTGCATATTTGTAAACAAAGCACATTTATTAACTGCCGGCGTTTGAGCTAATAACATTGTAATTCTTTTATGATTGTCTTCTTTTGTTTACTTATTTATTGGTTATTGTGGAGAGCAGTCTATTGTACTCGTTTATGGCTTTTTGCAGGCATAATTAGGCAGGTGTGCGGATAACGATTTCTGGGAAATTGCGTCGACGCTTGGCGGGCAGACATATTTGAATTTGTGCCATATAAAGCAATGGCCCGTTTGAGGAAGGCCAGTCAAGCGATAACCACTAGCGAGACAAGACATTCGATAATCTATATGGTGACTTTGCGCGTGTTATTGAATCGCGCATTACGATTGGACTGATTGTGTTTAGTTATATTTGTACCTGTGTTATACGTGTTTGTATAGTTCTAATAAATTCTAAAATAATTTCAACGGCATTTTAATTCGACTCCTGTAACTCGTAACAATATAATGCAAATTAACATTTCCAAAGCGGATAACAACAGCGTAGGGCGTAGTATAATTTTTTTCGACACAAAAATCGTTTTATAGCCCGATTTAATATTTAAAAGGGGCAATATGAGTATCGGGAATAAATGAATATCTGATAACCAAGGACGACATCATGAATTCATTATTCCAACTGCTTTGAGTTGAAACGATCCTTTTTTATGTTACATTCGGAATTATTAAACGATTATTGATCAAGTATTGAGACCGGTTGATAGAGAGATCGCGTGCCGTTAAAAACTTAACAAGACGCATGTAAAATAGTGTAGAATAGAACATTTTTAATTTTACAAAAATTAACATATTGTTACAACTTAGGCTCCGACAAAAAAAAACAAATTCTACGTACAGTCTATAAAAGCACATTTTATTACCTGTCGGCATTGAACTAATTGTAATCCTTTTATAATCGTCTACTTTTGTTCACTTATTTATTGGCATACGTTTCTAAGTTATTGTGGTGAACAGTATATTGTTCTATTGTACTCGCTTATTAGCATCATTAGCCAGTTATTACGGATTACGATTACAAGCTAATTCGAGGAAACTGTGTCGATCTTGTCGGGCGGGCACATTTTGCATTTGTGCAGTATAAAACGACGGCCTGATGGAGAGAGGAGGCAGTCGAGCGAGAACCACGATCAAGGTGTGACGTGTGTACCATCGGGAATCTAATAGTGACGGACTTTGCGCGCTTTATTGAATTACGACCTTCTGCATTATGTTTGGATTTGTTGTGTTCAGTTATATTTGTAACTGTGTTATACGTGTTTGTATAGTTCTAATAAACTCTATAATAATTCCAACGGCATTTTAATTCAAGTCCCGCAACTCGTAACAATATAATGAAACCGAGTATCTGCTGTGTAAAATTGGATTTCAATTGTACATTTATCTGCTCACAAGTTTACCTAATAATATTTTGTAATATACACCCGTATGAACCTACAACTAACCCCCAAGACACAGGTACAAACCTAGTTTGGAGGTTAGGGAAATGACATGTCAACATAATATACATAGATGTAATTTAATTTAAAAATTATTTGTCATTGTATCTGGCTTTTTTACAATAAATTATTATTATTATAATTCTGTATTTATTTATTCACAAATATTTTACATTTTTTTAAAAGATATATAGACATTTTTTATAAAAAAATATAAGACATTATTCTTTTATAATAATACATGTTTAATAAAAAATTTAAAACATCTTGCAGCTCACCGCCACCGGGGCCTGGGGTCCAAACTACCAGTGTTTAGGGCACCAGAGACAGGAACCTCCTCACGATTCGTGCCGTGTCCACGGGTGCTGCCTTCTGTATTTGGCCCTTCTCCCAGCTTCCTAGCGAAAGCCTCTCCAGATGATGGTCGAGGCTTTTCGCTAGAAGACCGTCGATCGGGACGACTATCGACACAATACTCGTTGCCTCTAGACGCCACATAGTGGTAACCTCTTGAGCAAGATCTAAGTATTTACTTAGTTTTTTATTATTATTAAGTTATTGGAAAAAACGACACGGACTCCAAGCCCGGGCCAACCAGAAATTTCTGGACAAAATTTTAGCTTTGGATGAATAATTGAGTAATATAAATCGTTTTCTATCGTAATATCTAATTTTAGATGTGGCTTAATTCTATTAATTTGTTTACTTCCATAGCTTTTCTTGTCGTGTTTCATTTTTAGGGTAATAATTAATTTTGTTATGTACCCTCTTATTTTCTTAAGTTTTCGCGACTTGTATACATAATAAAGCTACGTTTTAAAGGTCCGACGTTTTGGCCACTTCTCAGTGGCCGTGATCACGGAAGATTGACGGTTACTGAAAACTGGCCGAAACGTCGTAATAATAAAAATCAAATAAATTACCGCGCCTAAAACCGTTAAAACGTAGTTTTATTATACCCTCTTATTTCTAAACGATACAATCCGGCCATTTCTGTAATTGAATAATAATGTTGGTATATTTTTATTTATTCTCTGATTAGCACCTATTTTCATGTATATAATATCTTATTTAAAATATTATATAAAATTTCCAAACAATAATGTAACAAATTCTTGTCATTTATAACCTTTTTAATCAAAATAGTTTATCAATTACTTCGATCCGCTATGGGTTGTGCCAATTTGCTAAGTATCTTATACTGTAAAATTGTTGGAGGGATGGCGAGGTGTACTAAAAATGTCTGTCCAGTGTATCGAGTCGTATAAATTATATTTGCCCTAATTATAAGGTAGGGCATTTGCCCGACTGGATGGCTACCACCCCTGATCTAGAGTATGCTGCCATAACAACCTTGAGTTGTGTTCAGGTTCCAGTCTCCCTTAAGAGAGCAGCAGCGCGTTTGTAGCACCTTTGGTGTTACATGTTTGTATTACTCTCGATTAGCGATATAGACGACGGACTTTGCGCGTGTTGAATTGCATTGTGAATCGTGCAGTGTGAACTGGTTGCATTCGGTCTTATTTGTATTTGTTTTATACGTGATTGTACAGTTCTAATAAATTCTATAGTAGTTCCAATGGTATTTTTAATTCGAGTCCTGTAGCTTGTAACAATATAGATGCATAGACAGGTTCGCGTTTGACCGACATTGCGCCTGATGTCAGGTGGAAATGAAGTCTAAGGTAAGAGCACGATACAGGTAGGAGCAAGCACGCTTACCTAGAAGATATCTGTTCACGCGAGACTTGAAGACATCTAGATTGTATGTTGTGATTCATTGTAAAAATCCTGTTTGTAATAAATTGCAATCTTCTAAGGAAAAACACTATAGTTAGTTGTACACGGTCTCTCTCTCTGTGGTTTTCTTTATTTTTTTATTTATTTATCTATAATATAAAATTTACATTACAAATAGAGTTAAGGCACCACTTAAATCTATGAGGTTTGCGTGTGAAGCAATACACTCTTGTCATTTCAGGAAAAAGTTGAGTGCGCTAAGCCTCAGCGGGCCTATCTCACTGCAACGCAGAGGCTTCGAGTTCGATTCCTGGCATGGTAAGTTGCGGAAACGATCTTTCCGTTATTTACTAGTGTCTGGGATCGGCCCCCAGAGTTATCCGTTGTATAATACCCAGAACTCAAGCGTATCCCGCTTAACTTGGGGATATACAATGAGTGTGTCTGGAGAGGAATTGAGAGGAGGAAGATTAAGGTGGTATGGGCATATAATGAGGAGGGATGAAAAGTCACGTGACAAAAAGAATGTTAAACTACAAGATGGATGGGTACAAATGTAAAGGTATACCAAAAAAAGGATGGGTGGATTGTGTGAAGGATTATACGATGATTTGTGGTGTGACAAACGATGTATGTCAGTAGAGAGGAGTGTGGAAGGAAAAGACATGTTTTGCCGACTTCAATTAATTGTGATATGGTGAAAGAAAAAAGAGAATGAGTGTGTCTGTCTGCCGATTTATTTATTATTTATATGTAGGTCATAGTGTGACGGCTACTTAACTTCATTGGATCAGCGACTTGGGTGGGCAGGTGTTCTTAGTCTCCGAAACGAGAAAGCGCCATCTTTTTAAGTGAAACTTCTTTAGAATCGTTGTGATCGATGAAACATTTAAATCTATAGGAATAAGCCTGCGAGAGAATAAGATACGAGTTTTACATTGCGCAGCACAGTATAGAGAGTCAATAAGACCGATGATTAAACATAGGTCTACTTTGGACCGAAATAAAATTCTGGTTAGAAATAAATGTTACACGTGTATCGTCGTTTTCGGAAATGCAACCCATAAGGGGTTGAAAAGGGGCTAACTTTTTTGACTACTCAAACTATGACTATGTTTTCTTCTACGCGAGCGAAGTCGCCGGCAACGACTAGTAATTTGTGTAATTATAATTAACAAAACATTTTTGTATCAGAAAAAGACGACACAGATTTTATTATCTATCCGAACAAAGAAAACTTCTAACAGAAACAAATTTTCCAATACGGCAATCTAATAAGGCCGATATTGGCACCGAGTGTAACAGTCCGACGGACAAATTCAACATTTTATTAGATAAATGCCTTTTAATATTCCGAATAAATTAACGCAATTCATTTCTAATGAGATTCTCAAAGAGAATATATTTTTCATCGAAAAGACTGAATTCTTTGTTATTTAGGTCGCTTTTCGCTGACAAAAAATATATTCAAGTGTAGTTATTGTATCTTTAGCTAACTAACTCCGTTCGCTCAGCGACCCAAAGTGAGTCTTGGCCTCCGAAAGAAGAGGACGCCACTTCCCTCTGTCCTACGCAGTTTCTTGCCAGTTGTGGGCTTGTAAAACGATCTGGTCAGTTTCCACTCTATCCTTCCAGCGATACTTAGACTGGTCGCCCCAAATATGCTTCTTTCACTCCTCGATACTCCTCCATCCGTTCTACATGACCGAGCCAGCGGAAACGGTGAGATTTTATCTCCCTAATTATGTTGGGCTCGGCCATTAGGTCTTCTATTTCGGAGTTGGTTCGGACCTCCCAGGTACTATCTCCTCTTATTGTTGGGGCCAATATTTTCCTGAGAACCTTTCTCTCTGACTAACAAATTATATCCTTAGATCGGTTTTCTATCGGATACACTTTAGAGACTGTGCAGCTGAGCTCTTCAATCTGATCCCGCCATCTCTCTTTCATCATCGGACAACCAGACGGACAGGCACGCGGCACAGATATATGGTGGATATTCCACCTATAAGTACGACACGCTTTGCAGCTTCATCATATGCGCCGCAAAGGAGTGGAACTCATTGCTGGAGTCTGTCTTTCCCGATACTTATAACCTGGGTGTCTTCAAGTCCCGTGTGAATCGGTACCTTCTAGGTATGCGTGCTCCATCCTAGACCATATCTTCGCTCCACATAAGGCGAGATCGTGGTCAAACGCGAACTTATACTACAATAAAAGAATGAAAAGATTTGATAAAACAATTACATAGTATACTTTCTTAAGTTTTTGCGTCTAGTCATTGCTGCCCTGGAAGATGGGTCGCCCCTTAGTATGGGTCGCGTCTTGCGTCGTTAGTTTGGCATCGTCCCGTCTTCCAGCCACTAGCATATCTGTCGGTACAGCTCCTGTACAACAGGAGGCCCTAAAACGCCGCAAAACTCCTACATATTTGTGGATTTTGGGGTCGAGACCCTGGAATTATGGGGGCCTGAGGCGCACAAGCTTTATCGAAACAGCCAAGCGTCTGGTGGATATCTCACGTAAATAAAAGACTGCCCTACGCCTCGGGCAACGCATTAGCGTTGCCATTCAGTGAGGCAATGTGGCCAGCCTTTTGGGCACGTTTCCAACTGACGGTGAGTTTGTATATATAGATTATTTTTAGTTTAATTTATAGTATTGTTTAATTTAATATTATATTATATAGTATAATCTTATACTAATATATAAAGCTGAGATTTTGTTTGTTTGATTGAACGCACTAATGTCAGGAACTACTGGTCTGATTTGAAAAATGATTTCAGCGTTAGATAGCCCATTTATCGAGGAAGGCTATAGGCTATATATCATCACGCTACAACCAAAAGGAGCGGAGCACCAATGAAGAATGTTTTAAAATCGGGGGCGTTTTGAAAACAAATTCCACGCGGACGACGTCGCGGGCACAGCTAGTCAATCATAAATTGAAAGTAACTGATTTTCTCGCTTTCGATTTTGTAAATTTCATGAAATTTATTAAAATCAATCTTCATCAAATTTCATGAAGATCAGTTTAGCCCATTAATCGCTAAAAGATAACTAACAAACACATCTTTCGCATTTATACATTGGTATAGATATTAGATATTTATGCCTCAACAAACAAGAAAACCACCAATACGTTTAGAACTGGAAAATCTTTAATTTCACGATGGTGGTCGGTTCCAGCGCGAAACACTTTATTTCCTTATGATATTATATTTTCCACGTGACTGGCGACCTTTTGTATATGTCTGACTTACGAATGCCTCTGAGAGGATTCGCACGCTTTAAAATAAGTATTCATGAGAAACTATAAAAATACTCATCCTCACTTTACACGTTAAATACAAAACTGTAGTGAAGTGGAAAACGATAACATATACGACACGCTATAAATTATAACTTAACACTTATTTGTATTCAAACTATACTTAAGGTCGGTTCCTATATCTTACCAACCGTCCATTTGCCTCACGACTGGTTAAAATATAAGCTCAATACAGGTTGATGTCTTTCTAATTTTAATAAGGCGAGTGAATGAACGGCCACAAATTGTTAACTGTTAGTTTTCTGAATAAAATAAAAGTACAAATTATTATACTTAATTATATCAATCCCTTCCTAAGCTTGGAACCGGTTTAAGATTAACCGGTTTTAATCGATTATAACCGGTTTTAGTCAACTATTTCGTTCGGAGTAGTGATGAGTAATACACGTATGAGGCAGTACATTTGTCCCGTACAAAATAAATTTGTACTGATACGGCTCAAAATTTAAATTTGTACTACTTCAAACATTTTGTCCCGCTACTACAAACGCGGCAAATGTAAGGGGAAGGACGCCGGACGGAACGAGGACAACAGTACAATAACGCTCCTACGGATATTCACATGACAATGAGGGACAACATGACATATACGATTGCTAGTAAAATGAGATGATCGAGGCCGATCACTTCCGATTCCTTAACGAACATTTCCGAACTAGAAGTTTTGTATGGGACAAATGAGGGAATGACGCTCACAGCCTCACCGGCCTCATCGCTTCAAATGTACTGCCACGGTACAAAACAATAACAAACCGTACAAATGTCCTCACCTCTACAAACTCATTTTAAAATCACGTCCTACCCAACTCTAGTTCGGAGTGTAAACGTTAAAAAAAAGTAACATAAACCTGAATTAACCGGTTTATTCGGCGAGAATTACTTTCACATTGTATATCTCAAACATGTATTTGTGAGCGAATGAAAACTTGCTACAACACATGGATGCGCTTTGAAGGTGCGCGGCAATAACCGTTCGATTCAACAGAATCTATTTGACGAACTTTTGATACCAAAAACCGTTTGATTGAGGTTAAAGTTAGAACAAAGCGGAAAAGAAAAGTTCCTATCTACTTCGGCGACCGGTTCGGACCGGCCTGTAACCGGTTAGACTTTTTTACCGGTTTTCAAGCACTGGTCCCATACGGTTTTTCATGAATGCATATCTTACTTGATTTCTAATATGAATGTTTGCTTGACATTCTTGCCAATGAACTCACCTGAAACAAAGAAATCAAATATTACAATTTACAATGAAACAGTAGTTATGAAAGTTTTTACGTTTACATTAAACAAATTTACAAAATATATTTATTTCTGTGTTTCACA
Source organism: Dendrolimus houi (assembly GCA_039645545.1). Lineage (NCBI taxonomy): Eukaryota > Metazoa > Arthropoda > Insecta > Lepidoptera > Lasiocampidae > Dendrolimus > Dendrolimus houi. The sequence continues at coordinate 11,316,696 of CM077143.1, read as the reverse complement.
TGGAACCAACTTAGGTATGTTTATTTTTTTGCTTTTTAGTTACTCTTGAAGTCGGTGTCTCGTTTGCTAGATTTTTTTTATTTTTTACTCTCAAGTTATAGATATAGTATCCAATAACAATGAAATTTATAGGAAAATATCCTGAAGCTGTACTAAATCCAGCACAAAAAGAATAATAGAAATTGGTTCAGAAAAATGCGCGCGTGTGTGTGCGTCTGTGTCTGTGTGTGTGTGTGTGTCATATGCAGTGGAACTTTTATTAATATCAATATAATTCCTTTACCCTACATCAGTCAACATATTATAATTCAAAAAGTTGAATTTAAATTACACTTTAAACTAATATTATAAAGTTCAAAATTCAATGCACTGTTATGCAGAATTTCCTTTGATCTACGTATAATAGAATATCTGCCTTAACTATATACAGATAGAGCTAAAATTCATATGAAATCTTTTAAGTTTTATTTAAATTAAAAATTATTACTAACGGGTAAAGAGAAATGTGTTTTATTTCGAATTAAATAAGGTTGAATTTTGTGTGTTTATCTCTTTTAGAGTCTCTTTTTCTAAAGAAGTTTCACTACAAAATGTATTGATTGCAAAACCGCAAAAAATACATATACATTTTCTGTCCGAGTTTAATGAATGTGAATCCAACGGAATAAGAATGGTCAAAATCAGAATCAAAAATGTTATGGCTGAACATACAAAAAATATATTTACTTGACGAATTGAGAACTACCTCTTTTTTTCAAGGGGGTTAAAAAAACATACAACATCGCTTCCGTCTCTAAAGAAATAAGATGTAAATCACCGTCCATTAGATTATTTTCCATCATAAAAAGTAGACATTAGCCGACCATAAAAATATGACATCCACATGTCAGCATTGTTTTCAAGGCACTATAGCCCCTATTCCGGTGCAAATAAAGACCACTCCATGAAACAATAGAAGACAATAAAACGGTAAAAACCATTAATTTTATGTGTCATGAAATTATAACAAAGTACTGCTTCGTAAGTAAATATAAAAATATAAGAATATAAATAATAAGGTGTTAATATATTTAGGCGCGATCTTTGCAAGCGGACGCAATCCTCTAATTTATTATTAAGGGTGCTCCACATTCTCGCGATAACACTGCGAGTCCGCGATGAAAGCGCGCGAAACGAAAATGAAGAACGGGTTCTCGTGTTGTCTCGCTTATTGTGCGCGGAGAATCCTCTAATTTATTATTTAGTACCTTCCACATTCTCGCGAGAACATTGAAAGACCGCGAGGAAATCGCAAGAAACGAAAATGATTCAAATGCAAAAGTTTTGCTCTGGCAAGATACAAATACTTACGAATAAAGAAAAAAAATCAAAATCGATCCACAATTTACCAAGAAATCAATGACATGCATATAAAAAATTAAGCGCCTGTAGAAAATATAATAGCTACACGCGTATACAAGATTTTTCCAAGAATTTAGGCGCAAAGCTTTCTTTAATAAGGGTTATGCTCGATACCCCTGGGGTCCGATCCACGGATCAGATCCTGACTTGATGACCATGGGTCTACCTCGTGAGTATACATTTACGAGTAAAGAAAACAATTTGAAAATTGGTTTACAATTGACGGAAATATCGTGTTATGAAGAAGTTGGTTAAAAATTTTCGTGAGTTTCTCTAACTCCTTGGAATCCAGTCATCACATCCTGACATGGTGACAATGGGACCAATTCGCGAGTATAACCTTTCAGTTAAAAGAAAAAATATGAACATCGTTTCACAATTGACGGAGAAATCGAGTAACGAACTTACAAAAGAAACCATATACAGACGAATTGAGGACCTCCTCCGTTTTGAAGTCGGTTAAAATCCGCATCGAAGTCGGACCAGTAGTTTTTACGTGAATACCGAACAAAGAGAAAAAATGTAAGAAACAAAACAATTTTACAATATTATAGATAGATTTGATTGTATGGACATTTGCCATTCCTTACTTATTATAATAGTATACCTCTTGAATGGTCTAATCAAGCTTATATCAGTCAGATGAACACGGAATTTAAAAACACTTCAATATGAAATTTCTGCAGAACCCTCGCCCGATCCGGATGATGACGGCCGGACGTACTTAGATACATCCGGGTGCGAACATCCGGGGTTGGCAATTAATTAAAAACGGCCACCGGATATTATAGACCCGCGCGACGCGGACAAGATTAAAAATATCTAGACAATGTTATGATGGATTAGGTCAATATTAAATTCAGAAACGGTCAGTGTTCAATTTAACTTCTATTTTTTTTAATTGCATGAGTTCCGAACCTAATGAAAAGTGGTTACCATCGCCTATGGACATTTGTAACACCAAAGTTGCCATCAAGGTGCTGCCGCTCTCTAAAGGGAGACTAGAACACGGCAACTAATGCCAGAACACAACCGAAGGTTGTTATGGCGGCATACTCTAGACCAGGGCTGGCAGAGATCCAGACGGGCGAATACTCTAGCACCTGGTAAATAGCATTTAACGAACAAAATCAGGCAGACAGGCACCTATTGTCTGGCATATGCTAAACTGCACCTATGTAGTACCATCACGAGACATATTCTGTTGTTATATACCCACATAGTTTAATACCTATTTAGATATATAGATAGATAACACTTTAGTATACACCAATACAAAAATAAACTTAAGACTAAAATTATATCTAGTTATATACAAAGGGCGGTTTTATCGCTAAAAAGCGATCTCTTCCAGACAACCCCAGGAAGAATTGAGATGATAATGACGATGGTGGTATACGTGACATATAGTACGAACTACTTCATATATATATAATATATATATATATATATTAGGTTGGAGAAAAGTTTCTCCGCATTTTATATAAAAATTCAAGTTTTTTTATAAAGTTTATTTACATTTGACTAAAGTATGCAGATAACTTTTTGCCATCTTGTAGGTAGAGACGTGATCCCATTGCTATAAAAATTTTGGGGCTTCTGATCAAAAAACTGCGACAAGTCGTTTTGGCAGTCCTCTCGTGATGTTAACCTGACACTGCCTAAGGAATTCTGCAGAGACCGAAACAGGTGAAAATCTGAAGGTGCAAGGTCAGGACTATACGGCGGATGCATTAACGCCTCCCAGCCAAACTCTCGTAATTTTTGTTGAGTGGCTATAGATGTGTGAGGTCTAGCGTTATCATGATGAAAAATCACACCCCTTCTGTTGATTAATTCCGGCCACTTTCTCTCAACTTTTTGCTTTAATCTCATCAGTTGTTCGCAGTACAGTTCAGAATCGATGGTCCTGCCTGGCAGTAACAGCTCATAATGAATAATGCCCTTCTAATCCCACCATATACACAGCATCACCTTGTTGCGAGTTAACCCGGGTTTCGCCACAGTCTGTGAAGCCTGACCGGCCTTTGACCACGATCTTTTTCGCACGTTCTTGTCATACGTGATCCACTTTTCATCACCAATTATCAGCTTCTTCAAAAATGGTTCGGTTTCATTCGGTTCATTAGGTTTCTTTCAGTGAGCTCATGAGGCACCCAAATATCGAGCTTTTTTATGTACCCAACTTTTTCCAAATGCGCCAAAACCGTTTTGTGTTCAATTCCCAGTTCTCCAGCTACATCGTAACTACTAATATGCCGATCTTGCTCCACTTTTTCAAAAATGGCATCAATTTTGTCCGTAACAGGGCGACCAGAGCGACGTGCATCTTTGATATCACAATTTCCGGATTGGAAACGCTTAAACCAAATTTGCGCTACTCTCACAGATACTGCATTAGGTCCATAAACATCACAAATTTTTTTCGCGGCTTGTGTTGCATTTTTACCTTTTTTGTAGTAAAATTTTGAAATGTATCGAATTTCTTCATTGGATTCACTCATTTTAACAATAAGAAAAACAAATGAAAATCACGCATTTTCCTAATTTGAATTTGGAATTGTCTTCTTTAAAATTAAAACTTTTATAGATACCAAAACCAGCCAGATACAAATGGTATAGCCATAGAGATCTTATTACAAGTTCATACCTACTATATGCGAAAAGACTTTTTCCCCAACCTATTATATATATATATAGAGAAATTTTATAAATTAAATAGATATGTCCTCAGAGAGAGAGAGAGGCAATTTGCCCTCAAGAACACTGCGTTTGTCAAGCAGTAATTATCGACCACAAGACGACTTGGTTGTAGACAGGTCGGTTGAAGACTGTCCGCTCCCTACACGAACACCGCGTATTTAAGGTCGTCGTAGCGCGCCGTAGTGACAATATCCGGTAATGCTTTGGCGCCACTTCAGTTTCGCTTTCTTCATAAAACCAACTTCCGCCTTCCATTTTAATTTCCAACTTCCGGTTACTTCATTTCCGATATTCGTCGCTCGATATTAAATGCCTCTACGTTGACATCCGGTTATATGCCTACTTCCGTCATATGGTTATTTTATAATAACAAATACGATTCCTACAGATATATACTTAATATACATACCATATGCATATTAAGTATATATCGACAAAATATATGTGTTTATAGATAAATTTAAATATCATATTCCAACGACAGGTGGTATTTTTTGGTCATAGTTTTAAATATCTGTAGCGATTTTGCTTGTCTGATAGCAACGGGCAGCCTGTTCCAAAGATATATAGCCATAACGGTAAAAGAATTGTTGTAAAAAGCTGTACTATGCGCAGGAGTGTTCAATTTAAGTTTAGTATAAGCGCGTAAATTATGAAAGCACGAAATAATGTCTCACTATGTGAATGTGGTTCGGCAGCCAAGTGCGTTGATGGTCCGGGGGCCGCACGTCCCCCCCAGTCCTGTACGTCCTAGAAAGTTACTACATTCACCTTTGACACGCACAGTTCCATGTCGCCATACATTCTTTATCAGAACAGTCAACAAATTCAATACATTGAGTAAGTTGGATCTTGTGGATATTTACTTATTTGCTGATAGTCTAGCATCTACAAATGCAAAATTAACCAAACTCTATACTAATAATAATTACTTTCTTGCTCGATAATTATAGATATTTTTAGTTTATAATTCTCCTTTTAATCTTATTTTAATCATTTATTTCAATCTTTTTCTGCTATCTGTGGAGACTTAACAATGGCTTCTCCTTGTTTATATATATGTACCCTAGTTTTTAAGATTACAGCTGTTAGCCCCTCAAATAAATTAAAATAAATCGTTTTAAATTAACATCTAAAATATATATTTTTGTGGATATGTATTTGTATGTTATGTATATTAAGTATATATCTATTTAATATATATAAAATCTATATATACTGCATTTATATATTTATTACTAGAACCTAAGAAATTGTACTGTGTATTATGTATACCACCATCGTCATTATAATCTCAAGTAATTCCTGGGGTTGTCTGGAAGAGATCGCTTTTTAGCGATAAGACCGCCCTTTGTGCATAATGAGACATAGTTTTATTTGTAAGTTCTTTTTTTGTATTAGTGCACAATAAAGAGTTATCAATTGATTGCTTGATTGATATAGATATCCCTAATCCACTATAGAAGTAATCGATCATATCACTATTAAAAGCAAATTATATCAAAATTTACGAAAAAAATCTATTGAATTATGTAAAAAGAGCTTTGTAATGCCAGACGGGTTGAAAATTATTAATGACTTCAAATTACTTGCAGATTTCTTACTGCGAATCCTCTAGAGTTTACATACATCATTGTTGGGGATGAAAAATTGGACGAACCCACTCAATATAGACGGGTGGTTAACCAGATTCATGACTATCATTCAAGCGTTAATCCCGGTTACGTATCACGTTTAATTTCTATCTAACTCCCGAAACCATCAATGATAGAGTAGTAAGGATAGATGTATAAAGCCTAATTAAAGTAATACTATTGCATTAGTACGAAGAAGTAGTATATAAACAAGTAGATTGTTTAGTAGAGCAATATAAGTATAAGAAAATATATAGCACTAGGAGACGCCCGCGACTTCGTCCACGTTGGATAGGTAGCAAAGATCAGTTGTATTACGCAAAGAATTTGAATCAGTGAAAATATTCCATCGGAATCAGATTTTATTTTGACCTAGAAACTTTAAGACGCTCCCAAGAGAATTCCCCCGGGATTCTCGGGATCAAAAGTACAGCAGATTTCAGCAGATGAAGTCAACGAAAACCGCATCGAAATCAGCACAGCAGTTTTTTCGTGGATCCCCAACAAACAGGAACTTGCCAGGTAATAGGGCATTTGCCCATCTGGATGGCTACCACCCTGGTCTAGAGTATGCCGCCATAACAAACTTGAGTTGTGTTCCGGCGTTAGTGGCCGGGTTCCAGTCTCCCTTAGAGAGCGGCAGCACATTGTTTGCATATTTGGTATTACAAATGTCCATATGCGATGGTAACCGCTTTCCATCAGCTGGGCCGTCTGCCTGTCTACTGAACTCATGCAATAAATTAAAACTTAGTTCGCGTTGCCATGACGACGTGTTTTTGGTAAATGGCAACGATGGCACCATTACGAATACTGCTAGTCCAATTTTTTCTCTGTTTTATATTTATTGTACCAACCGACTGATTCCTGATCAGCTTTCTGCCAGCGAAAGTGTCGTCAAAATCGGTCCAGCCGTTTCAGAGATTAGTCGGAACATCCAGACAGAGAGATAAAAATTCTAAAAACTGCATTGTCGAAATCTCTTGATCTGAATTATCCTCCCTGACTTTGATTTTGACTTTACAAACAGACACTACACTATTTTATTTATCTGTACTACCCATGCGCAGAACATTTGCCGATAACCTCAAGATGTCACGCGTCGATGGTCAGTAGGGTTGACAATAAAAGGTTACATAAATAGTAGTTGCAACTAATTTGTTGTTGTATATAATTTACATAAGTATATACAATAATAGTAAGTAGTTATCGGCAAACCTTCTGAGCGCGGCTTATATAAGTATTTTTTTTTCCTACAATACATAATATTTTCATCGAAATCCATTCATCGTATCTTAATGGGCACAACCTTTCAAGCACATTGACAGGGTAAAGTTCTAAATACGATAATTTATTATTAGGCATAGTATAAATAGCAGTTTTCACTTAAGTTTCAACATTTATTTGAAATTATAAACATACGTTTCCACTTTACCAATTTGTATATCCTAACTAATATTACAGGTGCGACTGTGGGTTTGTTTGTTAAGATTTCACGCCTTATTTACTCCACCTGTTGTGATGCAACTTTGCATAGACGTCGTCAGAGTTACAGAAAAGAGCATAGGATATCTTTTGTCACGCCGTCGTTGAAATTCAGTAATGTAAACATTGATTGTTTGTTAACATGCAATGACGACGTATTTGTTAGGTTGCCATGACAGCGTGTATGTTTGTTAGGTGGCCCTAACGAAGGATTTGTTCAAAATGGCATAGTATACCTTTTATCCGGAAAAAACACTACTCCAAGGGATAAAAAAAAAACTAGAATTCACATTTACGCGAGCGTAACCGCGGGTGAAAGCTGATATGGAGATGAAAGTGAAATGCTTTAAATAAGACTGAAAATGAACTGCAAAGCACGTTCCGAGAGATCATTCATTTTACGTGATTATTATTAAACAGCCCGTTGCGAGGCTAATGTAAAAGAAACTCCTTACATTCTAGAGGTCGTTTCTATCAGCGTAGGATTGACCCAATGCGACCTCGCAGCTTCGCCGCTCACGATAAAGTCAGATATACACGACCCCTACACGCCTTTCGTTAGGGTTGCCACAGCCATTCAGGGGATCAAGTCGCCGTGTACGAGTTCAACTTGCACATTGAGGTTTTCTCTAAAATACGACATCGATGTGAAATGTTATTCACTTATTGTTATCCAAGTTTAAAATTTCAACAGATAAATGCCATTTTTTATTTCCGTAGAAAAATTCTATTATTATGAGATTACAGCACTCGCCGACCGTTGTTAAAGGACGGTCGAGATGCACCCGTATAACATTCACCGCTATATTATTAATTTTATATCTAAACGCCACACATAAATTAACTAAAACCGGTGTAAATTAGTATTTGAATATAGATGCCATAATTAAAACGTAAATCATAGTCAAGTCAAGTGACTTTCTCAAAAATATAATGATGTACATATAATGTTTCAAAATTAATTTCATTTTCGTTTAAAATACAAAACAAGAAAGAGTAAATCTGTATTTGTCATTTAATCAAAGCGTTAACAGCGAACAAGAAACAGGCATAAAATATTTATTTGTTTTTTAGTTCCGATACTTTGTAATTTTTTCTTATTTTAACATTAAAACTAATTTAATTTAAAAAATAATTTAATTTTAATTATATATTTAAACAAGATTTAATCTAGTCAAGACTTCTCATATTTTCACCTAAAGCCTTCACAATCTTAGTAGAAAGAGAGGAGGAAAAATTTATTTGAAGAAATATCGACGTACTTACATTGCTGACATGTATCTTAAAAATATTAATATTAAGTCGTGGTAGCGTAATGGCTAGCGCACCCGTCCCAAACTCAAAGGACGCAGGTTCGATCCTGACCGGAACGCATGCACCACTTAGGCATTTTTCTGACCTAATGTGCATACTGTTACAATTACCACGTGCTAATAACGGTGAAGGAAAACATCGTGATGCAACCTGCACATCGAGATACCCGATGTGTCAAACCTGCCAAACCGCCTTGGACAAGCGTGGCGGGTATACTGTCCATTCCCCTATAGTGGGAGGTCCGAGCCCAGCAGTGGGACATTTATGTGCTGTTATTATTATTTATCTTAAAAATAAAAACATATTTTGATAATTTGTAGATAAAATTTACAGCAAACAAGGTTTGCACTCAGCTTATTGCTGTGCCAACATATTAGTAAGCGTTGTTATTCATTTTTGTATAACATTGAGAAAATTGATAAAAATAAAAAAACCAGGCGAACATAGGCCGGTGACAGCCCTATCTAGAATAGACCATTCGTTTTAATTTGATACCGTTTGGAAGTGCCCTTACAATACATCGAGCCAAAGGAGTAGTGGGCGTATTTACTTGTTTAGACAAGCTAGACGTGTTATTTGGGTTATTTATTCTTCTATATATAGCTAAAACAGTTTGTTGGTGTCTATATTTGAATTAACCGACCCTGTGACTTGTGGCTCGTCATACGTATTAAAGGGGAAATAAGTTGCACTTAGAATTGAATATAAATTCTACTTATCAATTTACATACTAAATGGTATTTACGTTTGACAAGTGCGTTTGACAAACTTGACGTTTTCATCAAACAATAGCGTACAGGTTCAAACGTATTTGTCAAACTTCTCCTAGTATTGATTTGGTCCTTGTAGTGATGTGACGTTTCGAACCGAACGCTTATAATACGTATTACATATGGATAAAGTATTTTTATCATTTAGAATAGCATGATGTATTTAGAAAAAAAAATGTAAGCGATGGAGCAGAGAATGGTTAAAATTTTAAAAATAATATAGGTATACGCAATGCAATATGAATTTTTGTCCGTAATTGTTAATATTGTTCTTATTTGAGAAACACCGCTGCTGACCCTCACATTTGTATGTCAAACACGCTGTCAATCCACACTTCCATCAAACACGTCGAACGCGTAGGTTCCTTGATAAACACATCCAACAAAGCTGCATAAGGTCAAATAATTTGACGAACACATAAAATTTGACAAAAAATTTGAATATTTACAGGGCGCCTTATACGTTTAAACGAGGGATGGGCCGAAATTCGTTTTACATTCGGTTTGACCGAATTTCGACAGCTTGAGCCGAACTTCGGCATTCGGCCGAAATTCAGTTTAAATGCGGAACATTCGGTGCAAGAAAAAAGTAAAATACCTAGTTGGACTATTTTGACCGAAGTTAATAGAAATCATATCTATCATAACCGTAATATAAAAATTGGCATTTATATACTCATGGTCATTTATTTTATTTAGGAATATGTAAACCGTAACGTGCAATGTGATAAAAAATAAATAAAATTAGTTGTTGATTTAGTCTTTGCCGAATTAAATAGACATCAAATTAAACCAAAAATAAAATAAACTTAAGAGGAATAATCCTCTAAGAAACATCAGTAAGTAGTGCAACTGCTTAATTATAATGCTTAACTTGAATTTTTAAAAAAACGCATCTAAGGGACATCAGCAATTACAACTTTAATTTTGATTGAAATCACTTTTAACGAATTAAACATTATGAATTTAGAATTATGAAATGGTGATTTTTTTTCAATCAAAGGTCTTAAAATCTAATATTTTATCCACCTACTCATACTTAAAATTTACGTGTTGCTCTTGAGAAAGCGTGGCGAAATCAGACCGAAGTTCGGCCGAATCTTTTTAGTTTTAACTGAATGTTCGGCCAAAGTTCGTATTCGGTCTAAACCACATTCGGCCCATCCCTAGTTTAAACCAATTATTTATTACAACCGGTTTACAAACAATGAATGGCTATTGAGATACAAATAGCCATTCATATACCTTACTATTAGTTAAAATTCTACAAACTTCGTACAAATAAAGTTAAAATTGTCAACATTGTGAATAGTATAGTTGGCGCCGACAGACCGCGGCGTACACACCTGTTTGTTATTATTTTTCTTAATACATAATAGGTCCAATTTGCTGAAAGCAGACCTAGTTATCAGTCTTAATACACTAATTAGATTTGCATCAAGTTTTATCAACATTGTAACTCAATTGCAACTCTATAACCAAAGCATTAAAGACTATTTTCCGTTGCAAGTCTCCTACTAAAGTAGTGGAAAGTGGAACGCATGTTCCTGGAGCTAAGTTTTAAATAAGTTTAAGTTTTATTCCTGTCTCAAAAAGTTTCGGTTAGATTCTCTCGGTTAAGTTAAATTTACTGTGTTGGTTTATATTTTATAGTAGAAGTAGATCCGGGTAGGAGAGATATATCGAAATAGTTGATTTCTCAGTAACTGGATTGAAAATACTGTTACGAATTTGTAGGAGATTTGTAGGATGTAAATTCTAAAATGCTGTTGGAATTATCACAAAGTTTATTAGAAGCACAGATACGTAATTCACAGTTCTTACAAGCATAGCCGACTACAACAAAATCAAACCGTATGGTAGAAAATAGTTATCACATAAATAGCTTGAAGACTCCTATACTGGCATCAGGTCCAAATTCTAATGTTCCCGGTAAACATTTACAATCAAAATAATGTGCAGGCCTTTAACAATAATCACTTGAACAAGAAAAATCGAAAGTACTGATTCAAATCAAAGAATCATCAAATTTTACACCAAAAAGTTCAGAGCGGACACGTCAAAACAAAACTGACTGTCATGTTAAGTCAAGAAGTTTTATATTTGCGGTTTAACTACTAACAATTGCGTGAATACCGAGCGAGCGAGCGCAGAGAGCATGTCGTTGTAATAATTTACATTCACAAACTCCACAGATACAAGATTTCAAGGCATTATCACATTTTAGCTTATGCAAAAGGCCAGAAGACTAAGAAAATAGGAACCGAAAAACTATTTTCGCAGGTTGGACCAATGGCGCAGACTTCTCATTGCAAACCAAATCCGAAGTAAAACAGAATGCAAATGAATCGGACGGCGGAGTGCACACATGAGCCGGATTACACTTCCCCCTGATAGGGTTGGCACTAATAGTAGTTTCAATTTTGAATCAAATAACGTTTCAAGCGTTAACCGGCAACGCCGACGCTCCTGTTTTTGCAAATGTCCATAGACGACGGTGATAACTTTTTTTTCAGGTGTGTAGTCTCGTCTATATAGACCTAAGGCCGGTTCCTATATCTTACCGGCCGTTGATTTGTCCTACTATCGATTAAAATTTGACATAAGGTCCATACAGCTAATGTCAAAATTCAACCAATGATCGGGCAAGTGAATGTAAAGTAAGATATAAGAACGAACCACTAGTATATTTTTAATAGCTATGGTTTACAGGGACAAACGGACAGACAAACGAACATGTCGATTGCATAACGATTCTGTCTTTGTATAAAAGTCTTCAAAAGCCTAAAAATAAATACAATAAAACCAATTATTACTACTACAAAGAAGGAAGCTTAACAAAACATCTAAATACAAATCTATCTATAATATTATACACATATTTTGTGAGTGTCGAGTTTGTATAATCAATTTTAAAAAAAAGTCAATCAGGGGTACTAATTCAGACCAGTAGTTTCGGAAGATCTAATTATTACAATTTTTGTCTTTCAACTTGAGTATCACGTGAAAACTACTAAACTAATGAAATGAAACTCGACACAGAGCTAGCTTAGATCCGCCTGGTCAATATTTATAATACTTTACATCCCGATAAAAGACGTCATTTCTGTCGTATAGATGAATATAGCTGTTAGTTGGGTGTGGCGGCGCAGGGGTCGCTCTGAATAAGACACCCCTTAGCAGTGGACTGTATTTATTTATATAGGTGCTACAAAAGCAACAGGTATGATCAATACTACTGTATCAAACGGCACGTTCGAGGTTAACCAACACAACTTAGCACTAGCCCCGGACCTTACACTGAACATAGATAGCACTAATTGTATCGATTACACCGATCAATACGAGTAGCACTAATCACAATACAGTGGCGGTCCACACGATCCACGTAGTCACGCTGAGAGTCCAATGGCTGTAGAGTCTTCCGAATGCTTCCTGTTCTTCCTGGTCTTCTTAGTCTTCCTTGTGTGTATTACTTATTCGGAAACTTTATTTGACCGACTACGATCTGCTCGGCGGCTCGCACCGCGCTTACTAAGGTATAACAAAAAAGCAGACACTTAGCAGCAAACGGCGCGAGCCAGATATTCGCGGTAAGCGGGGCGTGGGGGTACCGGATTTCCGGGGGAGAGGTCAAGGGGTGATTCTGTCCGCAGCAATAGCCAAAAAGGCGGCACTGGAGTTGCATTTGTTTGATGTCACTTACAAACACATCATCGTCGTGGCAACATGAAGGAAGTATCGCTGGTTCTGCCAGTCATGAATATTTTATTTCGATACTTTAGCAACCCTAGTGTTAAACCCTCCGTCCGTGCCCGAAACAGTGGTACGTTACATGCATTCTCTCTTGCGACATTCTAAAATCCGACTAGTTTAAGTCTACGAGAAACGAAACGCTCAGCTCGATATCGCTCGAGCTAAAACTTAGAAAAAGTTTCCAACGTATGCAAACTTGTAGCCAAATAGAAGCATGGTATAATTTCGTCATCTCATAGTCACTATAAATTTCTTTTCCTTGCTAGATAATTCTGACACATCACTCAAACGATATTTGCAACAAATGACACTATTCAATTATGTTTAGACGTCTTGGTCAACCCTAAGGAATCGTTGCAAACCGGGTTTTTGTAGTTTGCAAGGACGGCTGTATCATCAGCAGAGGTCGCTGTTGTCTCACAAACGCTTTGGTCTAAGTTATCAGGGAAAAAGCTGTAGAGAATTCCAAAGTCAAAATAGAAGTAGAAACTGACAACGTCACAGAGTCAAATATAGTTGACTTATTACAAAATACGTCGTACGCGAAATAGCTGGAGCGTTAGATTATTCAGATTAAAAAGACCTTTGTTTTTAGTAACATAGAGGTTGAAATTGAGTGTTATTTACATTACTAACCGATAAATAATATGTATTTTAGACTAATGTCATCAGTTAGTCAACTATATAGGTAGTTGCCTACTTATTACCAGTTACATCACACGCCGAAATAGCTGCCACGTCACAAACAGCAAATTAATATAGCATTTTCATTAAAAAGACCTTTGCTTTTGGTAGCAACACGCAGGTTTCAGGACTGTTATTGACATCACTAGCCGATAAATTGCAAATGTAAAAAATTTTCAAAGCCGAAAATAGAGTTCTTAAACTAATAACGTCTATTAGTCAACTATAGTTGACTTACTACCAGTTACGTAGCGCGCCGAAATAGCAGGCGTGTCACAATCAACCCGTCGATGCGCGACCCGCCCGACGTTTAATTATTACGTCGCGACAAGATGTATTGTCGCGCGATACAATTGTGACAGAGAGCGACGTGTCACGGCAGAATTTTATCGTGTTGTTTTGACGTTGACATTCTGTTTGCTGCGACCAGTGTTCCTGTTTGCTGATTCACATTTGTATATATATTTATCAGAATTAAAAAAACTCTTTTAAACAATAAACTTTTTTCCTGCCGTGATATATCTGAAAGAGATCACTGACATGACTAAACTGACATATAGAGACAAACATTGCGTATTTCATGTTGCATTGTGAATTTTTAGTGTGTCTTGTGATGCACAGTTTGCTACAACTCCATTTATTCTTCGAAAAGTAATTGTATAACACATTTATGTACTTAAAAGAAGAGATTCAAATAGACAAATATGAAGTAAAAGAATTTTTAGATAGACGTGTCGCTGAAGAGTTCCGTGCCGTTTCTTTTTCTTAAAACAACACTAAAACGCTGGGAGGGAAGTACATAAAATAGGAAGTAGACTTCATTTTTAACTTATACGTATGATCTTCAAAAAAGTACTGCAGTGGAACTTGTTTTGAGTAAAAAAAAATGAATTTGAACTACAGCTCATTATAATAGTGGTAAAGACAGCGTCTTTAAACAGACCCTAGTAGAAAATCGCAATACAAATAATCAGTTCCATGTAATTACTACGTCCTAAACAATTAGGACAAGTAAATTAGTATTTCAATTAAAAACAGTGCTATTACACACAGCAAATGACGACAAATTGCAACCGTCCACATTTGCGTTACATAAATCACGCAAAGCCATTCGTGTACATGTATGCACAATATCGCTTAATAACGCATATGCCAACGTAAGCCAGCTACCTAGTTAACCTGTATCCGCTGAACGTACGATTTTAAATTGAAAACAATACCTCATTCTGGTAACTAAAATGCAATCAATGTTACCGTTATTGGCGACCAGCATGTAACCATTTCATTGGGGAGGTAAAAATAATTTTTAACAACGATATCATATACGGTAGGTTTTTGAATTTTCTATGTATACTGGATACTGTCACCCCCACATCTGCAACATTAAGGATGCTGATTCATTATTGCCTACCTTGTTACTTTAAGGATCTGTTAACGCTGTTTCTGAAGACCTGACATACGAATGCCCTTCGAATAATTTTTAAAATGTCCTTCTTAAATTATAAGCAATGGGGTATTTCACGGTGAAATCCAGAAAGATATTTTTATTATCATCGTTTTTGTATTTTCATAACATCCATATTTTTTTAAAGATGTGCTAAATTATGACGACATTATTTTAACAAGTCAAATATCCTGATGATTATTGTTGAAACAGTAATTATCAACATTAACAAATTATCAGCGAGAACGCCAAAATATCTTTATTCTGGTCTCCAGACGCATCTCAACAAATGCGATCCCACGAAAATATATTAATTATTAAAGCATTAAATATAGCTAAGAATCTTAGACGTGCAAATATTAAAATTGTTTATTACAGAGGCCATATCACACCCAGAATCGAAAAACGATAAAATAAAAATACACATCCCTCATGAATACATGCTTGTATCCGACACAGATCCAAATAGCATCAGCGTCGCGCATTCGTGTCACGCGCAACGGGCGTGTTGCCGGGGATCAAGCGTCCCGCTAGCGAACGGCGTGACGCGATCGCAACGCCCGTCGCGTGCGACGGGTTATAAGTATATCTGGACGTGTTTATGTAACACTGTTCTTATCGGAGCTTACTTAAACGGAGTAAGCCTTTTATGTTGCACTAAAACTTTGTACGCATGGGGGCTTCATCTTTTATTGTTGCGTGAAGCAGGCAAACAGGCAGACGGCCCACCCGATGGAAAGCTCTTACCGTCGTCTATGGACGTTTGTAATACCAGGGGTGTCACTAACGGGTTGCGAACCACCAAGAAATTTTATAACGCCCTTCGTAAAAAACCCAATGACATAGCGCAAAGGAAAAAACGTGACGGTAGTTCCCTTCAGGTCATTGTTGTACGAGAAATAAATGTTCTACAGAACCGTTGCGTAGTTGAGCGTGGTGCTCAAGGAAATGGAGGGTGGGTGAACATCCCGTCGCTGGCGATCGGTGCGGTTACAAAAGTGAGGCCTTGGCAGTTTGACACCAGAGCTAACAATTCTTCGGCATACTCCCCGTTGTACAGGCGGTAGAATACACAGATAGATGCAAAGGCTCTCCGAAGGCTAATCAATTCTAAACCGCCTGTTACTATGGGATCGTCGATGATATCGTCGTTCAACAATCGTTCGCCGTCGCGACGCTGGATGAATTCGAGGCGATTTGAACCCAGCCGTTTGCCTTTATTTCTGTAGTACTAATATTACCACGGACCTTGGTATCTAGGCCCAAATAACTGGGTCTGGGCGAATTGATGAAGTACAATTTTTATTGCTCGACTTCAGACCTTGCGTCTATGCTGACTCTGATAGACTTTCGGTCGTTTGTCAGATAATACACATCGGCGCGTGTTCCTTAGAAATTCATGACCTGGTTCGCATTACATGGTTATACATTATTTCACCATTACATGGTGGAAATACTATCAGTCAGAACAAAGAGCTTAGCTATATTATATCTTTTCTGGTGTGGACTACCAAAGAATGGAATATTAGAATGGAATAACTTCCTGGAGTCTGTTTTTCTTGATAATAAAATTTAGGAAGGAGTTTTCAAGTCACGAGTGAATAAGTATCTTTTAGTTAAGCGTACTCCATTGTGGATCACGTCATAAGTCAACATCAAATAAGACAGTGGTTGATAGCACTGCACAATTTACTATACACAGGGATAAAAAACTCAAACACTCGCTTTAAATGCAATTACGTAAAAAACCTTTTATTGACAAAATCCAATAATATAAGTGAATATACGATACAGAAACCATACCGCGATGTAAAACGACGGTGGCGCCATCTCTTAACGAACATCTACAACATTAAACACATTAATCCATATATTGACAAAACTGAACTTAAATATTCATCAAAACATTTTAGACATACACCGCCCGCCAAGAACTTGTTCTTCTATACATATTTCGAAATAAAAATAAGCAACTTACAAACTTTGATGGCCGCCCGCCGTGACATAACAAATAAAAACAATAAATTGAATACAATGCAATAATAACTCTAAGAACTTAAAGGTAAAAAGTACAATTTATTCACAGGGCGCTTCATATGACCATTCTTGGTTTTGATTTCAACGACCCGAGTGATGTTATCTTTTCCAGGGTACTTCTCACTAATCGTACCAAGCAACCATTTGGCTGGAGGCATATTGTGGTCATTGATGATAACTATATCTCCAATCTCTGGTTCCTTTGCTTTATTTCTCCATTTAAATCTCTGATTTAGTGTAATCAAGTACTCAGCAGACCACCTCTTCCAAAAATCACTCAACATTTTCTGAATGTACTTCCATCTTTGTACATTTGTCACATTCAATTTGGCGTAGTCTTGATCAGGTATCGAAATCAATGGTTCTCCCACCAGAAAGTGTCCAGGTGTCAAAGGCAGTGGATCTTCTGGGTTATCACTCAACTGACACAGAGGTCTCGAATTTAGACATGCCTCTATCTGAGACAAAACTGTTGAGAGTTCCTCATAGGTGAGAGTACTTTCACCTATGACTCTTTTAAATGTGCTTTGGTTGAACGGACCCCGGACTCCCAAAGGCCCCCAAAATTTGGGGCTTGTGGTGGTATGTAGTGCCACGATGTTCCTTCATTGGCTAACAACAAGCTTACTTCTTTAGGGAAATCCGAAATTGCCTTATTGAACATATTTCTCAACTCTTTATCGGCGCCAACAAAATTGGTCCCGTTATCGCTATATAAATTCTTACAGTGTCCTCGTCTAGATACGAATCGGCGAAAAGCTGCGATAAAACCTTCTGACGTTAAATCCGATACAGCTTCAAGATGCATGGCTCGAGTGACCATACATATGAAAATACAAATGTAGCCTCTATAAGCTCGTGAGCCTCTTCCAGGTGCGTATCTTATTTTAATGAATCCTGTAAAATCTACTCCGGTGGATTTGAATGCTCTCTCCGGCTTGAGCCTTACTGCTGGTAGTTGCCCCATAAACGGGTTTGTCTTCTGCCGTGAATATCTGAGACAGGTTATGCATTCTCTATAACATTTTTTGACCTTATCTCTTGCTCTCAAAATCCAGTACTTCGATCTTAGATAGTTGAGCATTGCTAGAGGACCCCCATGCAATGTTTTCATATGAGCATCTAAAATTATCAATTTTGTGATATGACTTGCACCAGGTAGTATTATAGGGTGTTTCTTTTCAAAACATTCTTGAGAGTGCTCTATGCGACCGCCGACTCTTAACACATCATCTTCATCAAAAACCGGGCATAGTGTATGTAGTTTACTCGATTTGAAAACTGTTTCTTTAGTCTTTAATTGTGTAATTTCCTCTTTAAAATGTAACTTTTGTGTCTCTCTAATACAAATTAATAAAATCTTTTCCATTTCTTTAGGTGTGATATTTTCTGGTAATTCTCTTCCTTCTTTTGGTGCTTTCCATTGCAAAACTCGTCGACAGTATGATAATACATGCAACATCCTTTGTAATTTCGAGAACCTAGTCCACAAAAATTCTTCCTTTATCTGAACACTAGCATTAAGCACCTTGAATGATCGTTGTTCCTCGCTGGTAACGAATTCCATCGACTCGTTTGTTTCATAATTGTGAGTATCTTTAAGCCATTCAGGCCCGTGCCACCACAACTTATGATTGATTAATTCGCTAGCAGGCATACCTCGCGAAGCACAGTCAGCAGGATTGTGCTTTGTGTTAACATGATGCCACTGTTCTCGGTCCATTGTTATTAAAATCTCGGAGACCCGATTACTAACAAATGTTGTCCAACGACTTGGTTCACCGCGTAGCCATGCTAAGGTTACTGTAGAATCAGACCAAGCATATATATTGGTCTTTGGTATATTTAAAATTTGTGACACTTCAGCAAGTAATTGAGAAGCAAGAAAAGCTGCACATAGCTCCAATCTTGGAATAGATACTTCTTTCTCCACGGGTGCGACTCTTGTCCTAGCTGTGACTAGATGTACTTTGACAGAGCCCATGTCATCTCTAACTTTTATGTAAATAGCCGCAGCATAAGCAGCTTGGGACGCATCCGCGAAAGCATGTAACTCAACATAATCCTTTTGATTAGCCTGTAGCCATCTTGGAATTCTGATTCCCTTTACTTTGATTAGATCTCCTTTAAACTCAATCCACTCCTTCAGTAGATCAGATGTGATTTCGTCATCCCAAGATAACCCAGACTTCCATAACTTCTGCATATATATTTTAGCAGAGACAATCACAGGTGCGATCCATCCTAGAGGATCGTACAGCCTTGCTATTTCTGATAGAACTTTCCGTTTAGTAATAGGCGTAACTGTATTAAGTGGTTGATGCATATACTCGAAATTGTCAGAATTTTTGTTCCAACATATACCCAATACGCTTACCATATCATTCTCCTTAAAGACTAATGATTGATCCGAACTCTGCATATTAACTTTTATGTGATTAATTAACTCTTGACTATTAGTACACCATTTTTGTAGATTAAATCCACCAGCTTCCATTAACTTGTTCAATTGTTCGTAAATCTCTATAATTTCTATCTCAGTTTCTGCCCCTGATAATAAATCGTCCATGTAGAAATCTTGTAATGTTATTCTAGCTGCTGTAGGATATTTAGATTGCTCATCCATGGCGAGCTGTTGCAAACATTTCACAGCTAAATACGGTGCACATGAGGTACCAAATGTGAGTCTAACCAATTTGTAACATTCAACTGTTTCGCTTGGGTTGAATCTCCACCAGATTCGCTGACAGTCAGTGTCATCATCATGTACAATAATCTGCCTGTACATTTGAACAATGTCAGCTACGATACAAAAAGGGTGAAGCCTCCATCTCATCAAAATATGTCTCAAGTCCTGCTGTAGTTTAGGACCTATTAGAAAGCAATCATTAAGTGAGACATTATTTGAGCCCTTGCACGATGCGTCGAAGACACATCGGACTTTGGTAGTTTCTTTATCCTCTCTCACCACAGCGTGATGAGGAAGATAAAATGATTTACGGTTGTGATCCACATCAGATACTTTAATCATATGACCTTGCTCTATGTAATCTTTGATAACGTTCTTATAATCTTCACATAGTTTTTCGTCCTTTCTTAATCTCTTTTCTAACGACTTAAATCTTTGTAGTGCTCGCTTTTCTGTTTCGCCCTCAAAACATTGTGGATTTTCTTCTTTAAATGGCAGTTTGACTATGTATCTTCCATCAGAATTTCTAGTAGTAGTCCTTTCAAAAAACTCTTCGCATTTTTCTCTTCTTTCGTTCTTTTCTTCTCTAGGCTCTCTGGCCCTCTCTCAATTTCCCAGAATTTAGTCAATAATTTGTCTTCCTTTACTTGCAAATGTAGACTGATTATTCTAGAATTGGAGTGATCAGTTTTTGATTGAATGCGTCCTGACAACATCCAGCCCAATTGCGTGTTCTGTGCAATGAGTCCTTGTTCAGTCCGATGCCTCTTCAGCCCATCTAAAATGATATCACTGAGAACGTCTACACCCAGAATTAAGTCCACTTTCCTCGATACTCTATATTGCGGATCAGCTAGTGATAAGTTCTCAATTTCTGGCCAGTCCGTGATAACAGTGGTACTATTTGGTAGTAAAGACGTCAGTGTGCTGAGTACAAATGCATTTATTGGCATTGAGTAAGAATTGTATCGTGATTGTAACGTAAATGTCACCATGCTTTGAGTGCGTGTTTGTCCATCACCCACTCCAGATACAATTCCGTTTACTGATGTACGTTTGAGGCCCAAGGCTTGTACAGTGGCTTCATTAATAAATGACGCCTCAGAGCCCTGGTCTATTAATGCACGTACGATTAACGTACATCCAGTATTTGATATGATCTTGACGACTGCTGTAGCCAATAAAACTTCACCTTGGTTGATAATTTCCTGTGCAAAATGACTTGAGACGTTGATTTGATTTTGTGACTTAACTTGCTCATTAGATCCATTAGGATTTGATTCGTCTTTTTTGTCTAGATGCAGCAAGGAGTGATGACGTTTCCCACAACGTCGACAACAGGTTGATTGGCGGCAAAACTTAACCGAGTGATTAGGTGCTAAACAATTGAAGCACAATCTCTTGGTTTGTATAAAGTCGGTTCTTTGTTCAGAAGACAGGCCGCTGAATTGTTTGCATTGATAAAGCAAGTGTGATCCGGAACACATTGTGCAGGCTATATTTTGTGAATTATTCTTCTCTATTGTTGAATGAAATGATTTTGGCTTAACAATCTGCTTGATATTGTTATTATTCCTTACGATGTTCTTACTTCCACCCTCAAGCATCTCTAATGTCCTGAATCTTGTTTCCAAGAAGGTGTACAATTGATCCCATTTAGGTATATTATCATCACTCGACTGACTCAATTGTATCTCCCACAATTTTCGAGATTCGACGTCCAGCTTTGATAATATCATAAAGTTGATTATTGCGTCCCATGATTTTGTGTCAATTCCAATATTCGATAGGGATTTCAAACATGCTGAGGTAGTATCCAGTAATAATTTAATTGCAGGTGCAGATTCGTTCGAAACAACCTTTTGAGAAAATAAACGTTTCATAATCTCATTACAAGTGTATCTTTTGTTAGTATATCTTCTCTTTAATTGATTCCATGCTTCTTCATAGTTATTGTCTGTAGTAGGTAGGTTCTTAAGTAAATTAGCTGCTTCACCATTCAAACTTCCCTTCAAATAGTGAAGTTTTTGAACAGCATTTAAATTCGTATTTGTATGTATGACCGACGTGAACATATCGTAAAATTCTTGCCACTCTTCGTATCCGCCAGAAAAGTTAGGCAGATGAATTTGCGGTAACCTCACGTCACAGACAGCTTGAGTAGAAGAAGTCGTTCCACAGACAGACGGCACTACTCCCCTTTGTGTGAATTTTACAAGTTCATCTTTCATTTTCGCCTTGTAATCTGTGTAAATATTCTCGAATTCGTCAAAATAATTCTCTTCAAAATATGTTAGTTTCATACGTTCTGATTTCTTAATACCTCCTACTATATTGTAATGATTCTCATTAAACCTCGCGCACATTTTCTCCAAACTGTCTAATCTAGCTTCTATGTACGACTGTGTTAACCTCTCTTTAGGGGTTTTCTTATAATTAGAAAAAGCATTTTCTAAATGTTCGAATAAATCTTCTTGTTGCAATAGGAATGATTCCATCTTTATTGATTTGTTTCAAAACACTTGTAGAAAACAAAGAAAATTAACTTTAATTTATTGTCCAAACAATTATTAAAGTCCACCGAATTAATTGTGGCAAACAACTTCTTAAAGTAACACTTGTAATTTATTTTTAAAGTTCTAATCACTTCCAAAAACGATGTTCAATAATAAGTAAATTGTATAAGTTGCATTATCAAACTGTCACTACTAAGTCCGGTGACAATGTCTTGTAATCACTAAATTTTTCTAAGTCGATGAATCAGTCCGGAGACTATGTCCCAAACTTCGCGAAATTTTCTAAGTGTCGTAATGACTCCGGTGACAAAGTCCCTTAATCAGTCCGGAGACTATGTCCAAAACTTACGAAATTTTTCTAAGTGTCCTAATCACTCCGGTGACAAAGTCCCTTAATCAGTCCGGAGACTAAGTCAATACTAACACAACACGAAATTTTCTAAGTCTTTGAAATATTCACGAAATTTTTACAAGTCCAAAAATAACTAAATTATTCTAAGTCTTTTTTTGAACTAATTTAACACTTAGCAATTTTACTTATTGTTCACTCTTTCACTTTACTCACGATTTTTCTAAGTCCTTTTCAATCCTCCCGGGTTTCGGCACCAGATGATAGCACTGCACAATTTACTATACACAGGGATAAAAAACTCAAACACTCGCTTTAAATGCAATTACGTAAAAAACTTTTATTGACAAAATCCAATAATATAAGTGAATATACGATACAGAAACCATACCGCGATGTAAAACGACGGTGGCGCCATCTCTTAACGAACATCTACAACATTAAACACATTAATCCATATATTGACAAAACTGAACTTAAATATTCATCAAAACATTTTAGACAGTGGTCAAACGCGAACCTACACAAACATAAAAAATAGTGAATAGTCTACGAGTAGCATAACACTAACCATATAGTAAGTTTATAAATGTCATACTAACATATTCAATATCTTTGTGATAAACCACAAACGTCTCCACTCAGCTGAGATGAGAATGTTGAGATGGATGTGTGGTGTTACAGGAATGGATAAGGTAAGAAATGAGTATATAAGGGGAACTTTGAAAGTTGCACCCGTGACTGAAAAATTGAGAGGAAGAAGATTAAGTTGGTATGGGCATATAATGAGGAGGGATGAAAGTCATGTGACAAAAAGAATGTTCAACTTCAGGATAGATGGGTACAAATGTAAAGGTAGACCAAAAAAAAGATGGATGGATTGTATGATCCTTCATACAATCCATCCATCTTGATATGATGATATGTGGTGTGACAAAAGATGTATGTCAGAATAGAGGAGTGTGGAATGAAAAGACATATTGTGCCGACCCCAAATAATTGGGATATGGTGAAGAAAAGAGAGATTACATTTGTACTAACTAAAATAGTATTTAATGTCGGCAAGTTCCTATTGGTTCCTATCTTGTGCAAATATAGTCTAAAGTAGTCCAGCTATACCTTTGATGTTATCTTCTCATCTTCTACGTTGTCCGCCTGTCTTTCTTTTTCAATCACGAGGTTACCAATAGGTTGTCTTTCTTGACTATTAATCAATTATATTTGGAGTCTCCCGAATCTAATATCCTTTATTAATGTACCCTAATTCTTTCATCTTTTCTCAAATTTAATTATAGCAATAGAAACTTTAGAAAATTACAGTACCCAAAATCATAATTACGTATCGGTAATAAATACACCTATGCCATCCGATAGGTTTGAACGCGCGCACAGCATCAATTCGTTCAGTACATTAGTTTCGGATTACCTGACATTAAGAATATGACTTACGGGAGACAGATTGCGTCCCAAATTAAACGAGATATCGAGTTTCCAGTAAAGGCCAGATATTAGGCTAATATTATGCTTGATATTCATTTAATGTAAGGTCGCGTTGACACGATTAGAGTGTGCTCGGACCGAGTTCATTCGGAGAACTGCTCGTATCGTGGTAACGGACAAAAGTCGAACTCGGACAACGGAGATTGATCAAAATAAAGGGCCGCTATCCGTGAGATGTGTATACGGGTAAGAGTTTACACTCATTTGGAATTATTGAAGTATCAATCTAATTATTCCCAGGTGATTTTTTTATGTTTGTATGTATAGGTTCGCGTTTGACCACTGTCTAACCTAATATTGACGGATGACGCAGTCTAAGATGGACCACGCTTACCTAAAAGAAACCTATTCACTCTCGTGACTTGACGAAAACTCCCAGAAGATTTTAAAGATTGAATATGGGAATAATTTGGAACATTGTTTTATAATATGTCAAGACAGGCCCACAATATGTCAGATTTTTTTAAAATTTAATATTTATTAATTAATATAAACTAGTACAGTGAAGAAAACTTAACTTACATAGCTATACTATGCTTATACTTATATAGGTCATCGAAGTCAATGGGATGATGATGATGATGAGAATGGAAATGGAATCAGATTTCGGGCTACGTTACCTCCCTGGATCACCAGACTGATCCGCTGTCCAAGCAACCAGCCCTTTGATCTCCCGAAGAGTCAATAAGTCGTTTTGAAATATCTTTGTAGGGGCTCATGGCCTCAGAACCCTGAGGTGCAAGTGTTTTAAGAGCAAACGGCACAAACATATAACTCTCAGCGAGGGTTGCGCCGCTTGTGTGACTCAGCTGTTTCCGCCGCCGAACCGGCCAATCCAGACGTGTTTGGTAAATGGGATGCGACCAACGTGTCTACGCAGGTCGCATCCCATACCAAAGGTTTGTCACATCGCAAGAATTAATTTTATTTTTATAGAGTGTCCTTTTTTACAAGCCCTCATTTGGAAGATGCCTAATAAAGCTAGCACAATCACAGTTTATTCAGATCGCATCGATCGAATTGCCACGATACGTATAGTGTCCGAGTAGCTGTCCGAGTGACCGCAGTCCGAGCGTACTCTGATTGTATCAACGCGGCTTTAAACTCCGTCATTCAATCAGTCCTCAAGACCTAGGAACTTAAAGTGTTGATATAGCGCATATTTATTTTTAAGAAATATGTTATACAGCTTAAAAGTGAACCAGAGTTTAAAACATTCTTTGTTTTGAGAATCTCAATTGTTTAGCGAAATTTTCTTTTCGAGCTGCCACACAAACTCCCCTGTTTAGCATGAGTCGAACATCTATAAGTTTTATTAAGTCTTTTGCTCGAAGATTATATAATATAACCTTAAATTTAAAAATTCCTTTAATCTTGCAGAGCCTAAAAAAAAAGAAGAAGAATAAAAAGAAGAAGAGAAAATACATCAAAAAACAAAACGAGACTTGCTAAATCGTGAAAATAATAAAATTTCAACAAACCAAGCGCTGCTGCCAATTCAAATTGGCAAACAATCTCCAAAGCACCTGTTGAACTTGAAACATAAAAAGCCGTGCTTTATGTAACAAACAATTGAGAAGTTACTTATTACACCGCTGAATGCTGAACGTAACGAAATGAGGCCCCGAACACCTGAGGCTATTAGTATATAACCTTAAATTACTTTGGTGGCGAACGAAACTCAGATGTGGTTATTCAACGCTAAATCAAACAAGTATTTTTATATTCGTGTCGACTGCCCTATCTTAATCAAAACTACGTTTAACAGTTTTAAGCGCAGCATTTTAGTTGATTTTTATTTCGACGTTTTGGACACTGTTAGTAGCTGTGATTACGGAAGGTGAAAGATGTCAAGCGTCAGTGAGTAATGTTACGGATATTATTTAGAGTACCCCCCAAATTGGTTATTTGAATTAATTACTTAATTAATATTTATAGTTATTATTTACTTTATGGAAGCCTAATCTAATTTATCACCGGTTCGCAACATGTGACATGAAGAGAGGAAAGGCAGCAAGAAACTCTCCAGCAATATGCCTAGCTCTAATTATTTTATATAATACTAGAGGTCCCGGCAGACGTTGTCCTGCCCTAATAAAATAAAATGTAGGACCCGGTCCCAGCGCCATTTATCGGTTCCAATTGTGAATCTAAATTCTAAATAATCCGAGGACTCACACAAACAAACACAAACATTTCGTCAAAATCGGTAAAGTCGTTCTCAAGTTATGTACACGCATAATACATATACATTTCTACGATTTATTTTTATTTATATAGATTAAAAGCGGTAAAATAAGACTAAAATATAACGTAAAATGAATTAGCTTTTACTGCAGTTAACTAAGCAATGTGTCCACAAAGTCTGCGGTTAGGACGGTTTTAGAAGCGAGTGCCGTGAATATACGCTTAATGCCCCGTCCACTTTGACACATTTCAGCTAATAACTTTTATTTCTTTTTCTGGCCCAATGTTTAGAGGTTAAAAATATCTATATAGTTTTAGTCATGTTTCTTTACTTTTATAAATATATTTTAAAGGCTCATTAACATGATGACAGCAAGTAGCAAAAGTGTCGAAGGAAGTGGCCACTTCGTTAAAGGGCCATCCAAAAAATTACGTTACACGTTAAGGGGAGATCGGTCGACGAAGTGTGACATTATGTCACAAGGGGTGGGAGGTGTTCTAGAATTCGTGACGTCACATTTCAAAATCTAATATACTGCTACGACCTACTAGCCGACAAAAGTAGGTTCACACCTGCATACCATAAAAGCACACTTTATTACCTTTGGGCTTTTTTCGTTTACTTTGTGTTTAAAAATTGTAATTAGAAAACAGCCCATTGTGTATTGTAATCTTATATGGCAGTCATTAGCCAGGTGTGTCGAACTGATTCTAAGAAATTCGGTCTACGCGGTCGGGCAGCCACACTGTATCGGTGCAGTATAAAGCAATGGCCCAATGGAGAGATCGGCAGTCTAGCGATAGTCACAAGCGAAGCAAGACGTTAGTGACGGACTTTGCGCGTGTGATTAAATCGTGCATTATGTTTGGACTGGTTGTGTATAGTTATATTTGTATCTGTGTTATACATGTTTGTATAGTTCTAATAAATTCTATAAATAATTCCACCGGCATTTTAATTCGAGTCCTGCAACTCGTAACAATATTGTAAGCCGATACTAATACTTGGCAGGTGTTTTCATTTGCCCCTTTGAATTTGAGTGATCTATTGTTCGCGCTAATTTCTTTGTTCACGCCGGCGTAAGACATTATAAAACCTTCTTTCCTCTGTTGGTATTTCATGCAAATTTATAGAAGCCATTAAGCCGACCATTTAAGGATTTCAAGAACCAGTGGGCGGTATGTTGCTAGGATGCTATGTTTAATTTACAAATGGATGAGATATAAGACCGCCCTTTGTACACAATTAGAATAATACTAGTTCGTAAGATTTTTGTAATGGTGTACATTAAAGTGTTATTTATCTAATAAAATTTTATCCAAAACTAAAATTATTTAGAAATAATTTAATTTTTTAATAGAATAAGACAAGAAAATTATCTCATAAACGGCCCGTTGCTGGTCTAGAAACCTCAGTGGAAGTGTATCTGATAGAAAACCGACACATGCAATCCTGCGGCGATACTCGAGCCTTGGCTTAAGTCAAAACTAAAAACTTTAGCCCGTCACCAAAGTCACGATTCAGCCGCAAACTAACATCGCAGTTGTTAACTTTCCATCTGAGCAACGGCTTTGCTGAATTCGCTTGCCCGACGACAGTTTTAGTCAGTTGGCGCTTGGGTCGGTTGAGAGTTGAAAGTTTGCGTTTCGCTCTTTCAGCGGTCGCGGTTACGGTTAGTAACTTCGTGAAATCCTCCTCTTGAGTAACATAATCCAATAATACTGAATAAAACCCTGGTTTGAAGCATGCTGCCATAACAACCTTCAGTTGTGTTCCGGCAATAGCAACAAGTTCCAGTCCACCCTTCGAGGACGGCAGCACATTGGTAGCACCTTCGCGGTGTTACAAATGTACTATGGGAAATGCAAACGTCTTGTCATCGGAGCGGACAACGCACTACTGCGTACATATTAATAGTTGCTCTATCTCGCTCGCACATCATCCGTCCCGCTCACACATTGTGCTATACATAGTACTAGCAGTACGACTTGTTTATATTTGTACTTAAGGTTACCATTTCGAAAATAAAATATTTCCCTTCAGTTCACATCAGCACTCGACAGTGAATACTACTCTCTGCCATTTGAAGTATCATTTAGCGTCTATCACTCGCTGCTACAGTACTATCGCTATTGTTGTGCTTCGGCCTGCGAGGCATAACAATAGCCTCGTTGGAAGATCTTCCTTTGAGTAGCCGGCCTCTGCCTAGCCGGTATATTAGCCTAACAATTAATTTCAACTGAAAATAACGATATCCAATCTGAGCCCCGTCCGAAAGTTTTCCAAAATCAATCCGCCGAAGTAATTCGTACGTGACGTCAGCGCCGCAAAGTGCCGCGGCTGCAAACTTCGTAGCAATCCCAATCCAAGGCCGACGGGCGATTATAACCTTCCGATTGGTCGTATCAAAAGGAAAACTATTGTAATCCACAACTGACGAGTCGGCACGGCCTTGGAAGTTGTAGGCTCCGCATTTGATGACGTCATTATTTTCAACCCACTTTCAAAAGGATTCGACGTGTGTTTTTTTATGTTTACTACGCGATCTCTCCGTCAATTGTGGACCGACTTAAAATTTTTTGAAGTGAAACCTCAATAGCATCGTTGTGATTTGAAAATCGATGAAACGAATAAGTGACACTAAAAAGAGATGAACAAACACAATTCAACCTTATTGAATTCGAAATAAAACACATTTCTCTTAACCCGTTAGTTAGTATTAATTTTCAATTTAAATAAAACATAAAATTATGATTTGAAATGAATTTTAGCTCTATCTGTATATAATTAAGGCAGATATTCTTTTATACGTAGATCGAAGGAAATTGTGCGTAACAGTGCATTGAATTTTGAACTTTATACTAGAGTATTAACGTGTAATTTAGATTGAATTTTTTGACTTATAATAATATGTTAACAGATGTAGGCTAAAGGAATCATATTTATATTAATAAAAGTTAGAGAAGAATTATATGTGAGTATGTTCTCTGAAGTTTCACTTCTACTGCGCGTGAACAGCACACACACACACACACACACACACACACACACACATACATTTTTTTG
Organism: Dendrolimus houi; assembly: GCA_039645545.1. Classification (NCBI taxonomy): domain Eukaryota; kingdom Metazoa; phylum Arthropoda; class Insecta; order Lepidoptera; family Lasiocampidae; genus Dendrolimus; species Dendrolimus houi. The sequence goes on along the minus strand of CM077143.1, from coordinate 11,287,160 downwards.
TTATTAAGCTCCTATATTCAATTGGAAGGCATTGTAACGAGGTAGAGTAATTATTAATTAACCATTAGCCATTAATCAGGCCAGCTCGATCGGTGTGTTACCATGTTCTCACAGAATATCGATGTGAAACCGGTAGCCTTAGATGGGTGAGAGTTCCGATGATCCAGTCCCCCACCACTGTGCTATCCCCTATCCCATTCCTCCTACCTGGTCTCTCTAACCCATACACTCCTATCTCATGCCCTCTATCCTACGCTATAGGTTGGCGACGCGTTGGCATCGCCTACAGTGTTGCAAACATCTATAGGCAACAGTAAACCAGTTTCCGCCAGAAGGCCCGTTTGCCCGTTTGTTACCTTTACAATAAAATAAAGTAAAACAAAGTTTGATACCTTCTATCCGTGCAGGAGGTATTTGCCCGCCTGGATGGCTACCACCCTTGCTCTAGAGTATGCTGCCATAACAACCTTGAGTTGTGTTACGGCATTAGTGACCAGGTTCCAGTCTCCCTTAAGAGAGCAGTAATGCATTTAAAGCACCTTTGATGTTGCAAATGTCCATAGGCGATGGTAACCGCTTTCCGTCGGATGGGCCGTCCGCCTGTCTGCTGAACTCATGCAATAAAAAATATATACCTACTTACAGATCAAGTGTTTATATAAAAAATATAGTGTCAACAGAATCGGTATAGCAATTTCCTCTCAACTATACCAATGTCATTATCCCGCCACGTTCGACTGTTCGGGTGATTGATGATGGCCGATTTCGCTCATTAAGTACCAGGGTTCAACTAATGGTCATATGTATTAAACGAAGCCATACTTAGGATTTTATCCGTGCAGGAACGGAGAAAGAATACAATTTCCTGCATTGGGGTGGCCTGTCGTAAGAGGCGACAAAACAACCCACAGCCAGGTGGTGGGGGATTTGCCCGCCTAGATGGCTACCACCCCTAAAGTATGTCGCCATAACAACCTTGAGTTGTGTTCCGGCATTAGTGACCAGGTTCCAGTCTCCCTTAAGAGAGCAGCAGCGCATTTGTAGCACCTTTGGTGTTGCAAATGTCCATAGGCGACGGTAGCCGCTTTCCGTCAAGTGGGCCGTCTGCCTGTCCGCTGAACACCTGCAATATAAAAAAAATAGGAGTCGACACGTTGCAATTGCGTTCAACTTTATTTGTACAAGTAATTCGTGCGTCAATTGCGCAAACTCCATTTTTTAACTCCGAATCACAAGTCAACGAATGAGGATGGTACTTACCAGACGCCTTCGTGCCTGGAGTCCAGCTAGGCCTAGCACTTGCTAATCACAGGTTTTTTTTGTGGTATTGATTACTTAATTCACTCACATGATTATCGTATAGTAATCGTACGATAATTATGTATACCACCATCGCCATTCCTAATCAGCAATATTCCTGCCACAGGTTGCCTGGAAGAGATCGCTTTTTAGCGATAAGATCGCCCTTTGTATACAATTAGAATAATACTAGTTCGTCAGTTTTCTGTAATGGTGTACAATAAAGAGTTATCTATCTATCTATCTATGATTCTACTTCTTTTTTCTAGTTTCTTTTTTTCAACAAAGAACACATGAACAAAGTGTATTCTCTTTAATAAAGACCATACGAAATGTGTTATAGGACACATTCTTAGTTTAAGTTATATCTAGTTATGTTAGGTCAGATTTAAATTACTCATTAGTCTTATTGCCTAGATTAGATTGTAATTTTAATGTTGTATCACTAAGATACAACATTTATGAAAAAAGAACATGTTTCTAAGGTTAATAACAAACTTCGTTTTGATTAGTAGTTATTCGTTTTGTTTCAGAGAAACGCACCGTGAAGGAAAACATCGTGGTGAAACCTGCACATCGAGATTGTCGATGTGTCAAACCTGCCAAGCCGCTTGGGCAAGCGTGGCGGGTATAATGTCCGTTCTCCTACAGTATTAGGCCCGAGCCCAGTAGTGGCACGTCTATGGGCTGTTATTATTATAAACCCCTTAAAACGAAATATTTACTTAGTACACGTTTAACAATTTTGATAGAATTGTTGAGATCCTGGAACCATTTTTTTTTTTTGAAAAATGTATGCTCTCGGCGTTTTTTAATAAGGCTAACTCTCGATTTCCCTGGGATCCACTCATCAGATCCTGACTTGGTGACCATGGAACCGCCTCGGGAGTATACATACTTACGAATAAAGAAAAAAAATCTACATAGATCCACAATTGACGAAGAAATCGCGTGACATGCATATAAAAAATTAAGCGCCTGTAGAAAATATAATATTTACAAGAATTTAGGCGCACAGCGTTCTTTAATAAGGGTTATGCTCAATAGCCCTGAGATGCGATCCTCTCATCAGATCCTGATGGGACAACTTCGGGAGTATACACTTACGAGTAAAGAGAATATTTGAAAATCGGTTTACTATATTGACGGAGATATCGCGTTACGAAGAAGTTGGCTAACAATTTTCGTGAGTTTCTCTAATTACTTGGAATCCACTCATCAGTTCCTGACATAATGACGATGGGACCAATTCGGGAGTACAACCTTTTGATTAAAAGAAAATTTTTGCAAATCGGTCCACAATTGACGGAGAAATCGATTAACGAACATACAGACGAATTGAGAACCTTCTCCTTTTTGAAGTTGGTTAAAAATTGCAAAATGTGTGATGTTACACTAGGGAAGAAAGAGTCGCACGAATGTAACCAGCTGTAGTGGACAAGGACGGGGGAGGGGCTAAAATCATAACATTTACGAATTTTATGATAATTTCATGATAATCCATCCATAAATTATATCCGAAAGGCTGAGGCTTATCTCGCCCAGAGAATTAGTATCTGTATTCAGCGAGGTAATGCTGCCAGCCCTGTAGGTACATTGCCCTACGACAGCGGTTTGGTCGTGCTGGACCGAACTTAGTTACAGTGATATATTTGTTAGGACTTTTTTTGTTTAAATTTATACGTATTAGTTTTATTTTAGACTAGCTGTGCCCGCCACGTCGTCCGCGTAGAATTTGTTTTCAAAACCCCCCGATTTTGAAACATTCTTCATTGGTGCTCCGCTCCTATTGGTCTTAGCGTGATGATATATATATATATATATAGCCTATAGCCTTCCTCGATAAATGGGCTATCTAAGATTGAAATAATTTTTCAAATCAGACCAGTAGTTCCTGAGATTAGCGAGTTCAATCAAACTCTTCGGCTTTATATATTAGTATAAGATAGGTTCTGTATTGCAATATTTTACATTTAAAAATATGTCCGGATTATTACAAAGCTTGCTTATTTCATTGTTAAAATACAAATTACGATAACATAATAAAGTATGCAGAACCCTTACAAAACTTTGATGTAATTTGTCACGTAACTCATCATAGCGACGTTTTTGTTCTCATGACGGATTAGCTTCGTCTTGTTATAAAGAGAGTGCTTTTGAAGATACATTATGTGTTTACAGAGACTCTCGTCTTAAATGAAATAAACATCACAATGCTTACTTACGTAATTATATTACTTACAAGAGAATTTTCACATATAAAAGTATGGTAACATTGTTACGTAACATTTAAAAGAACAGAAACTTTATTAGATATACACACACGTAATTTACAGTTCTTACAAACACAAAAGAACATAACAGGTCCAAGTCGTAAGGTAGAAAATTGTAATATCATAAAACGCGCAAAGTCTGTCGGTGTGAAATTCCCATTCTGAATGTACATGTCTCGTTCACAGTTGAAACTCAAATAACTCTGCCTCATCGGGCCGACCTTACATAGTCGCAAAACAGATATGGACCCCCAATATATAATTTGTATGCCGAACAGGCAAGAAACATATCGATTTTCAAAACAATGCCCTTTTTCATTTATTTTGGCATCAAAGAGATATTATATGTACATTTCAACATTTTTCTTAAATGTTTGCTCGTAGGCAAACTGGCAATTGGACCACCTGGTGGTACGTGGCTACCGTCGCCCATGGACATCTGCAACACTGGGGGAGCCGAGACGCGTTGCCTACCTCGTTGAGATTTTAAGTATCTGTTCACGCCCTAGGAGCGTCCGCAACGTGCCAACATAGATTAAGAGTTACATTAAATTCGTTCCTATAAAGTAACAGTGCCTAAAAATTGTTATTTATAAAAATAAATGCTAGAAGTGCTTAGAACAGTGGGAATGTACGTTACACAAATTCAAATTTCAAAAATTGAAAAAAAATTTTGATTGAAGGTTATTTATTACTGCTATATTTCATTAAGTTTAATTTTAAGTCTATTTAAAGATATGCTAAATATGTCTACGTTGATAAAGTTGAGATTATATGTATTGGTGCACCGAAAAAAGAAGCAATTGCGAATTCCTTTCTAGCCTCTATAAAGGTAGCCTTTATACCATCTATTACTCCATGTACCATGTTTTTGTACAATAAATTATTTCATTTAATTTGATTTGGTAAACGTGCATAGACTATCTATTAGAATTCTCAAATTTCTAAAAATTTAATCCAAAACAACATGTGCACAATGGGCGGTCTTATCGCTAAGAAGCGATCTCTTCCAGACAACCCGTGGCAGGAATAAAACGGATTATATTGGTCAAAGGTGGTGGTATACATAAATATTAGAGGATATGCAGTTACTTACATATATTTTATTCATTTATAAACATATAAGTATGTAAAATATTATATAAGTAAAATTATATTTAATAGACATATACAAATACACCTACTGATATTACATAGTTTACTAAGACACACACACTCACTCGTTCACTTGTACACACATCACACACATATACACTACACACATATACACATACATACATATACACAGCCATTCACACATCTATACATTTAAAATATTAACAGGAAAAAAAAATCCAAATGTATACACTTTAATATAATTTTCTTTTTATAATGTATAACAAACGAATTGTTTGCAAGTGGGCGCTAACAACTGCAACACAGTATTATACTACAGCAGTTGTTTGCGACACCAAATTGTTTCTGTACACTATGTTAATGGTTTCGAATAAATTCTTTAATAATAATTTCTTTAACATGCATAAATATATATATATATATATATATATATATATATATATATATATATATATATATATACATAAGTATACGTCAAAATATCAAACATCACTATGTTGCAGGTAGTGCTTTTTGTCATGTTCTTAAATATTGTTAGTGATTTAGCTTGTCTAACAGTAACAGGTAGCTCATTCCAGAGTCGAATAGAATAGAATAGAATTACAGATAATTTAAGCACCTGGTCGGTCGGTCACGGAATACAGATTCTCCGAATACGCTCGTCGTAGCAGTATTATGTATGCACGTGCCCTAACTTAGTTCCGCTTGACTTCCGATATCCTTTGCAGTGGTTAAGATTTGTTACCATGCTAATCACTCTTCCTAAATGTATAATATATGTAAACATAGCCTCATGTTGCAACCGTTACGTTAATATTTAAGACGTCAGCAGACGCCTTTGTAATTCCACTAGTTACACGATTGGATAAGGTGAGAAATTATTATTACATAGTAGCTTTGAAGGTACCTGTGACGAAAAATTGAGAGGAAGAACACTAAGATGGTATGGGCATGTAATGAGGAGGAATGAAAGTCACTTGACACAAAGAATGTTAAACTGCAAGATTAATGGGTTCAAATGTAAAGGTAGCCCATAAAAGAGATGGATCGATTGTGTAAAGTATCTCTTCTGTGTCTCTAAAGTATTTCTAGTGTGATGGAGGACGAATTTCAGAATAGAGGAGTATGGAACCCTAATAATTGAAAGATGAAAGAAATAGAGAGAAAAGACGCCTTATTAATCCAAACTAGATTCTGCCTGCAGCTTCGCTCGCGTTTATTTAAGTGTCAATCAATCCCCTAGGCCGGAGGATGGTGAAGAAGAGTATGCCTTTCTAGCAGACACACTGATAAGGTGGTTAAATGATTATTGATTGTATATAGAAGATTTATACATTGTATATTCATAAAATCCATAGCCCTGGTTGTCTGGATGAGATCGCTCTAAAGCGATAAATAAGGCTGCCCATTGCTCCTACTTTTACTATTTAATGTGACTACTGTAAATTGTATTTTATGTGTATGTGGTGAACAATAAAGTGTTTTCTATTCTATTCTATTCTATAGAAGATAATGCTGATTTATTCGAAGATATGTATATACAATTTACTATGGTCCGTCGCACTAGCCGTCGCGCGGGCGTGAGCCAACAGATGGTATCCCAAGAAAAGACATTGCCCTGCGTCATCAAAAAAAAAGATGCCATTCAATAAGTAACCTTACTAAACTTTGACGACTTGGAGGAAACTTCCCGCCGCGGTTTTCCCCCTGCGCTACGACATGGGGTCATTTAAGAAGGGCGTTATAAGATTTCTTCGAATCCGGCAACGCGTTGAGAACGCCCCTAGTTTGGCACACATTCATAGTCGGCGGTGACCACTTCCCATTAAGTGGTCCGTCTGCCTGTTTGCCAGCTTTTGGCAAAAAAAAAACTGTTTGCAGAACGACCGTCTAAAACTTGTTTTTCAATCCTTCAAGACCAGTGCGTTTTCCTGTAGTCTGTACCTACGTGCCACGTGTATGCAAAATTTCACGATCATCGATTGAGTAGGCTCACTTTCGTATTTAAAATATCAAGTATGGATTAGATGTGTCAGACAGCCTTCTGGATCATCCCGACCCCGTCAAAGCGTATCATTTGTTCAAAGTCTTTTCAAGTAACAATGCGATTTAAATTATCAACACGTGTAAGGCCGTGGTCTGCCACAATGCTGAAAGCAGCGTTCAGCGTCAGTCGACGTTGAACGCTGCTTCCAGCATCGGCTAGACGTTATGCCGATTATCACTCTGGAAATTTCTAAGCGATGAGTCAGGTTTTCCCGCGCATTTTTTTAAATATTATTGCATGCGTCCAGCACTCGCACCACCTGATGGAATGGGGTCACCATCGCCTATGGACATTTGCAACACCAAAGACGTTACAAATGCGCTGTTGCTCTCTAAAAAGGGAGACTGGATCCTGGCCACTAATGTCGGAACACAACTCAAGGTTTTCTATGGCGGCATACCACCCCTGGTCTAGAGTATCTAGCTAGACCAGGGGTGGTAGCCATCCAGACGGGCAAATACCATGCCAACTGGTAGTGGGTTGTTTTGTCGCCTCTTACGACAGGCCGCCCCAACGCAGGAAATTTTATTCTTTCTCCGTTTCTACACAGACATGTATATATATTGTTACATGCCGTCAATGATAAGCGCACAGCTGTCTGTTGTAAGCGCAGTTTATTGTCTTCCCGGATTAGGAATTCTTTTGTGTTTTTAGCGTCGAACTAATCCTTATTGGTATTGTTTTCGACTTTGTTGCCGTTCGCAAGGTGTGCAAATTACTATTTCTCGGAAACTCAGTGCGCGCGGCCAATTTATTTATACTGTACTCACTAGAGTATAAGACAATGCCCGAATGGGGGGTCGGTGATCAGTCAAGCGACAACTACGAAACGAGTAAGAAGTTTTCGAGTACTCTCGATTAGCGATATAGACGACGGACTTTACGCGTGTCGAATTGTATTGAATTGTGCAGTGTGAACTGGTTGCATCCAGTTTTATTTGTATTTGTTTTATACGTGTTTGTACAGTTCTAATAAATTCTATAGTAGTTCCAATGGCATTTTTAATTCGAGTCATGTAGCTCGTAACAATATTACAGTCAAACATCGAAGCTCTACCGCTCCTAGGTTTGACTAGTCAAACTTCAGGTCTGGCATAAAGTCTTAGTCAAAGTTCAAATAGATTACTTCTGTTTTTGACTAACGAATTTTTGTCTAACCTAGGAGAGACTAATATCTATAGTCATTAAACGTGTAACAAGTGCAGTACGAATCGACGTTTGACCTAGCCTGCCTTAGTCGCTTCTAGGATCGACTAGGCAAAGCCCGAAACAGATTATTTTACGTTCGACGGTTGACTAAAAAGTTAGGTAGTTCTAGGTTTGACTAAAAACACTTTAATCGAAGGCCGAAATTGGAATTTATTTCGGGTTTTGTTGAAAGGCCTTAGTCAAACCTAGGATAAACCAGTCATTTGTTTTAGTATCTCCTGATATGCCTGAGGTCGAATCTATAATAAACAATTTAAAATCTAGCTGTGCTACAGGATGGGACTATATTCCTGCTAAATTACTAAAGTTAGCCAAACATGTCATTGTCCCTCCTCTTACTAAGCTCATAGATATGTGTTATAATCAAGGAGTATTTCCTATCGCTTTTAAAAAATCACTTATAACGCCTGTTCACAAAAGTGGTAACCGTCAACAAGTTACAAATTATCGTCCCATATCTGTCCTCACAGCATTATCGAAAGTCTTGGAAAAGACGCTGAATAGTAGGCTAATTAAATTTTTGGAACGTAATGATATTTTATCCCAAAATCAATTTGGTTTTAGATCATCTAAAAGATCGGAAGATGCCGTCAGTCAACTTATTAATCATGTTGCTCTACAGATAGACTCTAAACGAAAATGTATTGGTGTTTTTCTTGACCTAGCCAAAGCTTTTGATACTGTTGCAGTACCAATACTATTAGATAAATTAAATAAACTCGGCATAAGAGGATATGCTCTTGATATCTTTAAAGATTTTTTAACAGAAAGGACTCAACGTGTTAAAATTGGACAGTTCATAAGTGATGAAGTTGAAGTCACTAATGGAGTGCCACAAGGCAGTATTCTTGGCCCAAGCCTGTTCTTGTTGTACTCGAATGACTTGTGTAACTTACCACTTGCTAATGGAAACATTTTTACCTACGCAGATGATAATGCGCTCATATTTCAAACAGATACCTGGGAAGAAGTTAAATATATAACTGAATGTGGACTGCAAAAAGTAAATAGGTGGCTACAGATTAATTATCTTACTCTTAACATTTCTAAAACTAAATTCATACAATTCACGGCATCGAAAATTAAACAATATGATTTTCAAATTAAAATACATATGTGCCAAACTCTATTTCTTGGACATTGTGATTGCCTCTCTATATCTAAAACAGACAACATTAAATACTTAGGAGTAGTCGTTGATGAAAATTTAAATTGGTATGCTCATATTGATAATCTAATAACACGTGTTAGAAAACTTATTTGGGTTTTCAAAAAATTAAGATATGTTGCAGAGTTTAATATTTTACGTATAGTCTATTTTGCATTGGTGCAGTCAGTTGTAGGGTACTGTATTGTTGTTTGGGGCAGCGCTTTTAAATCATATATGATCCAATTAGAAAGGGCTCAAAGATCATTACTAAAAACGTTAACTTTTAACCCCTATCGCTTCCCCACAAAATTATTATATGAGATAAGTAACGTGTTAACCGTTAGGCAATTATATATATACAATATAACCCTAAAGCAACATAAAATTACACCAAAACGTAACAATACTAGTGATAAGAAACGTGCTGTAACTAACATATTGCCAACTCCAATGTACCGTACTGGCCTGGCAAGACGGCAGCAATGCTATATGTCTGTGACACTATATAAAAAGGTAAATAAACAAATCAATGTACATGAACTCACAAGTCGGGAAGATAAAATTAAATTAAAAAATTGGCTACTTACCCTTGACTATGCGACCACCGAAGCACTGATTTAATATATATTTATTTTAATAGAAACTGTACATTACATACATAATTACACACACAAACACACACGAGCACACACATACACAACACACACTCATTCACACACATGCACAACACACACACGCACTCACAGAGAGACACACACACGAAGTGCGCGCGGGCTCGCGCTCAGGCACATCTACGCGCTTACCCACTACACATAAAAACACTGTTACCGATTTATATTTGTTGTGTGTTTAAAACTATATACTACTGTGAGAGGGCACGGATTCCCGAAACACAGGCTTACGCCTAGCTCGAGAGTCAGGGACTTCCATAAGTTATTGTATTAGATTTTTTGGCAATAAAGATTTATTATTATTATTCCGGGAAGAGACTGCATATCGACCTTTGACTATAACATATAGACGTTTGACAGATTAATTTACTTTACTTTAATTTAAACGCGACGTCTACATGTCGGAATGCTCATGAATGACTGCTTACGCGGCGCACGACGTATTGAACGCTAGGCATAGAGTATATAGGCCGCTTCAGGCGTCTGAGAGGGACTACTCAAGTGCTTTTTAATATTATGGATCCATAAAGATTTTAGATTTACATAATTCATTCGTTTAGAACAGCCATACTCAACCTTTCGGGCCGCATAGAGGTATTTGATCAAGTGCCACGGGCCGTATCTATATTTTATTTAGGTGTTTCTTACTACTAAAATTCATAACAGACGGACTGATGGTCCACATGATGAAAGGCGGATAAATCATCTAAGGATATTTGCAACACCAGAGGTGTTACCAATGCGAATCCACTCACAAAAGCCCGGGGGGCGCAGGTTGAGTATCCCGGGTTTAGAACAACACCATAAGAAATAATGTTAAACCAGTTCAAGACAACCGGGAATTGCATAATTACGGCGAGATGAAATATGACAGGAAAATATCATATTCCCACGGAGCTGATGTCATGTAATAAATCTCCATTATATTCCCTTTGTAGCCCTTTACTTTTGATATTTATTACCATTATTAAACAATCGATGGCGTTCATCGGGTAATTATGTTTGTTTAAAGTGATTTATCCGGCAGAAACAGAGATTCTCAAACTGTCGCCTAGGGCCCCCAACTATAGGGGATCGGTATTTCTAAAATCGTGGAGGTAGGTAATTTATGCAAAAGTATTAATTATGTAGTGATGAGTAAGAATTGATACAAATCGGCTGCCACGTTTTTTGTTATCCACGTTATAGAAATAAGTTTGCGCACTATATATAACAAAAGGTAATCAGTATTTAGACAGAATAATTAACAAGAAATAAAGCATAATAAGCAAACGGCGAAATGGCAAGAACACCGGAAAATAGGGTCTAAAAATTTGTCAGTTACTAGGTTTTAAAATGGGGCAGCCAGTTTGTATGTGTGTGCGCGTGGTGTGCAACCGCGCTGTGCGCCAATCATCGTCGCGTCGCTCGACGCTAAGACCAAAGTCTGGTAAGGCCGTAACGATAAAACCATATAAAATGCAAAGATTGCAAGACACTGTGCAAGACAGGGGAATGTGGCGCGCTCTCGTTTCGGAGGCCAAGACTCACAACCAACGGAGTAAGTTAGTGAGGATATAAAGATTATTTTAAGACTCAAAGGAAATAAAAGTATAGACAGAGCCTACGTAAACAAGAGCGTCAAATGAAGATTTAATTTTTCTATATTAATCTGATATTAAAATTAATAAAATTAGTTTAGTAATTATATCAATTTTTTTAAGTGAATCTTCTTTAGAATCGTTGTGATTTGAAACTCGATGGAACGAAAAAGCGACACTAAAAAGAGACAAGCATATAAATCTATAGGACTAAGCTTGCGAGAGAATGAGATAGAATACAATATATTTAATCATTTAAACACTATGCTCATACAGATAGAGTTGGAAAGGTGTTGAAGTTTTTAGTTAATAGTTCCAATTTCGCGGTTCAAAGCTTAAATATATTATAACGATATACTTCATATATGAAATGTGACGTCACGAAATTTAAAATCCCAAGCACTCCTTGTCACGCTTTGTTTCACTTCTACTGCGCGTGAACGTGTGAAATGCACACACAAACACGCACAGAATTTTTTAATGGCATTCTTTTTGGTTTATTATTATAAAAAATTTTTTTTTGGACATTTAATTCTAGATTTTTATTTTTTTTATTGTCTGAAGCAGGCAATCAGGCAGACGGCTCACCTGATGGAAAGTGGTTACCGTCACCTGTGGACGTTATAATTATTGTAATATTTGTATGCCTCGCTGGCCAAACATGATCCATACTTTACTTTTAAAGCATCATGCATACTCTGATATTTAAATACTCATGTTTAAGAAATAAATAATCCTTTGTCTTTGAAGTGAAGTGTTGTTATTAAACTTGTGTGCGTGTACTTATGTAGCATCCATGTGGTTTACATGTGTGGTTAATATTTATCCACTGGAAACTATTCCACAATTATCCGTACGTAGTACTGCGGCGCGAGCGGCATCCTTTAGCCGGCTTCACTTTGAGAATCCAAGACTACGTCTTTCTATTAATGGTCTGTTTTAAGAAGAGAAGACTAAAGATTTCATTTGATTATTACAATTGTGTCATTTACTACATAGATATACTGATTATATATCAAGTATGTCACTTCACAAGTACACAGAATTAGGGTCCATTAGGCCCCTTTCACACTGGTGGGCGTTAAAACAAGCGCCATCGTACCGGCGAATTTATCGTCATTTAAATTAGATAAGGCAAAATTTATTCCCTACGAGTGCGGTTTCAAATTTATATCGTGACAAAATAGATGTAAAGAGAGTAATTTAAATTAAATGATTATTTTGCCTTCGTATAAAAAAATAAGTACAAGTAAGTATATTTATATCTTTTTTTAAATTAAAATTACGTTTCAACGGTTTTCAACGTGGCAATTTATTTGATTTTTATTTCGACGTTTCGGCCACTTTTCAGTAGCCGTGATTTTAAAACCGTTTTAAAGGTAGTTTTAATTAACTAGTCGCGAAGACTTAATACGCGCGGGCGCATGTTGCCGACATGATTCTTTTCATATAGGCCGCGCCGGGTTGTGTAGGCGGGTCGCCGACATTGATCTACGCTTTATCGGCTCGTTGCGAGCGCGCCGCGAGCAACTCGCTTCGAGCTCGCGAGCCGCGTCCACGTGATGATTTTTGGGTACAATAATTGCAACGGTTACGGCTCGCAGGTGAGTACGCGGCTTAATGGTGTACAATAAAGAGTTACTTATCTATCTTGAATATTAAATACGACGTGTGCACCGTGAAAGCAGTCTAATGAATAAGGCTCTGCTCCGGACACATTTTCACGTGTCCGGCACACGTTTGATAATACCCCCAACTCGCCACTGTTTACCTAACCTAAGCCCGTGTACACACGTACGTGGTAGAGCCATGCTGAGTCATTACCTCAATTACAGCTCTTAGGGTCGGTTCGATCGGTGTGATACCACCCTCTCACAGCATATCGGCGTGAAACGGTTAGCTATGAGCTAATCGTGTTTCGTATGCTGGCGTGAGATTTTCGATGGCCCACATCCCCGTGCCCCTCCAATTGTGTATCTAAACCATCCAGGGACCCACTAACACGTAGACATTTTTTCTTGGAAACCGATTTCAGTGCTACCTACCGGTTCCAATTGTGAGTCTAAACCATCCCGAGGCTGAAGAATGTACACAGCTGCGCAGCTTTTACTAATTTTGGCAACTTAAAAGGTACTTTTTATTACTTAATTGTTGTCGTTATTGAGAGTGGGTGTAATTAATTCTATATAGAGTGTATCATTGTATGGAAGAAAAGCTTTTTGTTTGGCCAGGAGAAATCCGTTTGGGAACTAAGCCGCGACAGGCACCGAAGCCTGAGGAGATAATTCGCGACCCATGTGTGGGATTCGCCAGATCGGGGGTGGCACTAGCATGCCCAGTCAGAACTGGTGCCATGCTATTGTTACTCCCCAGTTAGGGATACCCACTAAAACCCTTGGGTGTTCCATCTTGCGCCTTATGCCAGGGCTACGGGTAAATGGGCTTCCCGGCTCCACGTGCTCTGGCAGGCGTGGGCCTCACGCATAGGACTCTTCCATTGCCGAGGGACTTATTTTGTCCCCCGGCATCGTCTAGGTCTATTCCGGGCGTGGGGCGGTTTGTAACGCGATGGAAGACAAGCTAAACCAACCAAAGCCAAGTGATTTCGACGCTTAAGGGAGTGTGTCGTCAAATCGAGGGACGTTACATGGAGTTTACACTGTATTTCCAACTCTATCTGTAATGAGTATAGTAGTGTTAAAATTAATATTTTCTGAAATTTTCGCGATTTGTATACATAATAAATCTACGTTTTAAAACGCGCTTAAAACCGTTAAAACGTAGTTTTACTTATTTAGCGTTAAAATTATTGAAAAATATTTTAAGTGGAAATGAAACTAATTACAAAACTGCTGCTTTAATTTAATAATTTCTTGATGTAAAATTGCAAATTGTGTGATGTCACAATAGGCAGGGAGGAGTCTCACGGATGTGACCAGCGTGACAAGGACGGGGGAGAGGTCAAAAATCATGAAATTCGTGTGACGTAATTCGTGGATGGCCCCTTATTCGTAGTTAATACAAACAATGAAAAAGCACATAACAACACCATCAATACCGTTATTTGCAAAGTGAAAATACCTGAAACCGTTCGATAAGGTTTGACGTGCAAACACATATAAATCAATGTGCTAAGTCGAGAAGACGATTCCAGCCTGATTTATTGCCTCAAATTCCACGCCCAATTCGCCACGATAAGCATTACTCTTGTGTGTTTTTCATTATTTTCATGACGTACAGAGTTTATTCATTACACTACACAATAATGAAAGTAAATAGAACAAAAAGTGTGTGCAGTTAACACGCAGTAGATGTGAAACTTCTGAGAATACTCACAGACAATTCTTCTCTAACTTTCATTAATATAAACTAGTGGTCGCCCGTGGTCGAAATTCGACCATAATAATTTGTTGTCAAAGACTATACTTTCATAATCACATATTTCGCCAAGGCAACGATAAACAAAAGAGTATATAACCGTGTGTGTGTTAAATATATAGTAGTGTGCGTAATGTTTTTTTATTGATTTAATGTATTTTTTAATGCATAATTTAAAAAAATATTAACATTCTTTGCTTCTTCTCTGTATAAGCTAGAAGTGTGCGAAATTTTATATTCCTCAGTCCGCGCAATTTTTGTAAAAAGGGGTACTAAGTTTTTGCTTCACGTATTAATATATAGATATATTTCCTTTAGCCTACATCCGTCAACATATAATATTATAATTCAAAATAAACTTCTTAAGTATCACTTTCAACTTTTCCCTGTTTTAGTCTAAAAAATAATATTATCAGTTTTATTTCGGTTCAAATTGGACCTATGTTCAATCATCGGTCTTATCGACCCTCTAACCTGTGCTGCACAATGTAAAACTCGTATCTCATTCTCTCGCAGGCTTAGTCCTATAGATTTATTTGTTTATCTCCTTTTAGTGTCGCTTTTCGTTTCATCGAGTTTCAAATTACAACGATTCTAAACAAGTTTCACTTCAATAAATACGTGTGTGCTTAGCGCGCGTGTACACGACGGGTCGTCATAATTGAGTGTCATCATAGTTAGCATCCTCTCGATTTCATGAAAGTTGCAAACTTGAAAAAGAGCTAACTGGCAAACGGGTCCACTTGATGGCAAGTGGCTACCGTTGCCCATGGACAACTGCATAACCAAGGGAGCCGATGCGTTGCCTACCTCGTTGAGACTTTAAATATCTATTTACACCCTTTTTAAGAGCCACCCAATATTGTGGGCTTATTGGGGGTCGGCATTTCCATTCGACTCCATTTTGACATACGTCTTCTGTCACAGCACCAATTATCATATCATCCTTTACACAATATATCCATCTCTATTTTTGTCTACCTTTACATTTGTATCCATCGATCTTGCAGTTTAACAATCCTTTTTGTCACGTGACTTTCACCCCTCCTCATTACATGCCCGTACCACCATAGTCTTCTTCCTCTCAATTTTTCAGTCACGCATGCAAACGTTCCTAGATTTCCTTATGCACATATCCTCTGCAGAACACTAAACCCTTTCCAAGTATGTATTTTATTTTTGACAGCCCGATGACGGATCAATTAGTAATGTCTTAATGCGTTACCGACTCGATTTTTTATAAAAACAGATTTCATTTATAAATAAGTTTTAATCAATTATTTTTACGTATACTGTCGATGTTTTGTAGACTCACAGAACATAACTATTTACGTCACCTACAACACTAAAGTACGACAATTATGTCATTTGTTTCACGTGGGCTTTACTATCAAGAAATATGTAACTTGGTAGACGTGCAAACGTCAAAAGTAAAATAAACGCTTTGAAACAGTATAAAGTCTACTTCAAATGGGACGGTATGGCTGACACGGCCATGAAACGTGACTTGTGTAGCGTTATCTTAAACTTTCCCACGAAATAAGTACTAATTTTAATTATATAACAATATATGTCATATTTAATTGTGTCCTTTGTCTATTCAAATGTTAGGCTGTATAGACTTGGTGCCTTTGCCTGCCACTGTAGCGAATTGTAATAATACATGTAATTTGAAAATGTGAATCATCGTTCATTCCTAAAATAAAACTACTTCTTCTTCCATTGTGCGATATTTATTAAAAATAAACTGAAACTTACAAATCAAATATGGCTTGGTAATTAATCAATATATTTAATCATGTTATTATTTAATAATAATCTTATGGGTAGAATCACGTTGTTTATTTCTATATTTACATAATTTGTCCCATGCCATGCTATTTGAAATAGACTGTAATACGAGAAAATAACACTTGAATTTTGAAACTGCAAAATCATGCTACCTCATAGAAAACTCGGTCAAAATGATTATTAAAATTATTATGTTTTGAGTACATCGGCCGCGGAGAGGTGAAGGTCGCGGTGTTAGATTAGCCTTACATCATTACGTCGGACAGTGGTTGTCAAATATTTAAAGAGGAAAGAAAGAAACAAAGAATTTATTTGATTGGACAGCGGCAACACAAAGAGGTAAACAAATAGAATTCACACAATTTTATAGGTAAACTATAGTTCGTTCGCTTTAAGAATGCAGTGAGTCATCATTGTTCGCCGGCCTCGCCCCGCCCCCTAACCAATCAAATCCTTTCAAATTACAAGGTCAAGTTCACAGTGACCAGTTAAAGGCATAGCTTCGAACGCGACGGTTGTGTCCTGTAATTGAGTTAACTGATTTATGTTTAAAAAAATGAATACCTCATCAATTCACAAACATAAAAGTGGTTCGGTAATTCAAAATGGAGAGAGAAAAGTAATTTACAATGTTTTTAAGTATTTTAAACAGTCTGATTTAAATGTGACTGTGGACAGCGTAGTACAAAAAACGGCAAATGGACGCGGTGTGTCCGAGAGAAGAGTTTATAGTATTCTTAGTGAAAAAAAAGGAAAATAATACATTGAAATCGCCAGTGAAAAAAGGGCCAGGAATTCTATGATTGATAAATTCGATGAATTAGGCATGTGCTATGTAAGGAGAAAAGTACACTCAATATATTTAAATAATGACTACCCGACATTAAATAAAATTATGACAATTTGTGAAGCTGATGAAGATATTCCAACGTTTGAACATACCACATTTCACAAAATAAAGCTGGGATTTGACTTTAATAAACAGAATAATAGAACATTATTAATGAAAAGAGAAAACGTTGTTTTGTGGCGGCATAAATATCTCAGGCAAATATATAAACACAGAAAAGCAAATAAAACCATATACTTTCTTGACGAAAGGTGGGTAAACGCAGGACATGTGAAATCAAAGGCGTGGTTGGATACAACTATAAAAAACAAGAGACATGCTTTTCAAGACGGCTTATCTACCGGGCCAAGAGTTCCTACTGGAAAGGAAGAAAGGTTAATTGTTTTACACATTGGTAGCGACAAAGGATTTGTGGAAGGAGGTCTACGAGTTTTTGAGTCAAAATCAACCATAGATTATCATGAGGAGATGGATGGTGACAGGTTCCTTGAGTGGTTCAAAAACATAATGCCTAAGTTAGAACCAGGGAGCATTGTTGTCATGGACAACGCTCCCCCCTATCATTCTGTCAAACTCGAGAAAATACCGACGTCCGCTTGGAACAAACAGCAAATAATAGACTGGCTAAAAAGCAAAGGGACATTCATAGACATGACTTATTTAAAAAAAGAATTATTAAAGATAGTCGCCGAAATCGCTCCACAATATGATAAATATTTAATCGGTGAAATGGCTAGGAGTAACGGCATTGAAATTCTCCGTTTACCTCCGTACCACTGCAAACTAAACCCCATTGAGTTGGTGTGGGCTCAAATAAAAAATTATATTGCTGCCAACAATACAACTTTTAAGATGACTGACGTGAAAAACATATTTTATGACGCAATTCGGTTAGTAGACGCTGATCGATGGAAGAAATGCTGCGACCACGTCTTACAAGAAGAAAATACCATGTGGAATTTAGGTGACGTCATGGAACTCGCTGCAGAAAATTCTTTTACTATAAACACTAACGAGGATACTAGTGATAGTGATTAAAATATTAATGACTTAATTTTGATTTTTAACACCACTGTGAATACACCTTTACCCTCCAGTTGCACTGATGACTCACTGCATTCTTAACGCGAACGAACTATAGCGGCGAGCGCCTTCGCGAAGCGATGAAGTACATGTCTTACAATTCTTAGATATTAATAAGCCTTCAATTTAACAAAGATGGATGTGAGTAATAAAATGTACATAACAAAGGTCATTCCGGTCCAAAGGTCGGTGTAGACTCCACTATTGTTGTTGCCTAATAAATTAAATAGAAGTGCCAGTAATTGTTTAAAAAAAAAAAAATATTTTACGTTTATACGTTTTAATCTTGCTAAACATGTAAGAAATTTATGGAGATATGTTGCAGTACAAACTTTTAGTTCGTCTCGTCATTATTATAACAATAATAATATTCTTTTGTCCTCTTATTATGTATTTGTCTTACTGAGTATGCACTTTTTGCTACAACTCAATTAATTCATCAAAAAATAATTTTGTAACATACTTCTGTATAAAACTTATAAAAAAAGAACTTGAGATATAAATAGAATAAGAAATATAATGATAAATAATTTTTAGGTAGACGGGGAGTTTCTTGCCGCTTTTTCTCCTTAACAGGAATTACACGTTGTGAAGCGGTGTACATAGAAAATAGGAAGTAAAATTAAATTTTCACTTATATGTATGACCTTCAAAAAGTGTTCTCCTGTGGAACTTATTTTGAATAAATACTTTTGAATTTGAATTAGTCCATTGAAGACTGGATGTAAAGTACAATATACTGGGTGAATTTCTCAAGTGGACCGCCAGGGCCAAATCCTAAACTACACGAAATAGTGAAAAGCACTCAAGGATCAATTTCTGTGACATTCATTCACAAAAATTTATCTTTATAAGCTACACTAGCATATTAAAAGTCTCAACGAGGTAGGCAACGCATCAGCTCCCTTAGCGTTGCACATGTCCACAGGCGACGGTAACGGCTTGACATCAAATGGATCTGTTTGCCAGTTAGCCTACAAGTAAACTCTAAAAGAGTAAATTGATCGATATACGTACTGTTACGAGTTTGCGGGACTCGAATTAAAATGCCGTTAGAATTATTACAGAGTTTATTACAACTATACAAACACGTATAACACAGGTACAAATATAACCGAACGCAACAAATCCAAACGTAATGCAGAAGGTCGTAATTCAATAAAACGCGCAAATGTCCGTCAATATTAGATTCCTAATAAGGTACACACATCACGCCTAGATCGTAGTAGTCGCTCAACTGATCCTCTCTCTCAATCAGGCCATCGTTTTATACTTCAGAAATGCAAATGTGCCGGCCCGGCAACGTCGGCTTAATTTCCTAGAATTAGCTTGTACTTATAATCCGCAACACGTGGCTAATGATACTCCCGAGCGGCCGTAAACGAGTACAATAGGACAATAGGCTGTTCTCCACAATAACTAGAAACGTATGCCAATAAATGCGTGAACAAAAGAAGACGATCATAAAAGGATTACAATTAGTTCAAATGCCGACAGGTCATAAAATGTGCTTTTACAGATCTGTATGTGGAATTTGTCTTTGTCGGAGCCTAAGATGTAACCTAACCTTTAGATCTAACCTTTAGAATGATCAATATATACAAATAAACATATTATCATGCCTGTTTCCGATGCGAGTAGGCAGAGACAATGGGCCTCCACTTGCGACGATCCTGACAAACAACATTCGCTTCATCTACTTTTATTAATCTCTTCATACATGCACGTTTATTTGAGATGCTATCTTTAACACTTCTGCTATTTGATCATGGTGCATACGTCGTGGTCTACTGGCACCAAATCTACAATTCACAGTGCTATTATACACTCGTATTGTGATCCTACTTTTAATCATTGTTAATTATACGTATATTAATTAATTAAAACTCGATTTTTTGATAATTAATTAGACTCATAATATGCTCCACTTCTATAAACTTTGAAATTGCATCCCGCAAAATTAAATATCATGATACGCTTTTTCTAACTAGCATAGGTATAAATGTAATAAATATAATTTTCAAAGTCGTGAAGAATGAGCAAACCAATAACGAAACAAATTCTTTGTCCTATTTTATATATCAATGATAATAAATTCAAAATATATCATAATTCAAAACAATCAAACTAAACATTGCACAACATAAAATATGTCGTCAATTAAAAGATTGAGAACCACCAGTACAAACAGGAAAAGCCAACATCAAAACCGCACGTATATTGACACAAAAACGTGTTTACGAAATCGCCTCCAGTACTGTGGACGACGTCGAGGCGTTAACACTGATGGACTTCAGCAATAAAGTCGTGCTCGTAACAGGCGCTAGCTCGGGTATAGGCGCAGCAACAGCTAAACTCTTCGCTTCGCACGGTGCAACTCTCTCTCTGGTAGGAAGAAACGAAGCGAGATTGCTACAAGTCGCGAAAATTTGTGAAGATTTCAAGCAAATCAAGCCGCTATGTCTGCTCTTAGATCTAACAATAGACGCGAATTGCGAAGAAGTAGTGAGAAAGACTGTGGAACAGCACAAGAAGATAAACGTGCTGATAAACTGTGCAGGTAAAGTGTCTGTAACATCACTTTTTGATAACAACATGGAGATATTCGACGAGTTGATGACGTTGAACCTGAGACTGCCGTATAAAATGGTGCAGCTGTGTTTGCCGCACTTGAAGAAGACTAAAGGTAAACAAAGGTACATTACTAACTGACATTTGTGGTATTATGAATTGTGTCTTTGAATATTGTGCCTCGGAACTTAACTTCAATCGTGGCGTATGAATTATGAAAATAAGTGGAATATATGTATCACGAGAAAAATATGTATATTTTATACACATACTAGGTTTTTCTTGAGCAAATTTCGATCTTACTTACCGCGAAAAAGGTATATAAACTGATATATTATAATCATCTAAATAAAGTAACTGTCACACTAATAAATATATATATAGTTTATTAGTAGAAACATTGAAGAATATACGAATGTTCAGTGAATATCGTAACGCTAAAAAACACTACCTACTTACTGCTGACCTCATGAGCTAATATTGATCATATTCACTAATTATATGTAAGTAAAAGCATTAATTATAGATATAAACGATAGGATACTAGAATCCATAAAGTGATGATAATGGAATAATGATCACAGTACTGCTCTTACCAAACTTTTACCTATCTTGAAGTTGTCTGAAATGAAATCGCGAAAGGCAATAAAACCACTTATCACATTGTTAAAAATAATTTCTACTAAACTGTATCTTTTATACAGCAAAATACGTTCATTCGTTTAAGAAAAATATAATAGTAATTTATATTTGCAAAAAATATCATTTACAGTATCTAGATTATTTCCTATTAGCTCCAACTAGGCGAGGCCTGTATTTTGAAAACCAATGTTAATACTTATAACATGAAATACATAACATCTGCCAAATACCTAACTAAAGGGAATGTTAAGAATCAAAGTGTACTGTAAGTACAATTTAGACTGAATTTATAAATAAAAATTAATACTGCGTATATTTTTCTTAAAGGAAATGAAAATAGAGACAAAAAGTTTTACAATTGCTACTTTATAATCATTGGTATTAAGTTTGCAGTATAAAAATACTAATAAAGAAAAAGAATGTTGCCAGTTAATGTTGAATAATTCCACAGGGGGTTGCTTCTATTACTGCAAAAACAGCACCTAATCTATCGACGTACCAAAAATACAGCGAACACTCTGGTTTCAGGAAACGTCGTCAACGTATTCGGGGCACCGTTGAGAGTCAGACCTGGATTCCTGCCATTCGCAATGATACGAGACGCTCTCGAAAGGTTTACTAAAGCAGGTGCCCTAGAACTAGTAACAGAGGGCGTTAGGATGAACGCCGTGAGACCCGGAATCACCAGAACCAATGTACTAGCGAATTTCAACGTAGACGACGATTGTGTGGATATGGTATACTCCAAAATTGCGTCTGCAATGCCTAATAATGTTATTATAGAGCCTGATGAGATAGCAAAGACTATATTGTATGCAGCGAGTGATACTAGTCCGAATTTGAATGGTGCTAATTTAATAGTAGATGGTGCGGCATCGTCTTATTAAAATATTATTTATTGTCTAAACACAAACATTTTATTAGGAAATTCTGTTACAAATTAAGCGTAACATATTCGGGATTTTATAATAAATGATATATAATTTCAATTGCTACCAATAAAACTACAGTTTTCTTTAAGTAAAAACTGCTATTTGCACAATGTCGTCGCCTAATCACTAGTAGTCACAAATTGCTGTTATTAGGAGTTTTTCTGTCAATCTATCTGAAATTCTGTCATGAATAAGACCCGAAACGTCTAAATATATTAAAATTAATAAATTCATGATGTTGACGAGAAATGTCGCAAGAAAATCTCTATAACAATCCTGTAAATCGGCCTTGGACAAGCGTGGCTATCATACTAGTCACTGAAATAGAGAGGTCAGCAATCAGACTTTAAAGAGCTAAAGATTGCACAAATATAATAAACTATAAAATAAAATAAAATAATATCGGGAGATTATCACTAAAGAAGTATCTTCAAAAAAAAAGGTAAAATATGTAATCTTCTTTTAAACACACGTTACTAGTGCAGTCTTAATAGTTGGTGTTAATAAAAAATTTACACGTAAAGAAAAATATTCGGAAAAGCACAAAAAAGAGATTGAGAGAAAAGAAACAAGAACGTTTGTATTGTAGGGCGTTGATGAAAAACTACAGAGTTGCTTTTATTCACGTGTAAATTTCACATCTTTTAATGTTGGGCAACATTTAGGGTGCTGTAACCAGCTTGCCAAAACTTGAACATTTACTAGGTTTGTTTTTGGGTAGTTTACACTTTCCTGGCAAACTTTATCTATATAAACCTAATAATTTCTGAGGAAAATGACTGTAATATACGAAAATAGACAGACAAATTATTTCAGAATATTAATAAATATTATAGGCATAATACATGTTGCGTCACCTTTCATCCACCAATTTATTGCTGTGTAATTGAGCATAGTTCTTTAACTGCCATGTATTAACGTGATGCTATGTAAATAAATACAGATAGATGATACCGCTGTTAGAGTTGCCGATAAGATTGGGCATTTGTCTAAATCATCAAAAATGTCCAAACTCATAAAAGTGTAAATATAATATTTAATGTTGATTAGAATACTGGTGTGTACATCACGTAAACGATAAGGTTTCTGTATTTAATTTCTTTAGTCTAAGTTAAATTAGGAACAATGATGAAAATAATATACTGCAAGAGTACAACAACTCGTCGTCTCATATTGTATTCCCCTCTCGGGCGATTGAGCCATGGGCTCTCGCCAGTGGGACGTCACCCTATCCAACAGGGTAACCATCATCGACGCACCACTCAACTTATTTCAACCTCCACAATACATATTAAGCTAAAGAATTATTTAAATACTTGAGCATGAACGTCACAAACCAAACTGTTGCAAAATGATTACCAAATCCTAAATAACCAAAAATTATCACAAAAACGACTTATCATACTGAAAACATAGATATAACTGGACATGTAAGAACTTATTTACGAACACACGTCTAGAATACTAAGGCCAAACGATAAGCGATGACTTGCATCCAACAAATAAACAAACATTTTCACAAAGTAACAGATAACGGTTTAAGTAATCAGTCTGATACTGTATTCGATATAGAATCGACGTATAAAAAAGTCGGTAGTGGATTATCTTATTTTAGTAGATAATAGTGTACATACTGATGTTTTTAATAATGGCAATAATGACTTAATTGATATTAATAAAAATTACGAAACTAATTAAATTCTCTAATGATTATACTGATACGATTATCGTTTACGATGAAAAGAAAAACAATTTTGTGAAACTAATTTCAACTAATATTAAGTACTAACCACAGACAGATAATATAAAATACTCAAAAGATAAAGAAGAATAAACGGTTGATATAATGTGCACACCAAATCAAACTGACCTACATAAAATAGACTTCACAGATAAAGTCGTCATCGTAACGGGCGCCAGTTCAGGAATTGGCGCTGAAGCAGCGGTAGCTTTCGCTTCATACGGTGCGACACTAACATTAGTAGGAAGAGATGAAACAAAAAAGTTGCACACAGCTCAACGATGGTTGCGAAAAACAAACTAGTACCCCTATGGCTGTTATTAGATCTAAGTCTACCCGGTAGTTGTAAAACTGTTATATCAAAGACTATAGAGATGTATGGTAAAATAGACGTGGTGGTCAACTACGCAGGAAAAATTGTTCCATCATCTCTGTACGACAGTTCCATGGAAGCGTTTGATGAAGTCATGAATATAAATTTCAGGGTACTGTATTATCTATCTCAGCTAGCTTTGCCTTATTTAGTCAAAACAAAGGGAAATATCATGAATGAATGAATGAATCGTTATTTGTAAAAATACAGGTAATAGTTATACATAGGATGGTAACAAAGTCAAATGTTCTCACTCTATTTGACCTACACATGCTCATACAAATATTTGAGTGCACGTCAATCTAAAAACAAAAAATCACAACCATTCTAATATTATAAACTTACACCAATTAATTCGTTATATTGAAAAACATAAATAAAACAATGCCAAGAAAACAAAATAAATTAAATGTCAAAAGCCAAAAAAAATATAAATAAAATGTAAAATAGTGTTAAAATAGCATCTCTTTGTCGTATTTAAGGAAATCATTAATCAAGTATATCATTTTTTCCAGTAACCATATTTTAGCTTTTTTTTGACATTGTCTCAACGGCAGTTCTTTGATAGATGGAGGTAATTTGTTAAATATATTCGTATGCACATCGCGTAACAGTTTTACATAAATAGGGTTGTCCTTGGGACAAAATCAAATACCAATCTATCCCTATTTTTTGTACAACGTGGATAACGAGTATATCTTTAGCTTTTTTAAATAAAACAGCGTTTTTTTTACAAACATACATATCTCGAAAATATACAAACAAGGCAACGGCAAGACATTAAGAGTTTTAAAATATTGTTTACATGACTCATACGGTGGAATGCCTACTATTGCTAGAATATTTAAAAAAAAATAATTTAAATCTATGCAATTACCCCCAACTGGCAAGGAGAGGTTCCGAAACCCAACCAGTTGGACCGGAACCTTTCATGCCTTTGCCGCACAGTTGGTATAGAAATTACATAAATCTAAGGACAAGGGCTCTACATCAACAACTTTAGGACAACCTAGAGGATTGCAGGCAAGCCAAGCTGGCAATGCCTCGAGTTAGCCTGCGCTTCTCCAGGAATATTCTAAAGCTCAGTCGGTCATGGCTGAGACAAGTTATTAGTGCAGCCACTGGACATGGCAATTTTAACAGACATCTTTTCAATATAGGTGCCACTGACAGCCCCCTGTGCAGAGCATGCCTGGAGGCAGAAGAAACAGCCGCCCACGTCCTGCTTGAATGCAGAGAGGTGGCCCAATACAGGACGAAGTATCTGGACGCCCCAGGTAGCCTCCGAGAGGTCTTCAGCAACGTCAAGAAACTGGTGGACTTCCTGGAGGAGCTGGGCTGGATGGAATTAACCCTCATCCACCCTCACACGCAAAATAGGCGCTTTGTCGTCAAGTTGCGGAAACCACCCGCTCGCAGCAGAAGAAGAAGAAGAAGAAGAAGATGCAATTACCCCATAATAAAAGACCATACCGCAGCACAGAGCACTAGGTTTATAAAAAAATTATTGAATTCATTTGCTATAGTACCACAATGCCCTATTATAGTACTACCTACTTTAATTTCGATTATTGTTCCTTCATCTTCATCATAAACATAGGACCTTACATGTCGAAGAGGTTCAAGTCTGGTTTCCTGCCGTATATAATCTCCGAAGCAGCGTTAGAAACTATGACAAAGCACGCAGCGCCTGAATTGGTATCAGAAGGCGTTAGAATTAATACTATAAATCCTGGTACGATTAGGTCTAATATATTGACAAATTTCAATCGTAAAAATCATATCCAACAGTTGACATATGAAGATTTTAGCTTTGGATATGCCTAATGGTCAGATCCTAGAACCAAGAGAGTTAGCTTTGCTAATATGTCTGACTGCCAGCGACGCATTTCCTAGTTTAAATGGCTCCGAATTGTTGTTAGATGGAGGGGCTTGTATGGCTTAGCTTCTTTTAATATTTAATTTAATCTACATATATACAGGTGAATTTTTCAAGTGGGCCTTCAGAGCCAAATCCTAAACGATGCTAAACAGCGAAATACACTTAAAGGAGCCTCGAGGCCGATTTTGTCGAAAACCAAAGTGGTACAATTAGATTTTTGAAAAATCAATTACCCTTGTCAGGAATCGAATCGGCTGATTTGTTAAAAATAAACACCCTGTATTATTATACCAAATCATAGTGTAGCTTATAAGGATCAATTTCTGTGAAGGAATGTTAAACGACAAACCAAGGGAAAGGGTAGTTTTTGAATAAAATATTCTATTTTCCATACATACAAATACATTTCTTTGACTGAAAGGTATAATCAAAATTTTTAAAAATTGTGTGTGTGTAGTTCATACGCCGTAGAAGTGCTTCTTTAAATTTTATTAATATAAATATATTTACTTTAGCCTAAATCCTTCAACATATTATAATTCAAATTAAACTTCTTAAGTACCACTATCAATTTTTCACTGTTTTAGTCGAAAACATATTGTTACAAGTTAGCGGGACTCCAATTAAAATGCCGTTAGAATTATTATAGAGTTTATTAGAACTATACAAACACGTATAACACAGGTACAAATATAACCGAACACAACACATCTAAACATAATGCAGAAGGTCGTAATTCAATAAAGTCCGTCACTATTAGATTCCCGAATGTACACACATCACGCCCGTATTGTAGTTGTAGCTCAACTGACTCCTCTCTCAATCAGGACGTCGTTTTATATTTCAAAAATGCAATGTGCCCGCCCGGCAATGTCGACACAATTTCCTAGAATTAGCTTTTAATCGTAATCCGCAATACCGGGCTAATGATGCAGCCTGCAAGCGGCCGTAAAAGAGTACAATAGAACAATAGGCTGTTCTCTCCAATAACTAGATGCGTACGCCAATAAATGAACAAAAGATGACGATCATAAAAGGATTACAATTAGTTCAAATGCCGACAGGCAATAAAATGTGCTTTTACAGATTAGGGGAGTGGAATGTGTATGTTTGTCGGAGCTTAAGTTGTAACAATATTGTTATCAGTTTTATTTCGGTCCAAGTCGGACCTATGTTTAGTCATCGGTCGTATTGACTTTCTAATCTGTGCTGCACAATGTAAAACTCGTATCTCATTCGCTCGCAGGCTTAGTCCTACAGATTTATGTGTTTATCTCTTTTTAGTGTAGCTTTTTCGTTTTATCGAGTTTAAAATGTAACCGATTCTTTCCAAATTTCACTGCAAAAACCTGTAACTGCTCGCCGTGGCACGTTTGTGTCAAGCCTCATTACGTATTCAACTGAGCGATTTGTCATTCTTCAGTATTCTTCGTTCAAGTTCTATACAAACCGTTTAAAATTAATCAACTAAGCGTATATAGTACACGCGCTTGAAATCATCATCATACATTCAACGGCATACAATAAACTCAGCAATAAACGTACAGTAAATCGTTGAGACTGAACCATAATGAAAACAAAGTTGCAAACTTTATAGTTTGTTAGAGCAGTCAACTTAGCGACGTACGCAGTATAAACTAAATAATATGATAAATTCAATTTAATTCAATTGATACTTGCTGATTAAAACGCTATGTACGAAAGCAACTCTTCTATAATATATCTATATATTAATAAGTGAAGCAAAAACTCAGATTCGGCACGTTTTAGGGATCAACAGGGAGAAAGTAAAGTGGCGTTAATTTCCAACAGTAATTACGCTTTTAACCTCTTTTATGGCTTAAATAGGAGAGGCGATCCGAACGGTATTCTTGTTAACTGGCACAAATCGTCACGTGTGGATAAAACGTTATGCCCCCCTCCATGAGACTTTCCGCAAGGAACCTTTATACAATTTCGAACTTTAATACAAACAAATAAGATTTATTTATTAATACGTCAAGCAAAAAAACAGCAAAAACTTTGTACGCCTTTTTACGAAAATTGCGCGGACGGAGGAGTATGAAATTTCGCACACTTATAGTTTATACAGAGAAGGAGTACAGAATGCTAATATTTTTTGAAAATTATTAATAAAAAATACATCAAGGGCCAAGCGGCCCTTGATGTATTTTTTATCGCATAGGCATAACGATCGCCTTTAAATAAAATTAGTTAATCGTATTATACTGCCTAAATACGTTTTACACAAAACGTATTGACAGTTCTTTAAACACATTTAATGGCATTTTGCGTTCAGCAAGACGCTAATTGTATTTAAGGGTGTTAAATGCGTTTTGTGTTTTTCTTAGATAAATTTAAGCAACGTTATGCAAGCGGCCCAAAATCAATAAAAAAAACATTACACACACTACCATGTATTTGACATACACACGCATATATACTCTTTTGTTTATTGTTAAAGTCAAATTAACAGTGTAGCCTTAGCGAAACCTGTGATTACAGAAGTATAGTCTTTGACAACAGAAGCTTAATAATGTTCAAATTTATAATTTAAATTAATTATGGTCGAATTTCGACCACTAGGCGACCATTAGTATTATATTAATAGTCCTGATAATTGATTTTAAGACACGGATCTGGTCTGGTCACCTAAAAGACAGGCTCGGCATAGTTCTGGTGTTATTTAACCCCATAAACTTTACAATGAATAATGTATACTTTGTGTATGTGTGTGTAATTAAGTAATATGTATATTTGGTGTCAATAAAATTATTATTCTTATTTTTATGAAATGTACTTAATTAAAATATAGCTCTTTTAAAAAAATTAATATCACACATTCGTATCTAAATAAGTTTTTCGTTGCAAATGAACTAAAGCCTGTTCTATTCTCCTATATCACTCCGTCTATCTCGATCCTCCTGTTTGACCCTTCTGTCCCATCCCTCCTACTCATTCCCCTCTATGCCTTGCTAAAAAGCTGGCAAAGCGTTGCCTTCGTCCCTGGCGTTGCAGACATCTATAGGCGACGGCAACCACTTTCCACTACGTGGGCCGTCTGCATGTTTGCCGGCTTGGCAATAACAATAATAACATCCACCCGCAGGGGGGCTTTGTGACGAAGCCTTAGGCGAGTAGCGACACCTCGGACCTGATTCCGGGGGCCAAGGCAAGGCCCCCCGCCTCCGTGCCTGACTTGGCAAGCCGGCACGGAGTGGAGATCGCTAGAGCTAAGACTCAAGCTCCAGGGGTGGAAGTGATAAATGGCATCACGTCAGAAGTAGCTTCGGTGAACCTGCAGCTCACCTCTCAACACCCCTTAGCCACTCACACGCATGTTGCCCATCGCCAATCTACGGCATTTTTAGGGGCCCGTGCAGTGAACTGCGAGTCACTGTCTGTCCATTTTATCCATGTTCCCCGAATATTGCGACGGGTAGACGCCATAGTCCCCAAAGTCCGAGATCCCTAGTTCCATTAGCAGTTCACCCCAATAGCCCGGTACCTTTTGTTATCATTCCCTATAATAGTCCTACAATGACCGGGGCTTATCCTTGGGTGCATTTTTATATGGGGTAATCGTCGGTCAGTGTCACGCCACATTTGCATTAAATTTGTCAAGGGGCCTCTACGTATTGGCCTTCCCATGGCCCCACGCAAGCCGTCCAAAAGTCCGGGCCATTTTTATGAGTCGTGGTCTCTAGAGACACAAAAATAAATTCCCGTAGATGTCCCACTGCTGAGCCCGGGACTGCCATTGTAGAGGAACGGACAGTATACCCGCCACGCTTGACCAAGGCGGCTTGGCAGGTTTGACACATAGGATATTTCGATGTGCAGTTTTCATCGCGTTGTTTTCCTTTACCGTTAGCACGTGTTAATGTAACACTATTCATATTAGGTCAGAAAACTGCCTAAGTGGAGCATACGTTCCGGCAGTCCGGCCCGCGCGGCCTTCTAGTTTGTGACGCGTGCGCTAGCTAGCCATTACGCTACTGCGACTTATGCAAATGACTTGGCAATAATAAAAACCACCGTTTTGTTTTGTAACTTACAATTTTTGTCAGACCAGACCACCTATACTCACGTTAGATT
This sequence comes from Dendrolimus houi, assembly GCA_039645545.1. Lineage (NCBI taxonomy): Eukaryota > Metazoa > Arthropoda > Insecta > Lepidoptera > Lasiocampidae > Dendrolimus > Dendrolimus houi. Next base: position 11,256,474 of record CM077143.1, on the reverse strand, counting down.
TATCCTGCTTGCGTAGAAAACGTAGGAAGTTATGCATTTAACACTTACCTGAAACAAAAAAAAAAAACAATCAATTGCGTTGGAAAAAAGAGTAGACCCCTAAAACACAGTAAATATCCAACCATGGGAATTAAAAAGTATCTTGCTAAAAAAGAGATACTACACTATTGAAGAATACTTAAATGACAAAACTTCATTTACATAGCAGCTCGTTCCAACCTCTTATAATATATTTTGTATAAAGTTTTTATCTTGCCAAGCTTGTAAGGAATTTATGGAGATATGTTGCAGCAACAAAGAAAAAAAAATAGTACGTCATGTCTTTGTTATAAGTATAATAATATTTTTCTTTACTTTTATTGTGTCTCTGTCTCATTGAATATGCACTGTTTGCTAGAACTCCATTAATTTTTCAAAAGTTATTCTGTAACATACTTCCGTATAAAAGTTAAAAAAAAAAGAACTTGAGATATAAATAGAATAAGAAATATAAAGAAAAACAATTTTTCGCTAGACGTGTTGCTGGGGAGTTTCTAGCCGCTTCTTCTTCGTAACAGCAATAACACCTTGCGAAGCGGTGTACATAGACTGGGAAGTAAAATTAAATTTTAACCTATATGCATGACCTTCAAAAAGTGTTCTCCAGTAGAACTCATTTTGAATAAAAACTTTTAAATACGAATTTGAATTAACTACATATTTGCGGCTTTTGTGGTCGAGACTCTGAGAAACTGACGTGCACAAGCTTCGTCTACATCAGACATAGTCAAACCTCTGGTAGATGTGTCACGCGGTGACTTTTTTACCGGTTTCCAAGCCTTGGCTCAGAGTATATAATATTACATAAATTATTTTCTTAAGTTTAGGTGACTAGTACACACATAAAATTACGTTTCAACGGTTTTAAACGCGGTGTTTTTGATTTAAACTAATTGAGCTAGGCATGTTGCTGAAGAGTTTCTTGCGCCGCTGCATCTCTTCAAGCCACAACATGTTGCGAAGCTGTGGTAAATTAGATTACGCTCCCATAGAGTAAATAATGACCATAAACAAAATTATGGTAGGCTAAATAAAAACTTTAACATTATTCGTTGACACTTGACATCTTTGTCTTCCGTATTCACCGGCTATTGAAAAGTGGCCGAAACGTCGGAATAAAAATCAAATCAAATAGCGCGCTCAAAACGTTCTTACACAACCGGGACGACAATAATATAATAATTTGATATAATTATCGTAATAAATAGACGAGCTGGTTTAAATCCATCAACGCTGTTAGCGATGCGAAGATATTCAGAGTGCCCTGAAAGACAATGGGCGTTTTATTTACGTGTAGCGATATTTCGACTGTGCCAAGCTAACTGGAGCAGAATGTCAATCTTTAACTCTCTTATATGCAAGTCACGAGCTAAAGCGGATAAGGGTTAAAATAATTTGTAGCGGCGAGATGGAGAGGTTAAATGATACTTTAGATGGCGGAGAGTAGTATTCACTGTCGAGTGCTGATGTGAACTGAAGTGAACCATTTTATTTTGGAACGGTAACCTTATGAACAAATATTAACAAGTCGTACAGCTAGTACGATATAGCACAATGTGTGAGCGGGACGGATGATGTGCGGGCGAGATGGAGCAACTATTAATATGTGTGGTCCCCGCGTTGCGCTAGCCAGTAGTTCGTTGTCTGTGCGATGACTAAGCGTATGCAGCTCCTATAAATTCATACACATCTCGTAATGATTCTCGTCCTATGGCCGGTTCCTATATCTTAAAGACCGTCCATTTGCCTTACTATCGGTTAAAATTTGACATAAGCTCCATACAAGTAATGTAAAAATTCAACCGATAGTGAGGCAAGTGAATGAATAGGAACCGGCCAATAATGTCTAACCTCGCCATAATGTCTAGAACATAAACTATTTTTTCCCTTCTGGCAATATTCTATCTTAATGTGAGTAAATTATATATACAAAGCCAATGTATCCATGTTATTTAAATTTTAACGTTGATTCAAGTGTAAAATATACTAAATAGTTTCACACGAGCAGTGGTTTTTAAAGTTTACCAAAGATGCCTAGCGGAGTTTAAAGCAAAAATCTTTTCGACATAATTTGACGATATATACTAAATAACCACCAACAAGACTAGTTTCTAGTGGTTCATTTAGCTTAATTTTAATAAATAATTGTTCGGTATTAACAGATAATTAAACTATAATTATATCACGTCACACAAAATTATAGATTAGATTAGATAACACTTTATTGCTCGCGATAATAAACAATTACAAAAACAAAATGCATAGTTACAATATTTCATGGCAAAACAACAGGCGGCCTTATCGCTATAAGCGATCTCTCCAGGCAACCTAGCCTGAAAGAAATTCTTAACTAATCTGGTGATGTAGGTGGAACAGAAAAAAGATAGGACTGTACAATTTAAATATACATACTTCCACTAATTTATAAATTATAGTAATTATTATTGTTACGAGTTGCGAGACTCGAATTAAAATGCCGTTGGAATTATTATAGAGTATATTAGAACTATACAAACACGTATAACACACGTACAAATATAACAGAACAACCACTCCAAACGTAATGCACGATTCAATAACACGCGCAAAGTCCGTCACTAAATAGTTTATAGAATATACACAAGTCTTGCTTCGCTTGTGGTTATCGCTCGACTGCCCATCTCTCCATTGGGACATTACAGACATATTGCCACTGTGCCGTATTTATACGGCACAGATGCAATATGTTTGCCTGACCACGTGGACCGAATTTCTTAGAATCACACCTGACTAATGACTATCATAAAAGATTACAATAGACAATGGGCTGTTTTTCTAATCACAAATTTTAAACACAAAATAAACAAAATAAGTCCAAATGCCGAAAACGTAATAAAATGTCTACAGGTATGCAGGTGTGAATTTGTCTTTTTTCGGCGCCAGGTCGTAACAATAATGTAGCGAGTTGTAAACATGCGAGCAAGTACGCGTACTTACGGCTCGAAGATCTTCTCCGCTTCAGAAAGCTAATTTATTTAAGGTGACATACGGGCTTTTTGGAAATTTGAGTTTTTGAGCTGCCACATACATTCTTCTCCTCGTTTGGCGTTAGGCAAAAACTTACAATTTGACTGACGTTTTTGCTTAAAGATAATTCTAAAACATAATAAATATTCATGTGACACTGGCTATCAAATCGTGCAGAGCAATAGTCTGGCCAATGAATGTAGAAACTGTCAAGGGCGGCTTTTAAAATATCAGTATGGCAACTTCAAATTACCATAGAATATTTTATACAATACGTAAACAACCTTAATTTTCTTCGAATTCCAACGTTTTGCTTTATCTTGAATTTGGAAATCATGCAAACAATAATTTCCGCATTTCACCTTTTAGTTTTCCTCACGTTTTAGGCTCGTAAATGCTAAAAATCAATAAGATACATCAAAATAACAATAATAAGGACAATGTTTTGGTAAAATGAAATTGAGATTTGTATTAATATTGCCATTTAAAAAATGTGTGAATAATTCGAGAGTACACTTTTGTCATGCCCCCACTCCACCTGCGTAAATTGTTAGTGGCTGTGACCAAATGCGACTTAGCGTTAAAAAAATAACGCTTAACGTTTAGCTACACTAGTGTATATACATGAGTTATCTGAAAATGTTTATAATCATTAACAATGTCGTATCTCAAAAAACACATTAAGCCTATTACGGGAGCTGCATACGTATAGTAATCGCAGCGGACAACGAACTACTGGCACGAGGAATGCGGGAGTGCACATATTAATAGTTGCTCTATTTCGGTCGCACATCATCCGTCCCGCTCACACAACTATCTATATCTATTGTACTAGTAGTACAACTTGTTAATATTTGTACTTAAGGTTACCGTTTCCAAATAAATTATTTCACTTCACTTCACATCAGCACTCGACAGTGAATATTACTCTCTGCCATCTGAAGTATCAATTAACCTCTACCTTTCGCTGCTAAACCATCATCTCGCACTGCGTGACACTGACACTGACACTAAAGTTATCCCAGGTATACCAGGGACCTTGGCAAAACTCTATTTAAATGTAACGACACACCTGCCGAAATCCCGCGCGAAAAGTTCGCCTAAATATGCTCGCAGTGTTTTTTAAGTTCCATATAACGTCGAAATTGAAAATCTCGTGGCCGAGCCTAACATAATAGAAGAGATAAAATCCCACCGCCTCCGTTGGCTCGGTCACGTGGAACGGATGGGAGAGGATCGCAGCGTGAAGAGGGCCTATTTGGGACGATGGGATGGACCACGTCCGGTCGGTCGCCCTAAGTACCGGTGAAGGCTGACCTGTGTGAGCACCAAGCCTTTAACTGGCAAGAAATCACACAGGACAGAAATACGTAGCGTGTTCTCGTTTCGGAGGCCAAGACACATTTTGGGTCGCTGAGCCAACGGAGTTAGATATAACACAGCAGAAATTACGTCGAGTTCTGATTAGCGCCGATCTTTCAGTCGTCGAACTTTCCGCGCGGTACGTTCCGCAAGTGTGTCGCGACACTAAAAGAAGAACTGTCGGATCTCGTGGCCTGTACCACACCGATACCGGGTCTCGGCATAATAATTACATTGTCTTGTCATCCGTGATGTCTGTGAGTAGTGTGATGCCCATTCCGTCCGCTGAGCGATCATTCTGATTGCGCTAATGTGTTTATAAATACAACACGACAAGACGGTGACGCGGCCCAGCTATTTCAAATGTGATAGATTCATGTTATATATTGCTTCTTAAGATATATTTTTTTTGTAAGAAAGACCTAAGTAGAAATTATGTCATAAAAACTGCTAGCGATGCGAAATCCTCTAATAATATTTGTTGCGGACAGAGAGCACCCCCCTGACCCGCCCGCCGGAGCACACCTACTCTCCACGCCCCGCATACCGCCGACGCCCTAGGCTAGCACAATTAGCAACTAAGCGTCGGACGGGATGCGGGATATAGGGTCAACCTTGAAGGCAAATTCTCATCTCTCATCACAACTCTCATAACAACTCCACAATCCCTCTTGCATAATTTGTACTTATTTCATTTCTTGTAAAAGTTCAATAATAATAATCATACAGTCCAGTACATCGAGTTTTTTAATTTCCCAACGAGAAGCAACTGCCACCAATAATATTTTTGTGAGATGTATGAAAGGACGCCACTTTGCAGGTTACAACCAATGTTCAATTTAGAATTGTTGTTATGATCATGATGTTCTCCTGACTTCAATTGCACTCGCGTCACGGGCAGATGGAGATAAAAATGAGTTTTTTAAATAAAGTATACTGACTTTAATTCCACATTACGACACGACTCTGGGAGCTGACGGGAGTCGACTAGCGACAGTGCCACGAATATTCACAAATTACATTCTTTGTTGAATTGCAACTGTCGCATAGTCGTTAGAATATTCTATCTTGTGTGGATTATTTATGTATATCTTTAAAGCATAATAAATCTGTTCGTAAGGTCGAGTTTGTACAATGAAATTAGAAATATGGGCTAATTCGGATCAGCAGTGTCACATCTTCTGCTTGACCGCGCCGACAGCGGCGGTCACAGATCGCTCCACGGGATCGCCTCCGTACACGCGCGGCCACCTCAAAGTCAACACACCTGGCTGCCGGCCCCCCGCGAACTCATACCCTCGCTTGATCAGGGTGATGTTACGAGGTCGCGAAGACCACGAAGCCGCTGATAGGCCACCAGAAACCACAGATGGCCACCAAACGCCAACAAAACCAACGCAAAGCCCGCGAAAGCCATCGAACTCCGCAGATGGGTCAACGAGAGACTACCACTCGTTATGGGGACGGCTTTAACGGCTCCAATCCCCGCCACCGACGGGTCAGTCAGTCGCCCGCCGAGTAGAACACACCATACGCTTGATCTTGTTCCGTTTAACTCTGTACACACAAAGCGGACACGCACAAAATGACGTCCCCGCGTATGTGTATGTAAATACCAAGATAGCTGATTTGATCATTGATGTCGTACGATATTATTATTATAGACAGCTGACTTTATAGATCGATGATATTTTCACACCTGGCACAAAGTGAAAGAACATAATACAACGACTTGTCGTATTCTCCATGTAAAATTCAAAATAAGTTACATCGGAGAACACTTTTTGAAGGTCATACATATAAGTCAAAATTTAATTTTAGTTCCTAATCTATGTACACCGCTTCGCAACGTGTTATTGATGTTAAGGAGAAGAAGCGGCAAGAAAAGTTATATTTATTAGTTTATTATTAAGCTTAAAACTATATGTATACACAAAGAAAAATGTGTATGTAGAAATAATCAGTATATAGACACAATATTTAAAAACCTACATATTCCGGAGTATATCTTATTAATTTCTATCTCTGTTTTCTATATACACTGATTTTATCACGTACACAGACCACTCAGTTTTAATCTTGCTAAATTATGCACAACGTATCCAACAGTAAGTCGTTGTAGGGTAATGGTTAGCGAATATACTGTCCGATCCCTAAAAATGGGAGGCCCGAGCCCAGCAGTGGGACACTTATAGGCTATAACTACATATATCAATCCACATACGTAACGTAACAAATGACTTATGCATTATATTGCAGGCTCCCCCCCCCCATTAATTGAAAAGCTTTTTCAATCTCCTCCTACATACTATAAAATAATAACATTGCAGGTAGCCGATGCAAAAGTTACAATTTCCTGCGTCGATACGATATCGAAGCGTCAGTCGCTCAGCGATACGTGGCCGAAGCGGATGTGTGCGAGCGGAAATTAAATTTATACTTCTTTCGACTTGTGGAGTGCTTTAAAAGAAAAACTGTATTGTAAAAGAAAAACTTTCATAATTCACTGAAAGTATTTTTATATGAGATACAAGTCGAATGCAGAGAAGATAGCTTAGTTTAAGACGTACATTTAAGTTAGACACCGGTTTATTAAATAAGATTCTTTTGATATGCATACATTTAGTATCAGAGTTCAATGAAGAGTAAAATATAAGTTTTACATTACGTGCAAAGCGAAAAATAAATTTGTTAAAAAAATATTTAGAAAATAAGTAAGTATCTAATATTTCCTGTACTATTGCCAAAAGTATCTTCTATCTGATATCAAATAATTTCGGGAAAATGGACAGTATACCTACCACGGTTGTCCAAGCTGAATTATCGAGTTGCACACATCAGTAACCTAGATGAGCACGCTTCCTTACGACGTTTTCTTTAACCTGAGGGTTAAAGAAAACACGTAGAAAGGCTTAAAAAAATAAGCCCGTTAAAATTTTCAGACACTATAATTTAGTCTAAAAAAATGATTTTAATAAAAAAATTACCTATGTTGCTATCTATTTCTATAGAGCTTTTTAAAATATTTTTTTCACTGGGTGTCAGATCATTCCTATATATTATAAGTAATAAATACTTCTTCATTAAAGTTTATAAAATTATCAATGAAACAATAAATCATCGAAAAGTATTGAACAAATGAAAAATAATTTAACTATACCCAGAATAAATGTTCGGCGACATCGATATTAAGACCAGGAAGGAACAAACATCTCGCGAAAACTAGCATTAAATGGCCCGTGTGATTGATCACTTCAAGTTAGAAAGTATACCGACGAATACCAAATGAGAGAGATCATCTTACGCTGGCTTAATCTATTGGCTTTCATCCAAGTCGAGTAGGGTGCTATGTCATCGGAGCTATGCTTAAGATAAACCAATTCTGACTTAAATCCTTCAGTTTAGAGTATACAATTCTTTGGAGCTATATGAAAGTTGAAATTATTAGATTTTGATAGCTTTGTGACTGGGCATGTAATGAGAAACGATTTTGAAGCGATATTAAAAATGTATTCTATTTCAAAGGTGTATAAAATTTTCTTTCTTTTATTCTTTCTTACAGAACTTCTTGTCACATTTCCTTTGACTGATTAGGGCGTTCGGCCCCGACATTGGGGAGCAAGCGCGAGAGGGCACCCGCCGCCCCTTTGAGTCTGAGCAGCTGCCGAAAATGTGCCGAAAAATCCCACTGGCTATCGAGGACCAATCCAAGGTATTTCATGGTCTCCTGATGCCGATGCGGATGCCTCTCCTACTGTAAGGCGGTGTCTGGAGGTGGACGGTTCCGAACCGTGAAAGAACACGGCCTCGGTCTTCAGCGCCACCTCCAGTCCAAGACGCCGGATGCCTACTACTACTATGATCCCCAGCCGTGCCTGCGCACGTGCCTGCCGGTGGGTCCTCCTCGTGCTGCGATCAATGTGTCATCTGCATAGCATATGATGCTGACGCCGGGAGGACCCTACTGCGTAACGTCCAGTCGTATGCGATGTCTCCACAGGAGGGGACCAAGAACTGACCCCTCGTGGAACACCGCACCATGGCTCGCCGATTCCATCCCCTCGTGGACCGGGTAAATGACAGCTCTTTTCATTAATATGCTTCACAATATATTTTGACTTTTGCAGCGTTAAATTTAGAGACAATTTAAATACTCCGTGTAATGCATATTAATTAGTATGTCTTGTCATTATTACGATACCAATTTTTTTGCTTTTGTTGAGTTGAAATACCTCAGCAATTGTATAGCATACACTTCTGTACTTATAAAAAAATTCTCTGAGATAGTCAAATATGAAATTAAGGAGTTTTTAGCTAAAAGTGTTACTGAGGAGTTTACTCAAGCGTGTACATAGAATAAGTAGATTTAATTTTTAAATAATATGACCTTCAAAAAATGTTCTCCGGGTGAATTTAGTTTGAGTACAAACTTTTCGATTTGAGTTTAAATTTGCAGGTTCAAGGCAAAAATTTCAGTTTCAGATGGATCATGTGCAAGATTGCCAGCTTCGAAAAAAAAGATAAAAAAAGCATGTTTACAAATACTTATTGGCAAAAGGATAGACCCCTTTATTGCTAAAAGATATTTCTTCCGAGCAACCTTTTTTTTTTTTTTTTTGGCCAGGGGAAATCCGTTTGAGGACTAAGCCGCGACAGGCACAGAAGCCTGGGGGGATGATCGCGACCTGATGTGAGAGTGTGGAGCTTACGTTGAGATCGGGTAACTAGCAGGTGCCCGGTCAGAACTGGTGCCGCGCTATTGCCACTCCCGTTAGGGATACCCACCAAAACCCCTGGTGTTCCGTCTCGCGCCTTATGCCAGGCTACGAATGGGATTCTCAGCTCCGCTGTGCCCTGGCAGGCGTGGGCCGCTCACTTGCCTTTCAATGCCGGGGACTACCTCCCGGCGACGTCGTGGTTCAGTTCAGCGGGGGCGGTTTGTAACGCGCTTACGGGAGGAGAAATGAGCGCGCGCGGAACACCGCGCTCCTTATCTCGACGGCATGCGCGGGTGAGTGAGAACCCTATACCCTGCGGGCCCCACCTGCGCCGCCCGCTTACGGTGGCCGAAGGTCGAATTCCGACCTCCGGCGTCGGCGCGTCCTCCCTTTGGCGAGAGCGGAGGCGACGTACGCTCACGCTCCCGCTCCGCCTCCTCCTTTGCAAACATAATCGTGCTTCGCAGAAGGAGGAGACGGCGTCCCATCCGGTGCGGCTCCTGACCATGGTGCGAACCACAGCCGGGAGCGAAAGGTCCAGTCACGGTGTGGGCGACGAGGTCTCGGCGCTGTTCCGTCCATGCAGGACATTCCTGCAGGGTATGCAGCGCCGTATCCTCGTCGCCTGTGTCGCAATGATGGCACCCCCGACGTTGCCTCGCGGCCGAGGCGACACAGGTACCTTCCGAAGCAGCCGTGCCCCGAGAGGACCTGCGCCAGCCTGAACGTCAGGTGGTGCCGTGTCTTCGTCCAATCCATGCCGACAGGACGGGCCTCACCGCCTCGATAGTGGCGGGGGCCCGCACTGGGGCGTCTGAGGCGATCTTCCCAGACCTCCCACGGCGACCTGGCGGAGCTCCGACCCGCACGCCTCGATTTCGCGAGGCGCGGGTCTGGTGCCCCTGGCCAGGGGCCTCTTTGCGCCACACAGGGTTAAATGACGCCAGGACCCTGGCTTCAGGTCCCATGGGAGGGATCCGGCGAGAAGCGAAAGGCCACTTCAAAGGACACCGTACGGTATCCCCTTATCGCCCGACGGCCATTATATTGCTGAGCTTGACGCAACAGCGGAGCGTTGCGGGCCGTCAGGCGATCCACCCGCGGCATGGGCCCCGTAGAGGGCCATCGACCGCATGATGCTCTTCGAAGAGTTTTTCGGCACGTGCACAATAAACAGCGATCGTTGTATCCAAAACCAGTTTAGATAGTATTACCTATACTAATATTATAAAGAGGAAAGATTTGATTGTTTGTTTGTTTGCACTGAATAGGCTCCGAAACTGCTGAACCAATTTGAAAAATTCTTTCTGTTGGCAAGCTACACTATCCTCGGGTGCCATAGGCTATATTATATTTTCAAAAAAATTAGGAATTGTTACTAAAACTCCAATAATGTAAGTAAAAAAATTACCTAAAATATTCTTTACAACGCGTGCGCTGCGAAAACTATTGATGACAGAATAAAATAATTTACTACGACTTTGCAGAACACATCATTATTTACAAAAAGTGTCGCGACAGCATATGTCTAACTATTATAGTTATGCCACAATAAGTGTTCTTTTATTTTAAAAAATAATGAAATGCCGCCGCTAGAAAAGGCTCTTTATTTGTATCTTGATATTCATCCTTATCAAAATAAATTACCTCATATCCAAGACTGTTTCAATACCTTTATATAACGTTTTAAATTATTCAATTCGGACATTCCATTCGAAAGATATCACGAGTTTAAAAATTTGCGTGCAAAAAAAAAGTTGCGTGGTCGCCGCGCACCCTGCTCGGCTAGCTAGGCTTATGCAATGTAGGCGGTACTGGGGTACGGGCCGTACGGAAGGGAAAATATTTAGAAATTCGCTTAATAGGTTATTAAACTCAACAAAAAAGTTCTTTTTAGATACTCGTGCGAAGCCGGGGCGGACCGCTAGTAATTAATAAGAGTACTTGGATAAATGTACATTTTTGTATTGTATTTGTGTTGTACAATATTTGGTACCATCGCGAGACATATTCTTTTGCATACATCTTCTTTTTTATACACTTACATAGTTTAAATACTCATTTTAATTGTTGTTTTTCAATGTGATAAAGACCAAATAAATATTTTTTCCTTCTTTCTTTCTTTCTTGTATAGAAACATCTCCGCTAAACTTCGCCCCTCAAAATAACTCCAATCCATTATTTAAATTCATTGAAATCATAAACCGGGCACGCTGCGCGCCAATTACACGATATTAGAACCCGAAAGATCGTTACTGATGGAAATACGATTTATATTGTTTGTACTGGGTATTATGAACGCAAAACGAGCAACAAGTTCAGAGATCTTTCAATCAAACCTGAATAATTAAATATACAATAGGGGAGCGGAAAGTTAAAAGCCGATCTGATGGAAAGCGTTTACCATCGCCTATAGACATTTGTAACATCAAAGACGCTACCAATGTGCTGCCGCTCTCTAAAGGGAGACTGGAACCTGGTCACTAATGGCGGAACACAATCTACGGTTGTTATGGCGGCATACGGACTGCCTCTGTGGTCGGGCTAAGTTTGCCGGTATAGCTTACTACAATAGAGAGGTTCCGGTTGGATTCATGGCATGGTAAATTTCGGAAACGAACTTTCTCCGTTATTTACTATGGTCTGGGTGTCTGAGATCGGTCCCAGAGTAATCCGTTGTATTATATTACCCATAACACAAGCGTAACCTGCTTAATTTGGTGATAGACAAAATGAGTGTTTGTCTGGGCTTGCATGGGACCATGGGAAGGTCAACACGTAGAGGCCTCTTAGACGATTATTACTGTCTGCAGCATATAAAAATGCACCCAAGGACAATCACCGGCCAGTATAGGACTATTGTAGGGAATTAGAACAAAAAGTACCGGGCTATTGGGATGAACTGCTAGTGGAGTTACAGATTTGAGGACTATGGCGTCTGCCCGTCGCAATGTTCAAGAAACATGAAAAAAATAGGCAGCCGGAGACCCGCCACTTCCTGCATGGGCCCTAAAAAATGCCATAGAAGACAGGGGCAACATGGGTGTTAGTGACTAAGGGGTGTAAAGAGCTGGAGTCCTAGCTCTAGCGATCTCCACTCCGTGCCGGCTGGTTAAGGCAAGCACGAACGAAGGTGGAGGCCTTGAGGATTATTATTGTTGTTTTACTCTGACCAGGTGTGGTAACCATCCAGACGGGCCCATATGCCCTACGATCGAGCATCGGGTTATTTTGTCTTACGACAGGCCTTCCGGCAGCGGGAATCTGTATTCATTCTCCATTCCCGCACGGATAAAAGTAAAATGTAAAGACGAATTTGTTACGTTTTGATTAATTCTTAATGTTAAAGAGACATAGATAATAATGAACCGTATTATGGCAAAGTCACGCAAATTTAAGAGCCGTCCCTTTGTCGTGCCCGTAGGGAATAATTGGCGGCTTCCCTTTGAGGCATTTCCTTATTATAAACTTCGAAAGTACCAGATAGGGGCCGCGGCTGAAATTTAATTGTGGTGGAAACAATTCAGTTGACACTAAGTATTTGTAAGAAATTTACAACGAATTTATTAACATTACAATGGTGTTAATTAAATTACACGAATAGAAGAAATAAACATACATACATATTGTCACGCCTGTTTCCCATTGGGGTAGGCAGAGACGATGGACCGCCACCTTCTACGATCCTGGCAAACAGTTTTCGCTTCATCAACTTTCATTAATCTCTTCATAAATACACGCTTATTTAAACTGCGTTATATCTGACCTTTCTTCAAAATATCTTCAATTTGATCATGGTGAGTACGTCTCGGTCTACCGGCACCGACTCCACCAGTCACATTGCTGTCATATACTTGTATACTATAGAAGTATATCTATACAAATAAATATAATAGAAGTGTCTGTTTGTAATGTGAAAATAGCAGCTTTTTACTAAATGCATATGATATTTATATATAAAAAAAATAATTAAAAATTTTTGTCTGTCTGTTTGTTCCGACTAATCTCTGAAACGGCTGGACCGATTTAGACGGAAATTTCACTGGCAGGTAACTGATGTTATAAGGAGTACCTTAGGCAACTTTTATTTTAGAGACAAAAATTAAAAGCGGCGAAGTGCGCGTGGGCACGCCGCCGCCGTCGCCGCACCGTAGGGAGAATTAAATTAAATTCCACGCGGACGAAGTCGCGGGTCACAGCTAGTATTATACAAAAATAGTAAATTTTTATTCAATTTTCAATTGACTTTGGAATTTTTTATTTGTATTTAACTTTCAATGTTTGTTAGTCAGTTTGTTTAGGTCAAACCTAGCTTTCCACCAGTGTCTTCAGACTTACGACTTTGCAATTTTACGTGCTTGTTCAATCTATAGGGAATAGCTTTCGCAGATTCATAATGACAAATACGATAAAAAAAAGTTTTTATTAAACAAAAACAAAACCGACTAAAAGTAAACAGCAAAAATAAATTTACTCTTGACTATGGTAGTAGTAGATTAGTTGCATTCGTCTACTCGTTTGTAAAAACCAACTTAACGCACTAGTAGTAGATATCATAAATAATTATTACAATACTTTACTTAAATTACTTTACAACAAGAAAAAAATCTTTAAAGTACATCAAAAACATAATTTTATTATTATTGCATTATACAATTTTATATATCATAAAAGCTTACATTCCAAAAAGTAATTTTAATCACTGTTAAAGGAGAAGAAGCAGCGGTGCAACAAACTCCCCAGCACCATATATTGTCACGAGACTTTCCTATATGAAGAATGATCTATGCCAATAGTACATCAAATCATATATATATATATATATATATATATATATATATATATATATATATATATATATATATATAGATAGATAGATATATATATATATATATATATATATATATATATATATATATGTATATATATTTATTTACTAGCTGTGCCCGCGACGTCGTCCGCGTGAAATTTGTTTCCAAAGCCCTCCGATTTTGAAACATTCTTCATTGGTGCTCCGCTCCTATTGGTCTTAGCGTAATGATGTATAGCCTATAGCCTTCCTCGATAAATGGGCTATCTAATACTGAAATAATTTTACAAATCAGACCAGTACTTCCTAAGATTACCGCGTTCAATCAAACAAACTCTTCATTCATCATTATTTATTAACTGCACCACCGTCAGTATTAAAAATCTATCAATCCCTGCCAAGGGTTGCCTGGAAGAGATCGCTTCTTAGCGATAAGGCCGCCCGTTGTTGTATCATCTTTCATCTTTTTCTACTTCTTTTTGTTTATGCTTTGGTGTATAATAATTATCTATCTATCAAATCGGCAAAGTAACGTTTCCCAATCGCCATCAGACCGAGATTGGCACCAATAACTGTCCATCGTATGATCCGGCTGGTGAATTCACAGCGGGCGTTGGATACGTCAAAATGTCAATACGACGTCATATTTCCCATGCATATAGGTTGAAAGCATTGAAGCCTGAATGCATTGCATGCATACATTCCGCATATTCAAAGAGCCGGATTTCGTATGAATATGTTCAAAATTATGATTGCCCCTTTCGGGAAACCAATAGAGATGTGTCAATATTCAAACAATCTCACCATTAAGATTCCATCCTGTCCGAGTAAAGAAAGACACAAGGTACCATCTAGTATGAGTTTGAAACTTTTGTTTTTTTTAAGGATGTAAATTATGATTGCCCCTTCCGGGAAGCCAATAGGGATGAGTGTGCCCATGTTCAAAAAATCTCACCATTAAGATTCCATCCTGTCCGAGTAAAGAAAGACACAAGGTGCCATCTAGTAGGAGTTTGAAACTTTTGTTTTTTTTTAAGGATGTATATGTTTCCGTTTGACCATTGTCTCACCTAATGTTGGCGCGATGTGAGCATGCTTACCTAGAAGATACCTATTCACTCGTGACTTCAAGACTTCAAGATTGTATTTGTAAAGATAAATAGACTCCGGCAAATTATTCACACTCTTCGGCAGCGCGCACCAGAAAAGATGAAGCGAAACGCTTGGTTCTGACTGGTGGAGTTTCTACCATATAACGGTGGCGCAAACCGATGCGTCTGGTTGTCCGATGGTAAAAAGGGTATGGAGCTCGAATCAAGCTTACGCTTTTTCTAGACGATTGTTGTACTTAAGAAACACAAATTATTTACAAATAGCTATTACCTGCGACATTTTTAAAAGTAGCAAGTTATTATGCGGAACAAACAAACAGACAAATTAAAAAATATATATAGACATGAATACCAGCCATCTGAACACTTTGTTTTGACATTAGAAACAGGTAACCAATCAGATTTGTATAGATAATATCAGTCACAATGCTCTTTCTATACAAGATATAGACCACAGGTCCTCATGTTCCAAGTGTTTTCCCACACATACGCACGGTATCATAACGAAGATGCTATAAATCGACCACAGGTCCTCATGCTCGATCTGGAACTCGCCATCGTAACATCAATGCAATCACATAACAGATGTAGCACCATCTAATGCCATGTCTGCGCCATTAAGATTCGGACTAACACCACTTGCTACAAAGAGAACCATTTTAGCAACTTCCTCTGGTTCGATCACCTTCAAATTGCAAGAAAGTCTTTCATACGCTACTTTTCTTTCTTCTTCACTCATTGCTAGATTCGACAGTATATTTGTTCGTGTCAAACCTGGCTGTACCGCGTTCACTCGTATACCTTCAGAGACGAGCTCGATCGCTGCGATTCTCGTCATCTTCTCCAATCCGCTCTTCGCTATCGAATACGTCATAAACCCATGTCTCTTTTGAACTTCGTCGATGTTAGATTTACAACGTTTCCTTTCGTTTTTGCCAAATATGGCACAGCAAGCTGCATTAGTTTGTATGGTACTCTAAGATTTATACTAATCATATCGTCGAAAGCTTCTATGTTAACATCAAAAAGTGATCCTAGAGTAAATTTACCTGCGCAGTTCACAAGAACGTCTATTTTGTTGAAAGCAACTATTGTTTGCGTTATAACTGCTTCACAGCTTCCTGTCTCGGTGAGATCTAGCCTAAGGGTAACAGGTTTAATTCCTCGAGCGTTAAAACACTTTTCAGTGACATTGTTCAATCTTTCTTTATCTCTACCGACCAATGTGAGTTTAGCTCCGTATTTGGCGAACAGTAAAGCTTGATGCCGCAACAATACCTGAACTAGCTCCGGTAACAATGACGACTTTAATAGTTTAGTAAAATCCATAACGTCTACTCTCTGAAACAGATAGTTGAGTACTGAATTGCTTTATCGCCTTTAAGGTACTGGTTCTACTGCGACAACAACTTAAATGACAAATAACAAATATTATCGCAGTCGTTTAAAAATATTCACATTTAAACGTTTTTATTCAAAATAAGTTCCATTGGAGAACACTTTTTGAAGGTCATATATATAAGTTAAAATTTTAAATATATTTCCTATTACACCACACGGCTAAAACACGTAATAGTACACGGCTTCGCAACGTGTTATTGCTGTTAAAAAGAAGAAGTGGCAAGTAACTTCCCAGCAACACGTCGTCAAAATTGTTTTTCTTCTTATTTATATACCTCAAGCTCTTTTTAAAAAAAAATTTAAACATAAGCATGTTATAATTAATGGAGTTGTAGTAAGTTCATACTCAGTTAGAAAACGACATAATAAAAGAAAAAATATATAAATACCGTTATAATAATGACAAGGCGTAATTTTATAACATAAATGGTTATTCTTTAATTTGATTTGAAATTTCCTTATAACTAGCACAATTCATATTTAATCCTATTTCTATATCGAGTGTTTCTGTGCAGGAACGGAGAGATAATACAATTTCCTACGGCTTAGCGGCCTGTCGTAAGAGGCGACAAAAAAACCCACAGCCAGGTGGTAGGGTATTTGCATGCCTGGATGGCTACCATCCCTGGTCTAGAGTATGCCGCCATAACAACCTCGAGTAATGTTCCGGTACTAGTCGGCAGGTTCCAATCTCCCCTAAGAGAGCAGCAGCGCATTTGAAGCACCTTTGGTGTTGCAAAAGGCCATAGACGATGGTGACCGATTTCCATCAGGCGGGCCGAATGTCTGTCTGTTGAAGTCACGCAATAAAAAAAATTATACCGCCCGTTTTTGTTCGTCGACAGCTTGGGATATTAGATAATTATCAGATAAATTTTATGCTAAGTGGGTGTGAAGGCATATTACGATAAGCGATAATGGTTATTATTTAACACGATTAATTATGACAGTTGACGCCATTTTAATAAAATTTTCTTTAAGAGTTTTTTTTTTATATTGAATAGGTTCGCGTTTCACTGGCATTGCGCCTGATGCCAGATGGAAATGCAGTCTAAGCTGGAATACGCTTACATAGAAGATACCTGTTCATGCGTTGCATTATTCAAGAATAACAGATGACGGTAAAGAGTTCCACTCTTCAGTGGTACGTATGATGAAAGTGGACGCATAGCGTTTCGTCCGCTTTGTTGGTATTTCCATCATATGTAGGTGGCGTGAGCTTGCCTGATTCATGGTAAAATGGTGAGGGGTATTAATTCATGCAAGACCGTCACACCAAGAATAAATCCTACAAGATTAATTTTGCAAATTAGCGACTTCATGCCGATGATCCGACGACTTCTCGTTGAATAGTCACCATTGCGTATCAGCTTCCTAACTCTTTTCTCTATTGACTCGAGAGTCGAGCTGCCTGAGTCATCCCAAAGATGAGAGCAGTATTCCATGCAAGACCGTCCACCAAGAATAAACGACAAGATTAACTTTGCAATACTTTTCTCTCCAGCCCGATGGACCGACGACTTGCTTGAGGTCACTCTCACAGAATATCGGCGTGAAACGGTCAGCCTCGAGCTAATCGTGTTTAATAGGATGTGTGAGAGATCCAATGGCACTCTTTCCCTTCCTCCCATCCCATCCTATCTATACCATCTCCTCTTTATCCTATTCTTAAAGGCTAGGAACACGTTGGCTTCGCCCCTGGTGTTGCAAATAACTATAGGCGGCGGTAAACACTTTCCATTAGCTGGGGCATCTGCCTCTTTCTTCTTCGCAATAAAAAAAGAATACTATTTTCGTATAAATGTTTTATATTCTGCGTGCTTACCAGATTGACCTTTCAGCTCCATCCAGCATCGCGCTGTTCTTATAGTCGGCGATCCCTTACTGACAGATGGTTCAGAATCGCTTAACCATTTTTTGGTAACGCTGGGGGTATGCTTTTGCGCATATCCTCAGACCCCGGGGGAAGTCTCTGAAGGGTATGTGGGACTCCCGACATACACAGAAGTTTTAAGCACCAACTGCCAGACTATCCAATATACCTACCAGCGTCCCTCCACCTCATAACGAGGCATCAGGGAACCCAATTACGAGGCATCACGGAACGTAAAACCAGACCGATTGCCAGTGACCAGCAGCAAAAGAGACGGTAATTATCAGAAATGTTTGGTATAATGGATTCCTTGTTTTAATATAAGGATATGACTTGTACCATGCATGTCAGATTAACAGCAGGCAACAATACTTCTGTGCAGTGCGTTGCAAACAAAAGTGCAGGCTCGTTCAATTCGACTAATGGAGGGACGACAAACAACGACAGTGTACACTCGAGGCCACTGGATGTATTCATTGTTTCATATTAAGGCAAACAAATGGGATTGGTTAGTTTTTCATAGGGTATCTGTCACAAAATAAAACTCTGGCAATAAAAAAAAATGGGCAGGAACTTCAGCCTACCAGCTTAATCCTTTAGACTGTATTCAATGTCGAGTCGTGCTGGTGATCTCATACTCACACACGGTCTAGGTACGCTTGGCCTTCGGAAAGACTTCGGAAAGACTTCGCGTCTCTTTGCGTATTCTACCGATGGTATAATGGGGACTGTTCCAAAGAACCGTTCAGAATAGTGCCCTCGTGTCTAGTGTCTTCGTTCTACCACAGCACCGCTCGTCATCGGCTGCGCGTTCATCCGCATTTTTTTGAGCCCCTTTGCTCTTGTACGCAGCATTTCTCAAGAACGTTTCTCTTGCGTACCTTGTGGATTTGTAATGAGCTCCCAGCTGAGGTTTTCCCAGCGCTACGATATGGAGTTTTTTAAAAAAGGTATCATAAAATTTCTGCAAGGCCGGCAGTGCGTTCATGACATCTCTGGTGTTGCAAATGTCCATAGGCGACGGTGACCGCTTTCCAGCAGATGGGCCGCAAGCCTGTCTGCTATATTCCAGGTATAAAAAAAAACTTAGGATACTTTAGTTTTTCTTTATAGACTAGCACGTGCAAGCAAAACTTCGTACGCGCTGCCATGACGACGACATATATATTTGTTAGTGAAATGCAACGACAAAACTCGATCCCTCTCTCTCTTTCTCTCTTTTCTTTCACCATATCTCAATTATTTGGGGTCGGCACAATATGTCTTTTCCTTCCACACTCCTCTACTCTAACATACATCTTCTGTCACACCACATATCATCATATTATCATCCTTCACACAATCCAACCATCTTTTTTTGGTCTACCTTGACATTTGTACCCATCTATCTTGAAGTTTAACATTCTTTTTGTCACGTGACTTTCATCCCTCCTCATTATATGCTCATACCAACTAAATCTCTTCCTCTCAATTTTTCAGTCACGGGTGCAACTTTCAAAGATCCCCTTATGTACTCATTTCTCACCTTATCCATTCTTGTAACACCACACATCCATCTCAACATTCTCATCTCACCTGAATGGAGACTTTTGTGGTTTATCACTTTAGTGGCCCAACATTCCGACCCGTATAGTATGACTGGTCGTATGACAAATTTATATATTTGACCTTTTAGTTTCAGTGGCAAACTCGACCCCCTACAGATATATTATATTGTTATAACTTAAGTACCTAATAAGTGACGGAATTTGCGCGTTTTATTGAATTACGACCTTCTGCATTACGTTTGGACTTGTTGTATTCGGTTATATTTGTACCTGTGTTATACGTGTGTGTATAGTTCTAATAAACTCTGTAGTAATTCTAACGGCATTTTAATTCGAGTCTCGCGACTCGTAACGATATATTTTTTTCCTTAATAAGCGTTTATTTGTACTATTTCTAATGTTTCTGTCCAATGGAGTGGCAGATTTAAAATTGAATACCAGTCCACGTCAGTCGCACACTTTGAATGGAAAACAATATTGCACTTCTCTCAGCTGCCTTCCTTCGATATTGTATTGTGTCTATATTTTGAATTCGTTTGAATTTTGGCATATCTATATCTATAACATAATAAATATGTAAATGATTCCAGTTAGTTCATTACGTCTAAAACAGGCATTGAAAATGTTATCAATTTTACCTTTACAAATATAGGTAATTACCAGTATTTTCGAAAAAGATGTTGCCAAAAAAAAGAAAAATCAGTACCGAAAATTCCTCAAGGACGCCGGCGTTGCTACAAGCCTTAAACACACACAGATATGGACGCGCGTAAAATGAAATTTTCTATAAGGGTTCCGTTTACGCCACAATTGTTACGAAATATTAAAAAGAATTTACTGGCCTTATTTAAAACTACAAACACGTATACATTGAAGCATCAACTGTTATTATGTTAAACAGGAGTTTAACGCAATCACGGTCATTAAACGGTCGATTAACTTTATGAACTCATGCGGATTGCTCGAATCTCTCTGCTGAATAACTAATTTTATTACTCGATTGGTGGTATTAATAACTGAGCAGTTATACGACTTTCACTTTTATTTCATAATCTGATTTTAGGGTACCGTAGCCCTTTGGGAAACAGGAAACGCTTAGCGTTTGTGTATACGGCACCGCCTCCGCGCCATCACCACGTCGCCACCGCGCCGCGTTTTTATTTTGTTAATTCCTGTGTGTATGCGAACATTGTCCGTTCTCCATACCGCCGCTTCAACGCTGACGCCCACTTAAGGCCGCTTTCTGACTTCTCAGTGCGGGAGCGGTGCGGATTCGTTTCGCTCGGTATACGCGGTACCGAAAACTTACCGAGCGCCTATATTTCATTGTGCGTCTCGGGATGCGTGTCCAGGCGCCGCTCGACATTCATGCAAACAAGATGGTGGAGCGAGATATTAACGTCGTTTTAGTACTAGAAATTGAAAAGTATCCCGCATTGTACAATTATAAACTGGCTGAATATTCAAGAAAGGATGTCACAGAGAGGATTTGGAGTGAGATATCTAATAAAACACATTTATCAGGTATGTAGACGTTTTTATATTCAAGTTATACACAATGATTGTTTTGCCATGGCGATAAACATAATAGCACGCCAAAATATCGTCATCACTTGAAGAGGACATCTTCGGTACTGCAGGATTTTATACCGAGAATATACCGATAGGCGAGTAGCAGAAGGCAACGCGGTATCGTTTCGGTACAGACCTTACAGATCCCGCACCGCTCCCGCACCGACAAGTCAGAAAGCGGCCTTAAACGAAAGTACGGCAGCGGTGCGGTGGCGGTATAATCGCATCTATTCTAAACAGGTTAGCGGCACGGTAGCGATGTCGTATACTACATGCACCCCTATGCTTTATCATATCAGTTCGTCTGCATTCCAATTAACTATTGGATCTATATATATATATATATATATATATATATATATATATATATATATATATATATATATATATATATATATATATATATGATATATATATATATAACGATAGATGAAATTTGACAACGATGTAGTCTGTATGGCGCTACATAATAATGTAGTAAAACCAAGAATAACCTAAAACTTAAAATGTGAAAACAATTGAATTAAAAAATCACACCATAATTATTCATCGCGGAAAAATTTCATTCAATATAAAAAAAAAAACAATAATATCTACAAATAAGCCAAAACAGATATTACTCAAATTACAACATTATTACAAGGCAACTAGTACCAATTCAGTTTTCACGATGTTAAACCGGGCGTTTAATAAACCATTTCTTGGTTAAATTGCCGAACAATAGTTTCGCCCTAAACAACGGAAGTGGAACTTTGAATAGTTTCTCGTCCAATACTTTGAAAATTCAATAGAATCGCTAATTATTCCACAATCTATGCTATAATAAATCTGTAAATGGTTCGAGTTTGTGCAATGCTTTTAAAAATGTGAAAGAAATCAGGGGGATGATAATTCGGGCCAGGAGAATTCGAAAATGCAATTTTTAGACTTTCTGTCTGTCTATTTTTTTTCCTTGTGGGCTGAGGCGAACGTGATATACCAGAGTCTCATTACAATATTACTTATAAATTATCTTATTTCTATCTTACTACTATGTTAATGCGTGTGTGTGTTGATGGCGTTAGTGTATTTGTACACGTGTGGATTTGTTGGTTTTGGGTAGGATTTGTTGTGGTTGGGAAAAGTTGGTTGGTGTTGGGAGTTGTTGTTTTACGTTGGGATCTGTTTGTCTGTTAGAGAATCAGGTAAAAACTACTGGACGGATTTAAATGAAATTCGAAACGGAGTTAACTTATATCACGGGCCGTAACTTAGGACACTTGTATCCTGCTATATGACGTCGTTTCCCTGTGACAGACGATAACAGCGCAAAAGATGGCGCTGCGATCGCTTTTTCGGAAACTACTAAACGTATACGAATGAAACTCGGTACAGAGGCGGCTTATATCTCGAATTAAAACTTAGGATACTTTTTAACCCAATAAATAACTTCTTTTTCACGGAATAGAGGGATTATTTAAATAGAAGATGCTGCAATCGCGTTTTTTAAATTTATGAATAAATACCTACGTAGTCTAAAACAGCATGTCATTCGTTGTATTACTTCAAATCAGGTTGGCTTTGACTCATCTCTATGTTGTGCTAGGCAGTTGTCTAGACTATATGGACTTATGTTCTTTCATGCCAATGAAACTCCCAACTAAATCGAAAAATAAAAAATGTACGGAAACTAGCGCCATCGAGTGGTTGGGAACATAAAAAATTATAATTAGTTTCTATTTAGTCCACTTAATTTCACATAAGATGGCGCTGTGCAATATCTTTCAATAAATACATCGCGCTGACGAGATCTTAAGAGCATAAATCAAACCACAAGTTATGATCATATTTGTCGTATCTCGCACCCTTTTACATGAAGTATTACGTGAACCATTATTTACTTTTGGTATAAATTATTTTATTTTATTTTGTTTTATATTTTATATATTATAGTGTAATATATAAGTTTTTGTAAACTAATTTTATTCAGTCTTTCCTTTTATTCCAATTTAAAACAAGTTATAACTTATTAGTACCATCTAGTGGAATTTATAGAATTATCGATTGTAGCGCCATCTATCAGACAGGGTAAATGATATTTTATTCCAGAGAGGTCTCGTCTATTTTATATATAGTGTATTATCTATGGGTTCTTTGTTACTATTATATGGAAAAAACCGAATTAAGTTTTTGTTAAGTAAAATAAAGCTACTGCCACAACTCTAGTCTGTAATAAATAAGACTAATTTATAACTTCTCTCTAAACGTCCATAAAAAGTAATAATAATTTTAACATCCCTTATAATCTGAAACTACGCTTGAGTTGCCTGATCACAGGCATGAAAACAGCACTTTTCGTCCCTGGGAAACTATTTTCCCTGCTGACAAAAAAATTTAAAACTGCAAATCACAGATAATGCATGCGACTCATGTCCCAACTTTTTTCACAGCTACTGTTAAATCGCCGCACATAAATTGTAATAAAAAAAAATCAACAATTTTGTAATTTTGTATGTAACATCATTTTATAAATTACTTTTCATTAAATTATTATTTTATATATGTAAATTTGAGCTAAATATTTACTATCATCAGTAACAAAAAAATACTGGCTAGTAGAATGCCATAGAAAAATAAATTTACTTCATGTTTCATATGTGACGTATTAGATGATCAGATTTAGATATGGATTAAACGCCCGATTTCATTAGAGAAGTAGCTGTTTATTTAACTAATCAGGTTTTATTTACTTTCTTGATATTCGAAATGAAAAGCAGAGTGTTAACCTCGGGTGAGATGCCTATTTAGGCACTCGAATTATTAGCGCCCTCGCTACGCCCGTGCGCCAAATCATCTCATGCTCATCTCTAAATAGGTCACTGTCACCTCTCTTGAAACGATTTATTATTTTATGTCGGTAATATATCTATTGTAGCACTATGAGTATTCACGCGTTTTCTGTTTCTTTGAAATATAGATTTGAAGCTTTATGGTGTTTATTATGCATTTTTATTAAAAAATGTGAATTAGCTACGAAAAATATCTAAAAATTTAGACCTCGATTAAACCGATTTTGGTTGAAGGTACTTTATATTACAAGCTCCACCACCATAATTTTCTTCAAAACTTTACTTTTAGTTCAAAAGTTAGAGAGGGAGGAACAATATTTTATACTAATTTAGATCTTGCAACGAATATCTTTCATTGTTCTTTATTGCGCATAGAAAAATTACATAGAAAATTATAAAATTGTAGTGATGTACAGTCGCGGTATGAAAATGTTCATCACCTCAAAGTTGATTTTTGCTTGCACGAGTATAAGAAACAGCACTGCAAACATTTTAATAAATGTTACCTTTATAAAATATAAAAACGTGAAAAAAGAAAATTGCATCGTTGATAACAGACACTGAGATTAACAATAGTTTTAATCATCAAAAACAAAGAGGATATAATCATTACGCTTATCATAATTATTAAAACCAATAAAAAGGTTTTAAATCTCAAAACAATCTTCTTGGATAAAATAGAAAATCAAACAACTTTAATCTAAGTAATTTTAAACTTTATTATCAAACATTAACCATAATTTTCTATGGAACAGTCTGTTCTGTGACTTAGTTTGAAAAGGTAACATGTGCTCGCGGAACGTTAAATGAACCTATTTGAAAACAGGCGAACCTTTTCATACTACGACTGTATAAAGGCGTGTTTATCGTTAAAACGATTTTTCTTCCAGCAAACGTATCTTGAAATACAAATTTAACGAAATTTCTCTTCGACATGGTTCCAATACATAATCTAATAAAAATAAAAAAATGTATTTATTTCAATAAGTCCATATGTAAGTTGCCGGGGCTTCCCAGAAAGTAATCAAATGATACTTGTGTATTGTTGTATGTATTGTTACAACTTAGACTTCGACAAAGACAAATTCCACGTACAGTCTGTAAAAGCACATTTTATTACCTGTCTGCATTTAAACTAATTGTAATCCTTTTATGATCGTCTTCTTTTGTTTACTTATTATTTGGCATACGTTTCTAGTATTGTGAAGAGCGGCCTATTGTTCTCGTTTACGGCCGCTTGCAGGCCATTAGTCAGGTGTTACGGATTATAAAGTACAAGCTGATTCTAAGAAATTCGTTCCACGTTGCGGGGCGGGCACATTTTGCATTTGTGCAATATAAAACGATGGCCTGAGGGAGAGAGGGAGGCAGTTGAGATACGACTACGATACGGGCGTGACGTGTGTACATTCGGGAATCTGATAGTGACGGACTTTGCGCGTTTTATTGAATTACGACTTTCTGCATTACGTTTGGATTTGATATGTTCAGTTATATTTGTACCTGTTTTAAACGTGTTTGTATAGTTCTAATAAACTCTATAATTATTCCAACGGCATTTTAATTCGAGTCCCGTAAACTCTTAACAGTATTTAATATATTTTTTGTATACAAATACATCTTATCATCATTTACTCTTGTTAATCTTCAACAATCAATATATTTAAATAACAATTGTAATTTATTTAATTTTAAGGTTAAGTTTTAGTTCCTGTTACAACGCTATTTTCCAGTTACTATTGACCCACAAATTACTCGGAAAATTTTCTAATATGATTTTTTATTTTTAATGAAATTTATTTAACACAAGCTGACAAGTGCACCCTCATTAAGCGTCATTAAAATATTAAAAATGTATTATTAATCACAATCAAACATAGCCTATGTCACTCATGAACAATATAGCTTTCTACTGGTGAATTTTTAAAATCGGTACAATAGTTCAAGAGATTACTTCCTACAAACAAACTACAAACTTTACCTCTTTATAATATAGCACCTGCCAGCCATAAAGCGCAGTTTATTACTTGCCCGCATTTGGACTTCTCTTATTTACTTTGTGTTTAATATTTGTAATTAGAAAAGCCGCCTATTGTGTATTGTAATCCTTTATGGTAGGCAGTGGCCAGGTGTGATTCTTGGAAATCATCGGTCGTGATGTTGTAAGCTGAGTATAAAGGAATGCCCGAACGGAGAGATCGGCATTCAAGCGACGATTACGATACGAGCAAGACGTGTACATTCGATAATCTATATAGTGACGGACTTTGCGGGTGTTATTTAATAGTGCATTACATTCGGACTTATTGTGTCCGGTTATATTTGTACCTATATTATACGTGTTTGTATAGTTCAAATAAATTCTATAGTAATTCCAACGACATTTTAATCCGAGTCCCGTAACTCGTAACCATAGTATAGATAACAAGTTTAGGTAACGTAAAATTATTAAGCAATACGAGTAACAATACTATTATAGTAGCGTCTAACTTTAAACTCTACCCGCACTAGGTTTCCACAGAGTCTGTGTGGCAATAAAAAATCGTCAAAAATATTTTTTTTCGTTTTTTTCCCTCTATGTTACCTTAAACTACGGTCACCCGACAAACATTCGTCTCAAACTTATAACACTCCTATTTTCACGTCGGGACTTTCAGACACTATTCGTCTTGCGGCTAATTAAAATTAATGAACCGCTTTGTAGGTTGCCTTAACGGCGCCTTATCGTCTTATACAGGGTGCGGATGAAAAATTATCAAACCGCCCGTTAAACACAGTTGTTTTGGCAAGTTCTTGCTTAATTGTGATAACACAAAAGTGGATTTTGTTATACAGATTATACTAATCGACTTTCTTAATGGTATTACAGAAATTAATGCTAGGAAATTTATCTTAAAGCTATTTGCAACTGTTTAGATATGACTGCTAAGTTTTAAACGCGATTTTTTTATTTATTTTTAGGGTTCCGTACCCCGTAGTAAATTATATAATTAATAATAGTAGTAATTATTAATATTTTATGTGTAAAGTATATATTATTGTTACAACTTAAGTTCCGACAAAAAAAATCCACCTGCATATTATTTAATGGTTATT